>OY294065.1:27244924-28444924 GCA_958510865.1 Myrrha octodecimguttata | reverse complement strand
AAGGTATATGCCAAATTTAATTGAAATCTGATGAATAGTTATCCTCCAAATTGAAGTTCAAAAAATCGAATAATATATGCGAAAATTTCCATAGAAGATGTAAAGACAATTTCGAATTCTTTATTGAGGAATGAGATCATAAAAGGTGAATATATCAATGTATCTAGTGAAAAAAATTTCAGTTGACAGATTGATATAATCGGTGTTTTGCAAGTTACAAGTAAGCGGCGCAAGATGAAAGCAGAAACACCCGTGAAAATATGTGGCTGATAAAACTGAAACAGCGACCATTGTGTGCTTATAAAGTCCTTTATTTATTCGAAGATATTCCAACACATTAATGGGAAATTTAATAAACACAAATATATAATCGTTCCATTCAAATGTTCTGACGTATGTGCATCGTCTCGAGAAATGTTGAGCCGCACCTCTGAAGAATATTGTATTCCTTCATCTACAGGCTGTGAAAAACACAACTTCTTTTAGCGTTCTGGGTTCTGGGGAACGGCGTGCTATCCTTCAGTTCAAATTTCTGTACTTTTCGAATTATTTCCCGACAATGCTCTCATACGACTGTTTTGGAAGTTTCAATGAGGGTTTTTCCTGAATTTGGGTTATTACTGCAAATGCAAATTTGAACATAACTTTTATATTTATATTTTAACATCATTTTCCCAAATTACCAGAAAGTATTCAAAATCAGGTATAAAAATGGGGGTTTGGGATTTGTCATGCATGCACGAAGTGACAACGTTGTTTAGTAGAATTGCTTTTTCTGCTATAGAATAACGAAATATTTATTCCTATTCTGTGGTACACACGTGTTCTTTGTCAATATAACCCAACAATTTCCGTTTGCGATTTGTCAGTAATATGACAGTATAACAGTCTGTGCTCTTCTTTTTCTATTCCTTGGTCGTTGTCTTCTACTCTTACCAGATCGAAGTATAGCTATCTCTGTTTTCCTAAGCAAAGTAACACATCTGACGTCCTTTCCTTTCCGAGAAAGCTGAATTCGACGTTGCCATATCGTGCACTCAAGACAAATCCCTTTAAATGCAAATCCCCATTGTTATTTTTCAGTTTTAGGTGATCAAACATTTTTTTTTAAATATAATATTGAAATAATATGTTTGAAATGTGATGTTCTGAAGGTTTTTCATGAAAATATCTGCATTTTCGTCTAAAGAGAAAAACCCCCATTCAATCGCTTCAGTAGTTCTCGAAATATCAGGGAAATAACCTCAAAATTTCAAATGACATTTTGAAATGCAACCAACCCTCAAATTTTCTGGTCGATAGAATCCTTCGTATGCCCGTAATCGTGCCTACAGACGGGCGGCTGGCCGGACAGAAGACAGAATCGATTTTGATCTCCGGATTCGTCATCAGTGAGTCCAATCTAGCCGTTTGAGATCAGTTTCGGCACAAAATTCAAAATAACAGACATTTGGACAAAACGATAGCACGCTGTTCCCCTAGAATATGCGTTCAAAATATATGTTGAATTTCGTTGTTATTTCCTCATTGTCGTTATCAGAAGGAATACTGCCTATAGGCAACCAACTTGAACATGTTTGCAAAAGCTGCTGACTTAACTTCAGCCTTTCTAGAATCTTTGTACCCACAGATAAAATTTTGACAATCAGGTCGATTCTGTTTGCGTATTGCTATGAACCTTGCTATTCTAGTCATATTGCTATCTTTCTAATTTATAGCAATATGGCCATGATGTTACGTATTCTGTTTCGAGTGTTATAGCAATGTTTGTTATGAATTTTGTCATAACAATATTGCTATCATAGACTTCCATAATTGGTGATTTTAGAGCTGACAACACTGTATTTTGTGACTTTAGAACTACAAGGAAGAAGAAAATAACCCTAATTCGTGAGTTTTCTTTATGGTTTTGCATACATGACCTCTATCTACGGCTTTCTTTATTCATGTAAACATCGACATAAAAAATGTTAGGAAACGAAACGAGGCAAATTGACCAATAACCAATTTCCTGGATACCAATAAAATATTTGTTATCAGAAATCGAATGCAGCAATTTTATTCAGGCGTTAATAATTCGAAATTCGATAAACTTTTTCGTTGGCACTTCAAAGGGATTGCTGTTGTTGAGATGATTAGAATAATCATCTCAGCTGTTGCCTATACCTGTATCTTAGTCTAAGAATTGTCCTTGAAATTAAATAATATTCTAGAGAACCTTGAACACATTTCCATTAGCATATTCTTTTTTTTATTCATGTAAACATCGACTTATTCGAAAATGTTATGAAACAGAAAATTTCAAAAAGCACTGCCGTGAAGGCAGCAACTTTTGCGCGCATGTCCAATGTAGATGACCGCTTCAGCAACGAATTTGAACGTGCGCGCGTACCAAATTTCAGTTCGATACGATCATAAGTTCTGGAGATATCGGGAAAAAATATGTCAAATTTCGAGGTTTTCTTCTCGATATCGTTGATTTTTTCGGTATTACTCGAGAAATACTGATTCAGTCCTGATTAAACTTCACAGCTAGTTTTAAGATGCTAAAAGACAACTTTATGCAAAATTTCGTGATAATCGTGTTATTAGAACAATTTGAAAAAAAAAATTTATATGATTTTCTCATCATATCATCCTCATTAAATTCTGTATGAAACTTCGAACTGTTATTTTCGATGAAGTACTGAATTTCAATTCGATCTGATCTGTATTTTTGGAAACATTGGAAAAATAAAATTTTGATTGGGTATATCTACGGAATCATTGGGCGGATTTTACCCATTCACGAATTCGACCTTCGTAATTAAGCCCCAAACCTACTCTACAAATATCGAGTTTCTAAGTCGTTTCTTCCGGAAGTTATTGTGTTTACTGTCAGCCTAACGGCCGACTGCGTAAACACAATAACTTCCGAAAGAAACAACTTAGAAACTCGATATTTGTAAAGAAGGTTTGGACCTTAATTACGAAGGCCGAATTCGTGAATGGGTAAAATCCACCCAATGATTCCGTAGATATACCCAATCAAAATTTTATTTTTCCAATATTTCCAAAAATACAGACCAGATCGAATTGAAATCCAGTACTTCATCGAAAATAACAGTTCGAAGTTTCATACAGAATTTAATGAGGATGATATGATGAAAAAATCATATAAATTTTTTTTTTCAAATTGTTCTAATAACCCGATTATCACGAAATTTTGCACAAAGTTGTCTTTCAGCATCTTAAAACTAGCTGTGAAGTTTAATCAGGACTGAATCAGTATTTCTCGAGTAATACCAAAAAATCAACGATATCGAGAAGAAAACCTCGAAATTTGACATATTTTTTCCCGATATCTCCAAAACTTATGATCGTATCGAGCTGAAATTTAGTACACTGCTGTGAAATTAGAAGGTCAAAGTGTGAGTATAATTTTTTTTGGATATGATGAATGGTTTCCGAAGAAAAAATTTTTTTGTAAAAAAATTTCGAAAAAAATTTTTTTTTTAATTTATTGACAATATGATCTTGACGAAATTTGGCTCAAAGTTGCGCGTCGTTATACTCCACCAAACTGCCAAGTTTGAATCCAATCGCTCAAGTAGTTTCTGAAATAAAAAATAAATAACTTCAAAACTTCAAATGCCTATAACTCCGAAACTATTGGATCGATTTGGCCCATTAACGAACTTAACCGCGGCATTCCAATGCGCGACCTACCCTGAAAGTTTCAAGTCGCTAGCTCACTTCGTTCGACAGTTATCGTGTCTACGGCCGGCCGGCCGGCCGGACAGAATCGATTTTGACACCGGATTCGTCATCAGTGAGTCCAACCTAGTCGATTGAGACCATTTTCGGCTCAATCATCCAAAATTACAGACATTTGATCAAAACGATAGCACGCTGTTCCCCTAGAACATGCGCGCAAAAACCAATTAAAGTCAAATTGACCTATTTTCTGGATACCGATAGAATTTAAGTTTCCAGAAATCAAATGCAATTTTATGCAGGCGATAATAATTCGAAATTCGATGAACTTTTCCGTTTGGAATTCAAAGGGATGGCTGTTGTCGAGATCATTAGAATAATCAGGTCAGCTGTTGCTTACCATGCCGGTGTTTTAGTCTAAGAATCCTTAAAATTAAATATTCTAGAGAACCTTGAACACATTTCTATTAGCACATTCTTCCCTATCTTCAATATTCTCGAATTCTTGGAAGAAATAATACTGAAACAAATGGATCTCTGAGAGATTCCTTTTCTAAACTTTCTTGTTATGAAACATAGCAAGTACTATTTTGGGGTTGCTAAGATAGCAATGTTGATAGCAAGATTCTTGTTAAAGTGACAGATCATATTGCTCAAAATGGTTGATCAGAATAACAATAATTCCAATCTTGTTATGATAGCCATATCTTTTTCATAGCAATATTGCTATTTGCAAACAGAATCGACCTGAATGTTTGTGAAATATTGTCAGAATTGTATTGTGGGAACTAGTCACAAAAAGCTTTCACTATGTAGTACGAAATGGAAACACACTTGGATTTTCTATTATTTCGGATATAACGGAATATATTCGTGGTATCAGTTTTCGTCGTAATGTAATCAGATCTAGAAATCTTGTTTAGTTAAGAGGCTTTTTAATGAACCTATTAACATAGCACTGTAACCATCTATAAGAACGGCCAAAATGAACAGGCAGTTGTATTAATAAATCTATAGTTGAAAATTTATGGTAGCGTGTCTTTAAAAAGACGTTATCAGTTTCAACAATGAAAGATCTCGGTTTGGTACTTTGGTCGTTGCTTATGTCTATCTAATTTACCATAATGAAGCACATTGGGTCCGTCATATGATCTTTCCTGAGGCTAACATTCCATTAGAACAATAACTCAAAGGAAAACGTAGTTTTCGCAATGTAATTTCTATATCTTGTTTTAATCACTGATTCAGTGCTACGAAAGAAAACACGATATCAAAATGTTCATGGATGAATAGCGTAATTATCAGGTTATTAATTTACATCATTGTTCGTTCAGAATCGTTAAATATGTTATTCTGAATGTTTCAGGTAATTCATATGAGTCAACTTTCTGAGAAGTCGGGGACAAAATAAAGTTATTTCGATTCCGTGTAAATATTGAAAAATAGAAGGAAAACAAGATTGTCGATAGAACTTTTATCCTTCGGATTTCCATTTATGTTACTATTCGCATATACGTATGTAATTCAATACATTAATATTTTCGATGTTGAAAATGTATCTGGAAGGTTTAATATTTCTTTCAAGAAATGAATTCCCTTTTTCACTTGCTTGTTTTAGGGAACAAACACCTAAAAAAGCACTGACGTGAAGTCAGAAGTTTTTGCGCGTATATTCTTTCTTAGTGATATCCTTTGAACATGCGCGCAAAGGCTGCTCACTTCACGTCTTTGCTTTTATAGGTTTTCTACCATAAAGTAATGAACTTCAATTCGATCTAATCGGTATTTTTGTAAATATTGGGATAATGAAATTTTGAATGTGTAGTGTATCTACGCAATCATTCAGCGGATATTACGGAAGTTATTAATCTTAGTGTCGGCTAACAGCCGACCATAAACACAATAACTCCAGAAAGAAACAACTTGGAAACTCGATATTTGTAGAGTAGGTTCAAACCTTGATTACGAAGGCCGAAAATGGGTAGAATCCACCCACTGATTCAGTAGATAATACACACCAGAACATTCGCGCAAAAATACGTTTGCGGCAATGTGCTTTAACATTTAGAGGGAAATACCTAGAGCCTCGAAATTTTCAGGGTGAGGTACGCAGCCGGATGTGCTGGTTGGGTACATTAATCAGTAATCAGCAGAACGTTATCGGAGTCATATATCGTCCAAGTTTTGTTCGTCGAACGTACATTATAAAAAAATATATAGGTATATGAAAATAATAAGTGGATGGATTCAATTGTTATGGAGTAAATAGAAGAGAAAAGTTACTTACTATAAAAAAAAAATTGTCTGGTTGGTGAATTATCAAAAGATATACTCACAATCTAAAGGGAAAACCCTCATTTCTCAAGATCAACCAGAAAGAGTAGAAAATTACCTGGACAATTATTAAGAAATGAATAAGAGTAGTAACGAAGGTTTCTACCAGGTCCAAGATGAAAACCATAAAATGCACGAAAAAGAAAAAAATTCTAATCTTATCACCAAATGCCATGTCTGAAAAAAAAATCATTCGCATCAAATTAAGCATAAAAACTGAGCGATGTAATATTGATTTCTATTTGGAACTCTTTTGGAATACAGACATATTAAACTCATCTTCGAGTAGCTCATGATAAACCGGGATCTAGAACATTTTGGAAAGAATCTTATGAATTTGGTTTTATAAAGGATTATAGGATTCTATCAAGCACCCTGATGGTCCGTGAAAATGTTACAGTAAGGTTCAACCCCAAGAATTGGCTCTTTGAAATAAAATATTTACTAAACATAAATTTATAAAGTTCGAATTATTTTCCATGTGAATTTATCCCCTAAACTACTTTTCAGTTTGTTCCACACCAATGATAAAACTTCTGCAATACTTACCATATGATCTTCATTGAATGTCAGACAAAGGATAAAGATGACTTCCATTTTAAGTCAGACAACTATTATATCTGGTCAATGAAAACATTTCGAATCGTCATCAAACTAAATATAAAGACATTATTTTCAATATCTTTTAGAAATTTCAAAATTTTGATGCAATGATTATTCGAAAGAAATGGCACTTGCTTCCGACTCAACAGAAGCGGAAGTAAACTCACGATTGTTGCTCTATATTTGACTTAGGTGCTGTACTGTTCGTCTCTTCCACCACTTATCGGCTCACTACCAATATTCGAATGAACGGATATTTATGTTATTGTCCATAATACTCAAAGAGTCTTGTGAATCCGAAAACCGAACGTTTCTCCCCAATTCGGTAAATTGAATATACCATCTTTTCAAGGGTGGGTTTCCTTCTCAAAGCGTTGTTTAATGAGTTATAGAGGAAATAATAACGACATTGAAGAAATAAAAACGAAAGCTGAAACTTGGTCCATCGTTGTTGAATATTGACATCAAAGCCTGTACCAAGTTTCATAGATAATATCATTTTTTTACACATTGTATATAAATTTCGTGCACATCAATGAAAAAATATGTTTAATACGCTACTGATTTAATTCCTCATCATTCATTTTAATAAATTTTGGTAAGAAAGGATTTCTGAAAATGAATGGAGCTGAAACATATTTTTCATATTCAGTATACAGGGTGAGTCTTTGACCTTGCAGAATATTTTAACAGAAGATTCCTGAAGCCAAAAGAAACCCTTTTTTTCCTTACCATTTTTTCCGATTCGGCTTAGTTCGTAAGATACAGACTGTTGAAAATCCATAAAAAAATTTAATTTTCGATTATATCTCGCGAACAATCTCATCGGATGGGATGATTTTAGGAATATAGTTTTTTATTGATACGATGTATGTTCCTGGATTACAAAATTTCATCCACATCCTCCAGTTTCTTTGATATGACCATAACATTTCATAAAATACCAGAAATTCAAAGAATCCAACTTTTAAAAACAATTTGAATGCTATTCAACGAATTTTTAACCATTTTGGAAAGTAGAAGTATTCCTTATTTCTTTTCGTATGATGCGCCGTTTTCGAGTTATCTGAAATTCAAAAATAAAAATATCTGTGAAATTCCGAGAATTGGGTACTTTGGCTGAATGCAACTCTGTTCAAAAACTTCACAGATTTTAATTTTTTCGCGTTGCCACGTCTAAAAGTTGAGAATGGAATCCTAGCATTTTTTATTTGGAATGATTTGTAAGCGGAGTAGCCGACTTTGGCCAATTCACAATGGACGTAACCGTAAGAATCCCGCAACTCGTGCGTAAAAATCAAAGAGGAAACTACAAAATTCATAAGTACCAAAATCTTCACAATAGGTTCAACTTTGCTTTTGACTTCCATAAGTCGAATGCAGTTTTATTCTTATTCCTTATGATTTCTGTTGTTTAATTCTTATATTTTATGTATAAGTAAATTTACGGTTAAGTTATGTCCATTGTAAATTGGCTATTAGTTCGAAAGTGGAGTAATATGAAAAAGCTCACCTCAACTTCTACAATTTAAATACCCCTAATGTTCAAGCAAATTTCTCACTTTTCCATGATAATGGGGATTCTTACTGGTTCGAATGCAGTCTTTCTGCTGAACCAAATTTCTTGAAATTATGTACAGAACTTTGATAGTATTTATTTCGAGGTATTCTTCAAATGCGCTTTCGTAACATAACAACCCATGGTGGAAGAAAACCACCATGACATAACCTTAAAACCACGGAGCCACAGATTTATAGTTCAGTTCAGAATCATAGACTATACAAGTGTATACATAGAATTAGCATATTGTGTGTTGTTTGATTTCGAAGAGTTCTTTCTTTCTGTTCCTCAATTTGGCAACGTTTGTACGATCATAGATAAATTAGGTACATCTGTTTCATTTATTTATGAAAATGAATTTGAATGGCTTATGTCTGAATCTGATAATTCTTGGAGAAAATGAAATAAACAAAGAAAATTAATGATTACAAATTGAAGATGAATCTCTAAGCTAATATGAGTGCTATCTAGATGAATTCCTCATTATCGAAAATGAAACCAAGAGAAGAATATTCAACTTTTATCGCCCACGAAATTTGGAATACCTAACTTGTTTATTGTACTATAAATACAACTTTTTTCACCAACTGGAATGTAAAAAGTAAGTTGACGCTTGTTTTCATAACAGAGCTTATTTCGAAGATTTGAATGGTATATCTTAGGCTTGGAAATACTTCAGTGTTCAGGTTTCCAGGGGCGGCTAGTCTATTAGGAAATTTATAACGCCTATATCTTTTTATCTAGGCCGAATCGGAAAAAATGGTAGAGGACAAATGTGTTTCTTTCAGCTTCAAGAATCTTCTATTAAAATATTCTGCAAGGTCAAAGTCTCACTCAGTATATGCTGGGAATAGAATTCAACAGTTCTATTTTAAAGAAGTGGTGCAAGAGATGTGGGCTCTGTTCTGTAATAATTTTAAAATAATATATCAACAAGGTGATATGCCGCAAGCTTTTGATATACATATAAGACAATGGTTGAAAAACTAAATTCTATTAATATGTCGGTCGAAAATAAGTCCAAATATGGCAATTCGTATGAATCTGCCTTTTATGAAACCATGTTCAAGCTTCAGAAAGATGTCCTCGAAATTAAATCCATAGTTCCGCTTACTTGAATTTATATTCAATTGATGTACTCGATGACATTCAGAAGCCAAGGCTTGTAAGAGTCCACTTGCATCAATGATGCTTCTTGTGGGTCGGGAAAGCACTGGCTTTTTGCTGTACGATCTCAGTTTAAAATGACATACAGTTAATGATCAATGCCATGCTTTTTAATTCTTACATGCTGGAATTCATTTTCAGGTTTCGGTTTTTGCGCGCATGTTCTAGGGGAACAGCGTGCTATCGTTTTGTCCAAATGTCTGTAATTTTGGATGATTGAGCCGAAAATGGTCTCAATCGACTAGGTTGGACTCACTGATGACGAATCCGGTGTCAAAATCGATTATGTCCGGCCGGCCGGCCGTAGACACGCTAACTGTCGACAGAAGCAAGCTAGCAACTCGAAACTTTCAGGATAGGTTGCGCATCAGAATGCCGCGGTTAAGTTCGTTAATGGGCCAAATCGGTCAAATAGTTTCGGAGTTATAGGCAGTTGAAGTTATTTATTTTTTATTTCAGGAACTACTTGAGAGATTGGATTCAAACTTTGCAGTTGGGTGGAGTATAACGACGCACAACTTTGAGCAAAATTTCGTCAGGATCGGATTGTCAGTGAATTTAAAAAAAAATTTTTTTCGAAATTTTTTTCCAAAAAATTTTTTTTTTCGGAAATCATTTAACATATCCGAGAAAAAAGTCCATTCACACTTTGAACTTCATATTTCACAGCAGTGTACCAAATTTCAGTTTGATACGATCATAAGTTTCGGAGATATCGGGAAAAAATATGTCAAATTTCGAGGTTTTCTTCTGGATATATTTTATTTTTGCGCGCATGTTCTAGGGGAACAGCGTGCTATCGTTTTGTCCAAATGTCTGTAATTTTGGATGTTTGAGCCGAAAATGGTCTCAATCGACAAGGTTGGACTCACTGATGACGAATCCGGTGTCAAAATCGATTCTGTCCGGCCGGCCGGCCGTAGACACGATAACTGTCGAACGAAGTGAGCTAGCAACTTGAAACTTTCAGGGTAGGTCGCACATTGGAATGCCGCGGTTAAGTTCGTTAATGGGCCAAATCGATCGAAAAGTTTCGGAGTTATAGGCATTTGAAGTTCTGAAGTTATTTATTTTTTATTTCAGAAACTACCTGAGCGATTGGATTCAAACTTGGCGGTTAGGTGAAGTACAACGATGCGCAACTTTGAGCCAAATTTCGTCAGGATTATATTGTTGGTAATTTTAGAAAAAAATTTTTTTCGAAATTTTTTTCCAAAAAAATTTTTTTTTCAGAAACCATTTATCATATCCAAGAAAAATTATACTCACGCTTTGACCTTCTAATTTCACAGCAATGTACCAAATTTCAGTTCGATACGATCATAAGTTTTGGAGATATCGGGAAAAAATATGTCAAATTTCGAGGTTTTCTTCTCGATATCGTTGATTTTTTCGGTATAACTCGAGAAATACTGATTCAGTCCTGATTAAACTTCACAGCTAGTTTTAAGACGCTGAAAGACAACTTTATGCAAAATTTCGTGATAATCGTGTTATTAGAACAATTTGAAAAAAAAAATTTCTATGATTTTCTCATCATATCATCCTCATTAAATTCTGTATGAAACTTCGAACTGTTATTTTCGATGAAGTACTGGATTTCAATTCGATCTGATCTTTATTTTTGGAAATATTGGAAAAATAAAATTTTGATTGGGTATAGCTACGGAATCATTGGGTGGATTTTACCCATTCACGAATTCGGCCTTCGCAATTAAGGTCCAAACCTTCTCTACAAATATCGAGTTTCTAAGTTGTTTCTTTCGGAAGTTAATGTGTTTACGCAGTCGGCCGTTAGGCTGACCGTAAACACAATAACTTCCGGAAGAAACGACTTAGAAACTCGATATTTGTAGAGTAGGTTTGGGGCTTAATTACGAAGGTCGAATTCGTGAATGGGTAAAATCCGCCCAATGATTCCGTAGATATACCCATTCAAAATTTTATTTTTACAATATGTCCAAAAATACAGATATGATCGAATTGGAAACCAGTAATTTATCAGAAAAAAATTTCAAAAGCACTGCCGTGAAGGCAGCAGCTTTTGCGCGCACGTTCAAATTCGTTGCTGAAGCGGTCATCTACATTGAACATGCGCGCAAAAGTTGCTGCCTTCACGGAAGTGCTTTTTGAAATTTTTTCGGTATAACTCGAGAAATACTGATTCAGTCCTGATGAAACTTTACAGCTAGTTTGAGATGCTGAAAGACAACTTCATGCGAAATTTCGTGATAATCGTGTCATTAGAACAATTTGAAAAAAAATTTCTATGATTTTTCTTATCATATCATCCTCATCAAATTACGTATGAAACTTCGAACTGTTATTTTTCGATGAAGTACTGGATTTCAATTCGATCTGATCTGTAGTTTTGGAAATATTGAAAAAATAAAATTTTGATTGGGTATATCTACGAAATCATTGGGTGGATTTTACCCATTCACGAATTCGGCCTTCGTAATTTAGGTCCAAACCTTCTCTACAAATATCGAGTTCCTAAGTTGTTTCTTTCGGAAGTTATTGTGTTTACGCAGTCGGCCGTTATTTCGGTTCGTAATTTAGGTCCAAACCTTCTCTACAAATATCGAGTTCCCAAGTTGTTTCTTTCGGAAGTTATTGTGTTTACGCAGTCGGCCGTTAGGCTGACCGTAAACACAATAACTTCCGGAAGAAACGACTTAGAAACTCGATATTTGTAGAGAAGGTTTGGGGCTTAATCACGAAGGTCGAATTCGTGAATGGGTAAAATCCGCCCAATGATTCCGTAGATATACCCATTCAAAATTTTATTTTTCCAATATTTCCAAAAATACAGATTTGATCTAATTGAAATCCAGTAATTTATCAGTAAAAATATCAAAAAGCACTGCCGTGAAGGCAGCAGCTTTTGCGTGCATGTTCAAATTCGTTGCTGAAGCGGTCATCTACATTGGACATGCGAGCAAAAGTTGCTGCCTTCACGGCAGTGCTTTTTGAAATTTTTTAGAGTTAGATGTTCAATCAAATCACTTTCCGACTGAACCCTGTATACTTCAGAAACTGGCCACTTGCTTGAAGGCATATGCGTGCCTTTACCTATTCTAGAAACTAGCTGTCTTGAAGTCTATCGCAAGTGACTTTCAGGGTGCTTTACCTAGATATATTTCCAACAGTAAACAAATACTGAGGATTCTTTTATGTAAAACGCTTCTCGATAGAATTTCCGGTTCAGATAAGAAGATAATATTTCACCAAGAACCAAGACCAGCCAAGCATCTTTTCATATCCACCTACATTTGGATGGTTTACAAACAACGATAAGGGTTTTCTTTCAGATAACGCACCCTCAAGAAACCACTTAAGGGATGTCACATCTTAAAGCAAAGAACTAAAACGGAAAAATAAGGATCTGAAAGTGTAACGACTTCTAGTACGTTCATTTGTATTCATATTTGATTAAAAGTATCAAGCAATAGATTGAGCTATTTTTCAAGGGCAGTAAAAAAGATTGCCTCATCAACAATACAGGAATAATATGAACGATTAACAACACGAACTGTGATGTTTCAGAGTACAAATCTGACTCCATTAAACAAACGAGAAAAGTTTTAAAATTAGCTATTTTCTTTCGATTTTTCGTTTTGAGACTAGTCAAATTGACATTTTTATGAAATCTTAGCAACACAGATTCACTCGGTTTGAAAGTTTTTTAATTCCACCTCTTTTTCAAGTAAATTCAGCCAAATAGGGCCCATTTCTACAGAACAACTGGCAAAAGTACTCTCTGCATTCAACCATTCTCTATTCCTTAGGTTGTTTTTGTGCTCTCGTTTTCTGATAGCTGACGGTCGGGATGTTTTCCCTGTATAGGTCTTTCCACAATCACAGCTAATACTATGAAACAATTTTTCGATTTTTGTTTCTCGTTAAAAAAACAATTGATTTTTAATAGTTCTGTTCTAGATATTGGAAGTGAAAACCCAGAGGAAATCTAACGATTGATGAAAATATGACTATATCATAATACGAAAGGCATCAGTAAGTACAATCAACTCACATGGACTTGAAATCTTGATGGTACGGTCCTGATTTGTTGGTCCGATCCTTATGGAAATATGTGGTTTATTCAGCAACCAAAACACAAAGTTCGTGGGTCGACCGGCGGTCTTTTCTATGTCCAAAGGTCCTTTTTCAGACAGACCGGCTGATAAAATCTTGGATATCGCGGACCCAACAGATACGAGCATTCGTTTCTTTTTCGGAGACCCATATCACAGAATAAAATAAAAAAATTAATTACAAGAAACAGGAGATATATGCAGTTTCTAAAAAAGACCAGTCTAAAAAAAAATCTTTTCGATTTTTTATGGGTCATGTGGAACGAATGAATATTCTAATGTTTTTTTTTGAGGATTATTTTCGACATTGAAACCAATCTACGATTTTTCATATATTTAGGATTATGGTAATGGTCCGATCCCTGTTACTTTGTTGGATATTTCTTGCTGAATTGAACAGGTTTTGATATGAAGGTTGCATTCCATTCTATTCCAAGAAGACTCGAGGATCTGAATGATTATAAAATGAAAATTATCACACAGAATCCATGGAATATTTTTCAAATCAACGAGTTGCGTGAATATTCGTAACTATAGAAAGTTGACATTAGAAAATTCTCAGAAACTTTCTTCAGAAAATGAATAAAATCTCCTTCGATTCATATGTTATTTCTTGTCACTCTATTAAAAAACATAAAATTTTCTTCACCCTGCCGGATTACAAAGGTAACATTCGTAGGTGGCATTGACTCATAAAATTATGATTCGGTAATTTATAAACTGTACATAAATCTTATCTCATTTGTTGTCTACTTCAACCCAACAGTAACGTCATTGAAGATGTAGTTAATGTTGTGTATTGACATACATTTCAACATTCGATATGTATCCTGAATATTTCTATTTTCACTAGAATATGTGAGACTTTTACGTATATGGAAAATGACCGTTATGGACTTGTTTAATGAACTCGTAAAAATTTGGGAAATATATCGAAGCTGTGGAACATTTTTGTAGGATACGTCACATGTATCTAAACAAGTGTGGGTTTATTCGGAGACACTTTTCTTTGTAGCAATAATTTGAAAAAATGCTTATCAGCGTTTTCACAAGGAATCGGGTGAAAACGCTGATTATCAGGTGAAGGATACCAACGCACAACTAGGTTAAAAGTTTCGTGTTGATCTAATAGTTAAAAACGCTGCAAATTTTACACAAGGGTTTATTATTTTCTCAGTTTAATAACCCAATACCATTGATATCTCAAATCAATCGTATATATTATTTATAACTCATTGGTTTTTCACCAAACGAAAATCTATTCCATGAAGAAATTCATGTGAAATATTTAATCGATAATCGATCGTGTGAAAATATGAACAAAAACGTAAAAAAACCTATTTTAAATATTTGAGCCGAGCCTCGGCGTTTTCGACCTCAAGCTTATCGCTTCCAATTCCGATCCCGACTGACTTATGTCTGGAATTTTCAAATATCCCCCAGGATAAATCTTACATGCCTAAATATGTCTATGTTTATAATAACGCACAAAATCACTTGAAGGGCGAACCGCCTCAGCTCGCTCGAAAAGTGAGACCAATGCAGGTGGCCGCACAGGGCCGTATTCCCTAATTATCTGGGGACAAATCTGTCGAGTTACGACAATGAGATGGAGTTTTTATGTCCGACTGATCATCAGAATGATCAGTCCTGTCACCAATATAATCAATTACCGTAT
The DNA here is from genome assembly GCA_958510865.1 of Myrrha octodecimguttata. Taxonomy (NCBI): domain Eukaryota; kingdom Metazoa; phylum Arthropoda; class Insecta; order Coleoptera; family Coccinellidae; genus Myrrha; species Myrrha octodecimguttata. Next base: position 28,429,788 of record OY294065.1, on the reverse strand, counting down.
CCATGTTGTCTGTCTCATCTAAATATATTACCGAAATATGGTAGATAAACCTATTCACTAAGGTATCAACATATAACGAAAATTTTGCTGGAAAGAATTGAAAGAATCTCTTTATAATTAAGCCTAGAGGATGTTATTCATAAAAATCTTAAATATTTTTCATTCCAAATCACATTTCCTATGAAATATTGGAGTTGAAGAGAAAATTATCTTAGTGTTGGGTTTCTTAAAAAACTACTTTACAAAGGTCAAGTCACTATGTTGTTTCTTTCGTTAAAGTTAAGTTAAATTTCCGAAAAATATTTTTTACTAATATTTTGCCAGTACGATCTTCACGATATTACTTATTAAATTGCGTGTCGGCATTACACAAATAGAAATGAAATTCAAATCAGAAAGCGTTTGCGCCTTTTGACATATAAGGAAAATAACCTCAAAATTTAAAATGGCCACAAAATTTTCCGCCAATATCTCTGCAAATAAAAATGGTTTCAAAATGTTGACTAAGACCTGTACCAAATTATATTGAACTTTAATGAATAGCTTCCGAAAAAAATGTTTAGAAAAAATTAAATTTTTTTCCAATACAATTCTCACGAAATCATGCATTAAACTGAGCGTTGATATTTCACAAGTAGTTATGATGTTTCAATTTGATCGCGTTAGTATTTCTTGAGAAACTTTCGGGAAAATTAACTTAAACTCTCAAATTAACAACAAATACGTAAAACAAAATTCAAGATTTTTCGCTAATATTGTATGTGTGGATGTGATTCCTACTAGGATTCAACTTTGTTCTGAAAAATATCAATGAAATAAAAAAAAAATCACCCGTCCTGTGCAACTTATCTGAAAAAAATGTTTCCACAGTGCATATATCCGATAAGAGTTCACTTGATTCACAAAATATCCAATACACAAACTGAAGACCTAAAGTTATTTTCAATAACTTTTCTGTAAAAATCAAATATATCGTGAACCTCTCAAGGTTGAATTCGACTGAATAATTCTAAAAGAGAAATTTCGTTCCGTATAGTTGTCAGATACACTCAACTAAGAGGGTGTCAAATCCCAACGTCTGTTTAATGTAAAAACCTTCAATTCAAACAAGTAGTTTGCGGACCACCAGATGTTGAAACATGCGGAGTATTCTTGTCTACAGTCCCCAGTACCCTTAGTATTAGATTCTCGACAATTGATGAGATTTCCGGTTTGTTAATGGATTTCTTTGCATATATCCTCCAATTCGTTTTATCATATACATGCTCATTATCTTTTATATTCACCCCTATTTCAAAGTCTCAGTACGAAAAATATTGGATTTCGATTGAAACCAGTAGCCGATATCCACATGTTGACGATAATTGTACTAAGCAATCCAAAATTGATGGAAACCTCCGATCGACCGAATATTTTGGAAATATTCATTATTTTAAATAACGCTTCTTAATTCGCGTTCTGCATGTGAATGGGTTATTCAGTTACACAAGAGTATTTATTGAGATTTCAATGTTTCAAATGAATTTTTTCATGGAATCAGTTTTCGGGTTGTGAAAAACCAATGATTTATGAATAATATATAAGTTTTATTTAAGATATAATTGAGCTCCATGAAGAAATTTAATGTTTCATCCCGTAATTCGCAGGGTGATATCTATAAATAATAATTGTTATCCGAGTTTTTGTAGTTATGTTTCAGATATTAGGAGAGAAACCCCAAAAATATTTAATTTGAACTACTAACGATTATGAAATTCTCGAGAACATCGATAGGGCATTTGCACATTGTGTTTATAAAATAATTAACGAATCCGTTCGAAATTTCTCAATATATGTTGAAAATTTGGTAAAAATCTTTTCATCTACATTCAGATATATGATTCTGGATGAAAAGTTAACCGATTATTTCACTGAATTCCAATCTTAGAACCGAATGCGATGATTCATTCTCGGGATTATTGGAAATTTGCAGCATTTTTCTTTATAACTCAGAGACTACTGGTCGGATATCATGCGGGAGAAAATTTTTAGGTTGAGTTATGCAACAGTAATCAACGTTGAGAATTTCACAAAAATTCGGTGGTAAGTTTCCGAGAAATAATTTTTTTTTCCCTCCAACCCCCAATTTTAAGCCCTTAGGGTACACCAATCCTGCTGAAAAGCTTGGAGGATCAATCCCGAGCGACACATGATTTTTCTACCAAGTTTCACGGATTTCGGTTCAGTACTTTACGAGAAAAGCTCTGGACGACGGACGGCGGACGGACGGATTTTTTTTTATTCGTTCATTCAAATCTACATACTCCAAAACGTGAACTGTGAAATTTTCAGGGGGGGTTAAAATTTTTTTTTTGTTGGTCGATCACTAAGGTTTATTATTTGATCAAATAATAAACCAAAATGGAACAAGCGCGTAAAAGCTCCTGATCTCACGTCGGTGCTTTTCTAGATTCTTTTCTACCATTGACAATTTGTAGTTTCAATCCTGCAATCCGCAAAGGCGTTTTATATAAATAATAACTTTAATTAAACTTTCAATTGTTTTCTTTCAGATATTAGGAGTGAAAACTTTGAAATCACCTGAAAAATAATACAAGCAAAGATTTCATAAATTTTTGGGAAAAGTTGGTTTTAAAATGATCAAAAACAATGAACGCTGTGTGTATAGGAATTGAACAATTGAAATTGTTTGTGGACAATGACTTATTGATCGAGTCAATGGAATGCCATCACCTGCATGTGTACCATGTTTTGTGAATTAAATATTCTGTGTGAGTACTTGAAGTATTCGTTTCCTCTATATGTGAATACTGTCTTCGGCGTACTGCTAGTGAACATCTAGTAGGTTCTTTATCGAGAATCTATTCATTATTTTGAATCAAACAATACTGAAGTGAATCAGATATTGTTATAGCTAAATTCACTGAATTATAAGTTAGTTTTTTTGTATAAAATATCAATATTTCTTTTTCTTTCCTAAGAAGGTAATATTCTATTCACTACAGATGAATTTTATCCCATAGAACGATGCTGATCATTTCACCCTTCAAAATCTATGGAATCAAAATAATCTCATTACTTTGACCCCCCCTGATGGAACCAAATGATTCTGAAAAAACTTAGAAAAACACTGAAGTGAAGTCAGCAGCTTTTTCGCGCATGTTCACTTTTGGTGATATCCTTTGAACATGCGCGCAAAAGCTGCTGACTTCACCTCAGTGCTTTGCTGGATCTAATCTGAATTTTTGGAAATATTGAAAAAATTAAAGGCCGAATTCGTAAATGAGTGAAATCCACCCAATGATTCCGCAGATCTATTCAAATTTTTATTTTTCCGATATTTCCAAAAATGCAGATTAGATCGAATTGAAATCTAGTACTTCATCGGAAAAGGACGGTTCGAAGGTTCATACAGAATTTCATGAGGATAATATGTTCAGAAGATCACAGAATATCGAATATTCGAAAAAAAAAAATTTGAAATTTTTTTTCAAATTGTTCTAATGACAGGATCATCACGAAATATTGCACAAAGCTGTCCATCAACATTTTCAAACTAGCTGACAAGTTTCATCATGATTAAATAGGTAGTTTTCGAGTAATTTGGAAAAAAACAACGATATCGGACGAAAACCACAAAATTTACATATTTTTTCTAATATCTCAGAAAATAATAACCGTATCGAATTGAAATTCGGTACACTTCTGTGAAATATCGAGTTTAAAGTGTGAGCAAATTGTTTTCCGAATATGATGAATAGTTTCGGGTAAAATTCCAAAAAATTCTGAAAAATGATTTTTTTTTATTTTACTGACAGCACGATCACAACGAAAGGTTGCGAGAGGTTGCGTGTCGTTATGCTTCAACTAACTGCCAAGATTCAATCCAATGGCTCTGGTAGTTCCTGAAATATTAGAAAATAACCTTTGAAATTTCAAATGTCCTAACTTCGAAACCATTAAGCCGATTTTGCCCTTTAACGAACTAAACAGTCGCATTTTCAAATGCGACCTACCCTGAACCTGGTCGTTTGAGACCTTTTTCGGCACAAAATTCGAAAATTACAGACGTTTGGACGAAACGGTGTTCCCCTAACACATGAGCGCAAAAAATAAAATTTTTCAAAAGGGCAAAACATTCGTTCAAAAAATTTACTAGCGTTTCTTGATTCTTATTTGTAGGACTAGAATTCCATATAAACTTTAATCAACAATAACCTCGGTAATAGTATAAATGTCATCATCCAGCGATTTAGTCGAAGCAATACCCAAAGCTGCATTTCGGGTTTAACCCGATATTTTCAAGTGCGGAATCTTTTCTTCAAGTATCGAAGAATTTAATCGACAGCCTTGGGACACGCAGAAATTTTCACTTTAATAATTCATGATACGTTCAGTTTCGATTTGAGAATTTTCAAACAAGCCTCTTTTTCAGGATGGATGTTTTATTGAGCACGTGAAATTATTTCAATATATTTTATTTATGCTTCAGACAACATTTATTCAGGATCTCGAATTCTTATTGGATTTGACTTGCATATTAGGCAGCTGACATAAAATGAGATGACGTTCTTATTACGCATTTTTTAGCCGGAAATGATTTGATTGAACTCTCTGCAAAAGAATTCGCGGTCAAAATAAATTCTGTCCGGCCGTATATTTGTTGTAACTTTCGAAAGAGCATACTTAGAGTCTTGAATTTTGCTGTTGAAGTCGTCAGTGGGCAAAATCGGCCAAACGGTTTCGGATTCTTGCCCATTTGAATAGTAGAGGATATATCCTCAATAGCTTTGAAGGTTACTGAAGATCATATTGAGACTTAGAGCAACCTTCCTTACGGATCGTATTTTGAGAAATTAAAAACGAATGTTTCAAGTAATTCCCGATTTTTTCCGGAAACATTTTCTCAACTATTGATCAGACTACAATGAAATTGGCGTAGACCTTATAGTGAGAATTTAACGAAAGTGCATCAAATTCCAGCACCATTCAATATTGAATTTCGGAAACTGGGAAAATAATATGTCAAATTTTACTCCGGTAACGACTTTGAATAAGCGTGTAGAATCTGCTGACCTCACGCCACTGTTGCCCTAGAATTTTTGGTGTAATTCTAATTACTGATTATTTTTGACTTTTTTCATGTCGTAAACTCTTCGCAATTTCACGAAGAGAACGAAGAAAGCATAAACTCTAAGAAAAGGCTAATTAATTATATTCATTCAACGATTATATTCCGAAATAGCTGATGTAAACTTTTTGTAAAGTATAATGAGCATATTGTGAAAAATTCGAGAAAATCAGTTGATGACCCTTGACTGGATCGTTTTGAATTGATATTTCCCAAAATATTAATGAATTGCGACTATCGATAATTATTAGTTATAATTATTTACTTCATTGAAATACTATTTTTATGAATGTATTTCAAACCATGTTCCGTCGCAATGTTTGAACATTGATAACGAGATATATTTAGATTTCAACGTAAACTCATGTTGCTGACGTCTGAAAACTTCTCATGAATGAAATGGATTCTTTATTGTTTTGAATATCTTCGAGAAGGTTAATTAATAATTTCATTATCAATGCGGAGGTTCGCAATGTTGTAACACATCGTAGAAAAAATTCAAAAACTTGAAATAATTCTAAAGAACAATTTTTTTGGGGAACTATTATCATATTCGAAAAAAACTTCTACTCATACCTTGAGCTTTTTGTTTTACAGCGGTGAACCACACTTCAGTTTGATTTAATTATGAATTAAGTGCATATTGGGAAAAAAATAAAAATTTCGTGTTTTTTTCTCGATATCGTTGTTTTTTATGGAATAAATTAGAAAATACTGATACAATCATGATGAAACTTGGCAGTCAGATTGAAAATGCTGATGGACAATTTTGTACAGAATTTCGTGATGATCGTGTCATTAAAACAGTTAAAAATAAAATGTTTAATTTCTGTCAATTATTTAATATTCTGCGATCTTCTGATCATATCATCCTCATAAAATGTAGATACCTATTTGTGTGTATTTTAACACAATAACTTCCGAAATGACGACTAAGAGGCACGATATTTGTAGAGGAGAGTTGAGTCTCACTTGGAAAGGTTGAATTCATTTATGGGTAAAAGCCGCTAATGATTCCCCAGGTAACCCATTCGAAGTTGCATTATTTCAATATTCCCGAAAATACAGACATGACCGGATTGAAATCTATAGATAAGCTCAAAGGTATCGTCGTAAACAATTCGAAGAAACCTTGATACTTGATAAATTCGAACTGTAGAATCATCTTAATGATTTTCATTCAATAGTTCAAACTTCTCAGAAAATGGCAATCAAAATTTTATTTTTCCAATATTTCCAAAAATACAGATCAGATCGAATTGAAATCCAGTATTTCATCGAAAAATAACAGTTCGAAGTTTCATACAGAATTTAATGAGGATGATATGATAAGGAAATCATAGAAATTTTTTTTTTCAAATTGTTCTAATGACACGATTATCACGAAATTTCGCATTAAGTTGTCTTTCAGCATTTCAAAACTAGCTGTGAAGTTTTATCAGGACTGAATAAGTATTTCTCGAACTATACCGAAAAAATCAACGATATCGAGAAGAAAACCTCGAAATTTGACATATTTTTTCCCGATATCTCCAAAACTTATGATCGTATCGAACTGAAATTTGAAACACTGCTGTGAAATATGAAGCTCGAAGTGCGAGTGGAATTTTTTTTTGGATATGATGAATGGTTTCCGGAAAAAAATATCCCATTCGAAGTTTCATTATTTCAATATCCCCAAAAACACAGACATGACCGGATTGAAATCTAGATAAGCTCAAAGGTATCGTCGTAAACAATTCGAAGAAACCTTGATACTTGATAAATTCGAACTGTAGAATCATCTTCATGATTTTCATTCAATAGTTCAAACTTCTCAGAAAATGGCATGTTTACAATAACTCCATATATCATTGTTTACGATACTGAGAGCAATGAATGTATGACCTGGAAATACCTTTGAAGGTTTGAGTTGACGTTTCCAACAAACACGCAATAAATTGAAGCGTTTGATTCGTTGTTCTGTTTAAATATGCTTGGAAATTCGGAGTTAACGTCCATCTTGAGTTCGATTCGGTTGATAAATTTTCATAGAGCAAAAGAAATAAGTAGTGATTCGTGCTTGTCGAAAGAACACGAATGACTAATACGGAAGAAATGGCTATATTATTTATTTGAAATAGCCACTATATACACAGTGTGTCCACGGATGGGGTGCCGGTAAGGTGTAAATGACGAAAAATTTTCGAGTTAGACTCTGATATTCTGGGAATCGCTCCTGCTTGGTCTCAAATTGAGATGTTGAGAAAATGAGCCAAATCAATTAATTACAGGGTGGTTTAGAACTGATTTAGGGAAAATTGTTAAGAATAAAACACCTTTGTTTCAAAAGATATCGAGAAAGTTTATTGATAAAAGTTGTTTAGAATCAAAAGACACGGCTAAATCTCGAATTTCAGATAAATCGATCAACTTTGATTTTGTAAGTAGGTTATGAAAATATTTGATAATATCTATGGTAACAAATGCCAGAAGTGACTTGAAACGTTAATTTTATTCGTCATAAACGAAAATTTTTCTGTTAAAAACATGCTGACCATAGAACAAAGTGTGTTTATTGTGCAGTGCTACGGCGTAGGTGCAGACATTTCGTATCAGGGAGTAATAAGACGATTCCATTGACGCTGGCCAAATGTTGCGGTACCACCTAACCCTGCTAGAAAAATAGTTTCAAAATTTAAATTTTTGATCATGACAAAAATCTCACGTATACAAAATGTTCATGACCAACTTATTAAGTCAAGGTAGGCTGATTTATCTGTAACTTGAGTTCCTGCAGCAGCTCGTCATTCCGAATAACTTTTCTCAATAAACTATCTCGATATCTATTAGAACCAAGGTACTTTATTCTTAACAATTTTCATTGAATCAGTTCTGCACCACCCTGTATATAAATTTATTTGGCTCATTTTCTCAACATCTTAGTTTGAGACCAAGCAGGAGTGATTCCCAGAATATCAGAGTCTAACTCGAAAATTTTTCGTGCTGTCTGCACCTAAGCCGTAGCACTGCACAATAAACTCACTTTGTTCTATGCTCAGCATGTTTTTAACAGGAAAATTTTCGTTTATGACGAATAAAATTTACGTTTCAAGTCACGTCTGGCATTTGTAACCATGGATATTATCAAATATTTTCATAAGCTACTTACAAAATCAAAGTTGATCGATTTATCTGAAATTCGAGATTTAGCCGTGTCTTTTGATTCTAAAAAACTCTTCTCAATAAACTTTCTCGATTTCTTTTGAAACAAAGGTGTTTTATTCTTAACAATTTTCCTTAAATCAGTTCTAAACCACTCTGTATATTAATTGATTTGGCTCATTTTCTCAACATCTTAACTTGAGACCAAGCAGGAGCGATTCCCAAAATATCAGAGTCTAACTCGAAAATTTTTCGTCATCTACACCATACATATTTGCGTATGATACAAGAGCACAGATCAAAACCTCAGGAAAAATTCTGTCTCCCCGTATAAGTGTAGTTATTTGTTTATAGAAGATGGATGGCATCTTTTACATTGGAAAATAATTTTTTCGTCATCTTGAATTCATTTCGACAAAATATCTTGACATAATATCTGAAACAGAAGGAGGGACAGAAAACCAGAAGGAAGGAGTAAATAATATCACCTACATTTGCTCATGACCGAGAGGGTCTTTCGACCAGGTTCAGTCCTCCAAGCGATGATTTTCAGATTCTCAGATAAACGAAGAACGCTACAGGCCCCTTAATTGGGGAATCATCTCCCATAGATCCATAATTGTTCATTTCGAACTAGAAATCTAATAAAATATCGGGAATAAGGTGAAAAACTTGTGACATGTATTATGTCAGGATGATAGATGGCCACTATTCAAGATAATCAATTATATTGATTTTGTGAGGAACAATAACAATAACGAAGATCGAACTTCAAAATAATAATATTTTACTACCAACAATTATGAGATGTTTCACAATATGAAGGGTTAAAATTGATGTGACAAGTTTCGAACTTCGTCCATCTTCAGACAACTGATCTCTGAGCACATGGTATGTATTTATGCAGTTTTAGGTAAAACGACGTGATTCAATCATGATGACACTTGGCAGTTAGTTTGAAGATGCTGATAGACAACTTACGAAATTTCGAGGTGTTCGTGTCATTAAAACATTCTACCCATTCAGTAATTCAGCCCTCGTAATTAAGGTCCAAACCTACTTTACTAATATCGAGTTTCTAGATTGTTTCTTTCGGAAATTATTATGTTTTCGGTCGGCTGTCTGAAAATGAACGAAAGTTCAAAACTGGTTACAAAAATGTAACATAAGTGTTTGTAGTAAAACATAGTTATGAAAAATTTCAAAAAGCACTGCCGTGAAGGCAGCAACTTTTGCGCGCATGTTCAATGTAGATGACCACTTCAGCAATGAATTTGAACATGCACGCAAAAGCTGCTGCATTCACGGCAGTGCTTTTTGAAATTTTCTACTGATAAATTACTGGATTTTAATTCGATCTAATCTGTATTTTTGGAAATATTGGAAATATAAAATTTTGATTGGGTATATCTACGGAATCATTGGGCGGATTTTACCCATTCACGAATTCGGCATTTGTAATTAAGGTCCAAACCTTCTCGGTCAGCCTAACGGCCGACTGCGTAAACACAATAACTTCCGAAAGAAACAACTTAGAAACTTGATATTTGTAGAGAAGGTTGGACCTAAATTACGAAGGCCGAATTCGTGAATGGGTAAAATCCACCCAATGATTCCGTAGATATACCCAATCAAAATTTTATTTTTTCAATATTTCCAAAGATACAGATCAGATCGAATTGAAATCCAGTACTTCATCGAAAAATAACAGTTCGAAGTTTCATACAGAATTTGATGAGGATGATATGATAAGAAAATCATAGAAATTTTTTTTTTCAAATTGTTCTGATGACACGATTATCACGAAATTTCGCATAAAGTTGTCTTTCAGCATCTCAAAACTAGCTGTGAAGTTTTAGCAGGACTGAATCAGTATTTCTCGAGTTATACCGAAAAAATCAACGATATCGAGAAGAAAACCTCGAAATTTGACATATTTTTTCCCGATATCTCCAAAACTTATGATCGTATCGAACTGAAGTTTGGTACACTGCTGTGAAATATGAAGCTCAAAGTGTGAGTGGAATTTTTTTCTGTATATGATGAATGATTTCCGAAAAAAAAAATTTTTTGGAAAAAAATTTGGAAAAAATTTTTTTTTAAATTCACTGACGATATGATCCTGACAAAATTTGGCTCAAAGTTGCGCGTTCTTATACTACACCCAACTGCCAAGTTCTAATCCAATCGCTCAAGTAGTTTCCGAAATAAAAAATAAGTAACTTCAAAATTCAAGTGCCTATAACTCCGAAACTATTCGACCGATTTGGCCCATTAACGAACTTAACCGCGGCATTCTGATGCGCAACCTATTCTGAAAGTTTCAAGTTGCTAGCTTGCTTCTGTCGACAGTTAGCGTGTCTACGGCCGGCCGGCCGGACAGAATCGATTTTGACACCGGATTCGTCATCAGTGAGTCCAACGTAGTCGATTGAGACTATTTTCGGCTCAATCATCCAAAATTACAGACATTTGGACAAAACGATAGCACGCTGTTCCCCTAGAACATGCGCGCAAAAATAAAATTGTTTTATTTATGATCAACTACCAAATAGTAACGGCTGAAACAGTCCAATAAATTATATTCACATTTTCAGGTTGGGATTCCTTTGAAAATCTGACTTGACGTTTTCATGAATAACCAATTTGACATCAGGAAATTGATTCAGCCTGGTCTGCTCCTTCACTAGATCGATGAAGTACATTAATAGTAAGATGGCAATTCCAATGTGTTCGAGAAAAAGTTGAATTGTCATTTTGCTCTTTATGCGAAGTGGACTGAAAGATCAACGACCGACAAAATTGTTCCATGAAAAACATCAGCCAGTCTGTAAGTTAGTGTCACATCGAACGATTCATTAAGGACTGAACAAGATACGGGTGGTCAGAAAGTATGACGACATTGTTGCTTGTCACAGATCCATAGGTTTCACTACCAATTCCCAGTTTATCATTCAGAACAGATATGAGGCAAAACGATCGTTCAAATTAACTCATAGCTGAAAGGTCAGAGGATGCTATCTGTATTCCCGATAATATTTTACTTGGAATTGGTTCATTACATCTCGTGTATTTCTTGTCATCAGACAATACCAAAGAACGCTGCAAATTTTCGAGTAAAATGGCTCCTGTCCTCACGTTATTGGTTTTCTAGATTTTTGCTCGCATCTTCTAGGGAAACAGCGTGCTATAATTTTGTCCACATGTAATAAATCAATGAAAAATGGATTTATTTGGCTTTTTGCGCGCATATTCTAGGGGAACAGCGTGCTATCGTTTTGTCCAAATGTCTGTAATTTTGGATGATTGAGCCGAAAATGGTCTCAATCGACTAGGTTGGACTCACTGATGACGAATCCGGTGTTAAAATCGATTCTGTCCGGCCGGCCGGCCGTAGACACAATAACTGTCGACAGAAGCGAGCTAGCAACTTGAAACTTTCAGGATAGGTTGCGCATCAGAATGCCGCGGTTAAGTTCGTTAATGGGCCAAATCGGTCGAATAGTTTCGGAGTTATAGGCAGTTGAAGTTTTGAAGTTTATATTTTTTATTTCAAAAACTACTTGAGAGATTGGATTCAAACTTGGCAGTTGGGTGGGGTATAACGACGCGCAACTTTGAGCCAAATTTCGTCAGGATCATATCGTCAGTAAATTCAAAAAAAAATTCTTTTCGAAATTTTTTTCCAAAAAATTTTTTTTTCGAAAATCATTCATCATATCCGAAAAAAAAGTCCACTCACACTTTGAGCTTCATATTTCACAGCAGTGTACCAAATTTCAGTTCGATACGATCTTAAGTTTCGGATATATCGGGAAAAAATATGACAAATTTCGAGGTTTTCTTCTCGATATCGTTTATTTTTTCGGTATAACTCGAGAAATACAGATTCAGTCCTGATAAAACTTCACAGCTAGTTTTGAGATGCTGAAAGACAACTTCATGCGAAATTTCGTGATAATCGTGTCATTAGAACAATTTGAAAAAAAAAATGTCTATGATTTTCTTATCATATCATCCTCATTAAATTCTGTATGAAACTTCGAACTGTTATTTTTCGATGAAGTACTGGATTTCAATTCGATCTGATCTGTATTTTTGGAAATATTGAAAAAAATAAAATTTTGATTGGGTATATCTACGGAATCATTGGGTGGATTTTACCCATTCACGAATTCGGCCTTCGTAATTTAGGTCCAAACCTTCTCTACAAATATCGAGTTCCTAAGTTGTTTCTTTCGGAAGTTATTGTCGGCCGTTAGGCTGACCGTAAACACAATAACTTCCGGAAGAAACGACTTGAGAACTCGATATTTGTAGAGTAGGTTTGGGGCTTAATTACGAAGGTCGAATTCGTGAATGGGTAAAATCCGCCGAATGATTCCGTAGATATACCCATTCAAAATTTTATTTTTCCAATATTTCCAAAAATACAGATTTGATCGAATTGAAATCCAGTAATTTATCAGTAAAAATTTCAAAAAGTACTGCCGTGAAGGCAGCAGCTTTTGCGTGCATGTTCAAATTCGTTGCTGAAGCGGCCATCTACATTGAACATGCGCGCAAAAGTTGCTGCCTTCACGGCAGTGCTTTTTGAAATTTTTGTTTATGCGATTAAATTTTATTTTATTGTCATCCTGACATAATACATGTCACAAGTTTTTCACTTTATTCCCGATATTTTATTAGATTTCTAGTTCGAAATGAACAATTATGGATCTATGGGAGATGATTCCCCAATTAAGGGGCCTGTAGCGTTCTTCGTTTATCTGAGGATCTGAAAATCATCGGTTGAAGGACTGAACCTGGTCGAAAGACCCTCTCGGTCATGAGCAAATGTAGTGTTATTTACTGCTTCCTTCTGGTTTTCTGTCCCTCTTTCTGTTTCAGATATTATGTCAAGATATTTTGTCGAAATGAACTCAAGATGACGAAAAAATTATTTTCCAATGAAAAAGATGCCATCCATCTTCTATAAACAAATTACTACACTTATACGGGGAGACAGAATTTTTCCTGAGGTTTTTATCTGTGCTCTTGTATCATACACAAAAATGTATGGTACCCCGTTTACATTTCCTCTGCTAACACTGTGATATATCTTAGAATGTAATGCTCGTTTTCAAAAGAATATATATATATATATATATATAGCTCTCAAAATATCAGAGCAACAAGAATCGATATATTCGAATATAGGATAAACATTCTGCTGTCGATATTTGAAAAGGGCTGGAGTAAGTTCATATTTAATGAGAGACTTCAATTCGAAAATTATTTATAGATGAAACAATCGAAATTATAATATTCTACGCGTCAAACTGGCCACCAATGCGATGACATTCGATACTTTGGCAAAAACTCAAGTAGTTTTGAATGATTTTTCTCCGATTCATAACTCGGAACTAATACCCTCATATTGAATTCTGATTGGAATTGTTAAAAATAGATCTCAGCTTCGAATTGCACACGTTTTACGATGATATGGTGAATTGATGACCCACCCTATGGACCCTACGAAATGTGCACTCGGGTCACATAGTCAAAATTCCATCCATTTCGTTGTTTTGAATCTGGCAAATAATTTAAACTCAAACATGTTAACTTATACAGGGTGATTCCGGAGGAGACCGTCAGATTTTGGGATAAGTTTACACTAGTCAGGACAGTCTCGGAACAATGTTTGGTTTATGGTTGGGGGTCTCTATTGAGAATATACAGGGTGATTTGTCCGATTCGACCGATTTTACTTTTATTGATAACTTTGGTATGGCTTATTCGATTTCAATGAAATTTTCAGCGTAGTACAATAGTGTTGAACACATTCATTGTTTTCAATTTTTTTTTTCAAAATAAGCGGTTGTTATTGTGATAAATCCAGATTAATTGTGCAGGTTGAAAAAACACCCTGTACATAGCGTTTCCTGAACTACGCTATCTGTTTACGATTGTACTATAATAAGTCATTATTTGAGAGTTTCTAATTTTTTGGCACACTTTCCAAAAAATTTTCGAAATTTCGCTCCAATCGATTCGACTTTTATTGATAACTTTGGTATGGCTCATCCAGTTTTGATGAAATTTGCAGTGTAGAACAATCTGAATGAGTAAATTCAATAATCGCAATAATCTCTCGAAATACAGTGTTGTAATTGTGATTATTCCAGTGTTTCAGATCAATTGTGCAGTTGGAAAAAAAACACCCTGTACATTGCTTTTCCAAAACTTTCTTATTCGTTGCAGATTCTACAATAATATGTCATCATCCAGAGGTTTTTGATTTTTTTGGCACACATCCGGTTTTCCTAGAAAACATTTTTGAAGAAGAGCATTATCGAAATTTGGCTCACAAGCACTGAGAGTATTCCGCACTAGGTAGGAAAGCTGTATTGTCCAAGGATGCGAAGCAGTTCTTAAGTTCTAAAATATTCTTTTCAAATTCAAAATATATTCTGAATTGAATGATTTCATACAAAATATTAGCAATTAGATATGAATTGGGAATTTGAAAAGAATATTTTAGAACCTAAGAACTGCTTTGCATCCTTGGACAATACAGCTTTCCTACCTAGTGCGGAATACTCTCACTGCTTGTGAGCCAAATTTCGATCATGCTCTTCTTCACGAAAGTTTTCTAGGAAAACCAGAGGTGCGCCAAAGAAATTGAAAAACTCTGAATGATGACATATTATTGTAGAATCTGAAACGAATAAGAAAGTTTTCGAAAAGCAAGGTACAGGGTGTTTTTTTTCAACTGCACAATTAATCTGAAATTCTAAAATTATCACAATTACGACTCTGTATTTTGAGAGACTTTCGCGATTATTGAATGTACTCGTTCAGATCGTTCTACACTGCAAATATCATCAAAATTGAATGAGCCATACCAAAGTTATCTATGAAAGAATCGATTGGAGCGAAATTTTGACATTGTCTTTTTTTGATGGAATTTTCTCAGAAAACTAGAAGTGTGCCAAAAAAATTAGAAACTCTCAAATAATGACTTATTATAGTAGAATCGTAAACATATAGCGTAGTTTTGGAAATGCGATGTACAGGATTTTTTTTTCAACCTGCGCAATCAACCTGTAATTATCACAACAACAATCGCTCATTTTGAAAAAGATTTAAGATTAATGAATATCCTCAGCAGTATTGTACTTCGCTGAAAAATTCTCCAAAATCGAATAAGCCATACCAAAGTTATCAATAAGAGTAAAATCGGTCGAATGGAACAAATCACCCTGTATATTCTCAATAGAGACCCCCAACCACAAACCAAACATTGTTTCGAGACTGTCTTGAATAGTGTAAACTTATCCTAAAATCCGACGGTCTCCTCGGGAATCACCCTGTATACATTATAATACTCTGTTCTCTGTCGTTGTTTTCTCCGGAATGACTAAAATTATACTGATTCAATCATGATGATGCTTTACTAGGCTTTGATTTCCGGTGGGAATTCAGTTTCAAAATGTTCTTTCTGAAAGGCAGACTATATAGTTTAACATTTTCCAACTTTCGCAATTGCCTCAATTTATAAGAAGGAAAAAATTCGCGTAGTCATTCAGGGAGGTCCAATAAATCTCGAATATATGACTTCATACGAGTCCTATACCTGCATGAAACACAATATCGACTATAATTCAATCAGATTCTACTTTCTGTGAACAGTTAGACACCTGTATAGGACGGAATTCTGCGTGCGATGCGTACCAGCCGCTTTTAACTGAAATTCTATAGCTTGATTATGTGGATAATCGAGAAAAAGAACCATTGGACTTTCCAATGGACATAATAGTTTAAAGATAATCCAGGAAGTAGCGCTCGTAGACTTGTTGCATGTTGCCTGTAATATTTGTCTGAAAATTTTCCCAGAATTAAATTGGTCGATTTTACTCAACAAGATAACAAGAGCGTTATCATTTTGCCTAAATGTCTGTACTTCTCGAATTTTCAGCCGAAAATAGTCTCAAACGATTTGGTTGAACCCCCGAACAATAATCCGTGGTTTGACTCAAATATGTGCGGCCGGATAAGAATTTGTGATCAAATTTGAATCAGTCCGTGCTGTAACACACAAGACAAGAAGAACTCCCGCTTGAAAAATCTATCTGGAGAATGTGAATGAACCTATCGAATATATCGTAGTTACAATTTTTACTGTTTAGAAAATTTCAGGGAAGATCTATGACTCGATTTCCTTATTAAAATGATTTGATACTAATTATTCTGTAAACTTGCCCTCTTCAATTGGCGAATGAAGATAAGCGCTACTCCCTCTGGTGGCTATCAGAGTACCCCGAGGTACAGACATTATCATTGACAAGTTAAAAGAAATGTTGAGAAAATGAGAAAGTTTATGCATTTTTCTTGGCGTTTGTGTGATTCTTCAAGTGCTTCTGCTGAGGAAAAGCAAACTCAACTTTCCCTTCCCATAGATTTCCACAGCCCGGTGAAAAATTTCGAGTTTGGGTGAAAGAAACTTCCATTAACAAGTCGGGCCTGAAACTGTTGAAGAATCGATAAAAGACTTGGCAACTTGTTACTCAAAATTGGTAAACCAACAAACAAGATTCATGAGGGTCTGTTTCCTGCATTTCACCGATGATGATCATTTTCATAGAGGTTAGCACGAATTGCTCATGAAATATTAGATCACATTCATGAAGACAATTTTTTTCCAGGCCCATAATCCAAGCAGAGAAATTTACTTAAGAGGAATGCTATGCCTTCCAGAAATCTGCCTGTTGAACTGATGATTAAGCAGCAACGTGAATGTTTTAGTGATAGAATTGACTATTGCAAAAAAAAATCTCAACAAGGAAATATCTGGTGATGAATACTCTCCGCTCAAAGTGCATCTGCCGATGTAAGAAAAGTTGTACGCTTATTTATTACAGCTTTTTCAAGACCAATCATATGAGTGTTTGAAGAATTTATCTGTCAATCCATAATTAACAGAATTACGGTTCAAGTAGCATTAGTTTTATGTGAATGTATTCATTTTATTCACAATATATTGTGTACAGTTAGTACAGTTATGAGTATTTGTCTATTATTCCAAAAGGTATGTTTTACAATACTATGTGTTTTTCAACTTTTTGAGCAGTAGATCTGAGGGGGCATTTGTTCAATAATCAAGTTGGGTAGGTAAAAGGTATAAAGTTTATCAGTTTTGCAAATAACATGCAATATAATTTCACATGCATCTTCCTGAACACTTCTAGCTTCTGACCATATAATTTGAAATTAATCTTGCCATCTGGATCTAAAAATGAATAATATCAAAATACTGTCTAACGTCTAACCTCGAAGATATCTCCGTATTTTAAAATTGCTACACTCAATAAGATTGAAGAATGATACATACCTACTTTATAAGAATGAAATATGTACTCCCAGTAACACTCTCGTTAACTATGAAAGTCTAAAAAGTCTTTGAATAAATCGTGAAATCAAAAATTATCAAACCCAACACTAACAAAAAGTACAAAATCGACTATCAAAACAAAATCTATGTCTGTATCTAAGGTTCTAAAACTTGCCATCGTGGCGCTGCAATCTTAAATTCAGACGCCAATAGATATATATATATATATATATATAGTGGAGATAAGATACTTGTATCAATTGTCTATATTTCGAAAACCTTCAAAATTTGAATCTGTACCTACATTCTTAAAGCAACAAGGAGTTTCAACATACAACCTTCATGTGGACAATCAAACATCAACAAAGTACCTACATAAATCAATATTCAATACTGATTTGAACAATAAATAACACCTAATAACAAAGTTGGAAGCAACTCACCTATATTGAGAATAAGTACCAAATTTCTCCACAAAAGGTGTGTCATTTCAGAACAGCGTTCAAACTGAAACATAGAAAATGAAAATGAATCAACCAAGTCCAGGAATAATTATAAAAAAAATATGAGGGATATTTCCTTGAATTCTTCCACTTTCAAACAATCCCTTCGTACCTCACTCTTTTAATCATAATAATGTTTTCAAAATTCGAGGATATTTATTGTAACAAATTGCTGATATTTGACAGTTAAGAGCTTGCCTAACTGGTTACGGAACTACATGGTTGGGCCATTATAGAATAGTATTTCAAATATTAATTAACAGGATTCAGTGTTTACTTTTGTGAGATCTTGGTCTTAAATGAAAATGAAATTTGAAAATAATTTAGTTGTCTTAACTATAGAACGTTATGTTCTCTAGAATGTAGAATTGTGAGAAAGACCTCACGTAACAAAATCCTTCTAAATAAACCACATTTCATTTCAACAGAAAAACAACTGGCAGCTGGGGGCAAGCCCGCTATTGAACATCTGGGCCGAAGAGTCTCCTAAAATATCATTCTTCTGTACTGAAATTCATGAAGTATCTCTTAAAGCTCATTTTGGGAGCATTATGCATAATTTTTCAGGGATTTTTCTGGGTTTTCACACCCAATATCTGAAACAGAACTATTAGAAAGTAAATAGAAATAATTTTATTATGGAAAACGCGCTTGCGTGTTGCAGGATAGAACTATTTGTGAAGGGCAGTTTCTTGGAAAACGAATATCCTTATGAACAATACAGGAATAATATAAACGATAAACAAAGTGAACTGTGACGTTTCAGAGTACGAATCTGACTCTTTCATTTCAATTTTTTGCGCGCATGTTCTAGGGGAACAGCGTGCTATCGTTTTGTCCAAATGTCTGTAATTTTGGATGATTGAGCCGAAAATGGTCTTAATCGACTAGGTTGGACTCACTGATGACGAATCCGGTGTCAAAATCGATTCTGCCCGGCCGGCCGTAGACACGCTAACTGTCGACAGAAGCAAGCTAGCAACTTGAAACTTTCAGGATAGGTTGCGCATCAGAATGCCTCGGTTAAGTTCGTTAATGGGCCAAATCGGTCGAATAGTTTCGGAGTTATAGGCAGTTGAAGTTTTGAAGTTATTAATTTTTTATTTCAGAAACTACTTGAGAGATTGGATTCAAACTTGGCAGTTGGGTGGAGTATAATAACTACGCGCAACTTTGAGCTGAATTTCGTCAGGATCATATTGTCAGTGAATAAAAAAAAATTTTTTTCGAAATTTTTTTCCAAAAAATTTTGTTTTCCGGAAACCATTCATCATATTCGAAAAAAAAGTCCACTCACACTTTGAGCTTCATATTTCACATCAGTGTACCAAATTTCAGTTCGATACGATTATAAGTTTCGGAGATATCGGGAAAAAATATGTCAAATTTCGAGGTTTTCTTCTCGATATCGTTTATTTTTTCGGTATAACTCGATAAATACTGATTCAGTCCTGATAAAACTTTACAGCTAGTTTTGAGATGCTGAAAGACAACTTCATGCGAAATTTCGTGATAATCGTCAATAGAACAATTTGAAAAAAAAAAATTTCTATGATAATTTTTTTTTTCGGAAATCATTCATCATATACAGAAAAAAATTCCACGCACACTTTGAGCTTCATATTTCACAGCAGTGTACCAAACTTCAGTTCGATACGATCATAAGTTTTGGAGATATCGGGAAAAAATATGTCAAATTTCGAGGTTTTCTTCTCGATATCGTTGATTTTTTCGGTATAACTCGAGAAATACTGATTCAGTCCTGCTAAAACTTCACAGCTAGTTTTGAGATGCTGAAAGACAACTTTATGCGAAATTTCGTGATAATCGTGTCATCAGAACAATTTGAAAAAAAAAATTTCTATGATTTTCTTATCATATCATCCTCATCAAATTCTGTATGAAACTTCAAACTGTTATTTTTCGATGAAGTACTGGATTTCAATTCGATCTGATCTATATTTTTGGAAATATCGAAAAAATAAAATTTTGATTGGGTATATCTACGGAATCATTGGGTGGATTTTACCCATTCACGAATTCGGCCTTCGTAATTTAGGTCCAAACCTTTTCTACAAATATTGAGTTCCTAAGTTGTTTCTTTCGGAAGTTATTGTGTTTACGCAGTCGGCCGTTAGGCTGACCGTAAACACAATAACTTCCGGAAGAAACGACTTAGAAACACGATATTTGTAGAGTAGGTTTGGGGCTTAATTACGAAGGTCGAATTCGTGAATGGGTAAAATCCGCCCAATGATTCCGTAGATATACCCATTCAAAATTTTATTTTTCCAATATTTCCAAAAATACAGATTTGATCGAATTGAAATCCAGTAATTTATCAGTAGAACATTTCAAAAAGCACTGCTGTGAAGGCAGCAGCTTTTGCGTGCATGTTCAAATTCGTTGCTGAAGCGGTCATCTACATTGAACATGCGCGCAAAAGTTGCTGCCTTCACGGCAGTGCTTTTTAAATTTTTTTCCAAACATTCGATATTCTGTGATCTTTTAAACATAATATCCTCATGACTTTTCGTATGAACCTTTGAACTGTAATTTTTCGATAAAGTACTGGATTTTAATTCCATCTAATCTGTAATTTTAGAAATATTGGGAAAATAAATCTTTGAACGGGTATAACTGCGAAATAATTGGGTGGCTTTTACCCATTCAAGAATTCAGCCCTCGTAATTGAGGTCCAAACCTACTAATATCTAGTTTCTAAGTTTTTTCCTTCGGAAGTTATTCTGTTCACAGTTTGCCGTTAGGTTTGGACCTTAAGGTCGAATTCGTGAATGGGTAAAATCTACCAAATGATTCCGCAGATATACCCATTCAAAATTATATTTTCCAAATATTTTCGAAAATACAGATTGGATCGAGTTGAAATCCAGCAATGTATCGAGAAAACCTAGGAAACCACTGATATGAAGTCAGCTGGCTTCACGAAAGTGCTTTTTCTAAAGATTATTAGTACTTGTAGCATGTAACTGTATTGATTGAAATTCATCACCTGATAAAACGCCATTTCTTAACAGTTTGCGAAGATGTTGATTGAATATTGATGAAATTTAAACAATTTCTCCAATCAGGTTTTAAATTTCATGTCACACACTGGTTTCTCCGAGGTACAAATTACAAAAGTGCAATGTGAATTGCCAGTAATAACGTTAATTGTGTATGTAACCCAGTTTGAAACAATAACCCTAGTCGGAATAAGTGATGTTTTGTTCGAAAAACTATCAAAATCCGGTCAACTTACAGGATTAATGAATTTCACACTTGTTTGTGTATCGAGAAGCTACAGTGCGGTCAATCAACCCGAATGGAATAAAAACAAGAGGCATCATAATAATGCTATTAGAAATAGTGAAAACAATTGAATTGGAGCCGAGTTATTTCGGTTAATGCTGTGGGCATTGAAGAAAGCTTTCCTTCTTTTTATTTCGGTTTCAGAGCTCCCTTCTGCCTGTATAGATACGTTATTAGATAATAGAAAAAAATAATGATACGGCTACAGACAAACTGAGAGAGACCGATGTAATTTGCTTGTACTCGATTTGGTATTATTTTATCTTATGTTTCCTGGAACAAACACGTAAAAAGTATTTCCAACAGAAAATTGTGCTCTCCTATTGAATACTTCTTTGTTATTAGATTGAGAATACTCATTATCGCTTCTTATACAGGGTGTTCCTAAATTAAAGGTATATATATTCTTTTGAGAATGAGCATTACATTCTAAGATATATCACAGTGTTATCAGAGGAAATGTAAACGGGGTACCATACATTTTTGCGTATGATACAAGAGCACAGATAAAGACCTCAGGAAAAATTCTGTCTCCCCGTATAAGTGTAGTAATTTGTTTATAGAAGATGGATGGCATCTTTTTCATTGGAAAATAATTTTTTCGTCATCTTGAATTCATTTCTACAAAATATCTTGACATAATATCTGAAACAGAAAGAGGGACAGAAAACCAGAAGGAAGCAGTAAATAATATCACCTACATTTGCTCATGACCGAGAGGGTCTTTCGACCAGGTTCAGTCCTCCAAGCGATGATTTTAAGATCCTCAGATAAACGAAGAACGCTACAGGCCCCTTTATTGGGGAATCATCTCCCATAGATCCATAATTGTTCATTTCGAATTAGAAATCTAAGAAAATATCGGGAATAAAGTGAAAAACTTAAAATTAAGGGTGAAAATGAAGAAGGGAGATTTTTTGCCCGATTTTAGGAAAAAACCTAAAAGAGTACTGACGTGAAGTCAGCAGCTTTAGTGCGCAAGTTCACCTTTATTGATATCCTCTGAACATGCGCGCAAAAGATGCTGGCTTTTCTAGGTTTTTTTCGATGAAGTACTGGATTTCAATTCAATCTATTCTGTATTATTGAAAATATTGGGAAAATAAAACTTTGAATGGGTATATCTACGGAATCATTCGGCGGTATTTACCCCAAACCCCAAACCTATTCTCTAAATATCGAGTTTCTTAGTAGTTTCTTTCGGAAATTGAACACAATAGTTCGAAGGTTCATATAGAATTTCATGAGGATAACATGAATATTGAATATTTGAAAAAATTTCAAATTTTCATTTCAAATTGTTCTAATGACACCATTATCAAAAGTTTTGCACGAGTTGTCAATCAGCATTTTCAAACTAGCTGCTAAGTTTCATGTACATGTACTTCAACTCGGGATTATGTCATCCTGACATAATACATGTCACAAGTTTTTCACTTTATTCCCGATATTTTATTAGATTTCTAGTTCGAAATGAACAATTATGGATCTATGGGAGATGATTCCCCAATTAAGGGGCCTGTAGCGTTCTTCCTATATCTGAAGATCTGAAAATCGTCGCTTGGAGGACTGAACCTGGTCGAAAGACCCTCTCGGTCATGAGCAAATGTAGGTGATATTATTTACTGCTTCCTTCTGGTTTTCTGTCCCTCTTTCTGTTTCAGATATTATGTCAAGATATTTTGTAGAAATGAATTCAAGATGACGAAAAAATTATTTTCCAATGAAAAAGATGCCATCCATCTTCTATAAACAAATTACTACACTTATACGGGGAGACAGAATTTTTCCTGAGGTTTTTATCTGTGCTCTTGTATCATACACAAAAATGTATGGTACCCCGTTTACATTTCCCCTGCTAACACTGTGATATATCTTAGAATGTAATGCTCGTTCTCAAAAGAATATATATATATATATAACTCGGGAACAATTTCAAGCTGAAATGGTTTCAAAGTGTTATGTTGAACAAGGTTGAAACATTTTTGCTCGAATGCAATCGCTTAGAAAAACACTACAACTTCACTTGTCGAAATAATTTATAATTTCTTCGTACCATCGTATAGTACGCGTGGGACATAATTGGACAATCTAACAGACGGTTTTGTTTATATAATTAGGCAGAATGAGAGGAGCATTGTATGCTCTCAATGAAAGCTGCTAGGAACAGAAAATATTGATATCCCGCTAATGAGATCGGCCAGTGAACCTTACTAGTCAGAAAAATTTGATATGCATACAGGGATTCATGAATTAATTTGGTACAATTCATCTTGACGTCGTAAGTCAAAAATTCTGGGACTTTAGAGCCATGTGAAAGTTATACAAATGACATTTAGAAAATTTCAATACTTCTATGACAAACAGTTTCGGCTGAAAATTTGTAATATTGTTGAATGAGATGACCGACAATGACCTATTGATTATCTTTCCAGCCAGATGAAGAATTGGAATATATCTGAGAATACTTATAGAGTATTCTGAAGTTTTGCAAAAAAAATTTTACAATTTTTTTTTTGGAATATAGTTTTTTTCGGAAACAATTCATCATATCTGAAAAAAACCTTTTTTTTAAAGCTTGAGCTCCATAATTCACAATAATGAACCAAATTTCAGTTCGATACTATTGGCGAATGAAGATAAGCGCTACTCCCTCTGGTGGCTATCCGAGTAACCCGAGGTACAGACATTATCATTGACAAGTTAAAAGAAAAGTCGAGAAAATGGGAAAGTTTATGCATTCTTCTTGGCGTTTGTGTGATTTCACAAGTGCTTCTACTGAGGAAAAGCAAACTCAAATGTCCCTTCCCATAGATTTCCACAGCCTGGTGAAAAATTTCGAGTTAGGGTGAAAGAAACTTCCTTTAAGTCGGGCCTGAAAGTGTTGATGAATCGATAAAAACCAACAAACAAGATTTATGAGAGTCTGTTACCTTAATTTTTACGATGATAATCATTTTCAAAGAGGAAAGCACGAATTGCTTATGAAATATTAGATCACATTCATGAAGACATTTTTTTTCCAGGCCCCTAATCCAAGCCGAGAAATTTACTTAAAAGGAATGCTCTGCCTTCCAGAAATCTGCCTGTTGAACTGATCATTAAGTAACAATGTAAATGTTCCAATGATAGAACTGACTATTGAAAAAAGAGAGTCTCAACAAGGAAATATCTGGTGATGAATACTGTTCGCTCAAAGTGCTTCTGTCGATGAAAGCAAAGTTGTACATACAAGGCTTATTTATTACAGCTTTTTCAAGACCAATCATATGAGTGTTGGAAAATTTAGTTGTCAATCCATAATGAATAAGACTTACGATACAAGTAGCATTAGTTTTATGTGAATTATTCATTTTATTCACAATATATTGAGTATTTAGTCTTTCGCTATAAAAATAGTAAAGTTATGTGTATTTGTCTATTATTTCGAAAAGTATGTTTCACAATACTGTTTTTCAACTTTCAAGACAGCCTAAGAAATCCACCAAAGTCAATCTTGCCATTCGGATCTGAAAAT
Source organism: Myrrha octodecimguttata (assembly GCA_958510865.1). NCBI lineage: Eukaryota > Metazoa > Arthropoda > Insecta > Coleoptera > Coccinellidae > Myrrha > Myrrha octodecimguttata. Next base: position 28,404,808 of record OY294065.1, on the reverse strand, counting down.
AAATAATATTAAAATACTGTCTAACCTTGGAGATATCCCCGTAATTTTAGAGTTGCTACACTCAATAAGATTGAAGAATGATACATACCTACGTTATAAGAATGGAATATGTACTCCCAGTGATACTCTCGTCAACTATAAAAGTCTAAAAAGTCTTTGAATAAATCGTGAAATCAAAAATTATCAAACCAAACACTTACAAACAGTACAAAATCGACTATCAAAACAAAATCTATGTCTGTACCTAAGGTTCCAAAACTGGCCACCGTGGTGCTGCAATCTTAAATTCAGACGCCAATCATAGTTTTCGGAGATATCAGGAAAAAAAAGACGGGGTCAATACTTCAACAGATGACAGCTTTGGTAATGAATTTGAACATGCCCGTAAAAGTTCCTGACCTGACGTCAGTGCTTTTCTAGATTCTTTTCGAACTCTCTGCAAGGAGCGGTCTGCTGCATTTATTGCTGAATATGGACTGTTTAGTGAAGTATGGGCCAGTTTTTCTATCAATAATAACGGGTTTTTGAGTTGAATTCGTTTTCTTCGGGAGATATGAAACGTTCATTGTAATTTCTAATGACTCCGTTTATTCAAATTTATTGGATAGTCACACCTTCGTGAAATAGAAGAGTTAATGAATTTCGTCTGAAGCAACACTATATTGCATGAATGAAAATCCCACGGGCTAATAATCTTTTCTCATGAGTAGGTTGATGTGCCTTTCTTTTACTTCTATAACTTGATTATTCCTCATCCGGTGCTTGGTTTCATCTGACGAATGAATTTTGAATTATGGAGATCAGTTCTATTAAGTAATCACTACTCAATACTGATAAATATGAAGTTTCTCAACTGATGCGGGCACACAGACAGCTGACACCTTATGGCATTTTAGTTCGCCCCAAAAGGCAATACAATTTTAATGAAATGAATTATGGCGTGCAATATTGGGACATCCTTAGCCGTTTCCTTAGGGAATTTCCACTTTTTGCGCGTATGTTCTAGGGGAACAGCGTGCTATCGTTTTGTCCAAATGTCTGTAATTTTGGATGATTGAGCCGAAAGTGGTCTCAATCGACTAGGTTGGACTCCCTGATGACGAATCCGGTGTCAAAATCGATTCTGTCCGGCCGGCCGGCCGTAGACACGCTAACTGTCGACAGAAGCGAGCTAGCAACTCGAAACTTTCAGGATAGGTTGCGCATCAGAATGCCGCGGTTAAGTTCGTTAATGGGCCAAATCGGACGAATAGTTTCGGAGTTATAGGCACTTGAAGTTTTGAAGTTGTTTATTTTTTATTTCGGATACTACTTGAGCGATTGGATTCAAACTTGGCAGTTGGGTGGAGTATAACGATGCGCAACTTTGAGCCAAATTTTGTTAGGATCATATTGTCAGTAAAAAAACCATTCATCATATACAAAAAAAATTCCTTTCACACTTTGAGCTCCATATTTCACAGCAGTGTACCAAATTTCAGTTCGATACGATCATAAGTTTTGGAGATATCGGGAAAAAATATGTCAAATTTCGAGGTTTTCTTCTCAATATCGTTTATTTTTTCGGTATAACTCGAGAAATACTGATTCAGTCCTGATAAAACTTTACAGCTAGTTTTTAGATGCTGAAAGACAACTTCATGCGAAATTTCGTGATAATCGTGTCATTAGAACAATTTGAAAAAAAATTTCTATGATTTTTCTTATCATATCATCCTCATCAAATTCTGTATGAAACTTCGAACTGTTATTTTTCGATGAAGTACTGGATTTCAATTCGATCTGATCTGTATTTTTGGAAATATTGAAAAAATAAAATTTTGATTGGGTATATCTACGGAATCATTAGGTGGATTTTACCCATTCACGAATTCGGCCTTCGCAATTTAGGTCCAAACCTTCTCTACAAATATCGAGTTCCTAAGTTGTTTCTTTCAGAAGTTATTTTGTTTACGCAGTCGGCCGTTAGGCTGACCGTAAACACAATAACTTCCGGATGAAACGACTTAGAAACTCGATATTTGTAGAGTAGGTTTGGGGCTTGGTTACGAAGGTCGAATTCGTGAATAGGTAAAATCCGCTCAATGATTCCGTAGATATACCCATTCAAAATTTTATTTTTCCAATATTTCCAAAAATACAGATTTGATCGAATTGAAGTCCAGTAATTTATCAGTAAAAATTTTAAAAAGCACTGCCATGAAGGCAGTCGCTTTTGCGTGCATGTTCAAATTCGTTGCTGAAGCGGTCATCTACATTAAACATGCGCGCAAAAGTTGCTGCCTTCACGGCAGTGCTTTTTGAATTTTTCGTCTAGGGAAGAGGCAGGCAAGATGGCATACAATCTTTTGGAAGCTGATATCTTATATGTGGATAAAAACTAAGAGATCACCATGTATTGGGTCTTCAGCCAACAAGGAAAACTTTTCATTTTATAGGGTAGAAATCAATTTAAAGAATTTAAAACAACGAAAAAATTGTGATAATCCGAAACATGCGAAAAACCAACTTGACCGCATGTGTCGGGCAAAATGGCATACCTTCGAATCTGACACTTTTGTAGTGAAAAATCAAAAATCCTTCAATTAACACCAAATATTTGGAAGATATGTGATTTTTATTAGAGAAAATCTAGAGAAGCACTGACAAATATTGTGAATAAGTTCTTTCCTCGTAAATTATTGTGCTTATTGAAAACTTCCATAATCAAATTTTCTATCAATGATTTTCAATGAAACGTAAATCGTCTTCTTTGACCGTTGGTTAATCTCAAATTTCTTCATAAGTGAAGCAACCGACAGTTTCATCGAAATGGTCGACTCTAACATCTGCGCGGATGATCTTGATCGATTTCAAATTCCCCACAGGAAATAACCGCAAATGACTCAGAATTTTCGCATTATCGACTGAGAAGGTAACGATCGAAAAGTGCATTTATTGAATTCAACTATTCACGGAAATGTAGGTTACATTTTGTCGATAAAATCGATGCAATCAATTTTGCAATATTTGTACATATGTTGTGTAAATATTATGTCACAATACATACTTCTACGGTTTAGCATTCGCATCGTAATGGACCACGTGACTGTGTACGAATTAATTTTTTTATGGTTTTTCTTTCGGTAACAACCTTGTATGGCTTGATAATTATTGTGTTACATCATCAACATGTGTTGAATACCGAAACGCGTTGAGGAATTCTACTTATTTCTCGGCTGCTGTTTGCGATGCAAATTTTCCTAGGGATAAGACGAAAAAAATCTACAAATGCACTGACGAGAGGTCAGCAGCTTTTACGCGCTTATTCAAATCCATTGTCAATGCGGTATTTCTTGAGTTATCGAGGAAATAACAACGATACTGAAGAAATAACAACGGAACTTGACATATTCATTTTAAGATTCTAGGTATTAAATAACGAATCTTATTTAAACTTGCTATACTTAATTACATGGATAGTCCTATAAACCTGTGCGTCGATATTCTTGAACGAATGACGTATTAACGACTACTTTGAATCAATACTTCGTGAAAAAATGGATTCCTTCAATGAAAATGAGTTACCAAAAAAAAAAATTTCTTCAATTTTTGCTTTTGTAAATTTGGGGAAAAATTGCGCATCGTTATTATTCAATTTTAAACAACGAAGTTTAAATCTGATCGCGTCCTTTCCTGCAAAAGTATCAGCACAGATGGACAGACTGAACCACATAATGGGGGTTTTTCCTTTACACGAAAATGCAGTTATTTTCATGAAAAACCTTCAGAACATCACATTTCAGACATTTCAATTCAATATTATATTTTTAAAAAAATGTTTGATCACCTAAATCTGAAAAATAAAAATGGGTATTTGCATTTGAAGGGATTTGTCTTGAGTGCACGATATGGCAACGTCGAATTCAGCTTTCTCGGAAAGCAAAGGACGTCAAATGTGTTACTTTACTAGGGAAACAGAGATAGCTATACTTCGATCTGGTAAGAGTAGAAGACAACGACCAAGGAATAGAAAAAGAAGAGCACAGACTGTCATACTGTCATATTACTGACAAACCGCAAACCTTTGAATAAAGATGAAGTGGTTCTTTACTCGAAGCCGCAAACGGAAATTGTTTGGTTATATCATTGTTTAAGGAGAAACAATGGTTATATACAAAGAACACGTGTGCACCACAGTATAGGAATAAACATTGCGTTATTCTATAGCAGAAAAAGCAATTCTACTAAACAACGTTGTCACTTCGTGCATGTATGACAAATCCCAAACCCCAATTTTGAAACCTGATTTTGAATACTTTCTGAAGGTAATGTGGGAAAATGATGAATCAAACCCTTAATGAATATGTTCAAATTTGCATTTGCAGTAATAACCCAAATTCAGGAAAAACCCCCATTGAATTTGACCACGGATTCTTCTTCAAGATGTTTCCCAGAACAATCGCGTTATATATATTTTTTTTTCATGAGAAATGAACAGTTTTCCGTTGCGATACTAATTTAAAAACACCCTGCATATTAAAATCGGACAATATGACGATGCTCTGGACCTAGTGCTTGGAAAGTACTTCATGATGAATAATATTGTTTTAGCCTGTGCGCCATTGTAAAATTCGTTTACCAAGAGCTCGGACGTATTCTCTTCAGAATGGCGGTATGAACTAAAATTTTCGGTACAATCTTGTGTAATATCTCGAGGAAGTGAATTATGTTTTTATAGAAATATCTGGGTACTGAAAAAACATATGGGTGCTATTTCAGAACATGAAACGACGCTATAAATTTCCTATAAGCCTAGTAACACGACCGGTCCAGTTTTATTATAGGGCGAAAGCTTTTGGCTGCAAGAATATACCTCTGAAAAATCAATAACAAAGGTGGATGTTCATTTCGATACAATACAACAAAGAGCTTATTACTGGTTTAAGGTCACTCAGGTAATAATTTTTCATTCATATGGTAATGCACACGGCCATAAGCTATAATTTGATCATACGTTATTATACGAATTTTATTATGCTTTATCTGAGAAAACTCTAGAATGAGTTTGCCACTTCTTATGGCTCACTCGGGACTCTACGATCCAAGTGACTAGACAAAATATATTTCGCTGGAATAATTTACTTTTGTCAAGTTAATTTCAGGTTTTAAGGGAATAATCAGAAAATGAACTGACACTAATAACACGCCCACGTTCTTCAGAACTCTGAATCAATATCTCGGTTGAGTTCGTTAATGGGCGAAATCCCCTTTACGGTTTCAGAGTCATATCCACATTGAATTTTGTATCGGCTTGAACCATAAAAATTTCAAAAAGCACTGCCGTGAAGGCAGCAACTTTTGCGCGCATGTTCAATGTAGATGACCGCTTCAGCAACGAATTTGAACATGCACGCAAAAGCTGCTGCCTTCACGGTAGTGCTTTTTGAAATTTTTACTGATAAATTACTGGATTTCAATTCGATCAAATCTGTATTTTTAGAAATATTGGAAAAATAAAATTTTGAATGGGTATATCTACGGAATCATTGGGCGTATTTTACCCATTCACGAATTCGACCTTCGTAATTGAGCCCCAAACCTACTCTACAAATATCGAGTTTCTAAGTCGTTTCTTCCGGAAGTTATTGTGTTTACGGTCAGCCTAACGGCCGACAATAACTTCCGAAAGAAACAACTTAGGAACTCGATATTTGTAGAGAAGGTTCGGACCTAAATTACGAACGCCGAATTCGTGAATGGGTAAATTCCACCCAATGATTCCATAGATATACCCAATCAAAATTTTATTTTTTCAATATTTCCAAAAATAGAGATCAGATCGAATTGAAATCCAGTACTTCATCGTAAAATAATAGTTCGAAGTTTCATACAGAACTTGATGAGGATGATATGATAAGAAAAATCATAGAATTTTTTTTTTTCAAATTGTTCTAATGACACGATTATCACGAAATTTCGCATGAAGTTGTCTTTCAGCATCTCAAAACTAGCTGTAAAGTTTTATCAGTATTGAATCAGTATTTCTCGAGTTATACCGAAAAAATAAACGATATCGAGAAGAAAACCTCGAAATTTGACATATTTTTTCCCGATATCTCCGAATCTTATGATCGTATCGAACTGAAATTTGGTACACTGCTGTGCATTATGAAGCTCAAAGTGTGAGTGGTTTTTTTTTCGGATATGACGAATGGTTTCCGGAAAAAAAAATTTCGAAAAACATTTTTTTTTTAAATTTATTGACAATATGATCCTGACGAAATTTGGCTCAAAGTTGCCCGTCGTTATATTCCACCCAACTGCCAAGTTTGAATCCAATCTCTCAAGTAGTTTCTGAAGTAAAAAATAAATAACTTCAAAACTTCAACTGCCTATAACTCCGAAACTATTCGACCGATTTGGCCCATTAACGAACTTAACCGCGGCATTCTGATGCGCAACCTATCCTGAAAGTTTCAAGTTGCTTCTGTCGACAGTTAGCGTGTCTACAGCCGGCCGGACAGAATCGATTTTGACACCGGATTCGTCATCAGTTAGTCCAACCTAGTCGATTAAGACCATTTTCGACTCAATCATCCAAAATTACAGACATTTGGACAAAACGATAGCACGCTGTTCCCCTTGAACATGCGCGCAAAAATGGTTTTCACGGCAACCCCATGTAGAGAAACATACTTCAATTGATTCATTATCATTTTCATCCGACAAGCAGAGAGGAGAAGGCCAATCAAACTTGGGGTTTGTACCTATGATTACTTATAAGGGAAAATTAAAATTCGATTGTTGAAGTAACCAAAGCTAATATGAATCAAGTGGTCTGGAGAGTTATGCTTATTTAAGATGTGCTATAGTTGATACTTTCGAAAATAAACAGAGAATGATCAAAGTTGATTGGGGAACACCAGGAAAGTCTGTTGAATATCCCCATCATTGAATATATGATTAATCTTCAAATTTATCCGTATATTTTATACGATTGTCTTCGGAATTGATGTTGATGGCATATATCCAGTAATCTGCAAGTCAATGGGGAGACCAGACATTTGAGCTAATCAACAATTCTATTCTAACAGTGACAGTGTTCAGTAAACACAATAATATAACGCTTATGATGGCTCAATCGTGATTGGGAGTGGTTCTCGATGGAAGGACAAAGGAAAACATATCCCTGAATCGAATTTCTTTCAACAATTATTTTAATTTACACTTTAATGAGTTTTCTTATGTGTGTTGTGACACACATGTATGATTTCAACGAACACTTTAATGTATCAATCAGAGTTCTGGGAACATGAGCCAACATTCTACCAACTCCTTAATAAGAAATATACCTTGTAAAGCCTCCTACACAATTTACATCCGTTTTTGAGGTCTCTTTCTTCTGAATCAACGGATATATATCATTTGAAACAATTTCAAGTTGTGTCTGGATTATCCTTTTCTCTCGTTTCTACCAGGAGTCACATCCAGAGCGTTCAACCATCTAGGTTCTGGCAGGGTCAAATATAGCTTGATATCCAGATATAAAAAAAAGATTGTACGATCTTTAAATCGGCTTCACCAAATTTTGAATGAACCTTCAAGCTATCATTTTCCAATCGAGAACTAGATTTCAATTCGACCCCATCTGTTTTTTTGGAAATATACGGCAAATCCAATTGCGAATGGAATTTACGGAATTGTAGGGCAGATTTCACCCTTCATAAATTCTACCTTTGTGATTACGGCTTAAACCTACCCTGCAAATAATATTGTTCCTTAGTTGATCAGCCGTTAGGCCGACTCTCAGCACAATAATATCTGGAAGAAACTTCTCAGTGACCCGATATTTGTAGAGTAGATTTGGGGTTTGATTACGCAGGTAGAATTCATGAATGGGTAAAAACCTCCCAAAGCTTTCGTAGATGTAACGATTCGAATTTTTGATTAGTAAATATATATGATATTATGTTAACTATTGGCGTCTGAGTTTAAGATTGCAGCGCCACGGTGGCCAGTTTTAGAACCTTACATACTGACATAGATTTTGTTTTGATAGTCGATTTTGTACTGTTTGTTAGTGTTTGGTTTGATAATTTTTGATTTCACGATTTGTTCGCAGACTTTTTAGACTTTTAAAGTTGACGAGAGTATTACTGGGAGTACATATTCCATTCTTATAAAGTAGGTATGTATCATTCTTCAATCTTATTGTGTGTAGCAACTATAAAATTACGGGGATATCTCCAAGGTTAGACAGTATTTTAATATTATTTATTTTCAGATCCACCAAATGGCAAGATTAACTTTGGTGGGTTTCTTAGGCTGTCTCGAAAGTGAAAAACAGATAGTATTGTAAAACATACTTTTTGGAATAATAGACAAATACTTACAACTTTACTATTTTCATAGCGAAGGACTAAATACTCAATATATTGTGAATAAAATGAATACATTCACATGAAACTAATGCTACTTGTACCGTAAGCCTCATTAATTATGGATTAACAAATGAATTTTCCAACACTCATATGATTGGTCTTGAAAAAGCTGTAATAAATAAGCCGTGTACACTTTTGCTTTCATCGGCAGAAGCACTTTGAGCAAAGAGTATTCATCACCAAATATTTCCTTGTTGAGACTCTTTTTTTCAATAGTCAGTTCTATCACTAGAACATTTACGTTGTTCCTTAATGATCTTTTCAACAGGCCGATTACTGGAAGGCATAGCATTCCTCTTAATTAAATTTCTCTGCTTGGATTATGGACCTGGAAAGAAATTGTCTTCATGAATGTGATCTAATATTTCATGAGCAATTCCTGCCTACCTCTATAAAAATGATCATCATCGGTAAAATGCAGGTAACAGACTCTCATAAATCTTGTTTGTTGGTTTTTATCGATTCTTCAACACTTTCAGGCCCGACTTGTTAAAGGAAGTTTCTTTCACCCTAACTCGAAATTTTTCACCAGGCTGTGGAAATCTATGGGAAGGGACATTTGAGTTTTCTTTTCCCCAGTAGAAGCACCTGTAAAATCACACAAACGCCAAGAAAAATGCTTAAACTTTCTCATTTTCTTAACATTTTTTTTAACTTGTCAATGATAATGTCTGTACCTCGGGTTACTCGGATAGCCACCAGAGGGATTAGCGCTTATCTTCATTCGCCAATCGGCCTTTGTTAATTTCCATTATGTCTGTCCGATAGCCGGTAACTGTAGTTACGTATCAGTAGGAGAATAATTGTTTTCTAGAGTGAATTTTCAAATTTTAGGGACCCCTTCTGAATCATTGACGTTCTTGGCATAAAGTTGAGTTATATAAAGAGCAACTGGCTCATAAAAGTGGCACTCCTTTCGGACAATAACATAATCGAACATTATCCTAGATCGAAGTAGCTTTCGATGTAGTATAATTGTCTTTATGTGATTTCCTAAAATGCTAATATCGTGTTATGTGCACTAATCATTGAAGAAAATAGCTGTTCCTCATCAGGACGGTTGCATATATGGGAAACGAAAGTCGTTTCTAGATATATCCCTATATATTTACCTGGATAAGTCATTATTGACGCTGACAGATATTGTTGCACTTTTACAAGCAAATGGAAATGGAATATTTTACGATTTGTTTGTTTTCACGTATTGAGAAAAACCCGGGAAAACAATCATTATCTGTAAATCATAAAATATATTGCCTTTATGAGCACGTTCCATATTTTTCATCCTTAAATAGGAACGAAGAAGTCGAATTTTCAATTTGTTTCTAACTATAAGTTCCATAAAATTATCAGATACTGGATACATTTTCCGAATTTTTTCATTCACTAGAAGACTGATGATCATGTAAAATTTCAACTTGAATCAAACACTTCATGAAACAAGTGGCATGAGCTCTCGGACTATGATGTGAGAGATGGATTGTCAAATGTCTACTGATTCTGCCTGTGCCATTTCTTAAGTGGTAGCAGAAGTAGAACTAGATCTATATTCACATTAATTCTAGCAAGAAAAATCGTTAGAAGAATAGCAGCAAGATATAATCATTTCCTTGCATTCGCCAATCAGTACTCCTCAAATGACCTGTCTCAACTCATTCCCAATCCTTCTGAGAATCTTTCTCGAAGAGATATACAAGTCTGATTATGTTGTTAATTCTTCAGTAAAAAAGCAGAAAGAGCGAAAGGTCCCCTGTAGTTTGGTTAAGAGCATCTCGTTCCATTTATCCCACATCGCGTTTTAATTTATGACGTATTATTCAACCGTCCATATCTACCTGAAGTCATTAATTATCATGTCTAATTACTTATTTATTTTATTATCATGACTCGCTTGTTTGGAGGTTTCAGTTTGTTAATCGGCTCGAGAAGTTGATTAAATTCCTTTTAACGCGCGCTTGTTCCACGGAACAAGATCATGATCATTTTGGCCAAATATCTGTAATTTTCCAATTGTCAGTAGAAAATGGTCCTACACGACTATAGGTTGGATAAAGAATCCGATGGCAAATTCAATTGTGTCCGGCAAAACTTTTCTAGTTTTCTTTCGATTTTTTTTTTCTTAAGCTACTGATCAGATTTCTATGGAACAATGGTTGACGTCACATTCAACAACAGAACATCAGTGTACCAAATTTCAGCGCAATCCGATATTAATTTTCGGGAATATTGGCGAATGAAGATAAGCGCTACTCGCTCTGGTGGCTATCCGAGTAACCCGAGGTGCAGTCATTATCATTGACAAGTTAAAAGAAAAGTCGAGAGAATGGGAAAGTTTATGCATTCTTTTGATTTTACAAGTGCAAAAAAAAGCAAACTCAAATGTCCCTTCCCATAGATTTCCACAGCCTGGTGAAAAATTTCGAGTTAGGGTGAAAGAAACTTCCTTTAACAAGTCGGTCCTGAAAGTGTTGAAGAATCGATAAAAACCAACAAACAAGATTTATGAGAGTCTGTTACCTTAATTTTTACGATGATAATCATTTTCAAAGAGGAAAGCACGAATTGCTTATGAAATATTAGATCACATTCATGAAGACAATTTTTTTCCAGGCCCCTAATCCAAGCAGAGAAATTTACTTAAGAGGAATGCTCTGCCTTCCAGAAATCTGCCTGTTGAACTGATCATTAAGTAACAATGTAAATGTTTCAATGATGGAACTGACTATTGAAAAAAGAGAGTCTCAACAAGGAAATATTTGGTGATGAATACTGTTCGCTCAAAGTGCTTCTGTCGATGAAAGCAAAGTTGTACAAGGCTTATTTATTACAGCTTTTTCAAGACCAATCATATGAGTGTTGGAAAATTTAGTTGTCAATCCATAATGAATAAGACTTACGATACAAGTAGCATTCGTTTTATGTGAATTATTCATTTAATTCACAACATATTGAGTATTTGATAGTTGATAGTTGGTAAGGGGTTACGTTCCACTGCGACCTTAAGGTCTATTGTGCCCTTGAGTATTTAGTCCTTCGCTATAAAAATAGTAAAGTTATGAGTATTTGTTTATTATTCCAAAAAGTATGTTTTACAATACTATCTGTTTTTCAACTTTCAAGACAGCCTAAGAAATCCACCAAAGTCAATCTTGCCATTCGGATCTGAAAATAAATAAAATTAAAATACTGTCTAACCTTGGAGATATCCCCGTAATTTTATAGTTGCTACACACAATAAGATTGAAGAATGATACATACCTACTTTATAAGAATGGAATATGTACTCCCAGTAATACTCTCGTCAACTTTAAAAGTCTAAAAAGTCTTTGAATAAATCGTGAAATCAAAAATTATCAAACCAAACACTTACAAACAGTACAAAATCGACTATCAAAACAAAATCTATGTCTGTACCTAAGGTTCCAAAACTGGCCACCGTGGTGCTGGAACCTTAAATTCAGACGCCAATTGCGATGAAATAAGTCACATTTTGTTGGCATTTTCTCAGTACCGTTGATATTTCCTAAAGAACTCAAAAAATACTGATCTATGATCATAAATTAATCTTCGTGATTAGTGGGTAAATGCTGATACGGAACTTTGCGCAATCATTAGGTGGATTCAAATGGTTTTTCACCAATATTTCCAAGAATGCAGATCGGTTCGAACTTAAATCTAATATTTGATTGGAATGTGATAGCTTGAAGGTTTATGCAGGATTTCATGAACACCATATGAAAAGAACATCGACAAATCAGGAAGAACGAGCGCGTAAAAGCTTCTGACCTCACGAAATTTTTTTCAGAATTTCTACTCAGTAGATCAATTTGTAAGTTTTTCTGTGTTTTCACTCCCAATATCTGAAACAGAATGATGCAGAATCCCCCCCAAAATAAGCTTTAATTGATACTCACTAGATTGATGTCCCAGAATCTTGTATCCGTAGCTTATTTTAAACGAAAGTATCATCTATTGCCGCAGATAGAATACCTATGTAAGTATATGGGTAGGTATAGTTTCGGTAGGATGAACCACTTAGAAATCCATCGATTATTTAAATATATTAATCAACATCTTAATTGATGGTTATTAGAGATGTGAACGCCCAGAAACTCCGTTTTCCCCTCGTCCAACTTTATCTCGATTTTTCGTAGAAACTATTCGCACTGATGTCATAATGGAAACATGTTCCCAAACATGTTATTAGAATTAATTATAGATTGATGAGCTCAATGATTCATAAAATTACAATTCACTGTACAGGATTCTTCCTTGTTGTTATCATCGCCCATTTTGACATAAAAGAGTCTATGTAGAACATAGATGTAACGGATAGAATCAATGGATAAACCGAATTATAAGATCTTGCTCTTCTTTTCGCCACGAAAGACATGTTTGAATAATCTATGGTGGGGCTAAGGCGACATGCTCTTCTAGCGGTCTGCATTGCCTTGAAAATCAACTCTTTATATTATATTTGACTTCACACTGTAGACTATTTGAGGAATACTTTGAATTTTTTCTTGACTTTTTTTTCCTAATATCTTCGGAATTTAAAATCGGATCGATATTTGGTAATCTGTTGTAGAATATCGCCTTCAAGGTTTCATGCGTTCATAGTTGAGTATTATCAGGTCTGCAAGCTTTGTAAAGGTTGTTTTTTTAGAGGTAAAGACTCAGGTATAGAACTTTGAAATGGAATAAAACATGGATAAATTCTCAAAATTTACATGAAATTGACTTTATTCAAAAGATAATCTTTTGGCATTATAATTCAAATATAATTTCTGGCAATTGTTGAAACAGTGTTGCCAACTTAAAGTTCTATACCTTCTAAAAAAACACCCTTTATGTCCATGGATCCTTCAAAGTATTTACAACAAATATTTACACCGGATTTCTCGTTGTAACCGAAAAAAAAATATGTTTGGAACAACAATCGAGAAAGCTTTCGATAAAATGAAAATTGTATCATGAACCGATCACCTACTGGTACAAAATTACTCATTCCGGTTCAACACATCATTTATTGCATACTTCCTTAAACAAACAGCCGATGAATTCAAATGTTGGAGTTCTGCCTCCTCAAGTTCTAGCTCTGTCATTTTCTAACTATGATGTCACTTCGATTCGGTTAATTTCAGTTTCGAGTTTCTTCATGCAGTCGAAACCTTGAAATTGTTCGAATGGAACATTCACCATTTATTAAACTTCGGATGTTATACGTTATGAGCAATTTCTGTATGAAAAAATTAACTTGAAGCGTAATTATAGAATGCGGTATATCCATTAACCAAAATTCCAAACGTAGACAAGGTCTCCGTGATTTTGCTCGCTACTTTTTATGCGCATATTTAGTACTCGAATGATATTTTACCGTTTTAGGTTGACATCGAATTATTCATGCCATGAATTTAATGGGTATGTTATTGGCAACCCCCAAATGTCCAATCACGGAATACAAAGAGTTAGACGAAATTCGAACCGGATTTTTTTCTTGAAATTTTCGAAAATAAATATCGCATCGAGCTAAAATTTGCTACACTGTTGTTAAATATAAACATCAAGATAGGTGCCAAAATTCCGATCCGAACGAACTTGAGATAAAACATATAACCCCGAACGCGTTTGGCTAATCTTGATTCTATACGTCTAAAGCCGAAAATGTTGGGCTGATTTTTTTCATTGAAATCTCAACTAAGATATTCAGGCTACCAATCCTCGAAATTTTCTGGACCATAGGTTATAGCACATACGAAAATACAACGAATTCTTCTTCAGTGAGTCCAACAAATCGTTCAAGGCCAATTTCGGCGGAATATTCGAAAATGCAAGACATTTGAACAGAATGCAAACGCTCCTGTTTCCTAGAACAAGCGCGTAAAATAATTTTTCGTCGGAAATTTATATCAACAAGACCAATAAAGTATCAAATGGGAATAACGTAAACCTTAAAAATAACGAATGCTTCCATACATAAAACACGTTTGGCCAAAACTGTTCTGGAATTGAGCTATATTGCCTTGCAACTAGTCCTTCGTTTTTGAAGTCGGCCATATAAAACAATATCAACAGTCAGAATTATCTCATCGGTTTTACATTCAAGTAGAAAGTGCCACTAATCAATTATACATACCAGTAATTTTTTAATGTCACCAGCATGACAAACTGTGCAGTCTGTTGTATCCATTAAATTTGGTTTTGCCTACTTCTATATGCCATTCAAATTCTTGGTCGTTCGCCTCATTTGGTAATGATATATTTCATGAATAATTGATTTCATCGGAATCAAAGATTTCCATATGTAAGATCGAGGTCATGTTTTGAATTTCAATTTACATATTTTCGGTCTCGTGATGAATTTTGGATCGGACCCTTATTCTTAATATACCACATCACTCAAATGGTCCATACCATTTTTTCTCGTTAGCACCAAGCTTCAAAAGTTGCATTTCAAAATTTCGGGACATTGAGATAAGTCTGAATCGAGAAACCTACGAAAAACCTTGAAAGGCACTGACGTGAAATCAGCAGCTTTTGCGCGCATGACCTCTTTGGCAATGAATTTGACCATGCGCGCAAAGCTGTCTACTTCACGTTAGTGCTTTTCTATTTTTTATTTATATTCTGGAACTATCCTACAAGATAGTTCACAATAATATTGTCAAGTCAAATCAAGACTTTTTGAGCTCATTTATCATATCCTAGAAATTTCAAGTCTCTTATACGCATTCCATTCGGTAGTTTCAAATATACTACAGAGCGGTTGCTTCTCCAGGTATCATCCACTTTCAATACTGCCTTATTCTCATGATTATCTTAAATTCTGATTATAGTCCATAGGAACCACAGTTGGTTGGAACATGATGAACAATACAAATATTTCGTACTTGCGGACAGTATCTAATGGTTTGCGAAAAAACAGACGATAATCAGGTCGATTCTGTTGCAAATAGCAATATTGCTAGGAAAAAAATATTGCTATCATAACAAGATTGGAATTATTGGTATTCTGATCAACGATTTTGAGCAATATGGTCTTTCACTTTAACAAGAATCTTGCTATCAACATTGCTATCTTAGCAACCTCAAAATAGTACTTGCTATGCTTGATAACAAGATAGGTTAGAAAGGGAATCTTACAGAGATCCATTTGTTTCAGTATTATTTCTTCCAAGAATTCGAAAATATTGAAGATAGGGAAGAATGTGCTAATAGAAATGTGTTCAAGGTTCTCTAGAATATTTAATTTTAAGGATTCTTAGACTGAAACACCGGCATAGTAAGCAACAGCTGACCTGATTATTCTAATGATCTCAACAACAGCCATCCCTTTGAATTCCCAACAGAAAAGTTCATCGAATTTCGAATTATTATCGACTGCATAAAATTGCTGCATTTGATTTCTGGAAACCAAAATTCTATCGGTATCCAGGAAATAGGTCAATTTGACTTTAATTGGTTTTTCTGTTTCATAACTTTTTCGAATAACTCGATGTTTACATGAATAAAAAAAAAGTATATGTTAATGGAAATGTGTTCAAGGTTCTCTAGAATATTATTTAATTTCAAGGAAAATTCTTAGACTAAGATAAAGGCATAGGCAACAGCAATCCCTTTGAAGTACCAACGAAAAAGTTTATCGAATTTCGAATTATTAACGCCTGAATAAAATTGCTCCATTCGATTTCTGATAACCAATATTTTATTGGTATCCAGGAAATTGGTTATTGGTAAATTTGACTCGTTTCGTTTCCTAACATTTTTTATGTCGATGTTTACATGAATACCAATAAAACCGTAGATAAAGGTTATGTATGCGAAACCATAAAGAAAACTCACGAATTAGGGTTATTTTCTTCTTCCTTGTAGTTCTAAAGTCACAAAATACAGTGTTGTCAGCTCTAAAATCACCAATTATGGAAGTCTATGATAGCAATATTGTTATGACAAAATTCATAACAAACATTGCTATAACACTCGAAACAGAATACGTAACATCATGGCCATATTGCTATAAATTAGAAAGATAGCAATATGACTAGAATAGCAAGGTTCATAGCAATACGCAAACAGAATCGACCTGATTGTAGGAATCTTTCAAGAGCCGCAATTCTCTTGGAACTTGTTCCAAATGATGAAAAAGTGGCAAAAAATAATAAGTGGCCAAGGCGACATAAAGATGATTTCTTGTCGAAGAGACATCGATTGCAATATCATCTTGAACGGTTGAATAACAGTCCCTGAAGATATAACATGTGAAAACATCAAATGCACACTGAATGAGTATTGAATGAAATTTTATGGAATCAGATTCAACACGATTTCGAAATAATGTCCAATTAGGTGGCACAATCTTTCACCTTTTATGGTAACTTGAATCAACACACTGTGGAAAATTGAGATTCCAGCAAAAAAGACAATGGCCATTGAAGAGGAGAAATTGAAAAGAGCGTAGCCGACTAAAGGAAACCTTACTACTTCTTGCTTCAAGAAAAGTAGGTTTGATTCAAAGCGACATTTTTGCCTCATTTTCTACACGCTAACGCTCGAAATGTCGAATTATAATTGATTACGATCTATACGAAGATGATTCAGATCCCGTTTCTATACATATCTTAGACGTCAAACAAGTTTTTCGAAACAGAAGTATCGTTATGATTTCTGCGCGCTCGTTTCAGAACGCTGTCATGTTTCCCTAATGTCTGTATTTTGTGAATATTGAGCCGTTAGAAGTCTCAGGTGAAAATATGAAATCTTAACGTCTCACTCCTGGTCGAGAACACTTTGGGAAGAAAAATCTTAGAGATCTTGATGGAGAATAATTTCAGAATAAGCCATAGACAATCATAGAGTCCGCATAGAGTTCGTCTTTCAGAAATTCCCAATTGGCGTGTAAATTTCAGATTGCAGCGCCACGTTAGCCGGTTTTAGAACCTTACATACTGACATAGATTTCGTTTTGATAGTCGATTTTGTACTGTTTGTTAGTGTTTGGTTTGATGATTTTTGATTTCACGATTTATTCAAAGACTTTTTAGTCTTTTACGGTTGACGATAGTATTACTGGGAGTACATATTCTATTCTTATAAATCAGGTATGTATCATCCTTCAATCTAATTGAGTGAAGCAACTCTAAAAGTACAGAGATATCTCCAAGGTTTGACGGTATTTTAATATTATTTATTTTCAGATCCGAATGGCAAGATTGACTTTGGTGGATTTCTTAGGCTGTCATGAAAGTCGAAAAACAGATAGTATTGTAAAACATACTTTTTGGAATAATAGACAAATACTCATAACTTCACTATTTTTATAGGGAAGGACTAAATACTCAATATATTGTGAATAAAATGAATACATTCACATGAAACTAATGCTACTTGCACCGTAAACCTTTTTCATTATGGATTGACAATAAATTTTCCAACACTCATATGATTGGTCTTGAAAAAGCTGTAATGAATAAGTCTTGTACAACTTTGCTTTCATCGGCAGAAGCACTTTGAGCGAACAGTATTCATCACCAGATATTTCCTTGTTGAGACTCTTTTATTTAAATAGTCAGTTCTATCACTAAAATATTCAAGTTATTCCTTAATGATCAGTTCAACAGGCAGATTTCTGGAAGGCATAGCATTCCTCTTAAGTAAATTTCTCTGCTTGGATTAGAGACCTGGAAAAAAATTGTCTTCATGAGTGTGATCTAATATTTCATGAGCAACTCGTGCTTACCTCTATAAAATTATCATCATCGGTTAAATGCAAGTAACAGACTCTCATAAATCTTGTTTGTTGGTTTTTATCGATTCTTCAACAGTTTCAGGCCCGACTTGTTAAAGGAAGTTTCTTTCACCCTAACTACAAATTTTTTACCGGGCTGTAGAAATCTATGGGAAGGGACATTTGAGTTTGCTTTTCCTCAGTAGAAGCACTCGTAGAATCACACAAACGCCAAGAAAAGTGCATAAACTTTCTCATTTTCTTAACATTTCTTTTAACTTGTCAATGATAATGTCTGTACCTCGGGTTACTCGGATAGCCACCAGAGGGAGTAGCGCTTATCTTCATTCGCCAATCTCATCAAGATAACATTATTTACTCCTTCATAATAAAGAACCAAGTTTGAGATAATTCAACTGAAAACAGCCAAAATTTGTCAAACTTGATAGCCATTCCGTATTTCGAATAACTGTCAATTCTGATTATCTCGAGATAATTGTTCAGTTGAATTGAAATTGTCGCACAGCTGAAGACTTAAGTGCTAGAAATTATATCGTTTATGCACTAGTTTTATTTTTGATAAATTTGATGATTTCAATCCAACAAGCGGTGCACCTACCAAAAAGAGAGAACGCATCTGTTTGGTTTTGTTACAGGAAGTCTGTAACATTTCTTTCAACGAGTAGTTGAGAGCGAATTAATTGTGACAAATGCATAGAAAACATTTCGTTTGTAGCACTACATTTCAATGCTACCAATGAAGTCATAAAATATTTCATTCCGAATGAATTAAACTCAGTGGTTAAAAGTCATTGTCCTCGTTATACGATCTGATCGAGAATTGCAATTGGAGAATGCAGATGAAGATGCTTCTCACTTCTTACAAAATTAGATACAATCTAGAAACACACTGACCTGAAGTCAGGAGCTTTTGTGCGGTGTAACGGTCGACCGTAAACACAATAACTTCCGAAAGAAACAACTTAGAAACTCGATATCTGTGGAGTAGGTTTGGACCTTAATACGAAAGCCGAATTCGTGAAGGGGTAAAATAAAGCCAATAACTTCGCAGATGTACTCATTCACAATTATATTTTTCCAATATTTCCAAAAATACAGATTAGATCGAATTAAAATCCAGTACTTCATCGAAAAATGACAGTTCGAAGGTTCGTACAGAATTTCATGAGAATAATATGATCAGAAAATCATAGAATATTGAATATTTGAAAAAAACAATTTTAATTTTCTTCCAAATTGTTCTAATGACACGATCATTACGAAATTTTGCACAGAGTTGCCCATCAACATTTTCGAAGTAACTTCAAAGTTCCTTCATGATTGAATCAGTATTTTTCAAATTATTGATGATAACGAGAAGAAACCTCGAAATTTCAAATATTTTTTCCCATATCTCAAGAAATTAGGGTCGTATCAAAATGAAATTTGGTACACTGCTGTGAAATATTATGTTTAAGGTATGGGGGGAAATTTCTTCCGGATTCAATGAACAGTTTCTTGTGAAAAGATTTTGTTATGTTTAAACTAACTGCCAAGTTTCAATTCAATTGCTTGATTAGTTCCTGAAATATCAGGGAATTGATCTCAAATTTTCAAATTACTTAAACTCCGAAACCATTCGACCGATTTGTCCCAATCTGAAAGTTTCAAGTCGCTACCTCGCTTCTTTCGACATTCATCGTGGGATCGGCCGGCCGGACAGAATCGATTTTGATACCGGATTCGTCATCAGTAAGTCCAACCTGGTCGTTTTAGACCCTTTTCGGGGAAAAAATTCGAGAATTCGAGACAAAATGATAGCACGCCCTTACCTAGAACGTGCAAGTAAAAAAAAATTGTTTTTCTTCATTGAGATCGGTGGTAGAGGAAGAAACCTGACATCATAAAAGAGATGGAATATATTTCGAGATAGTTCTTCGTGTGAACTGGAGACGAATAAAAATAGCATGTTGGATTTGGGCATAACTGTTGAAGTAATTTATTTCGTGAGGTGTTCAAATTGAGATAGAGCATCTTGAAAAGTCAAACCATTTATTTCAGTGAAGTAATGGCAGATGCCATAAGTTCTAATAAGGTTTCATTCGAGAGATGCCTAGCATTTTATCATAGAGATAACATAATTAATGTTGATCTGCCAGGTAACGCAGTCGTTATAAACTCCAAGCAATATTCGAAGCAATAAATAAGATATTACTACAATAAAACCGCCAGAAGTCAGATAGCCAAGCTGCGCAAAGTCGTAATTTATTCGGGTATACGAGACAAATTTGAACATATTTCGAAATGACTGAAGGCTCAAACAATACCTGGTGTCGCAACACATGCATGCAGTGAACGCTTCACGAAAAACGAACGGTTTCAGCTTATACAAACTTACCGATTGTCGTAATCGTTTTGACGTGAGAACATGTGCGATAGGTTTCAGAGCCACCTATTAGCGCTATTCCATATCAGAGTTTCAAAGAAAAAATTTCAAAAAGCACTGCCGTAAAGGCAGCAACTTTTGCGCGCATGTTCAATGTAGATGACCGCTTCAGCAACGAATTTGAACATGCACGCAAAAGCTGCTGCCTTCACGGCAGTGCTTTTTGAAATTTTTACTGATAAATTACTGAATTTCAATTCGATCAAATATGTATTTTTGGAAATATTGGAAAAATAAAATTTTGAATGGGTATATCTACGAAATCATTGGCGGGTTTTACCCATTCACGAATTCGACCTTCGTAATTAAGCCCCAAACCTTCTCTACAAATATCGAGTTTCTAAGTCGTTTCTTCCGGAAGTTATTGTGTTTACGGTCAGCCTAACGGCCGACTGCGTAAACACAATAACTTCCGAAAGAAACAACTTAGGAACTCGATATTTGTAGAGAAGGTTTGGACCTAAATTACGAAGGCCGAATTCGTGAATGGGTAAAATCCACCCAATGATTCCGTAGATATACCCAATCAAAATTTTATTTTTTCAATATTTCCAAAAATACAGATCAGATCGAATTGAAATCCAGTACTTCATCGAAAAATAACAGTTCGAAGTTTCATACAGAATTTGATGAGGATGATATGATGAGAAAAATCACACAAATTTTTTTTTTCAAATTGTTCTAATGACACGATTATCACGAAATTTCGCATGAAGTTGTCTTTCAGCATCTCAAAACTAGCTGTGAAGTTTCATCAGGACTGAATCAGTATTTCTCGAGTTATACTGAAAACATAAACGATATCGAGAAGAAAACCTCGAAATTTGACACATTTTTTCCCGATATCTCCGAAACTTGTGATCGTATCGAACTGAAATTTGGTACACTGCTGTTAAATATGAAGTTCAAAGTGTCGGTGGACTTGTTTTTCGGATATGATAAATGGTTTCCGAAAAAAAAAATTTTTTGGAAAAAAATTTCGAAAAAAATTTTTTTTTAAATTAAATGACAATCTGATCCTGACGAAATTTGGCTCAAAGTTGCGCGTCGTTATACTCCACCCAACTGTCAAGTTTGAATCCAATCTCTCAAGTAGTTTCTGAAATAAAAAATAAATAACTTCAAAACTTCAACTGCCTATAACTCCGAAACTATTCGACCGATTTGGCCCATTAACGAACTTAACCGCGGCATTCTGATGCCCAACCTATCCTGAAAGTTTCAAGTTGCTAGCTTGCTTCTGTCGACAGTTAGCGTATCTACGGCCGGCCGGACAGAATCGATTTTGACACCGGATTCGTCATCAGTGAGTCCAACCTAGTCGATTGAGACCATTTTCGGCTCAATCATCCAAAATTACAGACATTTGATCAAAACGATAGCACGCTGTTCCCCTAGACAAAAATCTAGAAAAGCACTGGCGTGAGGTCAGGAGCTTTTACGCGCAAGTTATTAGATCGACTCGGAAATTTGCACCTAGTTGTGCATTGGTAATCTTAACCTGATAACGAAGTTTTGATCAGATTGCATTTGTACTTCTTGAGATATTGCGGAAATAACGTTGAAATTCCAATTAACTACGATATTTGACATATTTTTTTCCTTATATCTCCGAAAGTAAATATCGGATCGAATTGAAATTTGGAAAGTTCCGCCATGAAAATGATCTCTCACTTCTCAAATCTAGTTCATAAATCATCTTTGAGCCTTCAACCAACGAATAGCGACCCTTTCTTTCAAGAATATTCATTATTCAAAGGAAGAAAAGTGAAAATATTAGACAACCACTTAACCTATATTTCTACGAAATACTTCTCAATGTTAAAGCGGAGCTTGGCAACAGCGTCTTTTCATCGCTGGCCAACGTATTAGGACCGAAGAGTAGTTGCTGGCGGGAAATATGAAATGATGGACAGTCAAAGGATATGATTGTAAGGAAAATACATCTCTCACTTAAGAAGAGGTGGTTATTCTAACATCAAAACAAAATCATTGAGAATATTTGTTTAAGGTTTCACTCTCAATATTTTCGTTTCAACTTTTTCTCTATTCCCTTCAAAATAGGGAGGTTGTTATCTACTTCGTTTTTTGTTGTCTTCGAGATGGTCCAAGTTGAGAATGAGATTCAGGGTATTCCAATAAAATGGGTTATATAATAACCTCGATTTCATTGGAAATCTGGGAAGGCCGCGACCTATCACATATGAAAAAAATGTACGTTGAAATATATATCAGGGTGTATTCTCATTCCATTACTATGTGTTTCAACCTTGTAGATTTCATTAGAAACGAATTCTCCTATTGAAAGATTTAGAGTATCACAGTAAACAGTAAGAACTAAGAACATATTTCATTTTTCTCGCCAGCAATAATCTCATTCACGAATACGCACGATGTCACGATTCCGACCGAAGAAATTCGCGCCATTGCCAAACTTGACTTTTAGACTGAGTCGAAATCAGAAGGAATAGCGGTTAGTGGTTGTCCAGTAATTTCATTGTTTTTTCATTAAATATGAATTATTCTTGAGAAAACGTGTTGCTTATTGTTGGTTGAAGGTTCAAAGGTGGTTTGTGAACTATACAGATGAAGTGAGAGATCGTTTTCATGGTGGAAAAAGGGACCAGAAAACGACTCATTTTGGAACTTTGGGGGCCCATATCTTCCAAATTAAGGGAGACCGCCTATGTTCGATTCCACATTTTCTATTCATAAAAACACACTGCGTACAATGATGTAAATATCTTTTTAATATCTCGGCGACGGGAAATCTTGCAGGTTTACCGTAGTTAAATACTGACATTAAGGCTTGTGCCGAATCTTGTTCGAATCTAATCGATATATTCGGAGAAAGAGAAAGAAAAATTTTCGAATTTTTTTTTTATTTTCCAACTACTGGATCTACACAAAATTTTGCTTCCATCTAAGGAAGCCCAAGCTAATCGTTAAACATGAATTCATCATGATTTGTCTTATGACTTTATTCAGTTTGCCTTAAGCTGTTTAATATTAGTTAAAAAATTGGGTTCAAACAGATATTGAGATTTTGTTAGGACATAAGGCACCACAAAGCATAGTTCAGGATGAGGAACATACAAATATCTCTATCCAAACTTTTTCAGCTTTGAATTTTTTCCGTTACTGATTCAACAAAAAATGAAAATATGGAAAGCCTCTCGAGTAGAAAGAAATCCTGAATCTGATTGACAGCATTTGCTGGCAATATTGAATAGATCGTTGTTATGATAGATATGCAAATATTGATTTTCCCCTCTTTCGTTGAGATTCGAGAGATACATGGTTTCATTCATAGCTCTTATCTCAGAAGGTGATCCATAACACGTAAAAAGTTGTTTCTCAATGGAATTCATACGGTTAGAAGTTGCAGCGGGAATGTAAATACGCCTTCAGGGATATGTTTTTGCGTTATACCACATTTAGCACTCACCATCAGTCGCGCTCTTTCCAGCCAAGAACGACCGTACACTACCTATTTCTACCAACTGTATGATTGAGATAATTCAGAAATATTAAAAAGCTCTAGAAAATCTCGTGAGGTCAGGAACATTATTATCATATAAAGCTGAAATTCGGTACACTGTAGTCAAATATTTACTTAAGTGATGGAATCCTCACGAAATTTTGTGATTGCTCGTCTTCACTTAATTATGAAGTTGAAATCTTATAGCATCAGGTTTGCTCGAGATATGAAAGAAATAAGTGGGTACCACAAAAATCGGAAATAACAGACATTTGGGGAAAACTTGCTCCCCAGAACGAGCGCATACAAATAAAGCATAGTTTCAATTATCTTGTATTCGTTCAAACATAATCTTCAACAAATCACTATCTCTTAAGCGCCCTGTATTAGTATTGGGCCGATAACAATAATAATAATGACACTATCATCACGAAATTTTGTACACAGTTTCTCATAAGTATTTTCGAACTAGCTGCCAAGTTTCATCAGGATTGAACTAGTATTTTTTGAGTTATTTTGGGAAAAAACGATGATGATTATTTTCGTATCAAAATGAAAATTGGTACACTGCTGTATATATTGAATTGAATATTCTTTTTTGTTTTTCGATCTTTCGTTTCATGATTGACCTTGAAGAGAAGAAAACGGTGGAGTTACTGAAAAATGAATATGAACGAGCGGGCAAATAACCTCGTCGAACTTAATATCGGTGCTTTTCCTTTTATCTCATCATTTCCCCATGAAAATCACACCGGTTCTTATTCACAATTTTTAACAATTATTTTCATGAATAATAAAAATTCAGATTTCTATTTCAATTGGTATGAAAGTAAGGAGGAGCTTCTGTTGAAAATTTTCGAATTCACAGTTGATACGTTGCCTTGTTCTTTTTTTAGAAAAAAGGCGGAGTGTAGGATTTTCCAATTCGCAGGGCATATAGCCAAGTTTCTCCCAATTCACAATTTCAAGGAAAAGGTTCGACTATTAATGAAGTTTACTTTTGCAGCCAGATACTGAGTAGCTAGCTGCCTGATCGTTGAAAGTAGTTGAGAGAAGACAACCTCATTCGAAGGTCTCAAGTAAGTTTAAAACTTACCACTTCTGAAATTAAAATTTTTTCTGAACGCAAAATATGATAATCTGATAACTTAAGGACTTCATTTTCAATCAATCTAACCGATTTCGATTATCTCAGAGTATAATTTCGTGTAACTTCCTATCAGAATGATAACATCGATCAATATAATACGTTAACAGCTAAGTGCAACTGAAAATAATCCAAATGAAACGGTTTCCGAATCTAAACATCAAGGTTATCATATTCAGTTCAAGCTCTAACCTATACGTGTGATTATTTTTTTAGAGTTTTTCAATGAAATCTATTTATTTGAAGATTTAAAAAATTATAAATTGGTACTTGTCTAAGAATCGACCTCATGGCTATTTGAACAAAATATGATCCAGTTAGAATATTTCTTGGATAGAGAGGGCGAAAAAAATTAGGACTTGAACAACTATAATGGAAAAACTTTTCTCATCTCAATACTTACCACTCAGAAAGTTATCATCAGTTTCCATAGAACACAAGCATCATCCATTTGCCTAGAAAAAAAATCAATTTCAAATTAGCTCACTTAAGATATACTTCCTTGATTATTACGATCCTAGATTTTCCGTATGCACAACGATAAGATATGATATTATATAATACGTATTTAGCTTCGAACAGTAGTTGATAACGTGCTGGATATACAAAAGAAACGATATAATAAGTGTACGTCAAGATGCGGAAAGTGACTCAGTCAGAACAGTATAAAGTCTTGCAGGAAGTAAAGGTGCTTTTTAGTACTCAAATGACTGTAATTTTCTAATTCTGTATCGAAAAGGATCTTAACCGTAGTCTCACCTTGAAAATCTCATACCCAGAGTGTTATTTCCAGAATATACACTGCGCAAAAAAATTAACGCACATTCTGAAATCTCAATTTTAATGAAAGTTAACTCTACATTGACCTTATAACTTATTTTTTATGTTCTCTCGGGAAGGTTTTGAACGAAACAAGACACATTAAATGGAAGAAGAATTCAGGATTTCACCGAATCTTATGTGAAAGAAGAGAAATGAACAATTTTCAAAGTACTGAAATGCTGATAAGTGATTTAATACTTGGTATTCCCACCCCTTGCGTTAATTACAGCTCGGCAACGACGGTTCATACTCAAAATGAGTGATCTTAAAATGTTCTGATCTAATCCTTCCCAGATTTCTCCGAGTTGGATTCCTAAGTCATTAAGAGTAGCTGGATGATTTTCTGAACTTCTCAGCCTTCTATTGAGGTTGTCCCAAACCTGCTCAATCGGATTGAGATCTGGTCTTCTTGCTGGCCATTCCATTCGAGAGACTTCAACCTCTTCAATTGTAGAATAAATTTGAGATTTCCACAATGTGCGTTAGTTTTTTTGCGCAGTGTAGCTTGTTGTATTGATGCTTCAGAGTTCCTGAATGGGCAAAATTCGGCTAATAGTTTCGGAGTTATAGCCACCTGTGTGTTTTCTGAATAACTCAGAAAATATCTATCTGATCGAATTAAAACTTGGTTTGTAATTGTATGGTATCAAAATGGAACCGTTGAGGTATTTCGGATAATGGGCCAAACAGTTTTGGAGTTGTGTATTTGAATTTTTGAGGTTGGTTGCTCAATATCACAAGAGATGTTGTAGCGATCGGATTGACACTTCGAGTTTTCTTATACCCACATACGATTATGCAGATTGCATCGTTGGGTCGATTCAAAAGAAACTCTCGCATATAGGCATCAATGTCAATATTTAACAATATTTAAGTTTCAATTTTCAAAATTTTTTCGAAATTTTTTTTTTCGGAAACTGTTCACTATGTTCAGAAAAAATGCACAAACTTTGAGCTTCATATTGCAGAGCAGTGTACCAAATTTCAGTTCGAAACAATTATAATTACCGGAGATATTGGGAAAAAATATGTCACGTCAGTGATTTTCTAGGTTTTTTCCACAAAAGAAGCAAGAGACTGAGATTAATCGAACAGACTTTTGAATAAAATTCGCCCTACTATTAATTCCAACCGTTCTTAACTACTAGTAAATACACAGGTTTAATTTAGCAACGATAGTATTGGCACACTTGATACTTCATGTATTGAAACAAAGAACTCCCCGGTTCAAAAAAGATTAAATTTGAAGGCTGAAACGACAATGTGAGGAGGTTGGTTTATATCAATTAGCATGCTGAAGAGAGAATCCGTTGATCTTTCCCACGAATATGCCTCTTTCTCTTGGTCATTAAGTGTAATAAAGCCATAGTTCGATTCAATAACTGCAATAATAATTGTCATAATGAGAGAGTAGTTGAGAAACAATTGACTTGAACATGCTACAAATAAACCAGCCAGCAGTTAAACATTGTGGATTGGTGGAAATGGAGGAAGTAGGTACAATTTTCAAGATGAAGATGAATGGAATATTTTTTTTTGCGCGCATGTTTTATAGGGAACTGCATGCTATCGTCATCAGTGAGTCCAAGTTATTTTGAGGCCATTTTCAGCTAAAACTCTAAAAATAAAGACATTTGTACAAAACGATAGCCCGCTGCTGATTTCTGTTACTTTTTGCGACTAAACAAAACTTGCAAGAATAATAAATTTATAGATTATACATATTACTGTTTTAAAATAAAACATATGGTCAGTAGCATGAAATTTCTCCATTATATCATGAATTCCAGCTTAATCAATATTAAAAATATGAGAGTTACTCTCTGGAACATTCTTACATTAATGTACAACAGAAGGACAAGTGTTGCGTAGCTGGGTCATGAATGTTGTGCGGCGTAATATTGAAAAAATTGCTTTGATTGAAGCATTCTATGCATTTCCCCGATAACAAGAATGTCTGTAGCTCAAGGCACAACGTAAAACATGTCAAGCTGCTGACTGCCCATCCAACGTAAATATGAGTGGTCGTTAGAGTTTCGAAATTAAAGCAATTAAGAGCTTTTATAACCTAAACAGTTTATTATTCGATTAATAAATGTTCATTCTGCTACAAACAAATTGTGTAAAACATGCTAGGGGCGATACTAATTAAAATATTTACTTTACAATTCTTTTCCATTGTCATTTGAGAGCAGCGTTACAGTTACTCCATTAGTCGCAACAGTTCTTGTCACCCTTTGAGCTCCCTATTGTTAATAATTATTGCGGGCATGTTCTGGGAAACAGCGTACTATCGTTTTGTCCAGATGTGTCTAATTTTTTAATTTTGAGCCAAAAATGGTCTCGAACGACTAGGTTGGGCTCCTTGATGATGGAAACTATTACTCATATTCGAAAAAACTTTCGCTCACACTTTGAATTTTATATTTCACGACAGTGTCCAAATTTCAGTTCGGAATGTATATATTTATAAATCAAATTTCGTGATTTTTTGCTCGGTTTTATTGATGTTATTGAAAACCCAACAGAATGATGCAAAATCCTCGCAAAATAAGCTTTTATCGATATAATTTCTCAGTTAGATTGAGCGATATCGGCTAACGTTTCGCAAGAGCTATGTGAATTTCGAGAGACCTACAGACGGAAGAATTCTGAGGAAAAACGAATAAGATTTCCCATCTACAAGAAGGTAAATTATTCGGTTTAACGCCCCTAGGCACGAGACTGTGTGGGATTACTGATAAAATCGGTCGTTTTCCCGAGAATACACAGATTCTTGCTGATCCAGAAGTTAACTACCTCACAACATAACGTAACATTAAACCAACAACCTTGATAAGACAGGTCAAACTTAAAAATAACTATTATTCAACATTATCATTTTTAACCGACTTCATTATTATACCTTTAAAACATCATCAATATTGAAGATGTCTAGAAATCTGCTGACGGAATTTATTGATGACCGTTTCGAGGTAACAAAATCCATTATGGGATATTCACTTCCATATGAAAAACCCGTAATTAATATGTTCGTTTTTGAAACGGGTATGTGGGTACCAGCAAGTTTCAAAAGTGACCTGGAATTGTCAAAAATCAAGACAGCTCATTTGATTATTTTCGCTCACTGATGACGATTTCATCGCGAATTTTCTGAGACATTTCTGCGGCTCAGTTGGACGTTGAAAATTCAGAGAACAGATCATTAATATCTTGTTAGAAATGTATCTAGAAAACTTTCCCCTCAGGTGTAAAATTCGAGAAACATTTCAGCAAAGCACCTACTTGAAGTCAAGAGCTTTGGCGCGCATGATCAAATTTGTTGCCAAAGCGGTCACCTATTCACGTATTGACCCCTCCAAACACAACTTCAATTTCTGAGGGTAAGATTTGGCGAGATTTTTTTCTGTATGTACCGCATTTCAATTCGATCGAATCTATATTTTCGAAAATATTGAGACAATGAATTTTGCAATCATAGGGCGGATTTTTCCCATTAACGAATATTATTTCATTTATTGTTTCGCCTCACTTTGGCTTAATCACGTTCTACATCTGAACAATTGTCGTTCATAAATGAAGAATTTTGAGGATTGTGAATTAATTTACGAGTTTTCATTAAGTAGAGATTGAATCCATCAAATATTTGTTGAATATTTAATTTCGAAAACATCTTTCAATCAAAGTTCGAAATTGATGAGGGGAACGGCACGAAAATCTTATAGCAAGTATATTTTCGTTTTGATATTTCGTGAAGCTGAAATAATTGGATAGATAATTACTAGGATATATGGAACGCTCTATAAATGGAACCGTTATTTCACGTTCATTTCAACATTGAATTCACATCATTTCCTGAAAGCTAAATAATATGTTTCAGATTAATATTATATAAAAATGTGAAAGTTTATTCACTCCGTGTCTCTGGAGAATCAAATGATTTCAAGGACATAATACTGCTTTTTTCCCAGACAAAATAATATTCGATTCATTTCGAATTCACACGTTTCACTCGAGTTCGTAGTTCATGAACATCACTCAAGCAACAAATAAAACGATGCAAAAACAACTGTCAGTTCATAATTGATCGAATTAATTAACAGGATCTATTAGAAAAAAACAAAGAGATAACTTTGTTTCTCTAACAAACTACTTTATAATAATTACAAGTACACACCACAGTGGCGTTTCATCTAACCATTTCATGAGGAATTTTGTCGTACTTATTCATTTTTAGGTTTTGGGGGACATTTTGCTATTTTGTCCAAATGTCTGTAATTTTCGTTTTTATTTTTCACAAATGGTCTCAAACGACGAGGTTACGGTCGTACGAAGAATACTATTGGCGAATGAAGATAAGCACTACTCCCTCTGGTGACTATCCGAGTAACCCGAGGTACAGACATTATCATTGACAAGTTGAAAGAAATGTTAAGAAAATGAGAAAGTTTATGCATTTTTCTTGGCGTTTGTGTGATTTTACAAGTGCTTTTACTGAGGAAAAGCCAACTCAAATGTCCCTTCCCATAGATTTCCAAAGCCCGGTAAAAAAATTTGGAGTTTGGGTGAAAGAAACTTCCTATAAGAAGTCGGGTCTGAAAGTGTTGAAGAATCAATAAAAACCAACAATCAAGATTTATGAGAATCTGTTACCTGCATTTTACCGATGATGTTCATTTTTATAAAGGTAAGCACGAATTGCTCATGAAATATTAGATCACATTCATGGAGACAATTTTTTTCCAGGCCCATAATCCAAGCAGAGAAATTTACTTAAGAGGAATGCTATGCCTTCCAGAAATCTGCCTGTTGAACTGATCATAAAGGAAAAACGTGAATGTTCTAGTGATAGAACTGACTATTGGAAAAAAGAGTCTCAACAAGGAAATATCTGGTGATGAATACTCTTCGCTCAAAGTGCTTCTGCCGATGGAAGCAAAGTTGTACAAGGCTCATTTATTACAGCTTTTTCAAGACCAATCATATGAGTGTTGGAAAATTTATTTGTCAATCCATAATGAATAAGGCTTACGGTAGAAGTAGCATTGATTTAATGTGAATGTATTCATTTTATTCACAATATATTGACTATTTAGCTTAGTTATGTGTATTTGTCTGTTATTCCAAAAAGTATGTTTTATAATACTATCTGTTTTCAACTTTTAAGACAGCCTAAAAAATCCACCAAAGTCAATCTTGCCATTTGGATCTGAAAATAAATGATACTAAAACACTGTCTAACCTTGGAGATATCCCCGTAACTTTAGAGTTGCTACACTCAATTAGATTGAAGAATGATACATACCTACTTTATAAGAATGGAATATGTACTCCCAGTAATACTCTCGTCAACTATAAAAGTCTAAAAAGTCTTTGAATGAATCATGAAATCAAAAATTATCAAACCAAACACTAACAAACAGTACAAAATCGACTATCAAAACAAAATCTATGTCTGTATGTAAAGTTTTAAAACTGGCCACTGTGGCGCTGCAATCTTAAATTCAGACGCCAATTGACTTGAAACTTTCTGGGTAGTTGCATTTCGAACTGCGACAGATTTAAACTAGAGTTCTTATTTAAAATATCGATTAAAGAATTATTTAAGTGTATTTCGAATTAGTTTACTATGAATAATATATTTGTTTTATTTTCTTATAGTCAGTTTTTCAGAAAACCGAGGAAAACACTGAAAATTAAAGGTCCTCTTGTGTGTTTTATCATAGACAGCTGAGGTCCCTCACTTTTTCCTTCCAAATTATAGTCTCGAATATTCTTGAACTGTCGTGATCCATCATTTGGAGTATTTGGCAGTTTGTTATTTCCCAACAAGGTTAGTCCTTTTTAAAATGTTTTGACGGGTATAACTCTTCCTTTCCAACGGTTTTGCTCAATAACATCGTATGTTTTCTTCCTTATATGGACCACCGATTCTTTTCTGTTGTCAAAATGAATCATCGAAAGCCATCAATAAGAAATGATGATCATAATACGTATTGACCATTCGTAGGAGGCCTTCCACGACTGAAAACTGGCTGCACTAAGGAAGATTGATTGGTTTTTACCGATGCCGATCAACTGTATTTAGATCATCAGATCTGGTCTTCCAATTGCTTTTCAATTCAGCAAGAAGGTACATAATTATCTCCGCCGAAAAAAAATTCGAATAAATGTGCAACTTCCTTCGGAACGTTCATTTTCAAACGGAAAACTGCGACGAAATTTTTGTGCAGTGAAAATCATTATAACTCGAGAAATACTGATTCAGTCCTGATAAAACTTTACAGCTAGTTTTGAGATACTGAAATGCTGTATGTTTGGAAATATTGGAAAAAGAAAATTTTGATTGGGTATATCTACGGAATCATTGGGTGGATTTTACCCATTCACGAATTCGGCCTTCGTCATTGAGGTCCAAACCTTCTCTACAAATATCGAGTTTCTAAGTTGTTTCTTTCGGAAGTTATTGTGTTTACGCAGTCGGCCGTTAGGCTGACCGTAAACACAATAACTTCCGGAAGAAACGACTTAGTAACTCGATATTTGTAGAGTAGGTTTGGGGCTTAATTACGAAGGTCGAATTCGTGAATGGGTAAAATCCGCCCAATGATTCCGTAGATATAACCATTCAAAATTTTCTTTTTCCAATATTTCCAAACATACAGATCACCAAGAGTAAATATGCGCGCAAAAGCTGCCGACTTCACGTTGTTCATTAGGAAATCTGTTTTCCGAGAAACTGCCCTTGACAAAAAGTTCTATCCGGCAATCGGCAAGGGCGTTTTCCATGAACAATAGAATTTTATTTAATTCTCAATAGTTCTGTATCAGATATTGGGAGGGAAACCCAGAAAAAAAAAATAAAAATAAGTCTAAAATTAATCATCAAAAAAATCGACCTGGCCTGACAGGCCATCAGAATATGATTATTTCTATTTGAATGGACGCATGAGACTAATCTCATTGGATATTCTAATCCTTTTTATTTAAAAACTGATCCTTTACAATTCGTGTCGGTCAGATAGATGCATACCTGCGATGTGTTATGTTTCACTCGTAATTCCAAACACCTGTGTGTCTATGTTAATAATTTCCCAATGACATATGATTTTAAAACGCTGGTGCCAGGCAGTCTTACTTCCTTTAGACAACGACTGCATCTTTCGAAAAATGCTGACTGGAATTAAATATGCTATTTATATGATAATATATGAGCCTTCCCCGGGATCCTCATTTTTAATCGGGAACGCTTCAGGAAATATTGGATAGTGAAGCCCGATTTAGGAATTCCTGATAAAATTTTGTGAGCTTAAATGTGAAAATCAAGATAACAAATGTGTGTTATTTTCGAGTTCTTTTCGCGAGCATGTTCTGGGGACTAGCGTGCTATCGTTTTGTCCGAATGTTATTTTCGATTTTTTTCCAGAAATGGTCTCAAACGACTAGGTTGGACTCACTGATGACGAATCCGGTGCCAAATCAATTCCGGCGAAGGAACGGAGCAAGCTAGAGACTCGAAAGATTCAGGGTGGGTGGCGCCTCAGAATGCGGCGGTTGAGTTCGTTAATGGGACAAATCGGTCAAATGGTTTCGGAGGTATGGTCATTTGACATTTTGAGGGTATTTCCCCGATATATCAGGAATTACAGAAGCGTTTGGATTGAAACTTGAAATTATGTTGAGATCGTACTGTTAGTAAAGGCAAAGAAAAATTTTTTTCGAAAATTTTGTTTCAGAAGCTTTTATCATATATTTCATATATTTCCAAATTTCGGTTTGATACGATTATAATTTCTGGAGATATTAAGAAAATTATGTTAAATTTTGTGGTTTCTACTCGATATATTTGTTTTTTCCGGAATAACTCAAAAAATACAGATTCAATCACAATGAAACTTAGTAACTAGTTTGAAAAAGGCTGATGCATATCTTCGTGCAACATTTCGTGATGATCGTGTAATTGGTACAATTTGAGAAAAAAAATTCAATTTTTTTATTGAAATATTCCATATTTTGATATCTTATGATCATATTTTTGGAAGAATTGGGAAAGTAAAATTTTGAATGGGGATATCTGCGAAATCCTTGGGTGGATTTCACCCATTCGGTGTTCGTTATTTTAAGTCCAAACCTACGCTGAAAATATCGGGTTTCCAACTGTTTTGCTTGTTCCTCACGGTCGATCGTGAACACAATAACTCCCGGAAGAAACGACTTAGAAACTCGATAGTTGTAGAGTATGTTTGGATCATGATCACGAAGGACCATTTCGTGAATGGGTAAAATCTGCCTAATTTTTCCGTAGATATACCCATTGAAATTTTTATTTTCCCAATATTTCCAAAAATACAGATTGGATCGTACGAAGGCGTAGGCGAAGGCGTCTTTGTCGACAAAAATGTTTCCACCTAATTCCGACTTTAATCTCGGAATTAGACTAATTCCGACTTTGAACTCGGAGTTATAGACTAATTCCGACTTCAAACTTGGAATTATACATAATTCCGACTTTGAACTCGGAATTATATAATACTAATTCCGAGTTTGAAGTCGGAATTATAGACTAATTCCGACTTTAAAATCGGAATTATAGTCTATAATTCCGAGTTCAAAGTCGGAATTAGTCTATAATTCCGAGTTTAAAGTCGGAATTGGTCTATAATTCCGACTTCAAAGTCGGAATTAGTATAATTCCGAGTTCAAAGTCGGAATTATGTATAATTCCGAGTTTGAAGTCGGAATTAGTCTATAATTCCGAGTTCAAAGTCGGAATTAGTCTAATTCCGAGATTAAAGTCGGAATTAGGTGGAAAAATTTTTGTCGACAAAGAGTGGCCCTTCTACGCCTTCGTAGGATCGAATTTAAATTCAGTACTTGAAGGAAAAATCAGAACGCAAAGTTACGTACAGAATTTTGTGAGAATGACCAAATCTTTCCATCAGGAAGTACATAAATGTGTCTTTGACGGGGTCAATACGTGAAAAGATGACCGCTATGGAAACGAATTTGAAAATGCGCTCAAAAGCTGCCGACGTCATGTCAGTGTTTTTCTAGAATTTTCACACGTTGAGATCTTTGGTGGTCGGCAACTAAGATCATTCAACCAACACTGTTTTGAATACCTTTCTTAAGATGAAATTCTTGTTTGACTGGTTATTCGAATTGAACATATAAAAATTGACGAAAACAGGAATCCATTCGAAATACAGAAGTGATTTCAGTAGTGCAATTCAATCTTCAATCTATACAGTGGGGCATACGTTCTCACAGCTGTCAATACACCTGGTTATTGGAGTTTCACCACATCTTTATGGCCTGTGTCGGTATCTGATTGAATTTTGAAGCGGTATCCTCATTTCCTAGTTAATTTAATGTTCATTAAGATATTCACAACAACTTCCCGGCCAGAAACCATTGTTTGTTATAATTTTCATCAAATAAGCGTTCAGATTGACATCTCACGAAATATATCTTCATTTACCTGAAGTAATTTCAATATTATGTATGTATTGTCTACATGCGCATGTCATTGTGACTATATTATCAGTTAGTGGAGTGAAACAATCCTTTTGAAATAATATTTCTGATGCAACAATTATACAAAGTGTCCCAGGATCGATTGTTACATTTGGATGCAAGTTCAGAACCTCAAATAGTTGAGACGAAATATTCCTAATGATGAAAGCTTGATTGAAGAGTTAATTTTGCTCCTATATGACGAATTGATGAGGGATTTATTCTAATTTTCTCAATGTGGGATAAAGATCAATCAATGAAATTTTGCAGAGGAATTTTTCAAATAGGAGGGCGCATAGAGCTTAATGTTTCACTTATCTCCCATACCTATAGAGAGTTGTAAGCGACAAGCCTTTTTGTAGTGTCCACTATTTCTTTTCACAGGGTTCCAATATGATCATTGAAAATTTTGCGTTCTCTCGAGTCCTGATCCCTCATTTTGACAACCCATATGTCGTTCATCTCTTTCGCACTTTGAACAAATTGAAATAAAGCCCTCATCAATTCGTCATCTTTGAGGCAACCCCTCTTCAGTTATGAGGATGAGTGAAAAATTGAGTTCTAACTACTTCTCTAATTGAAAAATAAAACTGTAAAAGTTCATAGTTTTTTTCTCTCACTTTGAAAATAATAGAATAAACCCCCCGCTATATGTTGTCAGCTTTGAGGTTATGTAAGTCTTCACCGAAGGGTTTCCAAATATACCTCCAAAGGAATTTTTCATCAATCCCGGGACACTCTGTATATTCATGTTGCAATGGGCGTTTTAAAGTAGGGATATACATGTTGATAATAAGCAGATGTTTAACCGTATTTCCTCAAA
Source organism: Myrrha octodecimguttata (assembly GCA_958510865.1). Classification (NCBI taxonomy): domain Eukaryota; kingdom Metazoa; phylum Arthropoda; class Insecta; order Coleoptera; family Coccinellidae; genus Myrrha; species Myrrha octodecimguttata. Next base: position 28,368,426 of record OY294065.1, on the reverse strand, counting down.
ATTATAGGGTATCACCTACATCCAACACCTTACGGAGCGAATACAAAAAACAGATACCCTAAGTGGGATTTAATTTTTCATAGAGCTACGGAAGTAACGAGACAATAAACACATTGAACTGGTAACATGACACCCCAACCATTCTTTGGATGCAGATCTAACAAAAGTAAATAAACCAACTGAGTTTGCAGCCCTAAGGGGTCGTTAAATATAACCATAGGACAACATACAGAATAGAGATAGATAAATCACCAGAAATGCACCGAAAATCTTTGTAGATCTACGCAAGATATAATCTGTTCAAGTTGTGGTATTGGCGTCTGAATTTAAGATTGCAGCGTCACGGTGGCCGGTTTTGGAACCTAACATACACAAAATACAGACATATATTTTGTTTTGATAGTCGATTTTGTACTGTTTGTTAGTGTTTGGTTTGATGATTTTCGATTTCGAGATTTATTCAAAGACTTTTTAGACTTTTATAGTTGACGAGAGTATTACTGAGAGTACATATTCCATTCTTATAAAGTAGGTATGTATCATCCTTCAATCTAATTGAGTGAAGCAACTCTAGAAGTATAGGGATATCTCCAAGGTTTGACGGTATTTTAATATCATTTATTTTCAGACCCGAATGGCAAGATTGACTTTGGTCGATTTCTTAGGCTGTCTTGAAAATTGAAAAAGAGATAATATTGTAAAACATACTTTTTGGAATAATAGACAAATACTCATAACTTCACTATTTTTATAGGGAAGGACTAAATACTCAATATATTGTGAATAAAATGAATACATTCACATGAAACTAATGCTACTTGTACCGTAAGCCTTTTTCACTTTGGATTGACAATAAATTTTCCAACACTCATATGATTGGTCTCGACAAATCTGTAATAAATAAGCCTTGTACAACTTTGCTTTCATCGGCAGAAGCACTTTGAGCGAACAGTATTCATCACCAGATATTTCCTTGTTGAGACTCTTTCTTTTAAATAGTCTGTTCTATCACTAGAACATTGACGTTGTTCTTTAATGATCAGTTCAACAGGCAGATTTCTGGAAGGCATAGCATTCCTCTTAAGTATGTTTCTCTGCTTGGATTAGGGGCCTGGAAAAAAATTGTCTTCATGAATGTGATCTAATATTTCATGAGCAATTCGTGCTTACCTCTATAAAATTATCATCATCGGTTAAATGCAAGAAGCAGACTCTCATAAATCTTGTTTGTTGGTTTTTATCGATTCTTCAACACTTTCAGGCCCGACTTGTTAAAGGAAGTTTCTTTCACCCTAACTACAAATTTATTACCGGGCTGTAGAAATCAATGGGAAGGTACATTTGAATTTGCTTTTCCTCAGTAGAAGCACTCGTAAAATCACACAAACGCCAAGAAAAATGCATAAACTTTCTCATTTTCTTAACATTTCTTTTAACTTGTCAATGATAATGTCTGTACCTCGGGTTACTCGGATAGCCACCAGAGGGAGTAGCGCTTATCTTCATTCGCCAATAGCTTTCATTATGACGTGCTGGTAAGAAAAATATTGTCGTTTCCAATAAGCTATAAATATTTCTCTCGTGATTTTCAGAAATTCGATTCAATATCTTCATTTTTGAAAAATAAAATGTGGCTGTAATGGGAATTACTTAGTGGGTAAGGTGAATTCTGTCCCCACAATTGCAGAATCTGTGATGTCCTTAGGCAGTATAAATGAATGCTAGAATACATTCGTTTCGATAGAGAAATACCGAGAAGTACTTAATTCCTTTCAAATTTTCAACGTTTATTGAGCAATAAAAATGAGATATCTTTCGTATTGTATGTAAGAACTGAATAGAGACACCCTGCAATTACATTTTACAACATAAATAAAAGATCGCAAACAAATATATTGTCTTCTTTCCATTCAATAATCTAACTTTATTGACAATAGCCTAGATGATTATAATATATTCGCTCTTGAAAATAAAATACCCTCTCACATATGTTCATTTTTAATCAGTTTTATCGGTGAAAGCTTAGACACACGTGTTATGCTTGGCTATCAATGGGAATTGTATGAAAAATTGGCTTTGATATTACATTACCTAGCTCATAATGTATGAGTACAGCATGATGAGAAATATTCCTGTAATAAACTTTTAGTGCCTAACCGCTTATGTGTATATTTGGGTTAATGAAAAATAATTGAAAATTTGAAGAAAGCAACATCATGACGAAGGTCATAAATATTTCTATGTTAAGATATGCACACTATCAAGAAATCATATCTCATCAACTAGTGATCGTAGAACTTTGCGGATAGAAAATTATATTACATTGAAGGAATTTTAGTACAGTTAACTATGCATGTATCAACAGTGATAATATATTCAATAGAATTGATTCTAATCTTCTTCTGAGAGTTCTATTGTCATTCAGAATAAGTCAGTCCAGTCCAGAAAGCGCTATCATTTTTTCCATTTTTTCGAGAAAATAAAGATCTAGTAACGTGGGATAGACAACAATTCATATTTCAACAGAGTCTTATGTTACATGATGATCTCTAAATGTGATCTCCAGATGTGGATGGTGCGTGAACGCCTCTTTGCGTTACTAGAATTCTTTCTTTGGCATAGAAACCAAACGCCGACAGTGGAGCCAAACCGTATTCTTTTGTGTTGCTCAACACAGAAGACCCATTCCTTACCGATATATCAGAAGATATTGAAATGAAATGTTCTTCATGTTGAAATCGATGACAATATAATAGTTATTGGTAAACAAACATGGAATTAATAGTATATAACGTTACAATTTCAAATCATATAAAATTCTAGCAAAAAACCCGAATAGAAAGCGTTTACGAGCTGGCCTTAGGCAAAATGGTCATCCAGGTATTGGATCCGTCCAACGCTGCTCTACTGTAAAATGAAGTAGTAGATTTCATTTCGATACAATTTGTATTTCGGATATTTTAGGCAAGTAATATGTTGAATGGGTTTGCCTATGCAATCGCGAGTTCAACCTTCGCGAAAAGGATTGAGCCACAAAGTCAAAATGTCGTCGTTTTCGCAGGTTGATAATTTCTGGAGTAAACATGGTTATTTCCACCTGATTACGATATTTCAATTTGATTGCATTCTCACTTCTTGAGATAGAGCGGAAATGAAGTCAAAATTCCAAATAAAAATGAAATTTGCCATATTTTTTTCCTTATAGATCCGAAAATGAATATCGGATCGAATTGAAATTTGGAACATTCTTGTGAAATATTCATTCTAAGGTTTGTGCCAAATTTCTTTGAAATCTAATCAATATTTTCGGAAAATAAAAGTTCTTCGAATAAATTGTTCTTTTTATTTTCTTACAATTGGATCTACACGAAATCCTGCACAAAGTTGCGCGTTGGTATTCCAAAACTGGTCACAAAGTTTCAATCTGATCGAGTCAGTTCTTCATGAGATATGGAGGAAATCAACCTCAAAAGTTCAAAAGGGCGTAACTCCGAAACTATTCCACCCATTTTTACCCATTAACGAACCTAACCGAGATATAAGGCCTCCAAACCGAATCTAGCAATTTCGAGTCGCTAGGTCCTTCGGAAGTTAGAGCACATAGGGACGGACGGCCTGCCGGACGGACAGAATAGAATTTGACCACCTTCGAAAGTTTGAGACCATTTTCGGCTCAAAATTCGAAAATTTCAGACCTTCTGACGAAACGATAACGCGTTGTTCCCTAGCTCAAGCGCGTCATCTATTTCACAAGTTGGGTGTATGTATATTATTATGCTTAAGTTCAGACAGAACTTCATAAACATAATCATCAAGTGTTTACGATAAATCGTACCTAAGTTTATTGTTTCGCGGAAACTGGAGTCCGTGATATTTGAAATGAATGTTGGCCTTTTTGACAATACGTTGGTGGGTGTCAATTGTTGCAAACTTCAAGACAAGAACACGTCATGAAAATATATGGAAGAAATATTGTGAAGTGATAATTGAATTCGCATACGAACAACTGAAGGCCATCATTACAGCACAATATTAGCGAATGGCCTTTGATTGAATGAAATATTGCGAATATATATCCTCATGAGAAAAACTCTATTTAGTAGAATATTGCGAATCTAAAAGTAAATAATGATGGCATAAACAATTATTAGGATTAAGAAATAACGTGGTGATAACATCCTTTTGACCATATCGAATGTAGGCTTGTTCTGGGGAACATCGCGTTATCATTACGTCACAATCAGGTCGATTCTGTTTGCAAATAGCAATATTGCTAGGAAAAAGATATTGCTATCATAACAAGATTGGAATTATTGGTGTTCTGATCAAAGATTTTGAGCAATATGGTCTGTCACTTTTACAAGAATCTTGCTATCAACATTGCTATCTCAGCAACCTCAAAATAGTACTTGCTATGCTTCATAACAAGAAAGTTTAGAAAAGGAATCTCTCAGAGATCCATTTGTTTCAGTATTATTTCTTCCAAGAATTCGAAAATATTGAAGATAGGGAAGAATGTGCTAATAGAAATGTGTTCAAGGTTCTCTAGAATATTTAATTTTAAGGATTCTTAGACTAAAACATCGGCATAGTAAGCAACAGCTGACCTGATTATTCTAATGATCTCAACAACAGCCTTCCTTTTGAATTCCCAACAGAAAAGTTCATCGAATTTCGAATTATTATCGCCTGCATAAAATTGCTGCACTTGATTTCTGGAAACCAAAATTCTATCGGTATCCAGGAAAAAGGTCAATTGACTCTTATTGGTTTTTCTGTTTCATGACATTTTCGAATAGGTCGATGTTTACATGAATAAAAAAAAGTATATGCTAATGGAAATGTGTACAAGGTTCTCTAGAATATTATTTAATTTCAAGTAAAATTCTTAGACTAAGATACAGGCATAGGCAACAGCTGAGATGATTATTCTAATCATCTTAACAACAGCAATCCCTTGCCAACGAAAAAGTTTATCGAATTTCGAATTATGAACGCCTGAATAAAATTGCTGCATTCGATTTCTGATAATCAATATTTTATTGGTATCCAGGAAATTGGTTATTGGTCAATTTGACTCGTTTCGTTTCCTAACATTTTTTATGTCGATGTTTACATGAATAAAGAAAGCCGTAGATAGAGGTTATGTATACGAAACCATAAAGAAAACTTACGAATTAGGGTTATTTTCATCTTCCTTGTAGTTCTAAAGTCACAAAATACAGTGTTGTCAGCTCTAAAATCACCAATTATGGAAGTCTATGATAGCAATATTGTTATGACAAAATTCATAACAAACATTGCTATAACACTCGAAACAGAATACGTAACATCATGGACATATTGCTATAAATTAGAAAGATAGCAATATGACTAGAATAGCAAGGTTCATAGCAATACGCAAACAGAATCGACCTGAATGTCTGTAGTTTTCGAATTTTGAGCCGAAATTGGTCTCAAACGACTAGGTTGTACTCACTGATCACAAATCCTTTCGACTTGAAACTCTCAGGGTAGGTTGCATTTCAAAATGCGACGCTTGTATCTGTGTTTTTGGAAATATCGAGAAAATAAAATTATCGGCCGACTGACAATAACGTCAGTGCTTTTCCAGATTTTTCTATATTCCGGTGGTTCCAGAATTTTTTGCTTCGCTTTCAAACGATAAGTTTTTTATAGAAGTCATTCTGAAACAGATGGTTTTGAAATCCACTTCGATTGATATATGATACCTAATTATATTGTTTCAAAGTGCAGCGAACCTCTTGAGAAACTGAATTTATGAGTGATATGCCCTGTATACCCAGATTCATCATGCCAATTACCTCTAATTGTCGAAACACAAAACAAATTCGATTCCTTGAGTGTAACGTCTTCTGAAAATCCATAAAAAACGAATGACAGCAGCAATTTCAACGTTGAAGAGGTATTATTAAATGATTTCATCCCACACACTCCGAAATCGAAACGATCTAGATCTGAAATAATCCAAATGTAGAAACAGCGAAATACCATTCTATAAGGCAATATGTCTGCGATCAGCTCTGTATTTATTTGGGTGTGTATGTGTGTGTGTAATAAGGTTATTCTTTATGTCACGAGGGCTTTTGAGGGCACCTTCGTTCGATTGTTTCCAATGTGAAATATCTTCACGCAGGTGTTCCTTATGTGGTAGGTGTGAACTGGCTTCAATTCCAATCTGACGGTGAAAATCGTTTTGACCAGAAAATCATAAAGGACTAATAATTGGTGTATTTAATTAACGTTATTCATGGGTAATCACCAGATGATTTATCGTCTGTGGAAATAAAACTGGTTTTGAATTCTATTCACTCCAACTATATTTCAGGTCGTTGCGAAATTTTTTCAATTTAATTCAACTCATTTCAGTCATGCTTACAGACCTAAACATCAGAATGAGGATAAAAAAATCATACATTTTTTTGAAGATTGCTTTGCAAGACACACTGAACCCTATACTACGTATGTATAAAGATGTTTTTGCGTGCATGTTTTGGGGAACCGCATGCTATCGTTTTGTCCAAATGTCTGTTATACTCGAATTTTTCCCGAAAATGGTTTCAAACGACGATTAATGACGAATCCGGTGTCAAAATCGATACTGACCGGCCGATGACACGATAACTGTCGAACAGATCAAGCTAGCGACTTGAAACTTTCAGGGTATGTCGCGCATTGGAAGGCGGCGGTTAAGTTTGTAAATGGGCCAAATCGTCGCAATGGTTTCGCAGTCATTGGAACTTTCGAAATTATTTCATTGATATTTCAGGAACGACTGGAGCGATTGTATTGAAGCTTGGCCTAACCTAACCTAATCCAGCTAATTCTACAAAATTCAGCCTCGGAATAATTTCACGATTCGAAACAATGCATTAATGAAGGCAGCAACTTTTGCGCGCATTTTCAATGTAGATGACCGCTTCAGCAACGAATTTGAACAATTATTGTGTTTACGGTCAGCCTAACGGCCGACTGCGTAAACACAATAACTTCCGAAAGAAACAACTTAGAAACTCGATATTTGTAGAAAAGGTTTGGACCTTAATTACGAAGGCCGAATTCATGAATGGGTAAAATCCACCCAATGATTCCGTAGATATTACCCAATCAAAATTTTATTTTTCCAATATTTCCAAAAATACAGATCAGATCGAATTGAAATCCAGTACTTTATCGAAAAATAACAGTTCGAAGTTTCATACAGAATTTAATGAGGATGATATGATAAGAAAATCATAGAAATGTTTTTTTCAAATTGTTCTAATGACACGATTATCACAAAATTTCGCATAAAGTTGTCTTTCAGCATCTCAAAACTAGCTGTGAAGTGTTATCAGGACTGAATCAGTATTTCTCGAGTTATACCGAAAAAATCAACGATATCGAGAAGAAAACCTCGAAATTTGACATATTTTTTCCCGATATCTCCGAAACTTATGATCGTATCGAACTGAAATTTGGTACACTGCTGTGAAATATGAAGCTCAAAGTGTGAGTGGACTATTTTTTCGGATACGATGAATGGTTTCCGGAAAAAAAAATTTTTTGGAAAAAAATTTCGACAAAATTTTTTTTTTCAATTGACTGACAATATGATCCTGACGAAATTTGGCTCAAAGTTGCGCGCCGTTATACTCCACCTAACTGCCAAGTAAGAATCCAATCGCTTGAGTAGTTTCTGAAATAAAAATTTCAAAAAGCACTGCCGTGAAGGCAGCAACTTTTGCGCGCATGTTCAATGTAGATGACCGCTTCAGCAACGAATTTGAACGTGCGCGCAAAAGTTGCTGCCTTCACGGCAGTGCTTTTTGAAATTTTTTTCTGATAAATTACTGGATTTCAATTCGATCATATCTGTATTTTTGGACATATTGTAAAAATAAAATTTTGAATGGGTATATCTACGGAATCATTGGGCGGATTTTACCCATTCACGAATTCGACCTTCGTAATTAAGCCCCAAACCTACTCTACAAATATCGAGTTTCTAAGTCGTTTCTTCCGGAAGTTATTGTGTTTACGGTCAGCCTAACGGCCGACTGCGTAAACACAATAACTTCCGAAAGAAACAACTTAGAAACTCGATATTTGTAGAGAAGGTTTGGACCTTAATTACGAAGGCCGAATTCGTGAATGGGTAAAATCCACCCAATGATTCCGTAGATATACCCAATCAAAATTTTATTTTTCCAATATTTCCAAAAATACAGATCAGATCGAATTGAAATCCAGTACTTCATCGAAAATAACAGTTCGAAGTTTCATACAGAATTTAATGAGGATGATATGATGAGAAAATCATAAAATTTTTTTTTTCAAATTGTTCTAATAACACGATTATCACGAAATTTTGCATAAAGTTGTCTTTCAGCATCTTAAAACTAGCTGTGAAGTTTAACCAGGACTGAATCAGTATTTCTCGAGTATTACCGAAAAAATCAACGATATCGAGAAGAAAACCTCGAAATTTGACATATTTTTTCCCGATATCTCCAAAATCTATGATCGTATCGAACTGAAATTTAGTACACTGCTGTGAAATTAGAAGGTCAAAGTGTGAGTATAATTTTTTTTGGATATGATGCATGGTTTCCGAAAAAAAAAATTTTTTGTAAAAAAATGTCGAAAAAATTTTTTTTTTAAATTTACTAACAATATGATCTTGACGAAATTTGGCTCAAAGTTGCGCGTCGTTATACTCCACCAAACTGCCAAGTTTGAATCCAATCGCTTGAGTAGTTTCTGGAATAAAAAATAAATAACTTCAAAATTTCAAGTGCCTATAACTCCGAAACTATTCGACCGATTTGGCCCATTAACGAACTTAACCGCGGCATTCTGATGCGCAACCTATCCTGAAAGTTTCAAGTAGCTAGCTTGCTTCTGTCGACAGTTATCGTGTCTACGGACATTTGGACAAAACGATAGCACGCTGTTCCCCTAGAACATGCGCGCAAAAAGAATGAGTGCACTCTTCTTTGAAAACCTGTAAAATACTTCACTAATCCTCATTTCTTCAATCGAGTCCAGGAAAGAAATTGCTTCTTGTTTCATACGGGAAGTGAGCAGGTATCATTCTTTGTCGAATATGTACAAGAATGTTCATTCTCTAGAAAAGTGACACGTTCTTCCTCCATTCAAAATATTCAGAAAAGAAGGACGAAGAACATCACTCTTCAATTATTTTATTGCTAACAAACGGTGATCCACGATATGTGTTGGGGTCAATAAACGTTTCAATTGTTGCGATGAGCCGCAAACAAATGAATCATCTGGTAGTGCCAAAACTTACAATCCAAATTACTCATGCTTCCTGCTCTTTCGTACAGTTGCAATTGATCAATGAGGAAATTACATCCGAGAAGGCTTAATGCCTCATAATATTTCAGTGAAAATTGGTTCATCATTCACGGCACTCTTTGAGTGAAAAGATATAATATCAGTTAATCTTTCCACATCAAGAAGTTTTACCGATTGATTGGACTTGAAAGAGAAATTGTCACACTTTTTCGAAGACTCAAATCACTGAGGTTCTTTCAGATTTAATAGAATTGCGACCTGTCTGAAATATCTATAGGGTTGATGGCTGACCGAGAACCTAAAAAATGCTTACTCTTTCCTATTTATCAGTTCCGAAATTAAATTAATAAGTCGCTTAAGGCTATTTTCGGCCAAAAATTCAAAAATTATAGCATTTGAGCAATATGAACAATATGTTCTCCAAAACAAGCGTTAAAGGAATGAATTCATTCAAATTAAATTTTTCGTGTGGAAAGTCAATTCTCGCTTCTCATGTAACTTACAAAAGAAAACACCTTGGGACTCGAAAGTCAATAGGATTGATTCGAACTCTAAAGGCTTCGGCCAAGTTCAAATCGGGCAAAGGATTTCGACGAGATTGCATCGGACATTTTTCAATTCGGAGCTTTTGAAAGAGTGGGTTCAACCTAATTAACCCACCTTTTCTGGTTCATAGACAGAATCACGATTACTAAAGAAAAATTTCAAAAAGCACTGCCATGAAGGCAGCAACTTTTGCGCCCATGTTCAATGTAGATGACCGCTTCAGCAACGAATTTGAACATGCACGCAAAAGCTGCTGCCTTCACGGCAGTGCTTTTTGAAGTTTTTTACTGATATATTACTGGATTTCAATTCGATCAAATCCGTATTTTTGGAAATATTGGAGAAATAAAATTTTGAATGGGTATATCTACGGAATCATCAGGTGGATTTTACCCATTCACGAATTCGACCTTCGTAATTAAGACCCAAACCTACTCTACAAATATCGAGTTTCTAAGTCGTTTCTTCCGGAAGTTATTGTGTTCACGCAGTCGGCCGTTAGGCTGACCGTAAACACAATAACTTCCGGAAGAAACAACTTAGAAACTCGATATTTGTAGAGAAGGTTTGGACCTTAATTACGAAGGCCGAATTCGTGAATGGGTAAAATCCACCCAATGATTCCGTAGATATACCCAATCAAAATTTTATTTTTCCAATATTTCCAAAAATACAGATCAAATCGAATTGAAATCCAGTACTTTATCGAAAAATAGCAGTTCGAAGTTTCATACAGAATTTAATGAGGATGATATGATAAGAAAATCATAGAAATTTTTTTTTTCAAATTGTTCTAATGACACGATTATCACGAAATTTCGCATAAAGTTGTCTTTCAGCATCTCAAAACTAGCTGTGAAGTTTTATCAGGACTGAATCAGTATTTCTCGAGTTATACCAAAAAAATCAACGAAATCGAGAAGAAAACCCTCGAAATTTGACATATTTTTTCCCGATATCTCCAAAACTTGTGATCGTATCGAACTGAAATTTGGTACACTGCTGTGAAATATAAAGCTCAAAGTGTGAGTGGATTTTTTTTTGATATGATGAATATTTTCCAAAAAAAAACATTTTTTGGAAAAAATTTCCAAAAAATATTTTTTTTTAATTTACTGACAATATGATCCTGACAAAATTTGGCTCAAAGTTGCGCGTCGTTATACTCCACCCAACTGCCAAGTTTGAATCCAATCGCTCAAGTAGTTTCCGAAATAAAAAAAAAACTTCAAAACTTCAAGTGCCTATTACTCCGAAACTATTCGACCGATTTGGCCCATTAACGAACTTAACCGCGGCATTCTGATGCGCAACCTATCTTGAAAGTTTCAAGTTGCTAGCTTGCTTCTGTCGACAGTTATCGTGTCTACGGCCGGACAGAATCGATTTTGACACCGGATTCGTCATCAGTGGGTCCAACCTAGTCGATTGAGACCATTTTCGGCTCAATCATCCAAAATTACAGACATTTGGACAAAACGATTGCACGCTGTTCCCCTAGAACATGCGCGCAAAAATGTCGCCCTCTCTATCGGTATATACGGAATATAAAGTCAAAAGACTCTGCAATACGAACTATACCCACAAAATACAATTATGTGTTCACGATTGTTTAAATACTATCATTTATTCTGTCCGACAGTAATTACTTGGCAGTTGTTTCAAAACAATGATAAAAATGTATCATGCTGTATAATCATTAGTTCATTTATTATCTTTCGAAAGGTAAGAATACACAAAGACAGTGATTACACTGAACGTTTCACGAATTTGATAAGAATCGAATTGTTATTACTCGGCTAGGATATGTCGATGTCCATTATTTCAGGTCCGTAGAATTCTATTGGTCTATTTTCCTCAAACTACGAATTCATTATTTCTGTCCCACAGTTTTTGAGCGCATGTTCTAGAGAAACAGTAATTTGGAATTTTGAGCCGAAAATCGACTCAAACGACTAGGTTGGACTCACTGATGACGAATCCGGTGTCAAAATCGATTCTGTCCGGCCGGCCGGCCGTCCGGCCGTAGACACGCTAACTGTCGACAGAAGGGAGCTAGCAACTTGAAACTTTCAGGATAGGTTGCGCATCAGAATGCCGCGGTTAAGTTCGTTAATGGGCCAAATCGGTCGAATAGTTTCGGAGTAATAGGCACTTGAAGTTTTGAAGTTATTTATTTTTTATTTCAGAAACTACTTGAGCGATTGGATTCTTACTCGGCAGTTTCGTGGAGTATAATGACGCGCAACTTTGAGCCAAATTTCGTCAGGATCATATTGTCAGTAAATTAAAAAAAAAAAATTTTTCGAAATTTTTTTCCAAAAAGTTTTTTGTTTCGGAAACCATTCATCATATCCGAAAAAAAATTCCACTCACACTTTGAGCTTCATATTTCACAGCAGTGTACCAAATTTCAGTTCGATACGATCATAAGTTTCGGAGATATCGGGAAAAAATATGTCAAATTTCGAGGTTTTCTTCTCGATATCGTTGATTTTTGCGCGCATGTTCTAGGGGAACAGCGTGCTATCGTTTTGTCCAAATGTCTGTAATTTTGGATGATTGAGCCGAAAATGGTCTCAATCGACTAGGTTGGACTCACTGATGACGAATCCGGTGTCAAAAATCTATTCTGTCCGGCCGGCCGGCCGTAGACACGATAACTGTCGACAGAAGCAAGCTAGCAACTTGAAACTTTCAGGATAGGTTGCGCATCAGAATGCCGCGGTTAAGTTCGTTAATGGGCCAAATCGATCGAATAGTTTCGGAGTTATAGATATTTGAAATTTTGAAGTTATTAATTTTTTATTACAGAAACTACCTGAGCGATTGGATTCAAACTTGGCAGTTAGGTGAAGTACATCGACGCGCAACTTTGAGCTAAACTTCGTCAGGATCATATTGTCAGTAATTTTAAAAAAAAACTTTTTTCGAAATTTTTTTCCAAAATAAATTTTTTTTCGGAAACCATTCATCATATCCAAAAAAAATTATACTCACACTTTGACCTTCTAATTTCACAGCAGTGTGCCAAATTTCAGTTCGATACGATCATAAGTTTTGGAGATATCGGGAAAAAATATGTCAAATTTCGAGTTTTTCTTCTCGATATCGTTGATTTTTTCGGTATAACTCAAGAAATACTGATTCAGTCCTGATTAAACTTCACAGCTAGTTTTAAGACGCTGAAAGACAACTTTATGCAAAATTTCGTGATAATCGTGTTATTAGAACAATTTGAAAAAATCATCATATCATCCTCATTAAATTCTGTATGAAACTTCGAACTGTTATTTTTCGATGAAGTACTGGATTTCAATTCGATCTGATCTGTATTTTTGGAAATATTGGAAAAATAAAATTTTGATTGGGTATATCTACGGAATCATTGGGTGGATTCTACCCATTCAGGAATTCGTAATTTTGGATGATTGAGCCGAAAATGGTCTCAATCGACTAGGTTGGACTCACTGATGACGAATCCGGTGTCAAAAATCGGCCGGCCGTAGACACAATAACTGTCGACAGAAGCAAGCTAGCATTTTTAAACTTTCAGGATAGGTTGCGCATCAGAATGCCGCGGTTAAGTTCGTTAATGGGCCAAATCGGTCAAATAGTTTCGGAGTTATAGGCAGGTGAAGTTTTGAAGTTATTTATTTTTTATTTCAAAAACTACTTGGGAGATTGGATTCAAACTTGGCAGGTGGGAGGGGTATAACGACGCGCAACTTTGAGCCAAATTTCGTCAGGATCATATTGTCAGTAAATTTAAAAAAAAATTTTTTTCCAAAAAATGTTTTTTTTCGGAAAATATTCATCATATCAAAAAAAAATCAACTCACACTTTGAGCTATATATTTCACAGCAGTGTACCAAATTTCAGTTCCAAATTCCAGTGTCAAAGTCGTTTCTGTCAGGCAGGCAGTCCGGCCGTATGCACGATTACGAGCGTACGGACTTGAAACTTTCAGGATAGGCTGCATTTCAAAATGCGACGGTTGAGTTCGTTAACGGGCAAAATCGGCGAATGGTTTCGGAGTAATAGCCATTTGTAATTTTGAGGTTATTTCCTAATATTTCAGGAACTACTGAAGGCATTGTAATGAAACTTGGCAGTTAGTTGAAGTATAATGACACGCAACCTCTCGCAAAATTCTGTTGAGATCGTGCTGTCAGTAAGCAGCATTTGTGCGCATGTTCAAAGGATATCACCATAAGGGAACATGCGCGCAAAAGCTGCTGACTTCACGTCTGTGCTTTTCTTGGTTCTAGGAAGATACAGCTTATTCGAAACTCAGATTAAAATTCATAAACGAAAAGCACACGATGAAATTTCAAGACAAAAACGTGAAGATAATGTACAACAAGACATTCGGTTGAAGTTTTAGTTTCTCATTTTACAAGACGTGAATGGTGTGTATAATGGTTTCAGTTGACGCCCTTTTTGTGTAAAATATCTATTGACTCTTTTTACCTGTGCCGACCGATTAGGACAGATATCGTTTCTAAATACCTGAATGTTTCCACGCTCATTTATATGCAAAATATGGCACGCCCAGTGTCCCATAAATAAATAGGTGGATAAATGGTTCTCATCCCAACATAAAGGTGTGAAAAATTTGATTTAGGAAGATGATGCGACCCATAACAAACATCTAAAGAAGGACACTGTTTCCATCAGATAATATCTTCCGGAAAAAAAATTATATTCTGAAGCACACATAAATCAATATCTAATCAGTGAGTTATGAATGTATTTGTTGCCAGTGGCTTCCCTTAACCTGATCAAATATAATAGTTCGAATATTCGTTGTAATAAGAGATCAAATATAATCGATATATGTATTAGTTTTCGCGCGCATGTTCTTTGGAACAGCGTGCTATCGTTTCGTCAAAATGTCTTTTATTTTCAAATTTTTTCCTGAAAATGGTTTCAAACGACTGGGTTGGGCTCACTGATGACGAATCCGATGTCAAAATCGATTCAGGCCCCGTATTCTCAACAAGTGAACATTTTTGGTAATTAGTTCGGGAATTCGTATCGCATCGAATGTTCACTTGCCGAGAATACGGGCCCTGTCCGGCCGTCCGTATGCACGATTAAGTTGAAACTTCCAGGAGAGGTTGCATTTTAATATGCGACGGTTACATTCGTTAAAAGGCTGAATCGGCCAGATGGTTTCGGAGTTATAGGTTTTACAAATTTGGAGGCTACTTTCCTGATATTTTGAAAACAACTCAAGCGATTGGATTAAAACTTGGCAGTTACATAAAGTATAACGACTTGCAACTTTGAGCAGAATTTTGTTGAGATCGTACTGTCAGCAAATTGAAAAAAAAATTTTTTCAAAAACTTTTTTCGGAAATCATTTTTTGCGCGCATGTTCTAGGGGAACAGCGTGCTATCGTTTTGATCAAATGTCTGTAATTTTGGATGATTGAGCCGAAAATGGTCTCAATCGACTAGGTTGGACTCACTGATGACGAATCCGGTGTCAAAATCGATTCTGTCCGGCCGGCCGGCCGTAGACACGATAACTGTCGAACGAAGTGAGCTAGCGACTTGAAACTTTCAGGGTAGGTCGCGCATTGGAATGCCGCGGTTAAGTTCGTTAATGGGCCAAATCGATCGAATAGTTTCGGAGTTAGAGGCATTTGAAGTTTTGAACTTATTTATTTTTTATTTCAGAAACTGCTTGAGCGATTGGATTCAAACTTGGCAGTTTGGTGGAGTATAACGACGCGCAACTTTGAGCCAAATTTCGTCAAGATCATATTGTCAATAAATTTTAAAAAAAATTTTTTTCGAAATTTTTTTACAAAAAAATTTTTTTTTCGGAAACCATTCATCATATCCAAAAAAAATTATACTCACACTTTGACCTTCTGATTTCACAGCAGTGTACTAAATTTCAGCTCGATACGATCATAAGTTTTGGAGATATCGGGAAAAAATATGTCAAATTTCGAGGTTTTCTTCTCGATATCGTTGATTTTTTTGGTATTACTCGAGAAATACTGATTCAGTCCTGATTAAACTTCACAGCTAGTTTTAAGATGCTGAAGGACAACTTTGTGCAAAATTTCGTGATAATCGGGTTATTGGAACAATTTGAAAAAAAAAATTTATATGATTTTTTCATCATATCATCCTCATTAAATTCTGTATGAAACTTCGAACTGTTATTTTCGATGAAGTACTGGATTTCAATTCGATCTGGTCTGTATTTTTGGAAATATTGGAAAAATAAAATTTTGATTGGGTATATCTACGGAATCATTGGGTGGATTTTACCCATTCACGAATTCGGCCTTCGTAATTAAGGTCCAAACCTTCTCTACAAATATCGAGTTTCTAAGTTGTTTCTTTCGGAAGTTATTGTGTTTACGCAGTCGGCCGTTAGGCTGACCGTAAACACAATAACTTCCGGAAGAAACGACTTAGAAACTCGATATTTGTAGAGTAGGTTTGGGGCTTAATTACGAAGGTCGAATTCGTGAATGGGTAAAATCCGCCCAATGATTCCGTAGATATACCCAATCAAAATTTTATTTTTCCAATGTTTCCAAAAATACAGATCAGATCGAATTGAAATTCAGTACTTCATCGAAAATAACAGTTCGAAGTTTCATACAGAATTTAATGAGGATGATATGATGAGAAAATCATATAAATTTTTTTTTTCAAATTGTTCTAATAACACGATTATCACGAAATTTTGCATAAAGTTGTCTTTTAGCATCTTAAAACTAGCTGTGAAGTTTAATCAGGACTGAATCAGTATTTCTCGAGTAATACCGAAAAAATCAACGATATCGAGAAGAAAACCTCGAAATTTGACATATTTTTTCCCGATATCTCCAGAACTTATGATCCTATCGAACTGAAATTTGGTACGCGCGCACGTTCAAATTCGTTGCTGAAGCGGTCATCTACATTGAACATGCGCGCAAAAGTTGCTGCCTTCACGGCAGTGCTTTTTGAAATTTTTTTTTAAACTATTTAGTATATTCGAAAAAAATTCAGCTCTAACCTATAGCTCCATATTTTACAGCAGTGCACCAAATTTCAGGTCGTTACCATTATAGTTTCTAGAGATATTGGGAAAAATATGTATGTCTAATTTCAAGTAGTCATAAGCTCCTGACTATAAGAAATAGTGTTTGTATGGTCCCTTTAGTGTGAATTATAGATGAAAAATTTGAAACTTCACACATAAACCGTTGGAAAGGTTGTATTTCCACTAGTCTTTCGTATGCTTTAATTTGCATAGATACAAATAACCTGATTTGAAGCCAGGAGCTTTCTTCCATGCGCTCGTTCAAAATCGTTCATATTTGAAGAGTTCATGAATGAGTAAAATCCACCTATTAATTTCTCACTAATACCCATAATCTAAAATGTAAGGAGGTAAAAATAAATACATAATCAATCAATGAAAAATCCATCCCCCCCAATAAAATTATCATCAATCAATCACCACCAATTTCGATTTCAAAACAAATACAATATCTTGTACAACGAAGACAGATAATAAAGTGAAGATTTTAATCTTCGAATGCCATTATATTGCTCTTCTTATTTAACCTACGATTTGTGGTGAATGTACTTCAGATAATTCCAGGTAGATATATTCCATTCGGGAATGAACTTTTTTTTTCTTTTTCGCTATGTGAAGATATTACGAGACTGGTCGTTTATAATATCATAAAGCCACTTTAATGTCATTTTAATCTGAACTACGTCGAGATATCTTAGAAATTGGTATCATTAATAATACTAATATTGACGCTGCCTAAGTTAACACGAAATTGTTTGGAAAAAAGCGGTTCTCCTTGCTATCACTTGTTTGAATTTTAATTTAATGGAAGAAGGATCTGCTTTCCAACACGTAGACTTCCTTTTAATCCGCTCGATATCTATTTCTGTGAATAATACAGGGTGGTCCAAGTTATAATGTCAATAATTTTTTTTTAGATTCATCACACCTGGGCGTACCCAAGAATACGTAATGTAGTTTTTGTATTTTTCCAGTTGTTTTTTTGTTTTTTAATTTAATAGGCCAGCGAGGTTTCAAAAATTCATATCATTTTATGTAGTAGGTATTTTGCAGATTTTTCTTTTGTAACATGATCTCCTTGAATGTTGTTTCAATAACAAAAATAACTCAGCTTCCTGAAATTACTCAAAAAAGGTTTGTAAGTTAGAACTTTAGTTCTCAGTAGGATTCACTCGAACATTCAACTTCAAGTCAAAAACACAAAAAGGAGTCCTAAACTACCAAAATCATAAGAAAAATAGTACTTTATTAGCCTCTTTTTGTTGTAAACAGCCTTCGAAGGCGGATATCACTGATGGATTTGTCAACATACAACGTTTCTTGAAAACATCTAGAAAAGCACTGGCGTAATGTCAGGAGTTTTTTGGTGCTAGTTCGACATTTTCTAAGGGATTTTTTCATTTTGTAACTACGATATAATTTCAAAATTTCGATATGAGCACAACACCCATATTAATGGCAAATTTCCCATGTACCTCCTGGGAGCCTTCTTCACAGGTAAAAAAGGTGTTCAACATATAACGCAAAACTCAGCGGGTAACAACCCTACTCTGACACCCGATGATAAAACAATATTTCGTAGTCGACGAAAAAATGGTACCACAGATTCTATGAATATCCCATTCTTGAAAAACTTGTTCAACAATGAACTTTTTTTCTGTCGGTGGGTATATTGTATTGGAGAAGGATGCCAAATGCATTATAATTGAAATTCGTTATCAAACTTCTGATGATTTGTGAGAAGAATAAAAGTGATCATGTTTCATGATTGAATCTAAAAAAATGGGATATTCCTTATATCTATGGGGTCAACGATAGATGAGTTTGGAGTCTGGAAATCTTTGTTTGCTTCAGAAAATATGTGAACCGAATACAAGCTTCTTTGGTGTACATCAGATCAGAGTTTTTCATATCTTTTGCTTCAATCTGGACTACGAGCAATTTGTTGAAATACCCAACGTATATTTCCGACTTGATCAACAGTATATCAGTTTCTAGAAGCAACATCGGTTGGGTAAATATTTATGCTTTATCTAATTCCGGTGGGCCTAAAAAATTCATATCCACCGTACTAAAGAATTTCATTATCAGTTAGTTATGTCTAGAGAGTCTCAAGACAGTGATAACGAGAATTCGATCGAATTACCTAAATGCTTTGCACTTACTATATTCAGATTATTCGACATAACTATAGGTGTAAATAGGTTTGTTCGTTGTACCTGCCTGAACTGAACTGACTACACTAACTCCACTGACTTCCAATTCTCAGTGCAGCTGAGTGTAGTTGAGTGTAGTCATAGATAACAGAACGAGTGGCGTAAGTGTAGTTCCATCTGTTCTATGATTCTCACAGAATATCCATTTTAATTATCGATATGATGAAAATTAATTTCGTCCAAAAATAATCACGCATACAGGAGAAAACATATCAAACCAGGAACCAGAGACAACCACAAATGTCTATGATTATGATATTACGCATAGCCATCATAGAAGATAAGCTCACTCTATGCACTGCACACGTTATCAGTGACTTCCCCAATTCCCAACATTTCCTCAACGAACAGGGTGCAAGTTTACAACAAAATACGCAGAACAGTATCAGTGGAGTTAGTGTAGTTCATGTAGGTAGAACGAACAAACGTCATATAAAGTCTGTGACGAAAACCAACCTCAACGTCACACCTAAAACCTTTGAATAAAGAACAATTTGTTCTTTATTAAGAGCCTAAAACAAGTTGGTGACAATTTTCAGGAATATAATATCCAATTGAATATCACAGACCTGGTCTGTGGAAATATCCCCTCTACATTTTTTGTTCGATGGATCCTTGATAAATACAATCAATTAAGTGGGAAATATTGATTTTCTGGCTTTCTTCGGAAATAAGACCTCTTACATCAATTCATTGATTAGTCTCAAAATAAGATATCTTCGTCAGCCTAACAGCACTTTCCAGCAGCACAAGCTCACTAATATTCCGACAGTTTGAAAGAAAGGCATTTTTTGAGATGATGAGAAACAAGATCAACTACACAATGCCTTTTTTGTGAACCGTCACAACGAGATAAAAAAGATGCGGGTCAGATTTTCAAGTATTTCCTTATCGGGAGAACCATTACGAGAGGAGTTCTTCTCTTTCTGAATAAACATTTCAAGTACTGAATGGCATCTGCAATAATTCCTCGTAAAATATTTGATTGATGCTTTTTGCAGTAGTGGTTAACCAAGCTGTACCTAAAAACAAAACAAAACGAAGAGTAGTTCAGTCTGTTATTTACCACTACATAAATAATGTATTGGCATACCGAATGACATATAAAAGAGGCTTTAAAATAACATCACAAATAATTTACCGCGGTTTATAAAGGATAAGACTTCATGTTCTTAATACGGCTGACGATTCAAGTTCGATACCTTCTGAAGAGTTATTCGAAACTGAAATGAAATGATCCGTGGTCAAATTCAATTCTGTACAGCGGCTCGGCCGTCCTCATGTACTGTAACTTCTGAATGAAAATACCTGAAGCCTTCGAATGAGAGGTTGAAACCTAAATATCCCGATTGAGGTCGTTAATCGGCCGAACAGTTAATGGGTTATAACCTACTTGAATTGTTGGGGAAATTTCCTCAATATCTGAAGAAGTTCTGATGTGATCAGATTGGAACTTCGTAATGAGTTTAAGGATATAAAAGTGTTAATACGAGGGAAATTTCGCGAGGACTATATCGTTAAACATTGTTTTGAATGAATTTTTCCAAAACATTTTGAATTTTTTTTTCGAAAACAATCCATTAGACTTCCATGAAATCAAACATATACTCCGAATATCGATTGAAGATTATTTTGGTAGGATTTTACATCATTTACATTTACATCATTTTTTTCTGAAAAAAATATCGAAAAAAAATAATTCTGAAAATGCTCTCCTTTTTCTGATGAAGGAGTTAGATTTGTACTCTGATACGTCATAGTTCGCTTTGTTTATCGTTTATATTATTCCTTTATTGTTCATCAGGCAATCTATTTTCCAAGAAACTGCTCTTGCCAAATAGTTTTATCCTGCAATCCGCAAGGGCCTTTACTATAAAAAAAAACAATTTTTATCTAATTTTGAATGGTTCTGTTTCAGATATCAGAAGTGAAAACCCAGAAAAAAACTAAAATATATATTCTGAAGTTGATATTAAACAACCTCTCTACATATTTCAGATCAATTCGATACTTTGTTTCGGAAATATAAGGAAAATAAAATGTCAGTGCTTCTTCAAGATTTGTATCCGGTTTGAAGCCACTAATTCCAACGTAAATCAAATATGTAGAGGATACCCAATTGATCCATATTCATATGTTTTCATTCCGACTTAAAAAAGGGACCAAAAACACTGGATGATTACCAAAAAAACAGCCAACAGCACTATCGTTTTCGTCTGCTAATTGGTATTAAATTAGCATGAAAATGTAATAAATACATTACACAGTTCGCCACCCAGTAGGCCGATGGTAAGGTGCTTTAATTAAAGATACAAATACTCGTCTGAAACCTGGAATCAGTGTGGCAAATATGAGTAATGATTATGGATGGTTGGAGAAAAAAATCATTCATTACAGGCTCCACATATTGTGCTACAAAATCATGAAGCGGTGTCTACATCTTGAAGCAGTGTTGAAAAAATTCTGACAAAGCATTGACGATCCTGAATCTTTTACGCGCTGGTTCCAATTCGGTACTAAAGCACAATATGACGTATTATTTTTCCAAAATATCCCAAAATGAATATCAGTTCGAACTTTGGTGCACTGTTGTTAATTATTGAAGGATTAAGGATTCTGCAGATTATTTTTTTTATTTTCTAACGAAGCAATTCTCCCGAAATTTTGTATATCGTTGCATGTCGGTATTTTCAACTGATATCAGAGTGTCAATCGGATCGCATCAATGCTCCTTAAGATATGTATGATATGTATTGAGGAAATTGCTTCAAACTCCAAAACCGTTTGTTCGAACCTGACCGAGATATTTAGGCTGAATATTTCATGACTTTACACTCTTTCCTTCGAAAGGGACAGCACATACAGCCGGACAGAATTAAATTCGAAAATTACGAACATTTAAGTAAAATGATAAGGAACTGTTTCCCAGAACTTAACGTAGAAATTTTCTGTTGAATTCTCGAGTTCCTTCATAGTTTCATCATTTCTATTCTTGAAATTTGAATCTATCGACTTAAGGTCAGTGATCTTCGAAAAAAAACTGTTGCCCACTACTCCTATGCTCTTATTATATCTCTCAGTTTTCTGTGTAATTTTCAAACAAATCCTCATTATCAATCAGAATTCCAGGAAAGACAATGATCGACGATGACGGTCATTAAGAGTACAAAAATTTACGCTATTATCTGGGAATGCTGTTAGTTCTTTGTCGGTAATAATGCTGCACCTGTGATTGCTGTCATTTTTATAACACTCAGTTATATTTTCGCAATTTCCAACTGTAGAATCCGCTTCGATACCAGATTTTTTTGGCAAATATTAATTTTAGTCCGATTTTTTTCAGGCAACAGGAAAGTAAAAGCTATCCAAGCAACTAACATTCGAGTAGAATGTTTTCCTCAAAACAAAAAATATTTAAGGTATAATTTAAATTATTTCATTGGTTAATGTCCCCTACAGAGAGTTTTCGAAGCAGAAGGTTGAAGTAAAATTCTGAAGTTTCGAATAATCTGGCGATTCGATACAGTGAATATTAATCAGTAAAAAATTTAATTACCCATAGTAAGAAAGTTGAATATTAATTTATATGGTTCAGAAATGCATTGAAATCCATTTGGAAAAATGTTGCATCAGTTAACTCTGAATTTCCGGAAATTAAATATGAATAATTATATATTTTTGAATATGTTTTGTATTTGAAGAAACGACATATTGCGAATTGGTAAAATCATCCGATGGTTCCTCATATACAGTGTGTCCACGGATGGGGTGCCGGTAAGGTGTAAATGACGAAAAATTTTCGAGTTAGACTCTGATATTTTGGGAATCACTCCTGCTTGGTCTCAAATCAAGATGTTGAGAGAATGAGCCAAATCAATTAATATACAGGGTGGTTTAGAACTGATTTAATGAAAATTGTTAAGAATAAAGTGTCATTGTTTTAAAAGATATCGAGAAATTTTATTGAGAAAAGTTGTTTAGAATCGAAAGACACGGCTAAATCTCGATTCTCAGATAAATCGATCGACTTTGATTTTGTAAATAGGAACTCAATTTTCAGATAAATCAGCCTACCTTGACTTATAGGTTCATGAATATTTTGTCAATCCGATACGTGAGATATTTTGTCATGATCAAAAATTTAAATTTTGACACTATTTTTTTGACAGGGTTACGTGGTACCGTAAAATTTGGCCAGCGTTCATGGAATTGTCCTATTACTCCCTGATACGAAATGTCTGCACCTAAACTGTAGCACTCCACAATAAACACTCTTTGTTCTATGCTCAACATATTTTTAACTGGAAAATTTTCGTTTATGACGAATAAAATTTACGTTTCTAGTCACGTCTGGCATTTGTAACCATGGACATTATCGAATATTTTCATAACATATTTACAAAATCAAAGGTGATCGATTTATCTGAGAATCGAGATTTAGGCGTGTCTTTTGATTCTAAACAACTTTTCTCAATAAAATTTCTCGATATCTTTTAAAACAAAGGCACTTTATTCTTAACAATTTTCATTTAATCAGTTCTAAACCACCCTGTATATTAATTGATTTGGCTCATTCTCTCAACATCTTGATTTGAGACCAAGCAGGAGCGATTCCCAAAATATCTGAGTCTAACTCGAAAATTTTTCGTCATTTACACCTTACCGGCACCCAATCCGTAGACACACTGTATATCCATTCGAATTTTTATTATTTCAGTATTCTCGAGTTACTCAGTAAATAACAACGATATCAGGAAATAACCAAGAAATTCCGGTAAAAAAATGTTTTCAACATATATATTTCATATATCTCCGGAAGAAAAAAATCGTTTCTAGTTGAAATTCGAAATATCGTTGTTGAATATTGATTCTGAGTGAGGTCTTCGCCAAATTTTGTTAAAATCTGATAAATAAATTCCGAGAAAACCAAAATTTCTAACATATTCGAATAAACATTTTTTTTCAATTGTCTAACTACTGGATCCATACAAAAGTTCAAATAACGGAAATTGACATATTTTTATCAATATCTCCGAAAGTAAATATCGTATCGAATTGAAATTTGAAACATTGTTGTTAAAGACTGATTTTAAGGTATGTGCCAAATTTCGTTGAAATCTGAGTAACACTTTCCGAGAAAATTTTAAAATAATTCGAATAGATAATCAGTTTTCTTCAATTTTCTTATACCTGGATCCATACAAAATTTTGCATTAAGTTGCGAGTTGGCATTCAAGAACTAATTACAAAGTTTAAATCCGATCGAATCATTAGGTCATGGGATATCGAGGAATTAACCCTCAAAATTTCATGTAGGTATAACCCCGAAACTGTTTGGCCGATTCTGTCATCTAAGAAACTAAACCGGAATTTTCAGGATCTTATGCCAACCTGAGAATTTTATGTGTTTCGGTGCTTTCTTTCGAAAGTTAGAGCGCTCACGGCCGGCCGGACGGACAGAATCAAATTTGACCAATGTCAGGTCAAAATTCGAAAATAACAGAAATTGTGAGGAAACGATGACGCGCTGTTCCCCAGAACAAGGGCGTAAAAACATTTTAGATTCACAATTCACAGATATAATTAAATGAACTTTTTATCCGGCAACAAGTGGGTGAAATATACCGCCGACGCGTATCTGTCATACACAAACCAAGAACCCACGTGAGACAATATGTATCGAATCAATTTGTTCATCATGACAAATAAATGATTGCCGAGGTACTCAGACAGAAAGTGAGACTCACCAAATGTGAAGACTTTCCGTCTAGATGCATCCAAAGGGTTGTCATCAAGTATATTGATAAACAAAACACAAAACAAGTTGCCTGGCTTTACGCTTCGAACGCTCAGCACAACACTTAAGTTAAGTACGAACACCGCACCTCTCGAACGTTCATGCCGCACTGCAGGCTAGCAAAGCACAGAACTAACTGGGAGACAGCATGTGTTTGCACTACTACTACTACTATTATGATGACTCGCAGCCCCCTATTTTAATGATCTATAGAGTCAAAATCGGGATATGAATGATAAGGATCGAGTCATCGCTATGCGACCTATACAGGCTGTCTCAAGATTAATGGGATAAATTCAAATCAAATGTAGGTTCAGATTCATTCAGAACATCCTTAATGGGACAAAATGTTCCTCTAAAGTCTCCGTTCAAAAGTTACGTTGACTCAAACGAGGGATTTATTCGGATATTTACGTGCATTTTCTGGGTAACGGTGTCATATTGTTTCATCCGAATGTCTGTAGTTTTCGAATTTTGAGACGACATCCGGTGTCAAAATCGATTCTGTCCGGTCGAAGACACAATAATGGGGGTTTTTCCTGAATTTGGGTTATTACTGCAAATGCAAATTTGAACATAATTATTATGGGTTTGATTCATCATTTTCCCAAATTACTTTCAGAAAGTATTCAATATTGGGGTTTGGGATTTATCATGCATGCACAAAGTGACAACGTTGTTAAGTAGAATTGCTTTTTCTGCTATGGAATAACGAAATATTTATTCCTATTCTGTGGTAATCACGTGCTCTTTGTCAATAAAACCAAACAATTTCCGTTTGCGATTTGTCAGTAATATGACAGTATGACAGTCTGTGCTCTACTTTTTCTATTCCTTGGTCGTTGTCTTCTACTCCAACCAGATCGAAGTATAGCTATCTCTGTTTTCCTAAGCAAAGTAACACATTAGGCATCCTTTTCTTTCCGAGAAAGCTGAATTCGACGTTGCCATATCGTGCACTCATGACAAATCCCTTTAAATGCAAATCCCCATTTTTATTTTTCAATTTTAGGTGATCAAACATTTTTTTAAAAATATAATATTGAAATTATATGTTTGAAATGTGATGTTCTGAAGGTTTTTCATGAAAATAACCGCATTTTCGTTTAAAGGAAAAACCCCAATTGTCTAACAGAGTAAAAGCATAGTATAACTTTATACAATGGTAAAAGGTACCGACTTGAAACTTTCAGGGTAGGTCGCGCATCAGAGTTCGTTAAAATTGGCGAAATCTGCCTGATAGTTTCAGAGTAATAGTCATTTGAACTTTTCGGGTCATTTCCTTGATCGTGAATTAGTTAACTTTAACAAATGAATTTTTAGAAAGCTTCCCGCAAAAAAATTTTCTAAGATCTTTTCATCATAATCCGACAAAATTTCGCACGTACCTCGAACTGTATGTTTAACAACAATGTATTATAGCAAATTTGAATTGGGGCTGGATTTATCTTCCGGATATGTCAATTTTTTTTCTAGGTAGGTATCCTTGTTCTTTCCAGAATAACTTAGATATCACTCATCCAATCATGATTAAACTTGTTAACCAATTGGAAAATGCTGATGCAAGAGTTCATGCAAAATTTCGTGATGATTTGTTCGAACAATTATAAAAAAAAATTCAAAAAGCACTGCCGTGAAGGCAGCAACTTTTGCGCACATGTTCAATGTAGATGACCGCTTCAGCAACGAATTTGAACATGCACGCAAAAGCTGCTGCCTTCGCGGTAGCGCTTTTTGAAATTTTTACTGATAAATTACTGGATTTCACTTCGATCAAATCTGTATTTTTGGAAATATTGGAAAAATAAAAATTTGAATGGGTATATCTACGGAATCATTGGGCGGATTTTACCCATTCACGAATTCGACCTTCGTAATTAAGCCCCAAACCTACTCTACAAATATCGAGTTTCCCTGTCGTTTCTTCCGGAAGTTATTGTGTTTACGGTCAGCCTAACGGCCGACTGCGTAACACAATAACTTCCGAAAGAAACAACTTAGGAACTCGATATTTGTAGAGAAGGTTTGGATCTAAATTACGAAGGCCGAATTCGTGAATGGGTAAAATCCACCCAATGATTCCGTAGATATACCCAATCAAAATTTTATTTTTTAAATATTTCCAAAAATACAGATCAGATCGAATTGAAATCCAGTACTTCATCGAAAAATAACAGTTCGAAGTTTCATACAGAATTTGATGAGGATGATATGATAAGAAAAATCATAGAAATTTTTTTTTTCAAATTGTTCTAATGACACGATTATCACGAAATTTCGCATGAAGTTGTCTTTCAGGATCTCAAAACTATCTGTAAAGTTTTATCAGGACTGAATCAGTATTTCTCGAGTTATACCGAAAAAATAAACGATATCGAGAAAAAAACCTCGAAATTTGACATATTTTTTCCCGATATCTCCGAAACTTATGATCGTATCGAACTGAAATTTGGTACACTGCTGTAAAATATGAAGTTCAAAGTGTGAGTGGACTTTTTTTTCGGATATGATGAATGGTTTCCAGAAAAAAAAAATTTTTGGAAAAAAATTTCGAAAAAAATTTTTTTTCAAATTTACTGACAATATGATCCCGACGAAATTTGGCTCAAAGTTGCGCGTCGTTATACTCCACCCAACTGCCAAGTTTGAATCCAACCTCTCAAGTATTTTTTCGAAATAAAAAATAAATAACTTCAAAACCTACTCTGCCTATAACTACGGAACTATTCGACCGATTTGGCCCATTAACGAACTTAACCGCGGCATTCTGATGCGCAACCTATCCTGAAAGTTTCAAGTTGCTAGCTTGCTTCTGTCGACAGTTAGCGTGTCTACGGCCGGACAGAATCGATTTTGACACCGGATTCGTCATCAGTGAGTCCAACCTAGTCGATTGAGACCATTTTCGGCTCAATCATCCAAAATTACAGACATTTGGACAAAACGATAGCACGCTGTTCCCCTAGAACATGCACACGAAATCCCAAAATTTTTATCAGAAAAACTGTTTTTTTTCTCGGTATCGTTGTTATTTCCGAAATAACTGAAAAAAATACTGATCCAGTCATGATGAAACTTGATAACTAGCTGAAAAATGCTGATGCACAACTTTGTGCAGAAGTTCCTGATGATCGTATCATTCAATTTCGTTGTCAAACCGGTCAAACTTTCACGTATCAATCCCGCCAAATGCAAATATTTCCCAGATGGATAGGTTTGGAAATTTTCTCTTGCTATGCTCCTCATGAAATTCCGCTTGAACCTTCAAGCTATTCGGCCGCTGGGCGACCGTAAATAACTTCCAGGAGAAACCATCTTAGGGCCGATATCACAGAACATCAAATATATCCGATATCATAAAACTTATTTTGACCACAGAGAGCTGTCAACTCTCATTCTTTATTCGGATTCAACAAGTTAACCCATAGTTACCTGTCAAAATAGTTCTATACTATCCGCCCTTAGGGCGGGTTAGAAGTTAACTCCTGGTTTCTCGTTCAAAAATGAGGGTTAAGTGCTCTCTGTGGTCAAAATAAGTTTTTACTGGCCCTCAGAAACTTGAAATTTGCAGGGTAAATTTGAGGCTTTATTACGAGGCCGAATTCATGAATGGCAATCACGTCAGTGCTTTTCTAGAACGTTTTAATTTATCAATCATTTCAGAGGAAGCCAATATTCAACCATAGTGTACTAATATTTAGATTTTATCAGATTTTAATTTTCGGAGATATTGCCGGAAAGTTCCTTAGTCAATATGTTGACCAAAGTCCTTACGCCCGAAAGGAACAACGTAGAAACTCGATATCTGTAGAGTAGTTGAAGACCTTAATTACGAAGGCCGAATTCGTGAATGAAAGATCTCCAATTCTATCCATAAAGACGCAAAGATGCGTTTAAAAGATGACCGCTCTGGCAACATGCGTGCCATAGCTGCTGACTTGACATAAGTGCTTTCATAGAATTTTTCAATATGGGAAGAAGATGAACGAATGAAAATTTGCCGATATTTTTCGAATAAAAATCATAACATATATTTTTCTCCTATTTCGATATTAAATCATGGTGTATGCTTTCGCACACTCTAACAATTCACGAATTATGAATAATTCGGCATCAAAATAGTGAAACTGGGTGAAACGCGGTAGATCGCCTCCTACGTCACTCGTTATTGCACGATTTTACGATCGATACAGCTGACTCTATCTATTGACCTGCTAGAGAGAAAGGTGCACGAGAAGAGGGAGAGATTGAAACTTACCGGGAACGTCACGGAAGGCGCGCAGTTTCGACTGTTCAAATAAGTAATGTGGAGCCAAATTTGAAAGATCGGTTTCTCGTTGAAAATTAAAATTCCTGAGCCGCATTTCATAGAAATCCGATCGATTATTCCCGAAGTGTAAATGTTTTCATCAACAGGAACCTCGCGAAATGGTAAACCCGCAAGATTTCCCGTCGCGAAGCTATAAGTGATATATTCACATCATTGTAAGCAGTGTGAGTTCCTGAACAAAAAATATCAAGGCCAACATAGGCGGTCTCTCTTTGTTTGGAAGATATGGACCCCCAAAGTTTCAAATTGTTGCATTTTCAGATCCTTTTTTCCGCCATAAAAATGATCTCTCACTTCTCAAATCTAGTACATAAATCATCTTTGAACCTTCAACCAACGGACAGAGACACTTTCTTTCAAAAATATTCATTATTTTAAGGAAGAAAAGTGAAAATATTAGACAACAACTTAACCTATATTTCTACGAAATACTTCTCAATGTTAAAGCGGTGCTTGGCAACAGCGTCTTTTCATCGCTGACCAACGTGTTATGACCGAAGAGTAGTTGCTGGCGGGAAATATGAAATGATGGACAGTTGAAGGATATGATTGTAAGGAAAATGCTTCTGTCACTGAAGAAGAGGTGTTTATTTTAACATCAAAACAAAATCATTGAGAATGTTTCTTAAAGGTTTCACTCTCAATATTTTCGTTTGAACTTTCTTTCTATCCCCTTCAAAATAGGGAGGTTGTTATCTACTTCGTTTTTTGTTGTGTCTTCGAGATGGTCCCAGTTTAGAATAAGATTCAGGGTATTCCAATGAAATGGGCTTTATAATAACCTCGATCTCATTGGAAATCTGGGAAGGGCGCGACATATCACGTATGAAAAAAATGTACATTGAAATATATGTCAGGGTGTATTCTCATTCCATTACTATGTGTGTCAACCTTGTAGATTTCATTAGAAACGAATTCTCCTATTGGAAGATTTTGAGTTTCGCAGGAAACATTAAGAACCTAAGAACTAAGAACATATTTCATTTTTCTCGCCAGCAATAATCTGTCATTCACGAATACGCACGATGACACGATTCCGACCGATGAAATTTGCGCCATTGCCAAACTTCACTTTTAGTCTGAATCGAAATTAGAAGGAATAGAGGTTAAGTGATTGTCCAGTAATTCCATTATTTTTTCATTAAATATTGATCATTCTTGAAAAAAAATTGTTGCTTATTGTTGGTTGAAGGTTCAAAGGTGGTTTGTGAACTATACAGATGAAGTGAGAGATCGTTTTTATGGTGGAAAAAGGGACCTGAAAACGACTCATTTCGGAACTTTGGGGGCCCATATCTTCCAAATTAGGGGAGACCGCCTATGTTCGATTTCACATTTTTTATTCAGAAAATCACAATGCGTACAATGATGTAAATATCTTTTTAATATCTCGGCGAAGGGAAATCTTGCGGGTTTACCCTTTTCCTAACAAACGCAGGGCACATACGGCCGTACAGACAGATTTAAATTTGACCATGGATTCTCATAAAAGGAGTCCAACTTAGTTAAAGAACATTGTAGACTCAAAATTCGAAAATAACAGACATTTGGGCGAAACCAATATCATTCTGGTTCTCTGAAACGAGAGCCTTAAGTACCAGAGATTTCATCAAAAAATTAACAAATATTTCATTAGGAAGATTTAATTCATTAAATACATTTTGTACAAAACTTACGTTAAATAGAAACATTGCAAATGAGGAAGAAACAGAAATTAGACAATACATTTATTATGATTATTTCTAGTAAGTCTTACAATTCTTCTTTATCATTCAAGTCGACATCAGAGAGATCTATATCTTCTTCAGGTGGTAATTCGCCATCTTTGCCATCCCAAGGATCAACATTCAATATTTTGGGCAGCTTTCCACCCCTAATAGAAGCAGTGTTTCCTCTTCCATAAGAGAGATCCCTATAGGAAATATTGAAAACTTTATGAAATCAATGCACTCGAAATTATTCAGTAGTATAATTTTAGCCCTAATTACAGTGAATGGGTCCAGGGCCCTGACAAGTGAACTTTGATGCACATACTCATTTCAGTAGTTATTAACCAGGAGTTCATACATGCATGGTAAGTTCACTTGTCCAGAATACAAGCCCAGATAAATGTTTGACAGACATAAAAATAAACACTTCTCTATTCCATCATTTTTCTAGGTGTCTAGTGGTAATCATTAGTGTTCATTCATATAAACATTAGATATATGATATGATGTATATAAATTTATAAATTTGATTGATCTGTCTAATCCACAGAACTGCTACTGATGGATTATTATTATTCTTGAGACCTTAAATAATCCAAAAAGACAACATAATCACAAGGATGAATATCTGTCGATGAATCAACAAATATTCCACCTTGACCAGAGCTAATCATGCTGGAGCTCTTTCTTCTCCATCAACCAATTCCTATTCAAACATATATTTCCCGATTTACTGCTCGATTTGAATCTAAATGGTTCTATATCTTCTGGAGATACCTGCTGACATTATTTTTTGAGATTTTCTCAATCTATTTCCATACCAGATCATCATATATGCAATCACATAATTTGTGAATTCTGAATAATTCAGTATTAAAATCGTTAAAATGGATATGCAATTTCAAATTAGACGGCAATGTTTCTGATTGATAGATCGATTCATACCGCACTCGTCACAGCAAGATTCTACTATCAAGTTACATCTTAATGGTGTAGCGAATATGAATGATTGTTATCTCGTCGAAAATTGGAAATTTTTATGGCAGTTGAATTTTTTCAGCATTCTCACAGACAGAATAATCGATTTGAAGTATTTCATGCTAGCCTATTGTGAATTGTAACAGGAACATACAGAGTTTTGATATGATCATATCAAATGATGAAATTAACCGCAACATACCTGAGAAATTCATTGATTCCAGTCTCTGAGAAAGAACCTCTCAAAATAGAGTATATCAATTTCTTGGAATTCATAACTGCCATTGCTGGGTATCCAAAGCCACCAATGTCCAGAGCAGTTTCGAGTTCGGTTTGGGCACCAGCCTCAGTCCATAACCATCTGTTAATAACAAAATATTCAAAAATTTCACTAACCATTCCTACTTCTTATCTTACCCCCACATCTTCTGTTTGAACCTTTCACCAATTTTAGTCAGAGTTTCAATATATTGGTTTCTGCATTCAGACTGACAATCCAAGATATGTGGAAGAACAGAAATAATACACAAAGGCTTATCACAGTTTTCTTTGAAGCTTTTCTCATCAACTATTTGAACGACTTCTGGAGGAGGTACATTTTGTGCCAACTTTTCTAGAGCCCAACTTACGATATCGCTGGAAGTTCTACCACCATCATATTCTTCAACTGAACTGGCAGACTTCTTTCCAGAATTGAAAAATTTAATTGTAGGGTAGCCTAGGCGAATAATAATATTTAATCACAGTGATAAATCATTCGAATTGATACAATTTAAAAATTATAATGATTTTCAAAGACTTAATTACGAACTAATATTAACAACTTCAAGAAGAATTATAGTGAAATATATCAACCAAGTTTGATGAACTCTGGACAAGACAGAGTTGCTGAATAATTACCTTTCACACCATACTGAGCAGCTTTAGCTTGGTGGACAGTAGCATCAAGGGCTCCAAGCTTCACTTTGCCTTTCAGTTCTGATAAACATAAAAATTTTTCACATACAATTGAAATAAACTGTAGACATATCTACCTGTTGCTGCCTTAGCCCAATGAGGTGCTAAATTTTTACAATGGCCACACCATGGGGCAAAGAATTCTACCAGCCACAAATCATCCGATTGAAGAACCAACTTGTCAAAGTTGCTATCAGTGAGCTCAACCACATCATCAGATTTTGATTCCTATAAGAAATCAAATAGGAGCAATATTATACATATAATCTTTATACCCTCAAATGCCAAATAATGTATAATATGCAATTTTTTCATCCTTTTCTTGAAAATGGCATGTTCATAAATCACTTTAAACTCACTTTGCCTGAACTGGAACTTCCACCTTTAACTTTAGCTTTGATAGCAGATATGGCACCATCAACCAATCCTTGAGCAGTTCTTTGACCATTGTAATCCTCTGGACTGTATTTGTTAGCACCAAATATCTTGACTGTTGGAAACCCACGTACATTGAATTTCCCTGCCAGACTGTTGTGCTCATCAGCATTCACAGCACCCACCTTAACTACCCCCTTAAAGAGATAATAATTGAAAAAAAAAGAATGGGCAAGAGGCGAGTCTTCCATTAAAAAATACCTTCAATCGAGTGGCAGCTTTTTGATATTCTGGGGCGAATGACTTGCAGTGGCCACACCAGGGTGCGAAAAATTCAACTATCCATATCTCATCTCCTTTAGTTACCAATTTATCGAAATTTGACTCTGTCAGCTCGATAACATCAGAGCCTGGACTGTACAAGGCAGAACAATTTACCAATAACAATGAAAGACCTATGGAATGAAGTATGAAACCTGTTGATATAATGCATTAATGAATTTTTCCTCACCTAATAATAATTTCAACACTGCCATGCTAGACAAGTACGATCAAATAATTCCCGAAAATAACACGTAAACACTTCAACCGGTATCTAATCCTTCTTTTTACTGCCACCACAGAGAGAATAACCATTAACAAACTCACAGAGTAATAAATATGACAGAGCAACGCTATGGAAGGCGCAACTTGTAGGTTCCTTATCCAATTTTATTCAAAAATCGAAACGTTTTGCTTTTTCATTGGCCAACGTCGCCTATAAAGGCAACGCCGCCTACGAACGTACGAACCAACGAACCACAGTCCACAGATTACTTACTCTCTAGACTCTTCACGCATTTTATAAGACCCTGAATTATTATTATTTATAACATTTTGAATAGTTATATCAATGTTATCTATCATTCGGCTGATTTTATCCATTAACGAATTCGACCTTTATTATTAGGCCCCAAAACTACTCTACAAATATCAAGTTACTTCCAGTATTTATTGTACTTACGCACGGTCTAACGGCCGATCATAAACCCAATAATTTTCGAAAGAAACAACTACAGTAGGTAGTCCAAGCCAGTACTTGATTGAAGAATGACCGCTTGAAGGTTCATGCAGAATTTCATGAGGACCATATGAAAAGAAGATCGCCTTATGTCTACATCATGAAGTAAAGGTGCGTTTGGCGTCAATACAGATATATATCCTATGATCAAAAACATAATAATATCTTATAAGATCATTGGATTTATCTCTGGGCATTGTATTTTTATACAATACTCTGGGTCAATGTAAAATAATGAGCCAAAACCATATACACCTAGTGACATCTGCTGGAATAAGAATGATTTAGGAATCATAATTCTAGTAGTTCCGTTTGATTTCAGCAGATGTCTCTAAGTGTATCGTTTTGACCACAGAATACAAATATATTTTTTTTGACTACAGGGAGTCACTGTAGTTGTGTCTAACTTCGCCGCGAAGTGATTCTGAATGTAGCTCAAGATAGTATATTTTGTCTATGCTTAAGATTATTGCCACAGACTACTTACTGTAGTAGCATTGTTTAAGTTTAAACAATGGTAGTAGTTAGTATGTAGTCTGTCACATAAGGCGCTTTCTTTTTGGCGTTTGAAGCCCCAGGGTAGCTGAGTGTTTGTTGCACTTGAGCTACTCTCAAATCGAACGCAAATTAGTGGTTTGGTGCAATGAAAACTCACAGCACATGCGTGGTTATTTACTGTTTTGATTGATCAGCTGTGATCTACACTACACTTGCAGACGAATATTCTAAATAGTTTCTGACTATTCTGTATTTTCATTATTATTGTACGTATTTTTTACTCCAATAGTGGAGGGATTTTTGAATTCACTAATTTTGTTAAGAATGTCTGATTCTGAGGTCGAGCATGTTATAAATGCTGTAAGTCCTTTGATTGTCTGAATCATTTATTAGCAATTCCTTGTTTTTACTCATTTTGCAAAATTTGCCTTGATTTATAGCCAATATATATTAGATTATCTATATTAGATAATCACAGACTGTAGTGGTTTGATCAACAAATGTTATTGTGAATATAAACAAATGATATGACGTAACCCAAAAGAGCTTGCTGCCCCTTGTCAGAGGTTGGTGCATGAGGGGGCAGGGGAAGGTAGTCGGAGGAGCTCAGATGCACGAAGCTCCAATCAAAAAGAACGCGTCAACGTTAGGGTTTCATGCGCTTGGGCAGCTCCGAGCTCCCCAAATCGTCAAATAAAACGCTCGTATAGACCTAATATGTTATCACAGAATAGAGAATACTGCAGTTCTCTATTCTGTGATGATATTTTAGGTCTATGACTTCACACCACAGAAATATATGTCACCCCATATAACAGAACAAGAAAATTTATTTATGTAATCTGTGGTCATAATCATAGAAGAGAGTCTAGTCGGATCATGGAGTTTAAACAATGATTATCTCTATGCCGTAGATGAACGATCATTGTTATTAATATTCTATGTCTATGATCATATTTGTATTCTGTGATCACCACCACAGAATACAAAAATACCACCACGGAGGTAAGAAATCACAGATTTTAAAGACTTCTGCAATCTGTGTCGAAAATGTTGTCTATGAGTGAAACTGATATTTGAAAATTAAAAAATTAAAAACACTGCAAACTACAAAGACCACCAATGATCTAATAATATATGTGTTATGTATGTTTATTATTAGATCATTGCAGACTACTATCACAGCCCAGTTTGTCTGTATTCGGTCGTTCTGAGGTAGTCTGTGAACACATGTATTCAAAATATATTTCATAATTTCAAATCTAATGGATAGTTGAATACCAGAGAAAAGAGAATATGAGAGAAACTAGAAATCTCTGAAGGAACTATGGATTGTGATTCATCTTTACTGGATGATATCATTCCCATGACACCTAATGTCAAGATATGTAAAAAAACACAAAAAACGAAGAAAGCAGTGGATTTGTTTAGGTGATGCCATGATACCTAAAGCAGAGAATAGAATCGTCATGCAACACAAACACCAAGTGTGTCCTTCAGTCACCAAAGTGTACGTGTTTCATTCTTTCAAAGAAGTATTACTGTACAATCCTAAAAGGCGTCCAAGTCCAACTAACAATTATTTGAAAATAATGGAGCACTTTAAATCTAGTGTGTGTCACATACTGTATGTGCAAGGTCACGATGTTGAGGATAGTCAGTTCACAATATTTCTGAACATGAAATCAATTGAGATAATGCCTGCATTGGATGGAGTTATTGAAGTTTTTGGTCATCTTGAATTTTAAACCGTAATGAAAAAAGATCTGCCAATTTTTGTGGTTCATTTTTATAAGGTGCTCGATGGAAATATATCCAGTTATGTGAGTTACCTGAAGAGACAGAAGATCTTTGTTTCTGAAAATTGTCTTCAGCTTAGCCAAGAACCTAAGAGGGTTGAAGGTTCGTTGGTAGAATTTCTCCATAATTTGAGCATGAGCATCATTTCTATTGATGATTAAATTCATAGTAGCTGATGTTTTCATAAAACAATTGAAAATGGTTGAATAATGCAAATAGATTTGTACCTACTTTTGTATCAATTAGGATGGCCAACTGCCCTTTATTCAAAAACAAATATATTAGATTCTCTACAATATAGTCTAAGATACAGACAATAAAGGATATGTCTCATATAGGAAATATGGAGTATTGAATGCAGCTGTAATATGTATTTAACACCTAATTTTGTAAGCATTTAAACCCATTTATATTAAATTCTTCACTATAAATGTTCAAGTCATTTGGATAAGATTTAAATGAGGTACCCCAATAGGCATTACATACAGAGGAGTGATAGTTCAAATGCTCTCCTAGTCCTCTTGTAAGGCACTTTAATTCTTGTAATGAAAATTACATTTCAGTTATACTGAATATATTTTCGAAAACAGGTATGTCGCCCTATTCTATCACATTTATTTCAAAAAATGTTACAGAAATTCAATCTCATTCATTTGGTCTCTAGTTCTAGTCCCATCTAGTGCAGTTTGTTGAAATTTGTATGTATTGGAATATAAATGTATCATCTCATATAATTATTGATATGCAGATATGATGTGAAAATCATCTTCAGGGCTAGTTATGAAATGGTCTGAGTAGAGGGTCATATCATTGTATAAAGACAACATAGTAGGACAACCTTATGGAAAAACGAATTCCGACGTTTCTGAGCGACATCTATCGAAAATTCTTGACAACGTGTAAAAAAACGACCGTAGTGATGCGCCCTCATCATAAATTCATATGAACTGCGTTCGAAAATGCAGGGTCGGCTTGAGGATAGCTTATGTACGAAATATAAAATAGATTTTTGCATTAAATAATGGATTTCAACCGAACTATCGGGATATAGTTCTCAAAATAGGATCACCAATCCTTCTAATTCTTCGTATTTTACTTTTCAGTGCCATTAAATGTTAGTGCTTTTTTAGAGTTTTTATTTCAAGCTATTGGTAGAAATACGAATAATAAATTCCAGATCATCGTTCGAACCAGGATATTCCTGATTTTATTGATCGTTCCCATTAAAAATATCTCACTTACAACAC
This sequence comes from Myrrha octodecimguttata, assembly GCA_958510865.1. NCBI lineage: Eukaryota > Metazoa > Arthropoda > Insecta > Coleoptera > Coccinellidae > Myrrha > Myrrha octodecimguttata. Next base: position 28,330,531 of record OY294065.1, on the reverse strand, counting down.
CTGAATGAAGTTCCCACAATAGGTGTTTCCGAATTTCGTTATACTTATATTCAATTACTTTATTGAACAACCAATTGAATGGAGTTGGGAAAATATTCGGAATCGAACTGATCCGATCATGATGAAAATTGGTTACTAGTTGGAAAATGCCTTTGCACAATTTCATGCCATCACCTCAGTGCATTTCTAGAAGTTTTATTCGTCAATGGTTAAAAAATATTAATTTTATTCCAGACTTTAGCTCGAACCTGGATATTCTCGATTTTACTAATTGTTCCTTTCAAAAATATCATACCTACTTACTACACCTGAAGTCCTAGCAAGAAGAGTTCCGGAATTTCTGTTCACTTACATTCAATTAGTTTAGTGACTCATATCAAACAGATGGATTCCCCAAGCGATCTGATAACGCCACATCGAGCGCACGTGTTTATTTATGATGCCATAAAAAGACCTAGTCCCAGGGCAAATTCTTTTGATCTTTTTAATGTAGCAGCTGACTAATTTTACAGCGATCATGGTGAATTGCTTTTCGACAATATTTCCTCAAATTATGTACATTCGTACTGGTTAATTTTTGTTTTTACGCGCTTGTTCTGGCGAACAGCGCTATATCATTTCGTCACGATGTCTGTTATTTTCGAATTTTGAGCCGAAATGGGTCTCAAACGACTAGGTTGGACTCACTGATGAAGAATCCGTGGTCAAAATTGATTCTGTCTGTCAAGCCGGCCGTGTACGCTGTAACTTTCGAAAAGAAGGACCTAGAGTCTTGAAAATTTCAGGTTAGAGTAAGATCCTGAATCTCTGTTCTTTATTCAAAGTCCTGAATATATCGGTTAAATTCGTTAATGGGCCAAATCTCTCGAATGGTTTTTGTGCTAGCCATTCGAAATTTAGATTTTTCAATTACTCGGAAAATATTAATCTGATCGAAATAAAACTTGGTTGGAAGGTGAATAGTGTCAATAAGAATTGTCCATTGAAAAATTCGAAAAAAAAATTTTTTTTTTTGAAAATTTTCATTTCATTGAAATTTCCAAATCACCATTTCGCAATGTGAACAAGCGCGTAAAATCTGCTGACTTCACGTCAGTCCTTTTCTTGATTTTTCACGTTTAACTGGGACTCTACATACAATAATGTCTGTTAAAATCAATCAGACATCGAGGGTAGGCATGTGGTTTATGTGTTAGTTGAGTTCATCAATGAGTAAAAGCCATCCATTAGTCAGAGTAACGTCTATCTGCCGAATTAGAAAAATACCAATATTTTGTAAATTTTATATCACAAAGAATATGCCTAATATTTTGATTCGCTAAGATCAGTATTTCTGAATATAGGTAATGGGAAAATAAAATTTCAAATAGATATATAATAATATTTATTGAAAGAAAAACCAATTATTTTGTGAATTTTTCCAATAAGATTTATGGACAAAGATTAGTTATGACAATATACCACTAATTTTTCATCTCAAAATTATGTTTATATCGAGAAAAATGGTGAAATTTATTAACATTGTATACATTTCAGTATGCTTGTAGAAAAACGGATATCAATAAAATTCAGTTTCTTTCAATATTCATATGACACTTAAACTAAATAATGCATTGTGCTCCACAAAGAAGTTTCACAAAAGAAGTGATCAATAGTGTATTTGAAGCTATTTGGATTGAAAAGAGAACTATATAAATAGAACAACACTCAAATATTCACATTTTTATTCCATTATAAACTGAACAGAAAGTATGAGCTTTTTACATAATACTTTTAAAAAAATAATTATCTACCAAACAAAATTTTTGAACTGCGAGTTGAGTTTTAAAAGAATATTCTCCAACTAAAATGACCAACTTGACTACTAATATGATTGCTGAATTTCACTCATCAAAAGAAATTCGAGTGGGATATTTCGTATCTATGTCCAAAACAGTTTGGAACGTTTGGGGAATAATTTCTGCACTGCAATATTGGGATCAAACAATATTTTTCATCGAATTCTAAGCAGATTATTCACAGAGAATAGTTACAAAAAGCCTTGACCCTTTCAAAAGTCACACTTATTCTTAGAAAATGGGAATCAAATGAGAATTTGTTGGAATATTGTGTTTCATTTCAATTATTATATAGATCTTTAAGAGTTCAAAGTTTCATCAAATACCTATAAAACAATTGAATTAATAATATTGTGAATCTCATCTTAGAAAATAGTAAAATAGAAATAGGTTTCTTCAAGTTACTTTGATAAGCATTTGAATCCGAACTGTTCTGTAAAATTAATCTGAAATAAACTGCTCAGATGAAACGTATAGGAGATGCAACTGTATGAATTCGTGTTGAAATATTTCATGATGTTGACATAAAAAAAGAAACTGTTGAGACCTAATTTTAAATTGGTTCATTGATTCGAACTATTTATGGTCAAACGATATTGTAAAATGCAAAAGATTTAAACTATTTCTTGGGCAGATTCAAACATCATCCTATTGAAAGTTCAGTTCGAAGAATTCAAAATTAGCATTGCCCACCAATGTTCAGGGGGAATGGAACCGTCAGAAAAGAAGATGACATAACAAATATTTAAATACTCCATTTACAGATGAAAGCGTATAGGGGTATAGGGACCTGTTCATCATGATATACACATGTACAGTGCACGTCAAAATTATGGAACAAATTCATTTTCTCAGAAGAAAAATATTTCGCAACAAAATCCTGAAACAGGTCAATTTTTGTTTCACTTTTACCAAATTTATATGTATTTCTGAAGGATTTTTGTTGCACCCTGTGCCATCCCCATCAACCCTCTAAATTTTTTGAATGGGTCATGTGGTACCCTGCCATGGCAGGGTCTTTGTATCTTCTTTAGAGGCATGCAGAAATTTTCAAGAAACAATAATTTTTTTGAAAAATTAGTCCAAAGAGGTTCTCAGTATGTGCTCTTTGTCATTAAAGTGTTCGTAGGGGTTGAAAATTGTGCATGAACAAAACTGTAATGGTCAATTTTCATTTGGTGACAAATTTCATCAGGTACCATCGTCTCAAAGTAAATGAGCCATGACAAAGTGCAGATAATGAAAGCCTCTTTGAAGTAACTAATTTTTCAAAAAAATAATTTTTTCTTGAAAATGTCTGCACACCTGTGAAGAAGATACAAAGACCTTGCCAAAAAAGTGGTCACATGACCCACTTTCCCTATTCAAACAATTCAGAGGGTTGATGGGTGCAACAAAAATCCTTCAAAAATGCATAATAATTTGGTAAAAGTAAAACAAAAATTGACCTGTTTCAGGATTTTGTTGCCAAATATTTTGTTCCATAATTTTGACGCGCACTGGATTCTTGGATTATTAATAAAGACATTTAGCCATAAATATTGTGAAACAATCTCCAATAAAATGAAAATTTCTAAAATATCATTAATTTGGTTATATGAATATCATTGAATCATCTGTGTTGTAGTATAGATAATTTAATATTTTTGGTATTTGCCCGAGTTGGCAGGGCTTGTGAAACTGTTCTACAATATTTAAAAATCAATGTCCTGAGTAATAATTCTAGAATATAGTCCAAATGTTCCTTACAGCTTTCATTATTATCGAACCAGTTGGGCAGATGGTTTTCAAGATTGATAATCATAATCCTTCTCAAATTTTTAATAATTTTCTTGCTTAGAAATTTATCAAGGTGATCATGAAAATCAATCATGCAATTTTTTGTGAAATTTGTCATCAGATGAATTGGAGTTTTCAACAAATTTTCTTTTTCCACATCAAAATTTTTATAAAATATTAGTAATTCATCTTCATTTTCGAGATTTTCCATTCCCTCCAGATTTCGACGGCATAAATCACACCTGTATTTCTTCAGAACTTTCCTCACTAAATAGCCAGCAAAATATGTGATGGAGCAACTTTCCAAAGAGAAGACTTTTATTGACAATTTGGGATTGAATGTGGTAGGTCCAGATGAATCAGACTCAGAAGTGGACGAAAATTCTGGTTTATCTGCATCTTGTCCACCAAGAAGCGAATTGACTGAAGAATTATTGTCATAATCGAAAATATTTTCATCATTGTCAATATTCATTCCTGAATTACCACTATTAGCTGGCTTTATCAAATTGCTCACAATATTAATTTTGAATGCTGCCCGAAATGATTTGACAGTAGGGTTTCTGTTGTAGCCACCCTTCTGTCTATATACAGAAAACTGGTTTTCAAGAGGATCTTATATTAGCCGCCCAGTAAATAGAAATGAAAACCCTTTCTTCTTTTGATTTTGAAATATCATTTTGACAGCATTAATGGTTTGAAGAAATCCATTAAAACTAGGAGGTCTTGAATATTCGCCTTTTTTATTAATTTTCTGCAATTTCGACAACATTTCATACCCAGAATTAAGTGCTTCTAAAACCTGGGGATTTTTGTCACTAAGCACCCTATTATAAGGATTAGCACTTCGGAAACGGGTGCTGTTAAGGGCATCGAATAGATTATTTATTGTTTGTACAAAATGAGCAGTATTTTTAGCCGTTGTTGACGGAAGTTCTCAACTTTCAATGCAGCTGCCACGCTGTTACTAAAAAGCTGAGCAGCCAATTTTACAGTCATTTTCTCAAACGAATTCGGGTTCAAATGTTTATTAGTAAGTTTAAGAAGAGACCTACCTGTTTTACTTTTGTTGTCTATCTCATACAGTTTTCTTATATCTTCAAAAGCAACTTTCTGAGCTTCAAAAATGAAATTTGAGTTCAAGAAATTATTCCTCAAATATTTCAGTAAGTGAGGTGGATCATAGAGAGCGAAAAATTTTTGACATTCGAAATAAAAATAGGGTTTCTCCACAGTTACTTCTAATTTTCTGAATAAATTTTGATTCACTGCAGATACATCACAGACAATACCAATTGGTCTCAGTTTCGCGCCCATGAGGTTTTCCAAACAATACGTAACGAGTATCTGCAGTTCTTGTCCCTTTATACCATCCTTAGACACAACATAACCAATTGGAATTTTCCAAGAAGAATAAATTCCTCTTATCATAAACACCAAGGCCTGATTAGCAAGAATTGGTTTTCTACCTAATGGACCCAAGTCCTCAAAGCCCTCAATCCTATCAATTTTCGGATTGTAGTCAATATTCCTTTTCACACTCATTTCGTCGAAAATGACAATACAAACTCTTTCAGACTCCTTCATTGTCTCGGTTTTAATAGACAACTGTTGGAACATTTTTTTGTTAAAACCAGGCCAGCAGTTGAAATTTCCCAACCAAGTTTTTATGGTTGAGGTGGCTGGAAGAATAACACCTTTGTGCCGTAGATATTTGTAAGCCGACGGACTTTTGTAATACAAAGACAAAGCTGTCTTTTGTTCAGCAGGTGACCAAGGACTTCTGACACGATGCGCCACTTGCATATTTATTAGGCTGGCGGAAAATCTAGAAGATGTTTCTTTCAAAAAAATCTTTGATGACAACTGTGCCTTCGAAATTTTTTTCTTAGCAGCACTCAATTGGTTCTTTAGACTTTTTACTTGCTTTTTGAGTTTTTCATTCTCATATACTAAAGAGTCTGAAGTCCTCTTTTTTTTAGGCACAATTGGTAAATTTTGCAGTTCCTGCTGGTATATGTCTTCACTGCTTCCACTTTCTTCTATTTGGTCCGCCTGGGTGTAGGGAACTCGTTTCTTATTTTCATATGTTATTGGAACACTTTGCACATAAAGCTCTGGGCTCTTTTCGACGTCAATTTCACTACTTGAGTCACACACATATCTCACTGGCACAGCATCAAGTGGTAATCTTCTTGGCAGGATCTGCTCCGCAGAAAAATGTCTACTGCATAAAAAATTTTTTTTTAATTCCTTCGAGTTCAGATCGGCTAGAGAGCCATTTCCTAAAACAAGGTTAATTTTAAACATAGATATCTAAATTAAATGATCATATTTCAGAACTCAGTTTTGACACTAGCATATTCTATTGATGTTGAAATTAGTAAACGAAGGTTTCTAACTATTGCAACAACATATAAAATGGGTTCAATAAATTCACCAAGAGCAGATTAACAATTTAGAAACAAAAGCAATATAATCATTCACTGAAATATTTAAAGACAGGGTGATTTAAGGGTAATTTTACACTAGTCGAGACAGTTTCGAAACAATGTTTGGTTTATTGTTGGGGTGGTTTCGAGATTTCACTCCAACCGATTCTACTTTTTTGATAACTTTGGTATGACTCATTCAATTTTGATGAAATTTTCAGTGTAGTGCAATATGAATGAGTTCATTCAATAGTTTCAAAATTTTTCCAAAATACAGGCATATTATTTTGATAATTTGAAATTAATTCTGCAGGTTAAAAAACACCCTGTACATTGCGTTTCCAAATCTTCTTAACAACAGCAAATTTTGAAAAAATTTTAAGAATTTTTGAATTTGCTCATTCATATTGTGCTACAATGAAAATTTCATCAAAATCGAATGAGCCACACCAAAATAATTAATAAAAGTAAAATCGATCGGATTAGACAAAACACCATGTCCCGCAAACATAAACCAAACATTGGTTCGAAACTGTCTCGACTAGTGTAAGCTTACCCTAAAATCTGACAGTCTGCTCCGGAATCACCCTGAATATACTTCAAAAAGCTTCAGTACATACCTGAATTCAAAATCCATTTTTTGCATCTTTCGGGATCATCAACTGGAAATTTATATAGTCTTAGATTTTTGTCTTTATTGCAAGACATACCGCAGCCATAAAATTGACACTTATTGCCAGACATCCTAAAAAAAAACTATTTCAGAAAAATTTCTTTCACATAGGTTAGTAGAAGACAAAACAAGAGTTAAAAATTTTAATGATAACAGTTTGGCAAAAAAACAACATACAACATTGTTTGCATAATTTGTTGTGGGGGGTTCACATGTTCATTTCAATAATGAAAATTTTATAAACAGAAGATTTATTCTAAATAACAAATTAAATTTATCAACAAAATAACATGTATTTCTTTATTCAAAACAAATGTGATATCGAACTTGATTGGGAATCTATCAACGGAAAGTATGAAAGAAATATAAGAATGTAGGCACATATCCAAAACCTAGAATTTGATAAAATTGGGAAAGAAATTGGTTCTTAACACAAGTGAGAAGTAGCAAATGCACGTACATATCGTTGCAAAATGAGGGGTTTATGGCTACATGTGGTTTTAGAATGATTTTGATGGAACATGTGGTAGGTGGTCTGTGGTAGGACAACCCTATGGAAAAACGAATTCATACGTTTTCAAGCGACATCTAGCGAAAATATTTGAAATCTCTGAAATAAGAGCCCGTACAGAGGCGCCCTCGTTATGAATTCATATGAAAAGTATTAGAAAATCCAGGGATGGCTTGAGGATATGTTCTGTACGGATAGTGGGTATAGGGATACATTCGTGCAAGCAATTATTTAAATATTCTCTAATATTTTCAAGTTTTCGTATTTTATCTTTTAGTGATTTTATCGATTTTCTTTAATAACTTCCTGACTTCGGCCTTTCCGAAATAATTAATTAACCGATGATAAATATGTCGAAAATAAAAACAGAAAGATGGTGCCTTATATTCTCTATGGCTTGTTCTTTCCACATCAAACAGAAATAACACTAATTCTCTCTTCACAGATCGAAACTGCAAATTTTTTAATAGATATTCTAGATTTCCTCAATCATCCCCATTAAAAATATCATGCGTCCAATACCTGCTGGGTAAGGTGTTTCGGAAGTGTTTTGGAACTTCGGTCCACTTATTTTACCTGAGTTAGGTCATTGTGGAAAGATCAGATCTTTGTTCAAGTCAGACGGATAATTCTCTGATTCCCGGGGATCTGACAAACAGGGGCGTTGAGCTCACGTGCACGTACTTAAAACGGGTTTATTTATTATGTAAGCCTGATAAATGTAAATAGAAAAAGCCCTTCCATCCTTCTTTGTTATAACAGCAATCGCTCTGAATTGCTTTTCGGTCCAATATTTCTTGGAACTATTAATTCGGAATAGTTCACATAGTGAATTTTTCATTGAAGTCTTTCACGTATATATAAATGAAACTTTGTCACATGATATTTATTTGAATGAATACCACATCGTGGCATCGGTATTTTTCGATCATTTTGAATAAGTGAAAAAAATTTTGAAAATTTCAATGATTTTATTGAAATTTGGTGTTTCCCCATTTTCGGAGATCAAAAAAATTTTTTCGTATTCCTCGTTATTGTTGTTTATTTCCAAAATATTCTCCAAAAAAACTGATCTTATCATAATCAAACGGCAAATGCGTTAAATTATGCGAAATTTCTTGAGGATCTTGTCGTCAGACCAAGCTTTCAGGCGCTTGTTCAATAGGAATAATTTTTGTCCAATATCCCGAAAATATATATCTGAACATGCCGACGCTGTTGTCGAATATCAATTTAGAGGTTTAAACCAAATTCCAAAGAAATTATTGAAATTTTCAAGATTTTTCACTTACTGATGGAAAGATTTGACGTTATTCTTTTCATCTATTCCACACAAAATTCTTCATGTACCTCCAAGCTAGCATTTTTCAATCGGATACTAGATTTCAATTCGATTCGATCAGTGTACTTCAGGAAATATTGAGAAAACAACAATTTGAATAAGAATGTCTACGAAACATATGGTGGATTTTACCCATTTGCATGGATTCTGCTTCGTAATTAACCTCTAAGCCTACCCTTATCTATAAATAAAAATCGGAACTCGAAATTTTGTGTTTAAGGCTTTGCTAAACACCGATCGTAAACGCAATAACTACCGATAGAATTTACTTAGAGGTTAATTGTCAGGAGTTCAATTCCATAGAAAAAATTGGCGAATTGATAACATCTACCCAATGATTCCGCCGCTGATATATCAACTGAAAATTTTTTTTCCCAATATTTCCGATATACAGATTGGCTGGAATCGACATCAAGTTCTTGATTGAAAAAAACTAGAAAAGCTCTGTCGTGAAGGTAGCAGCTTTTGCGCGCATGTTCAATGGAGATGCCCGCTTTGGTGAAGAATTTGGAGAAGCGCGCAAAAGCTGCTGCCTTAACGGAGGTGCTTTTCTAGGTTTTTTTGCTAAAGTACTGGATTTCAATTCGATCTAATCGGTATTTTTGGAAATATTGGAAAAAAATTGAATGGATCTACGGAATCATTGGGCGGATTTGGCCCATTCACGTTTTCGACCTTCGTAATTAAGTCCCAAACCTTCTCTATAAATATCGAATTTCTATGCCTAACGGCCAACCGTAAACAAAATAACTTCCGGAAGAAACAACTTAGAAACTCGATATTTGTAGAGAAGGTTTGGACCTTAATAACGAAGGCCGAATTCGTAAATGGGTAAAATCCACCCAACGATTCCGCAGATATACCCATTTAAAATTTTATTTTCCCAATATTTCCAAAAAAAACAGATCAGATCGAATTGAAATCTAGTACGTTATCGAAAAATGACAGTTGGAAGGTTCATTCAAAATTTAATCAGGAAAATATGATAAGAAGATCACAGAATATTGAATATACGAACAGAAAAATCATTTGAAATTTTTTTTTAAATTGTTCTACTGATACGATCATCACGAAATTCTGCAAAAGTTTGTCTTCCAGCATCTTCAAACTAGTTGCGAAGTTTTATCACGATAGAATAAGTATTTCTTGAGTTATGCCGAAAAAAACAACGATATCGAGAAGAAAACCACGAAAATCGACATATTTTTTCCCAATATCTACAAAAAATATGATCGTTTCGAACTGAAATTTGGTACACTGCTGTAAAATATGAAGTTCAAGGTATGACTGAAATTGTTCTCGAATATGAACTAACTGCCAAGTTCCAATCCAATCGCTCCAGTAGTTTCTGAAATATGGGGGAAATAACCTCAAAATTTCAAAGGGCTATAACTCCGAAACTATTCGGCCGATTTGGCCCATCAACGAACTAAACCGCGGCATTCTGATGCGCAAACTACCCTGCAAGTTTCGAGTTGCTAGCTGGCTCCGTTCGATAGTTATCGTGTCTGCGGGCGGCCGGACAGAATCGATTTTGACACCGGATTCGTCATCAGTGAGTCCAGTCTAGTCCTTTAAGACTATTTTCGGCTCAATCATTGAGAATTACACACATTTGGATAAAACGATAGCACGGTGTTCCCCTAGAACATGCGCGCAAAAAGACAGCGTTAAGGTTGCTGCAGAGTTTCGTGAGGAGCATCTAATATGATCGCAAAATATATAATACTTGAAAACAAAATTTTGGAATTATTCCTTCCCGTGAATTGTTCTGATGAAACGATCATCAAGAAATTTTGCACAAGTTTGCGCATCAGCATCAGCAAAATATTTGAAATATTTTTCCCTATAGCTCCGACTATAAATATCCAATCAAACTGAAATTTTGAACACCTCAAGGTCTGTGGCAAAATCTATCGCAGCCGAATGAATGTTTTCCAAAAGAACAGTTTGTTGCAACAAACATATGGAACTCATAATGAAGTTTTAACTTGATTAGCATCAGTTTATACAGAGATTTCAAGAAATTATGTTAAAATTTCAAATAGCCACGTAATTTGACATTCCTGAAAATAAATCACGGATCGAACTGAAAATTGATATGTGCCAAATTTCATTTTTATCTGATTCACTCTCCGAAAACCCACGATTTTCGAACAAAAATTAGATTTTTTTTTAAATTTCCTAGCCTGTGGATACCCATAACATTCTGCACCAAGTTGCAAGTTAGTATTCCTCAACTAATTTCGGAGATTCAAGCTGGCATTAGTACGTTTCGAGATATTGAAGAAAACAATTCTAAAATTACAGACATCGTAACGAAAAGATAACGTGCTGTTTCCTAGAACAAGCCCGTAAAAACTCCAAAATTTGGAATGGGCATAACTCAGAAACCGCCTGGCTGATTTCACCTATAATCGAATTGAATCGAGATATTTGGACTACAAACAAAATTCGAGAATTTCAAGTCGCTCAGTCGTTTCCTTGGAAATAAGTTACAGTAGATACGGACGGACGATCGGCAGGACAGAATTGAATTTGACCACCGATTCTTCTCCAGAGAGTCCAACCTAATCGTTCAGAGTAGTCCAGACCATTTTCGGCTCGAACTTCGAAAATTACAGACATTTTAAGAAAACAATAACGCGCTGATGTTCCCCAGAACCAACGCGTAAAAAATTTTTTTTTCAAATACTTATCATATATTCATCTTTCTATCATAATATAATGAATATCACGAAATCTCTTATGAACTTTCTGGCTGTCATTTTTCAGTCAACTATACCTACTCGATTTCAATTCGATCTGTATTTTCGAAAAAATAAAATTTTAAATGAGGAAAATTTCCTGACCTCACGTCAGCTCTTGCTTAGAATTTTCATTCCAATGGTGATTAGCGAAAAATAAAATATTTTTCAATCTTCGAAACTTAAAAAATTTTGCCCATAATCTTCAAAATCATATTAACGATACGAAGTTCATTCACAGTGCGCGATGGAAAAGAAATGGACTGAAGACGTTCAATCAAATGGTATTTGCCTACCCGAAATCCAAAATTCTAAAATTTTTATTTTAGATGTCATTAGAAATATTTCCTCTTGTTCGAACCTCAAAATCTACAAAATATTGCCCATAAACTTCAAAATCGTACTAACGATACGTAGTTCACAATAAGCGACGGAAAAGAAACAGACTAAAGCCTAAACTCGTTATATCAAATTGTTATTGCCTACCCGAAAACTAGGATTCTCAGAATCTCTAATCTGCCGGCCCTGTGATGCTATAGTATGCGATTTTCTACCTTATTGACATCGAGTATCTTTCGACGGTGACGCCATCTAGTTCGAGTATCTTTTCGGGTAACGATATTAGCAGGGAGGTTGTCCTACTATGTTGTCTTTATACAATGATACAATGGTTCAAGAGTCTAACTAAAGCAGAAAACTGTTTTAAGTCACCTGATAAAATGTTTGATATTTAAGAGGGCGTATTTGCATGGGGCACGATTTCATCGAATGTTGCAGTGTTCCAATAGATGTCACGATGAAACCACGTCCAACAAGATTAGTATGGGGAGTAACTAACTATCTTCTTCTTAAACAATGCTAAAACTAACTGATAACATACTCGGAGATTCAGAATTGATATATATCACCTATATTGATCAGTGGTTATATGATTAGCTCATTGTATTGAATTATATTTCGGGGATAATTTCATATATTCATATAAATATTTCGTATCAATTTTGAGAGTACTCAGCAAAAGAAAGTTCCTAGTATAAGGAGTGAGATTCTGCCTTCGTACGCGTTCTCAGTAGAAAGATTTCCACCTGCGGTTAGTTGCCTGTTGTCGTCGCAAGATGCCGTCGTACAATACCTTTACTACAATTAATTGTTATTTTTATATTTTCGGCTATGAAATGTGGAGAAAATGGTGAATTTCTATTCCAGTCCATTTGAAATTTGAAATCCTCTGAAAGAAATGTCAACAGCATTATAGGTATTCGATTGTAGAGTCGTTAAATTAATTGAAATTGTTCGAAACGAACACTGACAGCATCCGACAAGTTTTTTGTTTAATGATCACCAAGCCAGTCAATCTATATCACTGATCCTGATATAAACATCATCGAATCTGAATAGTCAGCTTCGATACCAATTTTTGGAGGGCTATCTTATAGCACAGAATAGAGAAGTATTACTTCTCTATTCTGTGCTTATAGCACAGACCAATTGATCTGTGCTTATAGATCAGCCTATCTATTAATGAAAATCAATTTTTATAACTTATTGGGGACTCTGATGTCGTAATGTGCTTTAATGACGCTGCCTCAGAAATGGTGAGTGAAGACCCAACATACAGAAGTATTAGTTTTACAATATATTTATTCCATTTAAGATCAGTTAAATTAATTCAACTAGCGTTACAAGGAATTACAGGATATTTAATTTATTTAGGAGCTCCATTTGAAATGAATATTTTTTAGAATAGATGAAGATTCTGACTTGGTGAGATGATTCAGTTGATATTGTAGATCGGGATGACCACATTGACACCACCATCATTCATTCTCGATCGAGATCAATATTATCACCACAGACCACCAGATCTGTGTTATCACTTCGACTCTCTTCAGTTTGTAAGATATAGTCACCAAGACAGCTTCGTACAACGCCAACAAAATGAAGACTTATTAATTTTTTTTCATCTAAATACTATTTCAACAAAGATTTCTGTGACAAGGGAATTTCAATCAGCAAGTTGATCATTTGCGATTAGCAAAAATATATCAATAATCAATTTTTTTAAGACCTTTGTTCTTAGAATGCCTGATGACGGCAATAATATCCTTTCGAGTGGACCTTTCATTCAATTCTTTTATCAATGATTTTCACGAAATGTCGTAACTGCATATTAGCAGCATGTTACTCAAGCAATTATATATTCAATACTACTACTCAGGGTCGGTACTTTCACCTCCGAATAAATTTCCACCAGCTGACAAATAGAAATCTGTCGAATAATTGAAGCAGCATTTGCAATCTGGAGACTAACCTATTTCGGAACTTTCAGGGGAGTTATCTGACAAATTACTATTTGAGGAATATCACACCATAGATATGTAAGTACGTCTAAGTATTGTATTTTATACAATGGTCTAAGTTAGACACTTTCATACGTGAGAGCTTCCAACATACAAACATCAGGAAAAACGTTTTGTTGTCTCACGAATCCTATCTTTTGGACAAGAATGGAACTAATTCAGTTGTTTCACTACAAATGTCAAATAAAGCGTTTATTTAATTCCTCTATTAATACCTATTTATTATTTGTTCTGTTGTGCAATCAGTTGATCATTTCAATAGTAAAGACAGAATTATCTTAGTTACTGATTTTATTCCTGAATAAAAAATTCATTTAAAAGTTCAGTTGGTCGTGAAGGAATATCGGTTCTGGAAAGTAATAGCATTGCATGAAGATGGTAGTAGGCCAACACTTGGTTCGAACATCGGTGTGGACCTATACAATGGTTGTTATGAGATAATCTATATCTTACCAAGACAGACAAAGAGATCAAGCCCGCAGGGTCTAAGAGCAAACAGTACAGCCGGCTTATTAAATACAGCTTAGTGAATTTCGGTAACAAAGCCAAGGTAACTTTCATTTTCGTTCACATAACTGAATTGGTCATCGAAAGACCTTCTATGCGATGTATCACATGCATTTTTCCGAAAAAAAACTGTTGAGGTTTAAGGGTATAAACCCCCAACTCTAAAACTACATGAATTTTCTCAAACTTCGAAAATAGACATCGGCGGGTAGGAGGATATTTCTCAATATCTATTATTTTAAGAATAACAATCTGACACCAATCACAAATTGTTAATTTCCTTATGAAAAAGTTGCTTAACAAACTCTTCGTCGGTCACGCCACTTAATATGCAATGGAATGTACTTCCATTTGATATATCACAATCCATATATTGGATGGTGTGGAGCGTAGAGGATGGGAGATTTCGAATTCAAAAAAGCATAGGGAGACCTACTTTCGGAAGCACAAATCCTTGGGTCCGTGAATTTTCCTTAATAATAATTATTAAAAGAATAATGGAATGATTGCAGTACTCTCCAATCGCAAATTGTGAATTAATTCCTATTTTTTCATTGAAAAACGGCACGACAAATTCTTTTTTTAGTCAAATCGCTGAGTAGATAATCAAACTACCTTTCATTTGATGTATCACAACCCATATATTCCAATTTGAAAAAATAAAGTAGTGGGGTGCGGGGCGTTTGGAGTGAGAAATATCAAATTCAAGGAAACACAGGATAAATTGCCTTCGGAATTCAAAATTGACGGGTGCGAGGATTTTCCTTAATATTTCTTCGTTCGAAAATTATTGACGAGTTACGTTACTTTTTTGGCACGCTGTATAATATTCATATCTCATTGGTTTTTCACCCCAAAATTTGCTGCGTTTTTCTTCATACCTCAGGAACCACTGGTCGGGAATCATTCGGGTTAAAATTTTTAGATTGAGTCATGCAACAATAACAAATATTTAAAGTTTCGTGAAAATTCGGTAGTAAGTTTCTGAAAAAAAATTACAGATACACTTCCTAATGGAAAGATCTGTCATTCTTCTAATCAAGTTATCTTCACGAAATTTTGCAGGAACCTTTAAGCT
The DNA here is from genome assembly GCA_958510865.1 of Myrrha octodecimguttata. Lineage (NCBI taxonomy): Eukaryota > Metazoa > Arthropoda > Insecta > Coleoptera > Coccinellidae > Myrrha > Myrrha octodecimguttata. The sequence goes on along the minus strand of OY294065.1, from coordinate 28,315,264 downwards.
GTCGTTTCTCAATCAAGTACTGTATTCAATTCGATCCAATCTGTATTTTGAATAAGTTGGGAAATTAGAATTTTGAATGGGTAGGTATATCTACAGAACCACTGGGCGGATTTCACCCATTCAAGAATTCGACCTTCTTAATTGAGAGCAAACAATAACCCTTGTCGGTAAATTACGGCTAGGCAACACAGCCACATTAAAGTTTCATTAAACCTCGTTAATATACCAAGCTCAGGCTCCTGTACGTGGTCTACATGCTTTAACATTGCCAACAGCTGCGTGAAATATTAGAATCGGAGAAATTTCGACGTTTATAGGAGAAAACGGGGTGTCGTTCTGCAGGTTTCAGTAGGTATTTTTTGGAAATTTTTTTTTGGGATGTAGTCAACTCTTTTGTGAGAATGCGCAATGTTAGCTATTTTTCCATTTTTCACTTTATTTCAGTTTTTATTTTTTGTTCAGTCTTAGGATTTTTTTCAACCATTTGCACTAAAACATTATTTTTTTTAAAAACGAACTCTGTCGTCCGAAAGTCACCCCGATATATTCGAGTTATTGTTGTTGCCCCGAACCTACTCTACAAATATCGAGTTCCCAGGTTGTTTCTTCTGTAAGCTTTTGTGATTACGGTCGTTCTAACGGCCGATGATAATCAGAATGTTGTTCATCGGCATTTCCTAATTAGTTACCAAGTTTTATTATGATTGTGCAGGCGGCGTAGTTTAACTGAGCTGCCAGAAGGTGGCACCACTGACCGACGCACGCTAGCTACTTCATTCCAACATAGCATAAGCGCGTCGGTTATGGTCGCTCACTACGCTCATTGCTCTTAATAAAACCATACTATTAGGTAAGATCATACGATCAGGAACTAAGTGTAAACCAAACCATAAATCTATACAGGGTCTTTCACGAGGAAACTCACCCATATTTATACGGGAAACTACTGAACGTATTTTGATGAAATTCAGCACTTATAAGTATTTCACGATGCTGATGAAATCTAAAATATTTTCAAGGCATGAGCACCTCCGGTTTTTCCGGAAATGACGTCAACTTCCGTTTTTCAATTTAGAACACCATTTTTTTATTGCAGAAATAGATTCCTTAGAAAATTTCAATTTATTTTGATGTAACATTTTTCAGTTTTGGTTGGAAAATTCTCCCTGAGCGGGAAAATTGGAAAAAAAAATCGAAAATAGAGCTCCGCTGAAACAAGAATAACTTCGAGGTTTTTGGATGGAAAATTTTCATTTTTGGGATTTTTTAAGATGTAAGATTGTTGTATCCACTTTAAAAATCGAAATCGCGATTCATGATACAGGGGGTGAAAAAACCGCTTTCAAAGTTAGGGATGACAAAATCGTGAAAAATCAATTTTTTCAAATTAGAACCCCATTTTTTTATGACAGATATTGAATCTACGTTAAAAAATAATGTGAGTGTATGCATCACACCCTTGCCCTAAAGTGGATATTTTCTGAGTTATTCACAAAAAACTGTTTTTCGTCTTGAATTTTCAGCTATTTCTTTTCCCTTCACGCCAAAAAGATGACATTTTCAGGAACTGTTACTTAAACCATGTTTTAGATTTTACTACCCTAATATGCAAGAGAAAAAAGTTACAGGTTGTTCCTAAATAGATGGCGAATTTGGATTCGAATTTGTATCGGAAACCTCTTTATTTCAACTAATCCATATGCAAAAACTTACCATGTTTTACATTATTTTTTTTAATGATATCATTAATTACATCTGCCAAATTCCTCTTTATTCAGTAGCATTTTGTGTTTACTATTAATTTGGGGATAATTCGTATTAAGTTATAAAATCGATCACTATGCCTAATTTTACCAATGAAGATTATTTAAATCTCATTCTACTTCATGAAGAATGTAATAAAGTTGTAGATAGAACGATTCGACTGTTCATTGAGAGGTTTCCTGACCGACCCAGACCAACGAGAGATACCATTAACAGAACCATGACAAACTTGAGAAATGTCGGATCTTTCGTTAAGAAAACTACACACAGAGAAAAAAGTGTAGTAGAAGATGAGAACAACGAAATTACAGTTCTTGCATATTTTCGTGTGAATCCTCAAAATTCTCTCAAAGATGCCGAGATTGATCTGGGATTATCTCAATCGAGTGTTTGGAGAATATTAAAAAAACATAAAATGCACCCATATAAATTCAATAGGGTACAGCATTTGAAGGAAACTGATTTCGTCAGGAGAACAGAGTTTTGCGAAGCTATGATGATTCGATTTCAAGAGAATGAAAACTTTTTGGACTGTATAATTTGGACAGATGAATCTAAATTCACAAAGAATGGTTCTTTCAATGGGCATAACAGTCATTATTGGGATGAAGAGAACAACCACCACTTCAGGCAATGGAACTTTCAAGAGACCTGGAGTTTCAATGTTTTTTGCGCCATCAAAAATAATGCAATTCTCGATGTTCACATTTATGATGGGACTTTAACTGGTAAGATAGAACACTACACATGTTTGCATTATTTAAAGAATGTTCTCCCTTAGGAGATAGATATTCTGACATATTGACTCAAATAATTGAGCCGCTAGTACAGAACCATAATGACTTATGGTATCAACAAGATGGCGCGCCTCCACACAATTCACTCAATGTGTCAAATATCCTCTACAGGCTATTTGAAGATCGATGGTTGGCGAACAATGGTCCACATCTTTGGCCACCACGTTCTCCCGATTTAACTCCTTTAGACTATTATGTTTGGAGTAGGATAAAAAATATTGTCTACTCAACTCCCCTGACTGATAAAGAGGACTGCATAGAACGAGTCAGAAATGCGTTCAGGTTTGTTTAGATTTTTAGATTCATAGTTTTGAAACTCAATTTGGTTTTTAAACACTTTTGCAGATCTCTTCCTCCTGATGAAATAAGAAGAGCAACGCACGAAGCATTCCTGAGACGTATAAATAAATGTCTAGAAATTAACGGTCAAAACTTTGAGCATCTTCTCTAGTTATAACTGCGAGAGTTTGCCATGGTTCTCCTAATAGTAACTTGAAGTCGGTTTCAAGAAGGGGTGGAAAATCTACAGCATGGTTCAAATAACAGTTCCTGAAAATTTCATCTTTTTGGCGTGAAGGGAAAAGAAATAGCTGAAAATTCAAGACGAAAAACAGTTTTTTGTGAATAACTCAGAAAATATCCATTTTAGGGCAAGGGTGTGATGCATACACTCACATTATTTTTTAACGTAGATTCAATATCTGCCATAAAAAAATGGGGTTCTAATTTGAAAAAATTGATTTTTCACGATTTTGTCATCCCTAACTTTGAAAGCGATTTTTTCACCCCCTGTATCATGAATCGCGATTTCGATTTTTAAAGTGGATACATCAATCTTACATCTTGAAAAATCCCAAAAATGAAAATTTTCCATCCAAAAACCTCGAAGTTATTCTTGTTTCAGCGGAGCTCTATTTTCGATTATTTTTTCGAATTTTCCCGCTCAGAGAGAATTTTCCAACCAAAACTGAAAAATGTTACATCAAAATAAATTGAAATTTTCTAAGGAATCTATTTCTGCAATAAAAAATGGTGTTCTAATTTGAAAAACGGAAGTTGACGTCATTTCCGGAAAAACCGGAGGTGCTCATGCCTTGAAAATATTTTAGATTTCATCAGCATCGTGAAATACTTATAAGTGCTGAATTTCATGAAAACACGTTCAGTAGTTTCCCGTATAAATATGGGTGAGGTTCCTCGTGAAAGACCCTGTATATCTTGTATATTTCCCCATGTAAATATTCGTGTATATATAATTATAGGAAATCCAAAATAAAAAAGCTGCAAAGCATATGTGTTTTTTTTTGCTCACTACGCCACTTTTACGGTTGTCATAGGCATGTGCCAGAGGTTTCAGCATATCTGATGAGTCCACCTCTGGCACTAGGATGGAACAACTTTCCCTAAGAGCGCGCCGTTCTTCAGATGGCGCGAACTCATGAGAACCGCCAAAATTGAATCAGTATTTTTAGAGTAATTCGGGAGAAACACCGATACTGAGCCAAAATCTGAGAAGTTAGGCATATTTTTTCCCAATATCTCCCAAAATTATAATCGTTTCAAACTGAAGTTTGGTCCATAGTCTACCTTGGAATATGAAGCTCAAAATTTGATCGATTTTTTTTTCAAATATTATAAATAATTCCCGAAAAGTGTTCATATCTACACGTCCGATCGTAAACACAATAACTTCGGAAAGAAACAACTTAAAACTCATCTTTTGTAGAGAAGGTATGGGGTTTAATTTTGAAGGCCGATTTCGTGAATGGGTAAAATCCACCAAATGATTCCGGAGATAAACCAATTCAAAATGTTAATTTCCCAATAATATAATAATACATATCAAATAATATTCATATCGCGAATATAAATAGTTCCAGAAATTTTTCCGAAACAAAAATTTCCCAAATTATAGGATAGATAGTGATTAATAATAATATTTTTTCTTTCAGTCTATCCAAAAGAGTCAATATACTATTTTCTCAGTTGGTTTTCGGCGAGATATCTCTAGTGATAATTTTATTATGCACCGCACTTTTTCGGTTGTCTGTTTTGGTAAGAAAATATTCAAATTACGTATTTTAAACTGAAAAGTCTTTTTTGAAGGTGAATCGAGCCAGATCTGAATTCCTTCTACTTGGGGCCTTCATTTTTGCGATGTCTCTTCAGCTGTTTTTATACTGCTGGTTCGGACACGAAGTTTATAGTAAAGTAAGTCAACAAATGATTCGAATTTCAATTCGATCTTATCTGTATTTTTGGAAATATTGAAAAAATAAAATTTTGAGTGGGTATACCTATCTACGGAAATATTGGGCGGATTTCACCCGTTCTCGAATTCGACCTTCGACCGAAGTTATTGTGTTCACGGTCGGCTTGACGGCCATTCAAAATTTCATTTTCCTAATATTTCCAAAAATACAGATAAGAGCGAATTGAAATTATTAGTTTTCATTATGATTGGACATGTATTTTTTAAGTAAACCATGAAATTTTCAGCGGAGGTTTATTAATCGATGAATCAAATAGTAAATATAAAGCACCAAATCATATGAATAAAGACAGTAAATTAGTTCTTACAATCAAGTTTCTGCCATACAGATTACAGTAAGAGATATCTGTGAACAAATTACAGAAATGAATTAGCACATTGAGAAATACCTATTCAACAGCGTATATAAATATTTATTTGAGCCGAACCTGGAAAAAGAAACGAGTGTTTTATGGAATGAGAGGAATTTTTAGTTAATTTTCATGAACAACATATGTACTCACCCTTTACAACAGTTTTGAGAAAACTATTCAAAATCCATCTATTGCCAGGATTTGAACATACTATAATGGCTAATAGTCGATTAACTTTTATGAAGTCATTCGGAAGGCCATGGAAGTTTGACACATTGTATATTGTGTATAATTGAAAAATTTTAGGTTTTAGTAATTCTCTTGTCATATGACTACTCGCAGATTTCTGTTCTTTACACAGGTCTTAGTAATTACGTAGATATACAGGGTGTTTCATCATAAACTGGTCAAACATACATAGCCGTATAGATGACATTGGGAAAGTCATTTTTGCCCTATGACATCAGTACTCTATGATGGCTCCTATTTCTTTCAGGTGCCGTACCGAGCACTTCTTATATTTGATGTTCTGTGGTCAGTTATTTGTAGAAAGGGGGGTTAATTTTTTTTTTTTTTCCTTTATATGTGCCGGGATACTATGTCCATCTACACATTCTCAAGTATTTACTTTTAGATTCTTACTAAATCACCACCACCTATACACTTTACAACATCCATGACCTCGCCGGGATTCGAACCCGGTACCTTCAGCATCCTAGAGCATGTTTCAACCCTCTAGTCTACCGAGGTAGTCCCCAGGGGGGTTAATAACATATTTGTATTCTGTGGTTAATAATTTAAACTCTAAAAATCTTGAAATTTGGTTAGGAAGTCAAAGGTTGATTGTGAAATTTGGACGTTCATAAAATTCATAATCATGAATCACTTTCGAATTTACGAATTCGACAACAAGGACATATGTTGTCTTCCCGTCCATTGGGTCGAAAATGGTCAGGTAAGTTCATTCGAATAAAACTGATGATAAGAAAATATAAATAAGTAAAAATAGATGTTTTATCAATAATCATTTACAGGTCAAATTTGATTGTGGAAAAGCTCGAGATCATTATTATTATTATTAAAAATACAATTAGAGTTGAGGTGAACACCTATAAACTCAAATAAGCTCACTTAAAGAAAACAAAATTCATGTACACTTCCCTATAGTGAAGACAAACAGATGAGCGAATACAAAAAAAAAGTAAAATTATTCTAAGAAACAGGTAACACAAATCAGCACCAGTTATAGCGAACACATATCCACAATCAAAGACGTCTCATCTTAGTCTATCCAAGCCATTCTTGAAGCTATTGGTGGTGGAGCTATTGACTACCGAACTGGGAAGACTGTTCCAGTGTGAAAAGATTCTGTTCGAAAGGAACATCTGTCTGGGAACGGTACGGAAATTCTCCTTCTTCAATTTGAGATTGTGACCTCGGAGATGATTGACGTGTTTGGGGAAAATAGCCTCTACTTCAGAACCAAAAAATCCGTGCATACATTTGTATGAGAATATCAAGTCACCTCTAGCGCGTCTATCAGCAAACGAAGTCATGTTATTCAGTCGAAGACGGGTCTCGTAATCAGGTCGGTCGAGTCCATATGGTATTCTGGTATTCCACCTCTGGACAGATTCCAGAGAATTGATCTCACCAGCAAGGGCAGTCCACCATACTGGACCAGCGTACTCCATGGTAGGGCGTATGAAAGACTCATAAAGAAGTTTACAAACAGATTTGTCAGGGCCTCAGAAAGACTTCTGAACCAGCTAGGTAAGTTGACGGGCCTTAGCTGTAATAGAAGCAATATAGGTTGACCAAGTCAGATCGCTCGATATGGTCAAGCCCAAATCACATTGACTGGTGACAGAAGAAATACAATGACTGTCAATTGTGTATGGAAGTTTGGGATTATTTCTGCCTATGTGCAATACGTGACATTTATCCAGGTTCAGTGGAAGTATTGAGGAGTTGAGAAGGGGAAAATTATAGATTTTGGATTATATGAAAAAGGGAAAATTGCCCTATAAGAAATGGAAAGTATATAACGTGAAGCCGGTATCAGATAGAGTATTTGGTGTGTTATCAATTGTGAAACTTTTAACAAACATTATTTGATGATATGGTATTTTGTAGATTCATATGATGAAGCTCTACGAGCTGAAAAATTATATTTAGTATACTCAGAAGTAAACGCGTCAAAGTTAGGGTTTCATGCGCTTGGGCAGCTCCGAGCTCCCCAAATCGTCAAATAGAACGCTCCTAATGGGAATGAAGGAATGAGTTTCAAATGTTTTGTGCTAAAATGGAAAACTTTAACTCTGGTATTTCATAGTAAACAATTATTTCCTTTTTCATTAAGACATGAGACATTGTTACTATTCACCATAAAATTTTCATGATATGGGATTTCACATCAGACGTTACATTTTTCTTTCAACATGCTTGATTCAAACGGTAAGTGTGAATATAAATATAATAATTGTTTAATCTATAAATTTCTGTTGGGTAGATGGCCGTTGTACAAAGACAAGTCTTCGATTTCCTGGGATTTTCATGGTTACCTATATTGGTGAATTTCTTCGAAATAATATTCATAATTCTGGGTTTCTTTGGTGGTTACCAGAATAGAGCTAAATATTGTAACGTTTTCTTGGTTTTTCAAAACGTTTAGAATATTTAAATTATTTATTTACACTTATTTACACACTACTGTTCCAATAACTAAACAACTATTTCTATCAAAGTCTGTTCACAATTTATATGCACACTAATTTATTTCCACTGAACTCTTTCCGCTACGAATCACTCTGCTGAATTGGTCCCTGTGCTGACCGCGCCTACCTTTTTATTAGGTGTGGAATTTCCAGCAGTTTCCAGAATGCTCCAGAGCGAGGCGGGTGACTCATAGACTGCTCGGGCCTTCTGGAGCATTCTAGAATAGACAGGGCCGTACTAGTCACACTGTCCCCTCCTTAAGCCTGTTCTGTCCCAGAACAGATTCCACGAATTCCTCAGAGGACCGTGATGAAATCTGCAATCGTTACCATTTCTGCAGTAGCCCCTCTGATGGAAGTAGCAATCTACGGTTTTGCTGGGCTTTACGTTTTGCTTTGGGTTGAAATTGCATACCAAAATCTCTATACCTGTCTTCTGGAAGACTACCTCAAGCATGCTTCGCACAACCCTCCAATTCAGTTGATCCAGTCCACAACCTAGTTTGGGAACAGCTAATTTCCTAATCCCAAAGCATTGAAGGTCTTCTTTCAAGCCATGCAGCGCTGTCCATAAATTCTGGTAGGTGGGCTTCTGATATGAGTATTGTTTGGTGACTACGTAGTAAATGAACCGACCCTCTGACTTCAGTCTCAGGCATTTTCCGATTCTGGGCTGCTGTCTCATCAGTTCCTCATGGCGTCCAAATTTATTTCTGAATACTCTTGCTATTCCTCTACTCAACCTTAGATCCGCTGCTACACAATGAGCAAGAGAGTATTCCTCGGGAACTGTAAATAGGTCTTGATGAACTTCCTTTGTAACGCCAAACCGTGCAACTCGTGTTACTCCATAGCTATTCATGAATTCCTGAAAATCGTCACTTTCCTTCGCCGGAACCTCGATAAAACGTACTTTTTCTTCGTCATCCTGTGTTGACGCGTACGGAGCTAATCGATTGAAATGGACGACCTTCGGTTTTCCTCTAGGAAGCTTCCGTATCCGGTAAACTACATCATTTATCCTTTTCATGACTTCATACGGTCCTTCCCACTGTCTCTGCAGCTTCGGAGAAAATCCTCTTTTTCTTTGAGGGTTATACAACCACACCAGATCTCCTGCGGTGAACCCTCCTTCAATGGCCTTGATGTCATAGCGCATTTTCATCCTATCACTTGCTTGCTGCATTTGATTGCGCACCTTGTCATGGATGTAATCTAGCTTACTTCTCAATTTACTGACGTAGTCCTCCCCGGCTACATCTTCTCCAGGCTTACAACCAAACTCTAGGTCACAAGGTAGTCTAATTTCTCGGCCGAACATTATATTGGCCGGAGTTTCCTTGGTGGATTCTTGAACCGAAGATCTATATGCCATGGTGAATAGATGCAAATACTCATCCCAGTCCCGCTGGTGGTCGGAGACTACTTTGGCAAGATGTTTTCCCATGGTCCTATTCATTCGTTCTACCATGCCATCTGATTGGGGATGTAGAGCTGTTGTTCATGTCTTATTAATTCCCAATTTCCTACAAACTTCTTGGAATAATGTCGACTCGAAATTTCGGCCTTGATCACAATGCAGCTCTAGAGGTATTCCAAATCTGCAGAAGAATTCTTTGACCAATTTATCAGCAACCGTACCTGCCTCTTGATTGGGAATACCGTACGCTTCCACCCATTTGGTAAAATAGTCCATGGCTACCAATATGAACTTGTTTCCGTGATCTGTTTCAGGAAAGGGGCCCGCTATGTCGATAGCTACTCGTTCCATGGGAGATCCGACGTTATATTGTTTCATTGGGGCCTTCCCTTTGCCGTAAGGACCGTTAGCTGCAGCACAAGCTTTACATGTTCTACACCAGTCTTTAACGTCTTTCTTACAGTTGATCCAATAAAACCGCTGCCTAACTTTCTCCAACGTCTTAGTAATCCCGAAATGTCCACCTGAAGTTCCATTATGTAGTCTGGTCAAAACGTCTGTCACTCGACTCTTCGGCACGATCAACTGGAGCCTCTGTTCAGATCCATCGTCATTCTCCCAACAACGCTTCAGAAGACCTTTATCGATCTTCAACGTTTCCCATTGTGCCCAATACGACTTAACATTCTGACTCAGTTTGGATACTTCTTCCCAAGTAGGTCGTCTCCCACTCTTCTTCCAACTCAGGATTACTTTCAAGTCTGGATCTTCTTCTTGTGCCCGTTGTATTTCTTGGGGTAGCCAATCTTCTTCAATTACTGTGGTCCGTCTCACATCAGCTTTGTCTTCCACACGTGAGCAATGGCTGCAATCCTCGGGGCAAGGCCTTCTTGATAACGCATCGGCATTGCGATGGGTAGCTCCCGTTCTATGTTCGGTATCAAAGTCATATTCTTGCAGTCTTTCGATCCATCTGGCCACTTGTCCTTCCGGGTTCTTGAAGTTCAGGAGCCACTTCAAAGCAGCATGGTCCGTTCTCAGCAGAAATTTCCTTCCGTACAAATATTTGTAGAAGTGTTCTACGGACTTGACGACTGCTAAAAGTTCTCTTCTGGTCACGCAGTAATTTCGTTCTGGTTTCGATAAGACTTTGCTGAAATATCCTATCACCCTTTCTTGTCCATCCTGAACCTGCGATAGAACACCCCCGATGGCTGAATTGCTAGCATCCGTGTCGAGCACAAACTTCCCTTCAGCTCTTGCGTAGCTTAAAACTGGAGCTGTGACCAGGGCCTTCTTCAGCTGTGCGAAAGCTTCAGCGCAATCATAGGACCATATGTACTCCTGTCCATCCTCTGTTAATTTTGTAAGAGGTTTGGCAACTTTGGCGAATCCAGATACGAATCTTCTATAATAGGTGCATAAGCCTAAGAAACTTCGCAATTCACTCTTGTCTCTCGGTATAGGCCATTCCTGTACTGCTTTGATCTTATCCGGGTCAACTTTCACGCCCCCTCGAGAAACTACGTGTCCTAAATATTTCACTTCAGTTCGAAATAAATTGCATTTCTTGGGACTCAGCTTTAGGTTGGCTTCACGAAGTCGCTGGAAAACTTCGGACAGGTGGTGTAGGTGGTCTCGGAATGATTTTCCCACTACTATCACGTCATCTAGGTACACCAGGCAAGTCTTCCAGGAGAGTCCTCTCAGTATTGTCTCCATTAAACGCTCGAATGTAGCAGGAGCGTTACATAAACCGAAGGGCATCACTTTAAATTGCCACAGACCCGTTCCAATACTAAAGGCAGTTTTCTCTTTGTCTCTTGGATCCAGGCCAACCTGCCAATACCCACTCTTCAAATCTAAGGTGGAAAACCAACGTGATCCCGAGAGTGTATCCAGTGTATCATCTATTCTAGGTAAGGGATAGCTGTCCTTCTTCGTAACTTGATTGAGCTGCCTATAGTCTACACAGAACCTGGTGGACCCGTCCTTTTTCTTCACTAACACTACAGGCGACGTCCAGGGACTATTGGATGGTTCAATGACACCTTCTCTAGCCATGTCTTCAATAATCTGTTCAGCCTCTTCTCTTTTTGCCAGAGGAAGACGTCTGGGGTGCTGTCGGATGGGTTGTGCATCACCAGTATTGATTTTATGCTGCACAATATCGATCTTTCCTGTTCTTTCGTCAGTGGCAAATACGTCGGAGAATTTCTGAATCAGTTTCCTCACTTCGGCTATTTCATAACGGTCCAGATCTTGACATTTTGAGGTGAGAAGGGACACCAGCTCTTCAGTATTCTTCTGGCTCTGCGAGACTCCTGCAGTATCTATCCCACCAGAAATATGGTACACTGGTACTCCGTGTCCAATCAAAGTGTTCTTCTTCAAGGTGACTGGAAACATGTTCATATTCAGTAATCGGATGGGAATATTATCTCTCAACCTTACCAGTGTCTTCCCAAGTAACAGTCCTTTAGCCAGTATTGCATCGTCAGAGGGCTCGATTACTTTAACGCAGCCATTTCTCGTAACATCATCACAACTACCAATCACTATGCTTTCAGTTCGACCTGGTAACGTGATCTCCTCTGTCAATCGAATCCGATATGTCTTGTCATCCACATCATTGAACGGGATCTCTTCATTTCCCAGTCGAAGAACATCATTCTTCATATCCAGTTGGCATCCAAGTTCCTTGACGAGGTCCAATCCCAGGATTACTTCTTCCGTGATTTCAGCCACTAGAACTTCGTGCCTTGTTGTTGTATTTCCCAATTCAATAGTGGAGAGGACCGATCCATAAGTTGGTATTTCTTGTCCAGACGCAGTTCGAAGTTTGATCATAACTGGACGAATCTTGAATCCATTAGCTATTTCTGGACGCACAATAGTTCTGGTCGATCCAGTGTCTACCAAGATTTTCACATTTCGATCATTTATTTTTCCGGGAATAACTATGCTTGAAGAATCCGTAGACATGATTCCTCGGATTATCACTTCAGGGGCATCCTTATCCTGGGTCGATTTATGCCCCTTATCACCGACCCTTTTCAGTTTTCCTGCTGTGGCTCTTTATGGATTTTGGGACAATTTCGCTTAATATGCCCACTTTTATCGCAGTACCAGCACACAGTGTCCTTTTTCTTAGTGCGTAATAATCTGCTGACTTCTTCTCTGATGATTTCTTCCACAGGTCGGTCTATCTCTTGAACTTGTCGCACACGAACGTGTCCTCTATGCGACGCCTGCTTCGCTGCCTCGAATTCTAAAGCCTGGGCTAAGGCATCATCCATGGTTTTAGGGCGTGCAAGTCTCAGGGCTTGTTGTATTTCACTGTCCTTGATTCCATCTACAAATGTTTGGATTGATAGCTGTTCAAGGAAGCTGTCTGGAGCTGTAGGGTAAGCCAGCCTGACTAATCTAGCCACATCGGCTTCAAACTCCTGGAGATTTTCTCCTGTTTTCTGCACCCGGTTCTTTATTTGAGCATGATAAACTTGTTGTAGGTGAGCATCACCATATCTCATCTGAAGTTTCGATGTTAGAACTTCATAACAGGCTTGTTGACTCTCCGGAATCGTTTGCAGGATGTTAAGAGCCTCTCCTCTTAGAGCTATTATCAATGCTGTGGCTTTTTCGTTATCGCTCCAACTATTTCCCAGCGCAGCAGCTTCAAATTGTTTTTGATATGTCGACCATGGGACTTTTCCATCAAATGTCGGAGGCTTGATCTTCATTTTTCCACTTTCGCCGTTATTTTCTATTTTCATGTTGCCATAGGGTGATGAAGCCGGATAATCTTTTCCAATTGACATTCTTTTCAGGGACTCTATTATTTTAGAATGCTGTTCAATCATTCCTGTTATTTCTTCAAATTTTCCGTTAACTTCTTCATATACTTCTTCGAATTTTTCGTCAACTTTATCAAATTTTTCATTCACCTCGTCCATTCCTTTCTTCATTTCATCTTTAATGGTTTCCATTTTCTCATCCAATTTGGTTGCAAATTGACTCACCAATTCATTGCTATTCCGAGAATTTTCCTCCATTTTCCGAGAATTTTCCTCCATTTTCCGAGAATTCTCCTCCATTTTCTCATTGATCTTCTGGGAATTTTCTTCCATTTTCTCATTGATCTTCCGAGAATTTTCTTCCATTTTTTCATTCATTTTACTCAGAAATTCCATTATCGCCTGCGTCTCCATTGCGATCTGCAGTCTTGTAGTCACTGGCATAAATTTCAATCACTAGAGTTTATGTACTCGATTCGAGCGATGTCGAACCGCACACCTGACACCAATGTAACGTTTTCTTGGTTTTTCAAAACGTTTAGAATATTTAAATTATTTATTTACACTTATTTACACACTACTGTTCCAATAACTAAACAACTATTTCTATCAAAGTCTGTTCACAATTTATATGCACACTAATTTATTTCCACTGAACTCTTTCCGCTACGAATCACTCTGCTGAATTGGTCCCTGTGCTGACCGCGCCTACCTTTTTATTAGGTGTGGAATTTCCAGCAGTTTCCAGAATGCTCCAGAGCGAGGCGGGTGACTCATAGACTGCTCGGGCCTTCTGGAGCATTCTAGAATAGACAGGGCCGTACTCGTCACAATATATTATAACAGTAAGTTACTTTTACCTTCTTCATTATGATATATGTGCCAGCATAAAATTGTGTGTGTACATTTTTCAGTATCTATTATGGCAAATACTTTGGATCATGTGGAATATATTCATTATATCTTTATATTTGGGTATAGGAGACCTGGACCACAAGGTAATATTAGATTGTCATTTGAGAGAAAATTTCTAAGGGTGAATTTGCTTTTTAGAGCAACAAAATATTGAAATTAGATAGCAACAGTGAAAGCTGGTGGAGAACTGAAGGTCCACAATGTAAAACAAGAATGAGACCGGAGTCAAGTCCTGAAGTTAACAGCCCACCTGAAGTTGAAAATTGTCTTTTCAATTACATTGACATTGAAGTATTCCAATGTAGCCTGCAAATCTTCCTTGTTGAAAGCTAATTTTTAAATCTCAGTATTGGAATCGGTAGTAATTTCTTTGTGTTCCAGATTCTTGGAATTCTGTTTGGGGTCAATTTAATCAGAATAATTGCCAGTGATGATGAAGATTCATGTGAGTTTGAGTAATCAAAAAATATATTTCAGCGAAGAGGATAACAACTAGCATAAATTCTAAACAGATTTTTTAGTTTCAGATAAGAGTACCAGGAAAAAAAACAGAACCTCTCTGTATTCTATTGAATTTAGTACTGATTTAGACAATCGGAATGATGACTATAATCATGATTTCAACCATTTACCCCCAGCGTTGTCCCCTAAGCCAATGACTCCCAGGAAAGTGAAAAGGAGAAGTGTTATGACCCGAGGAACATCCACTAGATACAGTACCAGTAGCCTGCAAATCTTCCTTGTTGTAAGCTAATTTTTAAATCTCAGTATTGGAATCGGTAGCTCGAGAAGATCACTCCAAATCCCCATTACATATCTTATGGAACAACAGAAAACTATCTACTTTTGAGCAGTCTCAGCATTCGGAACCTCCAGTTCCTACTAGTTTAAACGTATCTAATAATAATCTCGGTGCTTATAGCCATGCCAATTTAACATATCAGCAATCCTCCACTCAGTCCATGAATAAAATGGATGACCTTGATGAACTTCACACCGGCAGACGAGCCTTTGTAATATCGAGCTATTCAAACTTCCATGGAACTCGTGACTTTAACTACACTAATGTTAATCCTTATCAACACATCCATGCAACACCTCAGGTTCCCCAGAAGAAACAGAAGCTCAGAGGTGGCTCTATGTTTCTCAATAATGGACCTCCGGCTTATACCCAGAGGATTTACTCCAATGATTCTGAACCAACAATGTGATATTTAATCCATATCGTAGAATTTGATCGTACTTTCGGTATTTTTTCAAAAGCACATCTACATGTGAATTCTCCAGGGTGTAAAATAAAACATTGTCAACCTTAGTTAGAAAACATGTTGATTCTTGTTTCTGCAAGTTTGAATAGCTGGTTTAGTTCGAACTGAAATTTAGAAAGATGTTGGCTTTAAAATCACTCTAAATAATTAAGGAATGGTTCATTGAGAAATGAACACCTCCAGTTTTATATAGACTTACATGACACAAGGACCTTGATCTGAGCTTATCATTAAAAGCTGCTGCACTGAGGAAGCCCTGTCCAAAGAATTCAGTCACTGCAGTTTCACAGTTTTACCTATCATAAGACAGACTCGCCTTAGAAACGCTTGAGAGGATTCTAGATATTACTTGCTGGAGGACTATAAGAATACATCAACCTCCGATTTTGTCGGGCAAGGATTAACCCCACACGACCCCCTCAACTTCTTCCATGGAAAAATTAAGTCTTCGAAATTGACGAAAACGAAAAATTTTTTTTGCGAATATATGCTTCCGATGACGCTCAATAAGAATACATCAACCCCCGATTTTGTCGGGCAAGAATTAACCCCACACGACACCCTCAACTTCTTCCATGGAAAAATTCAAAATTGACGAAAACGAAAAAATTTTTTTGCGAATATATGCTTCCGATGACGCTCAATAAGAATACATCAACCACCGATTTTGTCGGGCAAGAATTAACCCCACACGACCCCCTCAACTTCTTTCATGGAAAAATATTCAGTCTTCAAAATTGACGAAAACGAAAATTTTTTTTTGCGAATATATGCTTCCGATGACGCTCAATAAGAATACATCAACCCCGATTTTGTCGGGCAAGAGTTAATAACCCCACACGACCCCCTCAACTTCTTTCATGGAAAAATATTCAGTCTTCAAAATTGACGAAAACGAAAAATTTTTTTTGCGAATATATGCTTCCGATGACGCTCAATAAGAAAACATCAACCCCCGATTTTTTCGGGCAAGAATTAACCCCACACGACCCCCTCAACTTCTTTCATGGAAAAATATTCAGTCTTCAAAATTGACGAAAACGAAAAATTTTTTTTGCCAATATATGCTTCCGATGACGCTCAATAAGAAAACATCAACCCCCGATTTTGTCGGGCAAGAATTAACCCCACACGACACCCTCAACTTCTTTCATGGAAAAATATTCAGTCTTCAAAATTGACGAAAACGAAAAATTTTTTTTGCCAATATATGCTTCCGATGACGCTCAATAAGGATACATCAACCCCGGTTTTGTCGGGCAAGAGTTAATAACCCCACACGACCCCCTCAACTTCTTCCATGGAAAAATTCAAAGTCTTCAAAATTGACGAAAACGAAAAATTTTTTTTGCGAATATATGCTTCCGATGACGCTCAATAAGAAAACATCAACCCCCGATTTTGTCGGGCAAGAATTAACCCCACACGACCCCCTCAACTTCTTTCATGGAAAAATATTCAGTCTTCAAAATTGACGAAAACGAAAAATTTTTTTTGCCAATATATGCTTCCGATGACGCTCAATAAGAATACATCAACCCCGGTTTTGTCGGGCAAGAGTTAATAACCCCACACGACCCCCTCAACTTCTTCCATGGAAAAATTCAAAGTCTTCAAAATTGACGAAAACGAAAAATTTTTTTTGCCAATATATGCTTCCGATGACGCTCAATAAGAATACATCAACCCCGGTTTTGTCGGGCAAGAGTTAACCCCACACGACCCCCTCAACTTCTTCCATGAAAAAATTCAAAGTCTTCAAAATTGACGAAAAAGAAAATTTTTTTTTGCGAATATATGCTTTCGAAGACGCTCAATAAGAATACATCAACCCCGATTTTGTTGGGCAAGAGTTAATAACCCCACACGACCCCCTCAACTTCTTCCATGGAAAAATATTCAGTCTTCAAAATTGACGAAAACGAAAATTTTTTTTTGCGAATATATGCTTCCGATGACGCTCAATAAGAATACATCAACCCCGATTTTGTCGGGCAAGAGTTAATAACCCCACACGACCCCCTCAACTTCTTCCATGGAAAAATTCAAAGTCTTCAAAATTGACGAAAACGAAAATTTTTTTTTGCGAATATATGCTTTCGAAGACGCTCAATAAGAATACATCAACCCCGATTTTGTCGGGCAAGAGTTAATAACCCCACACGACCCCCTCAACTTCTTCCATGGAAAAATATTCAGTCTTCAAAATTGACGAAAACGAAAATTTTTTTTTGCGAATATATTTTCGAAGACGCTCAATAAGAATACATCAACCCCGATTTTGTCGGGCAAGAGTTAATAACCCCACACGACCCCCTCAACTTCTTCCATGGAAAAATATTCAGTCTTCAAAATTGACGAAAACGAAATTTTTTTTTTGCTAATATATGCTTCCGATGACGCTCAATAAGAATACATCAACCCCGATTTTGTCGGGCAAGAGTTAATAACCCCACACGACCCCCTCAACTTCTTCCATGAAAAAATTCAAAGTCTTCAAAATTGACGAAAAAGAAAATTTTTTTTTGCGAATATATGCTTTCGAAGACGCTCAATAAGAATACGTCAACCCCGATTTTGTCGGGCAAGAGTTAATAACCCCACACGACCCCCTCAACTTCTTCCATGGAAAAATATTCAGTCTTCAAAATTGACGAAAACGAAAATTTTTTTTTGCGAATATATGCTTCCGATGACGCTCAATAAGAATACATCAACCCCGATTTTGTCGGGCAAGAGTTAATAACCCCACACGACCCCCTCAACTTCTTCCATGGAAAAATTCAAAGTCTTCAAAATTGACGAAAACGAAAATTTTTTTTTGCGAATATATGCTTTCGAAGACGCTCAATAAGAATACATCAACCCCGAT
Organism: Myrrha octodecimguttata; assembly: GCA_958510865.1. Taxonomy (NCBI): domain Eukaryota; kingdom Metazoa; phylum Arthropoda; class Insecta; order Coleoptera; family Coccinellidae; genus Myrrha; species Myrrha octodecimguttata. The sequence goes on along the minus strand of OY294065.1, from coordinate 28,297,089 downwards.
TTTGTCGGGCAAGAGTTAATAACCCCACACGACCCCCTCAACTTCTTCCATGGAAAAATATTCAGTCTTCAAAATTGACGAAAACGAAAATTTTTTTTTGCGAATATATTTTCGAAGACGCTCAATAAGAATACATCAACCCCGATTTTGTCGGGCAAGAGTTAATAACCCCACACGACCCCCTCAACTTCTTCCATGGAAAAATATTCAGTCTTCAAAATTGACGAAAACGAAAATTTTTTTTTGCTAATATATGCTTCCGATGACGCTCAATAAGAATACATCAACCCCGATTTTGTCGGGCAAGAGTTAATAACCCCACACGACCCCCTCAACTTCTTCCATGGAAAAATTCAAAGTCTTCAAAATTGACGAAAACGAAAATTTTTTTTTGCGAATATATGCTTTCGAAGACGCTCAATAAGAATACATCAACCCCGATTTTGTCGGGCAAGAGTTAATAACCCCACACGACCCCCTCAACTTCTTCCATGGAAAAATATTCAGTCTTCAAAATTGACGAAAACGAAAAAATTTTCTTGCGAATATATGCTTCCGATGACGCTCAATAAGAATACATCAACCCCGATTTTGTCGGGCAAGAGTTAATAACCCCACACGACCCCCTCAACTTCTTCCATGGAAAAATTCAAAGTCTTCAAAATTGACGAAAACGAAAAATTTTTTTTGCGAATATATGCTTCCGATGACGCTCAATAAGAATACATCAAACCCCGATTTTGTCGGGCAAGGATTAACCCCACACGACCCCCTCAACTTCTTTTATGGAAAAATTCAAAGTCTTCGAAATTGACGAAAACGAAAATTTTTTCGTCAATTTTGAAGACTTCGAATTTCTCCTCGAATCAGAAGCAGCCACAGCCCGGCTGGGACAACCAGCCACGAGTTTGTATTACTGAACCTATCGCGGTCGGCCGACCGCCAACGTTCGTGAGAGAGAACGCGTGGCTTTCACACTGGTCCAAAAGCTCTGGTTCGGTTATCCAAACTGACTTATAGGCAGGGGATAATCTGTCAATTTGGATAAACGTAACTATAATCAATTTCAAGCGATGGACCAAAAGCTCTGGTTATAGTTACGGTTATCCAAACTGACATAGGTGAAGGATAATCTTTCAATTTGGATAACCGTAACTATAACTTGAGCTTTTGGTCCATTGCTTGAAATCACATTTTGTGTTGATATGTACTTGCAACTGTCTGAATGTCATCTGTTATAATGTTAATGTAACTTGCTGACTTAATTTTAGGCCAAAGAGATGGCATAATGCGGAAGAAACAATGAATTTGTAGGAGGGGCAATGACTCCCCCAATCAGTGACAACGGCAATGCAGTTTAACTGGCGAGGAAATTTGGGAGATTGTATATTACAAAATTGATAAATGAATGGTAAGCAAAATAAGTCTGCAATTAATTTATTGTTTCAATTTATATATTTTGTTTCAGACGCTGATGAAATTGCGAAAATTTCTACACAAAGAAAGACGGAAAAATCTGTTGCTGGCTGGCTAGAGAGATGTAAGAAGATGATTGAACCCTGTGATAAGTTGAGAAATATGTAATATCCCTTTTTTTTGTAGGCTTTCTTTTAGAATAAAAATTATTGAAATTACGTACATTGCTTTAGTCTAATGACCCTGTAATGTGAAACTCCTCCCTTCCTCTGTTCTAAATTAGGGATGTCCTATAGTCAACTTGGAACTATATACCTAGAATATATGTGTAGACCGCTGGGGGAGTTCCCACTTTTCTAAATAAGTCATCCTCAGGATGTCCTCTTGATAGCTTCTGGTCTGTAGAGTATATCCTCCGGATATACAAAAACACCTCCTGGGGGATTCCCACTTAGTAACATTCTATATCCTCAGGATTCATTTTAATCAGAGGGGAAATCGAGAAATATTTTTGGCTTGTACGGTTCGATACACATTTGTAGTATTTTAACTAAGGGAAATACACAGAAAGCAAACTTATCGAAAATATGGATCAAACCGTTCAAACAAGAGCGAAAAAAACCTAGAGAAGCACTGCCGGGAAGGCAGCAGCTTTTGCGCGCATTTTCAAATTTGTTGCCAAAGCGGTCATCTCCATTGAACATGCGCGCAAAACTGCTGCCTTCACGGCAATGATTATCTAGGTTTTTTTCCGTAACAGCGCGGGGCTGCACAATGGCTGTGTAGGTCAAGAAATTGGCAAAGCCTCATAGCTCCTGAAATCTTATCTACTTAGTATCCAAGAATTATTTGAAGATCTAGTGGCAATGCGCCTTAAATTCCTCTATCCCACTATCGACAGCCCCCACGTGATAAGACTCTCGGTTTTTGTCGCGTCGATGGGTATGAGCCTTAAGTACATTGATCTGTGGTTTGCGTGAAGTTAGCACCGGTTCCTTACGTAGGGACTGTCGGTGTTGGGATGGAGGGAAATCATATCTCGGCGACGCCAGATCTTTGGATAATTCCTGAGTACTTGGTAAATTTTCGTAGCTCATTTCGTTGATAATTCAATTTAATCAGAGGGGAAATCGAGAAATATTTTTGGCTTGGACGGTTCAATTCGCAACTACTGCTAAGCGATACGCCCTCTGGCGATAGAAATTCGAACACTTCCAAGCTAGTTATTGTTCTCAGAGTTGAAATTTTGGTATACCGAAAGTGTTTGTAATATTCATCCATCGATTCCTTTCTTTCCGATTAAAATTTTCGATTGTATTAATGCGAAATGGCATCCTCCCGAAATGACTATTGTTGTGTGCCTCAACTCAATGTTATTTATTCATGGTCAAAGAAGAAAGGATCATTTAGTGCCTCTAGTTTTCATTTTTTCCAAAGCCAAATGAAAGTAAAGTTAATTTGGGAACTCAATGATAGAAGAAAGGCCTAGCTTTAGAAATTGAAGATTGGCAAACAGGTCAGGAAATACATGAAAGTATGTTCACTGCATTTCTCTGAAGATGTTTATTTTCATAAAGATAAATTACCTACAATGTATTCATTTCGAAACAACTTCTTGTCATGTTGTTTTCAGGTGTAAATGAAAATAAGAGAATTTTGAAGAAAAATGCTGCAGAGAAACTACCGAGCACTTCTGCAGCTACCTAATTCACATACTACACAAAATCTTATTCTGAAAGAGTGATCTGGTTGGAAAACCTGACAAGAACTAAATATACTGTTAAAATTGATAATAGCTGAAGTTATTCGTATAAATACATTAATACTTTTCATTTCTATATACAATAGGTAGGTTGAACCAGCTGTGACATTTTTCATTCTGTATGTGTATCTTGAGCTGCTGTAATATGAAAATGAAATCAATTATATGTCTTTCTGTTTCCTTTTCTTTAGGAATACGATGCAGAAGAACTAAAGCAGAAAATCTGTTTTCATTTTATTGATTCACTCGTTTGTAAACAAAGAACAAGTCAAGAAGTATTAATTCTTCTCTATTCTGTGGTGTATGTCACTGTCACTTTGACCCAAGACCACAGATACTAAAATTAAATGGAATCAACTCATAACTCTATTCTGTGCTGCCGAATAGACATTTCACTTCACTTTTGAGTTTTGCAAGTTTCTATCACAGATTTGGTCTGTGCTCTATTTTCTATGCGTTGAACGATCATTATCAACACGGGGGTGAAGCGTAGATAGATAGATTCCTCTATCTACGGGGTGAAGCGACGGTACGTAAAGTAGAAACAAGGACATACGTTTTGGCTACCTCGGTAGACTAGTTGGCTGAAGAGGTGGACTAGGGTGCTGAAGGTACTGGGTTCGAATCCCAGCGAGGTCATGGATGTTTGTGGTGTTGTAAAAACAAAAATTGTCTATAGTTGGGTATGAATGATTAGTATGCAATAAAAACGTGTTACGATTATCTGTGCACATGGTTAATTCCGAGCACATTAAAGAGAAGATGAATGAATGAATGAAGGACATACGTTTCCACTTATTTTTATCTGTCAGAAACGTATGTCGTGGATATATCGAAATGGAAGAATGACATGACATTATGTCAAATGATATGCCAATTTCATTTTTGGCGTGTTTTTGTGGCAGTTTGTTATTGATATTCAAAATTGAAATTAAAATAATACCCGTGTAATATGAAGTTAATATCTTTTCAGGTGTAATATGTGTAACCATATTTATTTTCAGGATTCAGATAATGTTGAATTCGTAGGAATCATTTATGTATCAGCTCAAGCACTAATTTTTAACCATAAGATAAAAAAAAATGGTAAATACATCGACTATTATTACCTATGCAGTACAAATAATCCATCATGTAGGCATGTGTATTCACAATTTTTCTATTTTAGATTCTAGTGAAAACAGTTTGAAAGTCCATCTTAATACAAAGGCTGTGGCATAATGTCAGGTAATTAATTTGGACATTGTATATACGCATAGACCTAATTTGATATGTTATTAGGTGTATGTATATTCGGCAAATCCAGCCTAAAAATCTATTCAGTTGAACCATCAGAAACATAATGTGACGAGTACGGCCCTGTCTATTCTAGAATGCTCCAGAAGGCCCGAGCAGTCTATGAGTCACCCGCCTCGCTCTAGAGCATTCTGGAAACTGCTGGAAATTCCACACCTAATAAAAAGGTAGGCGCGGTCAGCACAGGGACCAATTCAGCAGAGTGATTCGTAGCGGAAAGTGTTCAGTTGAAATAAATTGTGGAAATAAATTGTGAACAGACTTTTATAGAAATACTTGTTTAGTTATTCGGATAGTAGTGTGTAAATAGTGTAAATAAATAGTTTAAATATTCTAAACGTTTTGAAAACCCAGAAAACGTTACATTGGTGTCAGGTGTGCGGTTCGACATCGCTCGAATCTAATAAATAAATTCTATTGATTGAAATTTATGCCAGTGACCACAAGACTGCAGAGCGCAATGGAGACGCAGGCGATAATGGAATTTTTGAGTAAACTCAATGAGAAAATGGATAAACTGGAAAACAAGGCAGAAAAAAATTCCCGGAAAATGGAAGAAAATTCTCAGAAAATCAATGAGAAAATGGAAGAAAATTCTCAGAAAATCAATGAGAAAATGGAAGAAAATTCTCAGAAAATCAATGAGAAAATGGAAGAAAATTCTAGAAACAGCAATGAATTGGTGAGTCAATTTGCTAGTAAATTGGATGAGAAAATGGACTCTATAAATGGAAAATTTGATAAAGTTGACGAAAAATTCGACGAAGTGAATGAGAAGTTCGATAAAGTTGACGAAAAATTCGAAGAAGTTTATGAAGAAGTTAACGGAAAATTTGAAGAAATAACAGGATTAATTGAACAGCATTCTAAAATAATAGAATCCCTGAAAAGAATGTCGATTGAAAAAGATTATCCGGCTTCATCACCCTATGGTAACATGAAAATGGAAAATAACGGTGAAAGTGGAAAAATGAAGATCAAGCCACCGACATTTGATGGAAAAGTTCCATGGTCGACATACCAAAAACAATTTGAAGCTGCTGCGCTGGCAAACCGTTGGAGCGATAACGAAAAAGCCACAGCATTGATAATAGCTCTAAGAGGAGAGGCACTGAATATTCTGCAAACGATTCCGGAGAGCCAACAAGCATGTTATGAAGTTCTTACATCGAAACTTCAGATGAGATATGGTGATGCTCATCTACAACAAGTTTATCATGCCCAAATCAAGAACCGGGTGCAGAAAGCAGGAGAAAATCTACAGGAGTTTGAGGCAGATGTGGCTAGATTAGTCAGGCTGGCGTACCCAACTGCTCCAGACAGCTTCCTGGAACAGCTATCCATCCAAACCTTTGTAGATGGGATCAAGGACAGCGAAATACAACAAGCCTTGAGACTCGCACGCCCTAAAACCATGGATGATGCTTTAGCTCAGGCTTTAGAATTCGAGGCAGCGAAGCAGGCATCTCATAGAGGACAAGTTCGTGTGAGACAAGTCCAAGAAATAGACCGACCTGTTGAGGAAATTATCAGAGAAGAAGTTAGCAGATTATTACGTACTAAGAAAAAGGACGCTGTGTGCTGGTACTGCAATAAAAGTGGGCATATTAAGCGAAATTGTCCCAAAATGGAAAAAGAGACACAGCAGGAAAACTGAAAAGGGTCGGTGATAAGGGGCATAAATCGACCCAAGCTTTGGATGCCCCTGAAGTGATAATCCGAGGAATCATGTCTACGGATTCTTCAAGCATAGTTGTTCCTGGAAAAATAAATGATAGAAATGTGAAAATCCTGGTAGACACTGGATCGACCAGAACCATTGTGCGTCCAGAAATAGCTAATGGATTCAAGATTCATCCAGTTTTGATCAAACTTCGAACTGCGTCTGGACAGGAAATACCAACTTATGGATCGGTCCTCTCCACTATTGAATTGGGAAATACAACAACAAGGCACGAAGTTCTAGTGGCTGGAATCACGGAAGAAGTAATCCTGGGATTGGACCTCGTCAAGAAACTTGGATGCCAACTGGATATGAAGAATGATGTTCTTCGACTGGGAAAAGAAGAGATCCCGTTCAATGATGTGGATGACAAGACATATCGGATTCGATTGACAGAGGACATCACGTTGCCAGGTCGAACTGAAAGCATAGTGATTGGTAGTTGTGATGATGTTACGAGAAATGGCTGCTTTAAAGTAATCGAGCCCTCTGACGATGCAATACTGGCTAAAGGACTGTTACTTGGGAAGACACTGGTAAGGTTGAGAGATAATATTCCCATCCGATTACTGAATATGAACATGTTTCCAGTCACCTTGAAGAAGAACACTTTGATTGGACACGGAGTACCAGTGTACCATACTGCAGGAGTCTCGCAGGGCCAGAAGAATACTGAAGAGCTAGTGTCCCTTCTCACCTCAAAATGTCAAGATCTGGACCGTTATGAACTAGCCGAAGTGAGGAAACTGATTCAGAAATTCTCCGACGTATTTGCCACTGACGAAAGAACAGGAAAGACCGATATTGTGCAGCATAAAATCAATACTGGTGATGCACAACCCATCCGACAGCACCCCAGACGTCTTCCTCTGGCAAAAAGAGTAGAGGCTGAACAGATTATTGAAGACATGGCTAGAGAAGGTGTCATTGAACCATCCAATAGTCCCTGGACGTCGCCTGTAGTGTTAGTGAAGAAAAAGGACGGGTCCACCAGGTTCTGTGTAGACTATATGCAGCTCAATCAAGTTACGAAGAAGGACAGCTATCCCTTACCTAGAATAGATGATACACTAGATACACTCTCGGGATCACGTTGGTTTTCCACCTTAGATTTGAAGAGTAGGTATTGGCAGGTTGGCCTGGATCCAAGAGACAAAGAGAAAACTGCCTTTAATATTGGAACGGGTCTGTGGCAATTTAAAGTGATGCCCTTCGGTTTATGTAACGCTCCTGCTACATTCGAGCGTTTAATGGAGACAATACTGAGAGGACTCTCCTGGAAGACTTGCCTGGTGTACTTAGATGACGTGATAGTAGTGGGAAAATCATTCCGAGACCACCTACACCACCTGTCCGAAGTTTTCCAGCGACTTCGTGAAGCCAACCTAAAGCTGAGTCCCAAGAAATGCAATTTATTTCGAACTGAAGTGAAATATTTAGGACATGTAGTTTCTCGAGGGGGCGTGAAAGTTGACCCGGATAAGATCACAGCAGTACAGGAATGGCCTATACCGAAAGACAAGAGTGAATTGCGAAGTTTCTTAGGCTTATGCACCTATTATAGAAGATTCGTATCTGGATTCGCCAAAGTTGCCAAACCTCTTACAAAATTAACAGAGGATGGACAGGAGTACATATGGTCCTATGATTGCGCTGAAGCTTTCGCACAGCTGAAGAAGGCCCTGGTCACAGCTCCAGTTTTAAGCTACGCAAGAGCTGAAGGGAAGTTTGTGCTCGACACGGATGCTAGTAATACAGCCATCGGGGGCGTTCTATCGCAGGTTCAGGATGGACAAGAAAGGGTGATAGGATATTTCAGCAAGGTCTTATCGAAGCCAGAACGAAATTACTGCGTGACCAGAAGAGAACTTTTAGCAGTCGTCAAGTCCGTAGAACACTTCTACAAATATTTGTACGGAAGAAAATTTCTGCTGAGAACGGACCATGCTGCTTTGAAGTGGCTCCTGAACTTCAAGAACCCGGAAGGACAAGTGGCCAGATGGATTGAAAGACTGCAAGAATATGACTTTGATACCGAACATAGAATGGGGGCTACCCATCGCAATGCCGATGCGTTATCAAGAAGGCCTTGCCCCGAGGATTGCAGCCATTGCTCACGTGTGGAAGACAAAGTTGATGTGAGACGGACCACAGTAATTGAAGATGATTGGCTACCCCAAGAAATACAACGGGCACAAGAAGAAGATCCAGACTTGAAAGTAATCCTGAGTTGGAAGAAGAGTGGTAGACGACCTACTTGGGAAGAAGTATCCAGGCTGAGTCAAAATGTTAAGTCATATTGGGCACAATGGGAAACGTTGAAGATCGATAAAAGTCTTCTGAAGCGTTGTTGGGAGAGTGACGATGGATCTGAACAGAGGCTCCAGTTGATTGTGCCGAAGAGTCGAGTGACAGACGTTTTGACCAGATTACATAATGGAACTTCAGGTGGACATTTTGGGATTACTAAGACGCTAGAGAAAGTCAGGCAGCGGTTTTATTGGATAAACTGTAAGAAAGACATTAAAGACTGGTGTAGAACATGTAAAGCTTGTGCTGCAGCTAATGGTCCTTACGGCAAAGGGAAGGCTCCAATGAAGCAATATAAAGTCGGATCTCCCATGGAACGAGTAGCTATCGACATCGCGGGCCCCTTTCCCGAAACAGATCACGGAAACAAGTACATATTGGTAGCCATGGACTATTTTACCAAATGGGTGGAAGCGTACGGTATTCCCAATCAAGAGGCAGGTACGGTTGCTGATAAACTGGTCAAAGAATTCTTCTGCAGATTTGGAATACCTCTAGAGCTGCATTGTGATCAAGGCCGAAATTTCGAGTCGACATTATTCCAAGAAGTTTGTAGGAAATTGGGGATTAATAAGACAAGAACAACAGCTCTACATCCTCAATCAGATGGCATGGTAGAACGAATGAATAGGACCATGGGAAAACATCTTGCCAAAGTAGTCTCCGACCACCAGCGGGACTGGGATGAGTATTTGCATCTATTCACCATGGCATATAGATCTTCGGTTCAAGAATCCACCAAGGAAACTCCAGCCAATATAATGTTCGGCCGAGAAATTAGACTACCTTGTGACCTAGAGTTTGGTTGTAAGCCTGGAGAAGATGTAGCCGGGGAAGACTACGTCAGTAAATTGAGGAGTAAGCTAGATTACATCCATGACAAGGTGCGTAATCAAATGCAGCAAGCAAGTGATAGGATGAAAATGCGCTATGACATCAAGGCCATTGAAGGAGGGTTCACCGCAGGAGATCTGGTGTGGTTGTATAACCCTCAAAGAAAAAGAGGATTTTCTCCGAAGCTGCAGAGACAGTGGGAAGGACCGTATGAAGTCATGAAAAGGATAAATGATGTAGTTTACCGGATACGGAAGCTTCCTAGAGGAAAACCTAAGGTAGTCCATTTCAATCGATTGGCTCCGTACGCGTCAACACAGGATGACGAAGAAGAAGTACGTTTCATCGAGGTTCCGGCGAAGGAAAGTGACGATTTTCAGGAATTCATGAATAGTTATGGGGGAACACGAGTTGCACGGTTTGGCGTTACAAAGGAAGTTCAACAAGACCTGTTTACAGTTCCCGAGGAATACTCTCTTGCTCATTGTGTAGCAGCGGATCTAAGGATGAGTAGAGGAATAGCAAGAGTATTCAGAAATAAATTTGGACGTCAAGAGGAACTGATGAGATTGCAGCCCAGAATCGGAAAATGCCTGAGACTGAAGTCAGAGGGTAGATTCATTTATTACGTAGTCACCAAACAGTACTCATATCAGAAGCCCACCTACCAGAATTTATGGACAGCACTGCATGGCTTGAAAGAAGAACTGTAATGCTTTGGGATTAGGAAATTAGCTGTCCCCAAACTAGGTTGTGGACTGGATCAACTGAATTGGAGGGTTGTGCGAAGCATGCTTGAGGTAGTCTTCCAGAAGACAGGTATAGAGATTTTGGTATGCAATTTCAACCCAAAGCAAAACGTAAAGCCCAGCAAAACCGTAGATTGCTACTTCCATCAGAGGGGCTACTGCAGAAATGGTAACGATTGCAGATTTCATCACGGTCCTCTGAGGAATTCGTGGAATCTGTTCTGGGACAGAACAGGCTTAAGGAGGGGACAGTGTGACGAGTACGGCCCTGTCTATTCTAGAATGCTCCAGAAGGCCCGAGCAGTCTATGAGTCACCCGCCTCGCTCTGGAGCATTCTGGAAACTGCTGGAAATTCCACACCTAATAAAAAGGTAGGCGCGGTCAGCACAGGGACCAATTCAGCAGAGTGATTCGTAGCGGAAAGTGTTCAGTTGAAATAAATTGTGGAAATAAATTGTTAACAGACTTTTATAGAAATACGTGTTTAGTTATTCGGATAGTAGTGTGTAAATAGTGTAAATAAATAGTTTAAATATTCTAAACGTTTTGAAAACCCAGAAAACGTTACAATAACATATATTTCCCATATTCTAAGAATAATAATTACTGGCCGGGTGCGAAAGTTTTACCTTTTTGGGATTATATCACTTATTTATTCTCACAGTTCATTAATTTAATTCGTGTGAATATTCTACTAGCATAGTGGAGTACTTCTCAATGAACTTCATTCAGGTAACTATCTTATTGGGAGTCTTATCTTTGAAAGATTAATTCGGAGTATTTATAGTTAATCTTTATTCCATTATTCATCGTCTAATATTGTTGATTGATTTTCTAGGAAAGTGGTATTGCCAGGAAGGACTTGGACTGAAGATTTCTACATGATTTTGGCATTTTTTTTTTTTTACTTTTGGATGCCGCTCCCCTTCCTTGATGAATCAATGTTATTGTAAATTAGTGAAGTGAATATATAAATCTTTGTGACAACATTAGGATTGTTGTGAATCAGTGCTAACTTCTCAGAAATATTTCTTCAAGGTCCAGAAAACCGCAACCTATGTTATAAGTATTCATATTTCGTTAGGTAAAAGACAAATATCGGATACTTGTTTATCCTACAATTCAGTTTTTCGCACACATATAATTGCAAAAATTATTGGATTAAATAAACTATTATTTATAAAGCTTTCTTCTGATTGAAAACAAAAATTCCTTTCCATTCAATTTAAATTTAGAACACAGAATAATCAGAAAAATTAATTGAACCACAGAGCACCAAAGTACTTTTAGAGAAAAATGACATATACTTCAACTGGCGGACACCCCCTAGGACCATAATGGAATATTCCCACTTATTTTATGACTGGAGAAATGTCACAATTCTTGCCCATAGTTTACAAGGCAGGTTGCACTTCTTATATTTTGATGTTCTGTGATTATCAATATAAGAATTTGATTCGTTTTCGTACTTTTGGGATTATTATTTAAGTATAAGTTTCTCAACAGAATGACGGACTCTGAGGATGACTATATGTCCGATAAAATTCTAATGGAGTGGTAAGTAAATTGTAAGATTTTAATTGCATAAGTTCATTTCAATGGAAAAATCTACTGAAACTTTGGGGGGTATTTAATGCAATGTTTATTGTTGATCATGCCTGCTTCCCTAGCAGAGTCTAAAGATATCTTATCAAGATGAACTTATAAATGAAATCACAGTTTCTATTGAAATTGTAAACATTGTTTTATGCATCAATATAAGTTATCAGCTAAAGAGTTTTGTTGCACTGTAATCTTAACTGAAGTCTTTGGGCTGAATCATTCGAAACAAGGAGTCAGAAATGCTCAATTTTATTCTCAAAAATCCAACCAGTTTTATCTTCTGTTACCTTAATTACACTTGCCTGATGTGCTGTTATTGGGTAGGAAGCATATTTTTGAAAATGAATAAATATTGACTAGCCTCGAACTTCTTGCTCACCCTTCAACAAAACTTGAGGGTCAATTATTCACTGTATTTGGATCATTTTGAAAAGAAATCACTGCTAGATAATGATGTATTGAATCGCAGTTCTCATCGAAACTATGAAATTTCACATGACTAGTGGTTGTCTTTCTAGTTCAGAAGAGGTACGTCCAGGTTTATTGTTCAACAGAGGTTTAAAAAGGACTCATGATTTATATAAGAAAAAAGAAGAGCTTAAAGCTAAAAAGTGCAGACCCCTCAAGCAAATCGAAAAAGATATAAGAGAAGAAGGACTTGGTACAGCAATATCCACAGAAAATAAAGGATTCAAATTATTGGAAAAAATGGGTTTCAAGCAAGGGGAAGGTTTAGGCAAGTCTGGTGGCGGTCTAAGAGAGCCTATCAACATTGTTGTGAGACAAGGTACATCAGGACTTGGTAGGGAAAGCCATCAACAGGAAATTTTGAACAGAAAGAGAGAAATGAGAACCAAAAAAATCTGTGACCGTGAAAATAAATTTCGAATAACAAACAGAGAGAAAAAAAGATTACAAATATTGAGAAGTGATTTCTTTAATGCTCAAAGAGTATGTGAAGAATTAGACTACAGGATTGTAAGTATTGACCACAATCAATATTAGATGCTATTTTCCAATAGGTACATTTTGTGTAAATCTAGTTAAACTGTTTTGAAGCTATATTTGGTTGAGGGGAATATTGTAACAGAAGACTGTAAAACACCTTTTTAATTTGGAATTGTGTGATGTCATATTGATTCTCTTTTTTAGCATCGATCCGATCCTGTTGAAGACTTTTTTTGGACGAAAAATACTATCAAAAAGAAACGAAAAGAAGAAAAACAAAGCATTATTCAAGATGAAGAAGAGGATGAAGATAGTGATGATGAAGAATTCGAATCTCAAATTACTGAAGAAAATTTGAATGCCATAATAAGTTACTTAAGGAATAAACATTTATATTGCTTATATTGTATCATGACAGGTACTAATGATGAAGATCTTAGGGAAAATTGTCCTGGACCATATAGAATAGATCATGACCCAGAGTATGACTAGGTTTCATTCCAGTATATATTGAGGTTGGAGTATACTTTGGAAAGGATGATTTAGAAAGTTATATTATTGGGGGAGCAATTTTACTTCCAAAAAGTGAACACAGAAATGCTCTTGATATATGACTATTGTTACTCTCCACATGAAGTGAGATATTTGTTGAATTAATTATTGAGTTTATTCAATTTGAAATATTCCATAATTCCTACTTGAACATTAATAATTTGATTGTTCATTCTGAATATTGTCTAGTCTGCAGTTAAGATCTTTTGATCGTTTGGTATATTAGCAGCTATTAAATGTCATTCAATATGTATTACTTGAATATTTATTCTTGTTCCAACATCCATTGAATTTTTCTAGTTGCAAATACAGCTATCAAAGTGAAGTCCAGTTTTGTTGATAGGAGGTGGCAACGTTCATCCTAGTTGATTTGGTTGATGGAGATACATTGGATGGATTATTTAATAATTATTTTCAGCCTCATGTTCAAGAACAGAGCTGGAATATGTTTTATCAAAGAAAATATTGAAAAGGCTGAATAAGAACTGATATTTCTTACACATTGAACAAGCCATTGCTCAGGTATGTGTGAAGATGTTGGGTGGATCATTTTCTTGATATAATTAGGGTTTGAATATACTACTGGATCATTTCATTCCATATGGTCCAACGGCTGGTATCATTGAATTGTTCTGCTAATGTTTCAACGAAGAAGAGGACAAATTAATATTTTCAAATCCAGTGAAATTAAACTAAGCTAATTTTTTGTTATGTACCATGTGATACATAGGTTTTGTTATAGATGTAATGATATTGTATAAAATTGAATATTTTCTTCTTACAGTACCATAATTCAGTTTGTACCTGGTAATAAACCAAACAAAGATACTGGTTTTCTAATTTATTTTCAACATGGAATCCTAAAATTTCTGGGTTTTTCGTTGTCTGATACCTTCAAATGAATATCTTTCTGGTTTTTTTTCACAGCCTGATTCCCTAAAAGGTTCATTGTTTGTCCAGAAGGATCTCTTTCATATTTTATGAAACTAGTGGAGATAATTTGATTAATCTACAAGGCTGCATTACTACATCAAATGTATTCATTGATCTAAACTGCTGACTTTTAACTATTCTTAATCTGATGGAAATATATACTACTTCTCGGATAAAATTTAATTAATTAACATAGTTCCATAGCTGTTAAACCACCTATATTCAATTCTGTGAATGTAAGTGAACCAATACACAACAAAATTTTGATGAATATAGCATGCCTCAAAGTGAAAAAACCTTGAACACCAGAAATAAATGGAAGGCTTGATCTTGTTGGAAATATTGGCTTAAATCGTATAGAAAAAGAATTATATATTTAAATAGTTGAACTAAAAAATAATTTTTCTCCAGTGGGAGCATTTATAAAGATCAGTATTGTACAAAAAAATTCATAATTTAAGAATAATTAAATCAGTTATATAATGAATCATTAAAAATTAATCTTATTGTTTCCCAGTCGACCACAATGCTAACAAACCAGCTGTTACACTAATGGACAATCCATAATTTAAGATTGGTGAGAAAGAACGAAGAATATAAAAACTTGCAACAATAACAGTAGTCAAAAACAGAGCATTATTATAGAAAATGGAAAAAGTCGTTGCCTCAAAGTCAGCTACTTCATTTTTCTTCCAGAGGATTCTTTCATCTTTTTCTTTCTTGCTCATTTTTTTATCTTCAGCAAATTTCTTCCCTAGCTCTTTGGTAACTGCCTCCTCTCTTTTTACGGCAATTTTATGTTTCAGGGTGAATTTAGTATTTCTGTATGCCATTGCTAATAAGAAGGTGGATAATGCAGATACCCCTACGAAATAGATGACTGAAGAATAAATATCTATCATATGGATCCTCCAAAATAACCATATTGGTATAACTGACACAATAAGTGCGTTCCCGTAAAAAAGGGCTGAAGATTTTGTTGATACATCTCTGCTGAAATCTTGTAAGAGAAGTTCCTCTTCTTTTGTGAAGCCTTTATTTTGTGTTTTTGACATTTTGCACCACTTTTTCACTCAGAAGTTACACTGTATCACGAATATTCTGAACTGGACCAGTCAAACAAACTGTTTACTTCGGTATAGAGAAATGTCTAGTTGTATAATTGGCCGAAATATCCTCCACGCTACCTCCACGTAGGTTTTGAAAGTCTGCAACGAAAACTTCATTCCACGTTGACATATTAGTGGACTCTTCTTCTTGGTTTGCGGATCACAAGACTGATTGACCTATCCACCCAGCTAGTTTTTATATTTTCGTAAACATTATGATGATGTGTCGGAAATCAATAATGAAATATTCTGTTCAGGCCATTAAAACTGTTATAGATTCTTGCAATCATATTTTCAGGAGAAACTTTTCTCCTCACTGGTTTGTGTTTTGTGTGCTGCCGTTCTCACATGAGCGACGAAGGCTTCAGTTCGCTCGTACTGTAATATTTGATGAATTTCGCTGTATCGTGATCACAGAAACTTCCTACAGCCAGTGCATATTTTCCCTTGAGTTTCGGGAACTGTTTGTAGATCAAATGCATTTGGAATTTCAAGTAAATCCAGTGAGTGTAAATTTGACTTATTGGTAATAGATTAGCAAATTGGATATAAACTTGAAAATTGTGCTAAGCCATGCGATACACCTTCAGTCAAGCCTGTTTTTTCCTCCCTTTACCTTCTCTTCTGTTTATGAAGCATTTTATGATATCAAAACGATGGTGCTCTTTTTACTTAATGATCAAGTGCGCATAAATTAAAAAAAATTCAGAAGCTTCCACCGAACCCCGAATCAGTAAAGTAATGGGTGTGTTTTTGAAATCACCAGACTAGTGTGGTGGATACAACACCAAGTTTTTTAATTGCAGGTTGACATGACATATTTGTCAAATTATTCCAGTCCAGAGTCCAACAATCATCCACCATTTGTATTCGGTGTCCACCATTATCCACCTCAACCACACCAGTTTGGTGAATTAAAAAACTCGCCCTATGAATTGATTCTGTGTTTGACCGCTTACTGTATATCAGAGGTGATACAATCACTGTCAAAGATTAAATACTAATCTTTGATCACTATGGAATCAGTTCCTACACTGCAATATCTTCAATGATCATATTGAATTTGAATTAATGAAAATGATGTTCTGAGTTCTGCCTTGCAACAAGTTTGTGATTATTCAAAACAATTTGAACATAAATTATGAGATGAGGCAATGATGGTCCAAAGATGAGGCTACATCTTGAAAGGTGGCTATTGGACATATCCAAATATATCCTTGGAGATAAAACATCGTTGCCATATTTTCATTTCGAATGGTAGAATGCAGTACAAATAGTTAGATTCGATGTTATTCTTAAGTCAACTGGTTTTATTTCAGAAAAAAAATTTGGATTTTTCACGAAGGGTGTTAATTAGTCTTTTGATTATGCCACTCTGAGCATTTGTCCTAGCAAATAGCTATTATGCTATCTCTTCGCACAAATGTTCACTTATTACCTAATTTTGTGCCGAATTTGGTCGAAAACGGTTATGTTAAACTTATCGATGAATGTTCACATTAAGTTCTTTCTGTCCATATCTGGCTAGCCGATCGTAAAAACAATAACTTCCGAACGAAAAAGTCCATAAATTTGCCAATTTTCGAGTGCGTTGGTGGTCTGAATTCGACTTCTCAGTTCGTACATAAATACAAACCGTAATAATGTCATACGAATCTGTTTTTGCGCGCTGGTTCTGAGGAACAGTGTGTTACAGTTTTTTCCAAATGCCAAATGTCTGTAATTTTCATATTTCGAGCCGAAAATGGTCTGAAACAACTAGGTTGTACTCAGTAATGGTAAATCCGATATTGAAATGGATTTTGTCCGCCCGGCTGTCTGTTATCACGATAACTTGGAAGAGGAAATAGCAAGTGACATGAAACAGAGAAGTTGCGCATCAAAATGCAACGGCTAAGTTCGGTAATGGGCTAAATCGGACAAACGGTTTTCGTGGTGAAACTCAGTTGAATTTTTGACGATATTTCGTCAATCTCTCAGTAAATATCAACACGATCGGATTGAAACTTGATAATGAGTTGTTGAATTCTAACGCTCAACTGCTTGTAAAATTTTGTTAGGATCGTATCATTAGTATTCAAAAAAAAAATTGTTCGGGAATTTTCCGAATTTTTACAGATTTGGATTCGATATTTTACAACAGTGTTTCAAATTTCTGTTTGATTCAATTTCAATTTTTGTAGATGTTGCGAAAAAATATGCCAAATTTCGTAGTTCTCCTCAGTTTTCATATTATTTCCGTAATAACTGAAAAAATACTCATTCAATAATGATGACTCTTGGTTACCAGGTGAAAAATGCTAATGCACGATTTTGTGCAGAATTTCGTGATGATCATGTAAATAGAAAAATTCCGAAATCATTTCGAGTTTGAACATGAGCGTAGTTAGTAGTTAGGAAGAAACACGGTTCATGCAAAATGTTATGGGGATTTTGTTGAAGAGAAATTTTGAAATATTTTTTTCACGATACGATCCTCAAGAGATGATGCACAAGTTGGCGCTTGGCATTTTGCAACTAATCACTAAGTTTCAGTCTGTTTTCGTTAGAATTTTTCGAAATATCGGAAAAACCATCGAAAATTTCACTCCGAAACTGTTCGCCGGATTTTTTCCTTTAACAAACTCAACGGAGAGATCCAGAATCACCTTCCTGAAAATTCGTAGACTCTATGTCGGTTCGTTTGAAAGCTATCCTAATTTTAGTTGGGCTAGGAATTGCTGCAAGCATTCTTTCGAATGATTTGGTTTATTGATCTGAAAGCTCAATTTTATTGCATTAGAACCTACTTTTTTATAGCCATGATCTTAGAATATAGAAAATGTTCTATATTCTATGGCCGTGATCGAATCTACGTACGAAATGTACGATGTAGGTGTGGAAATTACACCAATGCCCTAAAATTCATATTTTCTGAAATTTGCGTAAAAAGCAATGTAAGCGATCGACTAACGAATTTTATAGCTACTTCTCAAAAAGAAAATTGTCCCTAAGAAAATGGAGGACATATTGGATATTGATATTTATTTCAGAATGTACTCAAAAAAATAAAAAAAACATGGCAATTCAGTTTTTATTTTTGAGGAGGTTGAAATGTTATCGTAACTGCTTATCTCGGAAAATATTTATTTTAGGGCAAATACATTATTTCTCAACGTAGATTCCATTGGTTATAAATAAATGAGTTTCTTATTTGAAAAAGTGAATTTACACATTTTCGAAATTGCCGACTTTGAAAACGCTTTTGTGATCTCCTGTATAATGACCTTTAATTGTGACAGGAGAATTTTTCTTACTATCCGCGGAAGCCTAAAATCGACATTTTTCCAATGAAAAACCTTGAAGATCTCCATGTTTCAGCAGAACATCATTTCCAGTTTATTTCTCGCAATTTTATTATGAAATTTGGAGCTTCCTATTCGAAAAAAGAAAGTTGGTGTCACTTCCGGCGAAACCGGAAGTCCCACCAATCTCAAAAAAGTTACAGGGAGTCATCTCTGTCTAGTCACACCTCAAGTCCGAAATGAAATCGTGAGTTTCGATTCCTTTCCGAAAATATTTCAACGGACCGTATTCGTGGGACACCCGGTAAACATAATAAAGAAACTTATTATAAAAGTTTTTTCAAACCCTCGGGTTATTCATTCTGAAAAATATAAAGCATGTGTATTTGTAGCGTTCATTTGGACTAATTGTGTATGTTTTTTTATCGATATAACGCAGGTTTTTAATGGGTTCGCCTATGGAGTATTTACGTTGTAAATATCGGTATATTTCAAATCATTGTTTATTGCGACGTCATTTATATTATTTCACTTGTAAAAATATTTGTTTTATCTTAACGATGGACAAGATTGCGTTAGCTTTCCTATCTGTTGCTTAGTTCTTTTGCTGATTTTGTTTTAAAAATTATCTACCTTCTTAGTGACCTGTGTATAAAAGCAATTATTGTAAACAATAAACTCTCTCCCTCTCTTGAAGGAGTCCAACCTAATCATTTAAGTCGAAAATTCAAGACATTCGGGAAAAATGATTACGTTGTTGTTCCTTAAAAGTAGCGCGTGAAAAGTCGAAATATAAAGAAAGGAGGCAACACCGCTACATACATATATGTGTATACGAAACGATAGACAGCGGTGTATAACGAATCTCTGCGAACAACTAGCGCGTCTGACTATGTTGCGCTGCTGCAGTTGACCCGTCTGGGTTGACTTTCTTGTATTCAAGCATATACCCGCTTCCCCCGTTGGGGACATAGACTCAAGCTTGCGCTAGTGTGGCATCAGAGTTCTCGGATCTGTTGAGTTCAGTCCGTTCCTATCAGTCTGTCATAATACGTTCAAGGTAGTTGCCGTGTGGTGTGCAGTGCGTGTGTAGTGCGAGTCCTGCCTGGTGCCCAACATGGCATTGAATCAGGATGAGGCCAAACAGGTGGTTAGAGTCGATCAGGACTCCGAGACCGACCTACAGGCCCTCTTCGACAGTGTCCTCAAACCAGACGCTAAACGTCCTCTTCAAGTACCATGGAGCATGAGGAAATTGCCAGACTCATTTTTTAACCCTCCGTCAACTGGTTCGAAGAGTATAAATCATTCACGCGAAAATTCTGTGGACTCAGCGTTCGGTTCTTCGACGGGAAATTCAACAACAGCCCCTGTGAATACAGTGCCTTTGCAGACAGCTCACCATAGGGCTCATAGTTCGCCAGCATCCCTTCAGCAAACTTATGCCGTAGGCCAGCAATCGCCTGGACATCATCATATCAAACAACGTTCGTACGATGTCGCGAGTAAATCTGAAGATAACACACCGTTGCCACCAGGATGGGAACAGGCAAGAACTCCCGAAGGACAGGTGTATTATCTCAAGTGAGTACTGAATAAAGAATCTACCTGGCCCTGGCGCAGTGAATCTACCTGTTCGTCGACTCTTGTATCTTTTAGTGCCTACCTGCCAGTCAGGTTGTATTGTTGAATTTCTGTTTACATTTAAATACATTTTGGGGACCGATCCCAAACTCAATAGCTTTCTCGGCCACTATACGCTACTTTCTATCCCGGAACCATGGTTCTATCGTCTTCATTTACATATCAATGATAATCTACTTGATCATTCACCATCTAATTAACACGTTACTTACTTAATCCTACTACCTTGCTAGCTGATGTGTTGCCACCTCTTCCTTACTATTTGTACGACTACAAAAATCTCAAGTGGATTTGTTCCGATAAAACCTCATCAATTTGCCTAGTTTCTACGCGTTTTCTTCAAAATTTGTTCTGATGTTTTAAACGGTATATTTCTTCTTGACTCTTTCATCTAGCTGTGTCAACTGTTACACGCCGACAATATTGTCTTGTATTCGGTAACGGCAAAAGTCGATTTTCGATATGTTTTCTATCGGAACTACACAAAACGTTTTTCAGAATATTCTCTCTCATCTTCGAGGAATTAATTCAGTGTTTGTTGTTATTGTGTTTTCTCCAACCTGTTAACTTAAAAATATCCTTTACAAAAAATTATTTGTGTTATTATAAAACCTGTTGCACTTCCAGCATTTTCGACTATAACTGATTTCCTGTTTCTACTATTTTTCAACACTCTCACATTACGAGATATTCCTTCAACTTCTTTAAGTTTTTTTTTGTTATATTATTTTTAACGGCAAGCCCAAGAAAACATGCGATGTTCATAAATTTTCACTTCTCTTTGCGCATAGAATTTTGGGAATATAATACTTAGTCCATGATAAAGATGTACTGTTATCTTGGATCAGTTAAAGTATTCATTTGAATGCATAGATCGATTGAAGGATACTTAGACAGTAGCTTGCAATTTTTTTCCTCAATATTTTTATCTCCCAATAGGTGATTCATCATAAAATATACCAAAAACAATCGAAATTATTCCCTTTTCGTATTCAAAAATTGTCTTATTCCAAATTTCTCCGCTTTTACCAAAAAAATTTAGCCAATTAGGTCCAATGAGCGAATAGTTGGTAATTTGAATTCATTGAAACCGTTTTTATATCCGAAAAGTTCAACATTTCGACTAGATTCGAATATATACTAATATCTTTAGTAATTCCAAAATCTTTCATTTTTTTTGTGCTATAAGCCAAAAGTTCTCGCGAATTTCATATCTAGTGACTCAAATTTTATTGTTATTTGCTAACTGGTTCAACATGTCCTTTCCGGTTTTCTATTGATCTCATTTGCTGAAATCTTGAAACCTTCCGATGTAATCTTTATTATTCAGCCAATTAAATAAATATTTGCAATGAACGCCGACAATATTGTATCGTGTTTAACATCAACTTTGTAACGGCAAAATAATTGATTGTTAATGAAGATTGCATCAATTATGTTGTTATCCTGATTCATTAGAATTGTGCATTTGGGAATCACATTATCTACTTTCTTTAATGACATTTGCATTACCATGACGTTTGTGATGAATCCAAAAACCCTAAGCGTTTCACCATGTTTCCGCCAATTCCGCAAAATTCGCCGCAACTGGTTTATTGTGATTTGATAGTTCGTCGAATCGCACAACCTTGAAAATCTATTCACAATTTTGAAATAAAGATGAATTCCACGTGACAATCCGAACATCGCCTGGTTCCCTACTCACCCACATATTGGTCAATTAAAAATAAAATGTTGAAATAACATCAATAACGCTTCGTTTGCTTTGCTGAGCTAAAAAGAAAACGATACGGGATGGTAAAAATAATCGTGGACCTGCAGCTTTCTTAAAAAAAATCACGACGGCTCATCCTGTTTATCTGACTTGAATTCGAACGTATGTCGTTTCGAATTCCGTAGTTCTGGTTGTTCTTTCAATTATTAAAACTTTACTTAGCGATTTTTGTTTTGTTATGGATGAAATTATGACTCTGTACTTTTTGATGATTAATATAGTTTTTATTGTAGATTACTAGTTTTATGAACAGGTTGGTAGGATTGCCTGCTCATGTTCAATTGTAAGAATTATTCATGTAAAATTATTAAAGATGTTAAATTCATTGTTCTATTATTTCCAATGAATATTCGTGAATGATATAAAACTATCATGGCATCATTCAAAATAGTAAGTTCAGATTTTTCCTCGATTTCTCAAATTCATATTAGCACTTATTCCATATGTACATTAAAGCTTACATCGGGAGGATTTTGCATTTTTCTCCAGTTTTTTGTAGATTTCAGAATCTGAAAAAAAATTAAAAATTAAATAAAAACTGTTATTCCGGATTGCAGGAATGGAAATTTTTGTCAAGGGCGGTTTCTAAAAAAAAAAATTCCTAGGATCAACAAAGTGATATGTAACGTTTCAGAATCTCAATCTGACTCCTTCATCAGATAAACCAGAAAATAACCAAAAATTATTTTCAAGAAACGAAAATAATCGAAAGAAAATAATTTCGCAAATTTTCTCGTTTATCTGATGGAGTCATATTTAGACTTTCAAACGTTACTGTTCACTTTGTTGATCATTTTCGTTATTGCGATATTTTTCATTTGGCAGCATTTTTTCTAGAAGACCGCTCTTGGCATTTAGTTTGAATCCCGCAGTGTGCAAGGAGATTTTTAGGAATACTAATTTTATTTAACTTTTAATAGTAATTTTCCGAATATTGGGAGTGAAGTGAGAATCAAAAACCAGAAAAATAATGCAAAATTCTCCCACAATTTCCTTACAGATCGATATTTGATAACTGTCTCATTTCTCGAACAGGCGCGTAAAAACTAACTGACAGATTAAGCTCGTAAATGGATTATTTCTTATGTGTTTTCTGGGTTTTCACTAACCTAAACTATTTGCTAAGGGCAGTTTCTAGGAAAAAAAAATTCTTAATGAACAATATTGGAAAAACGCTAATGATCAACAAAGTGAACTTGTAACCTTTTCGAGTCTGAATCTGACTCCTTCACCAGACAAAGGAGAAAATTTCCAGAATTAATTTCTTTCGATTATTTTCGTGTTTTGATAATTTTGTCAAAAAAAATAATTTTGCAAATTTTCTCGGTCTCATCAATGAATCAACAACTATTTTCCTAGAAACTGCCGTTGACAACTAGTTCCAATCCAGAAATCCGCAAGGACGGTTTCTCTAATAACAATTTTGAATTATTTATAGTCTCAGATCGGCAGTGAAAACCTAGAAAAAACCTGAAAAATAATACAAAATCCTCTCAAAATATACATTAATCATTACTTGTCCTATTTCCCTGACAGATTAAGCTGGTGAATGAAGTCTTATCTCAACTATCATCGAATAATAATTTTAAAAAACCATTGTTTCTTAGAGATAAAATATTATGATAATAGTTCGTAGGTAACATTGAAAATCGAACCAGAGTTTCCAATATTGTTCATTACGCTGTTGCAAAACAAAAATAGCAATAAATCCCATTCAGTTTTCCATCTGGCATAGATTAGAGAACTACAAGTGTATTCGTTTGTCGCTCGTATGGCGCCATTCAGATAATAAAACACATCTTCTCTCACTCTCTATTTCACAACGACATTGAATTTGTTCTGAGAAATATACAGGATGTCCAACTTGAATCGACTTGTTTCAGTGTTGAACGAGCTTGTATTGCCACAATTTTAACGTGCATGTCTGCAATTTTCGAATTTCGAGCATAAACTGGTTTCACTGATAACGGTGTCAAAATCGATTCTGACCGGCCGGCATAGGACACGATAAACGTCGAAAGAATCGAGCTGTCAACTTGAAACTTCCAGAGTAGCTCGTTGACGGGCCAAATCGACTAAACTGTTTTAGCGTTGTAGTCCTTTTAATTGTTGAGATTTTTTTCTCCAAAACTCCAGGAAGTACTTGGATGATCGGATTGGAACTGGGCAATTGATTGGAGCATAACGACACTCAAGTCTGCAAAATTTCATTTTCCGATATTTCCAAAAATATAAATTGGATCGAATTTAAATCCAGTTATTAATTGACAAATGACAGCTTGAAGGTTCATGAAGAATTTCGTGAGTATACAATGAGAAGATCGCCATCTTTCGTAATGAACCGCACACATTCACCTCTACAAGTATCCAGTCTCCAAGTCGTTTCTTTTTGAAGTCAATCTGTTTTCAGGATAGGTCGGTATAAAGGTCATTGAAATCAAAATTTCAATATCATGACCCGAAGCGACACTTCCTATTTGGTTCTAAAATTTATGCTCATATGAATACGTGACCCATCTTTATATTGACACTACAATTTCGTCCTTAGAAAACCAAATATAAAGTTTGTAGCTCACTTGATAGAGGCCACAAACTAGTTCATTCTGAACTAAACAAACATGAGTGGATCAACAATTTTATCTGGGTATTCCATGTATGTCGGATATATTTAAGATACTTATTGTTTATTATCTCATGGAAATTTTGCAGCATGGAAAAAAATTAAAATGGAATAAGAAATTGATTAGATTTTCGAAAGTATTCTCCAAAGCACGTAGAGTCACATTTCTTCATGAATGCCAAAAACTGCTTTTTTCGCCTTTTTACGGACTTTTTGCGCGTATGTTCTAGGGGAACAGCGTGCTATCGTTTTGTCCAAATATCTGTAATTTTGGATGATTGAGCCGAAAATGGTCTCAATCGACTAGGTTGGACTCACTGATGACGAATCCGGTGTCAAAATCGATTCTGTCCGGCCGGCCGTAGACACGCTAACTGTCGACAGAAGCAAGCTAGCAACTTGAAACTTTCAGGATAGGTTGCGCATCAGAATGCCGCGGTTAAGTTCGTTAATGGGCCAAATCGGTCGAATAGTTTCCGAGTTATAGGCACTTGAAGTTTTGAAGTTATTTATTTTTTATTTCGGAAACTACTTGAGCGATTGGATTCAAACTTGACAGTTGGGTGGAGTATTACGACGCGCAACTTCGAGCCAAATTTCGTCAGGATCATATTGTCAGTAAATTTAAAAAAAACTTTTTTTCGAAATTTTTTTCCGAAAATTTTTTTTTCGGAAACCATTCATCATATACGAAAAAAAATTCCACTCACACTTTGAGCTTCATATTTCACAGCAGTGTACCAAATTTCAGTTCGATACGATCCTAAGGTTTGGAGATATTGGGAAAAAATATGTCAAATTTCGAGGTTTTCTTCTCGATATCGTTGATTTTTTCGGTATAACTCGAGAAATACTGATTCAAGATAAAACTTTACAGCTAGTTTTGAGATGCTGAAAGACAACTCTATGCAAAATTTCGTGATAATCGTGTCATTAGAACAATTTGAAAAAAAAAATTGTCAGCCTAACGGCCGACTGCGTAAACACAATAACTTCCGGAAGAAACGACTTAGAAACTCGATATTTGTAGAGTAGGTTTGGGTCTTAATCACGAAGGTCGAATTCCTGAATGGGTAAAATCCGCCCAATGATTCCGTAGATATACCCATTCAAAATTTTATTTTTCCAATATTTTCAAAAATACAGATTTGATCGAATTGAAATCCAGTAATTTATCAGTAGAAAATTTCAAAAAGCACTGCCGTGAAGGCAGCAGCTTTTGCGTGCATGTTCAAATTCGTTGCTGAAGCGGTCATCTACATTGAACATGCGCGCAAAAGTTGCTGCCTTCACGGCAGTGCTTTTCTAGGAATCAACTCGTTATCATTTCGTCCTTAATTTTCGAATTTTGAGCTGAAATCGGTCTCGAAGGACTAGGTTGAACTCACTGATGAAGAATCTGCGGTCAAATTCAATTCTGTCCATTTGTATGTGCTGTAACTTTCGAAGGAAAAGACTTAGCGACTTAAAATTGTCAGATTAGGTTTGAAGTCCGAATATTTTTAACATTTTTGATGAAAAATTTTGTTTCCCTGCAAAATATTGATTAGATTTCAATGGAAATCGGCACAAACCTCAGAGTCAGTATTTAAAAACAATGTACCAAATTTCAATTTGATCCGATATTTACTTTCGCAGATATAAGGAAAAAATTGTGCCAAATTTCGTTGTTATTTGGAATTTTAACGTTATTTCCTCAATATCTCGAGAGGTACAAATGCAATCAGATTAAAACTTCGTAATCAGGTGCAGATTACCAACACGCAACTTGGTGCAAAATTTCGTGTTGATCTAATAGTTAGAATTTGAACAAGCTCGCAAAAGCTCCTGACCCAACGTCAGTGCTTTTCTAGATTTTTTACTTACATTGTATTATTTATGATATTATTCATTGTGGACAGAATACTCTCACCGAACGTGAATAACTACTCTCTAATCCATATAAATACCCCTGCTTGACACACGTGCTGATAAGGTTATCGCAGGACCCTTTGAGGAGTTGGAATCACTTTTGTAATTTACTAATTCGGATATTCTCCGTGTCGAAATCTTTTCGTATTGTTCTTTAAGGAATCGTATCTAATACGGAATGGGAAATGTTTAACTCTTGATCTCTACGCAAGCAATTTTGGAACTAGAAAAAATCAATACATCCGGTTACGATAATCTGTAGTTTTGTTATTTGTTGTTCATGTAAATTCGCTTTTATCACAAATAAAACATAAAACAACTCACTAACTCGATATTTGTAGAGTAGGTATGGAACTATCTAGTGAATCTTCAATAAAATCATTCCTCTGTGCACCTTTCCTAATGTTTGAAAAATATTTCTGCCGAAGCTGGAAATTCCTTGAAAATATCAATTGGAAAGGTGAATATTTATAGCAACACCGTAGAAAATCAAGTGGGGTTTCACAAAACTTGATTTTTCCTATAAACACGTCAACTTTCTGTGGTGTCGCTAAAAGTAAATCATAGAATAACAACAATATTAACTGGAATTGAACATAGAATTGTCTTGAGAATATTTTTGAAACACGCTATAAAAGGAAATTATTCTATGAAAAACGGGGTATTCATTTCGAAAGCACACGTAAGGTGGCGTTCGTTGTATATATTGTGTATTCTCAAACTCAAGAAGTAAATAAATATGCTATTCCTCCTGTTGCTTCCAGTGTAGATTTCAAGATTTCGTGTAGCTGGAGCCCTATTTCTGTCAAATTGGACCTTTTATAGCTGATCAGTAATTAGCAGACGAGACATTTATTTTTAGATTATAAAATTCTAGGCGCCATAGTCGGCCATCGAACTGCCAGCCATGCCTGAGAAGTAAAATGAATATATTTATTTACTCCACGTATTATATTTATTGGTTTTGTTACTCCAACTTTCATTGTTTACAATATATTCATATAAATATTAATAGTTACATTATCGACGTATAAAGTTGAAATTCGAATTTTGAAGTAGAAACAGCTCGTTATAATTTGATCCCCAACAAACCTTTTCAAAGCAAGCAAAGGATGCTCTTTATGAGCGGTAAATTTTTTTCTTACTCACGATAATAGCCTCATGAAATGATTTCATTCAGTAGCATGTGATAGCTTCGAAAACAGCTGACAATATCATGTGATATTTATGGACCTCTTCTCTGAATCAAACATAAGGATGATTTAATTAATACTTATTTCCGGTAGGCGGTATAGGTATACGGAATATAACTGAACCACTTCGAAATAACCTAAATTTTCGAAATTTTTGAATTTTTTGAGGAGAATTGCATCATTTCATTCTTTGGTTCATTGTTTTTTTTTTCAGTGAAATGAATATAATAATGCACGATTTGAACTTTGAAAACCTGAAAATAAAATTGAAAATTCATACCCAGAGCGGTCAACCATCCAATTATTGAGCTCGCTTAGCGCAGTTTGAAATCCTGAAACAAACGATTTAACGATCTTCTAATTATATGATCTATACAAAATTCTGCATGGACCTTAACTGATTAATTTTGAACCTATTCCATAATTCCATCAAAAGAAAATTCAATGGTGAGTTTTTGCCATCAAGAAATTAAACCATTGAGAACCAGGACAAAAATATCGAGTTTCGTGGTTTTTGCACGCATGTTCTAGGGGAACAGCGAGCTATCGTTTTGTCCAAATGTCTGTAATTTTGGATGATTGAGCCGAAAATGGTCTCAATCGACTAGGTTGGACTCACTGATGACGAATCCGGTGTCAAAACCGATTCTGTCCGGCCGGCCGTCCGGCCGTAGACACAATAACTGTCGACAGAAGCAAGCTAGCAACTTGAAACTTTCAGGATGGGCCAAATCGGTCGAATAGTTTCGGAGTTATAGGCTTTTGAAGTTATTTATTTTTTATTTCAGAAACTACTTGAGCGATTGGATTCAAATTTGGCATTTAGGTGGAGTATAACGACGCGCAACTTTGAGCCAAATTTCGTCAGGATCATATTGTCAGTAAATTTTGAAAAAAAATTTTTCGAAATTTTTTTCCAAAAATTTTTTTTTTTGAAACCATCCATCATATCAAAAAAAAATTTCACTCACACTTTGAGCTTCATATTTCACAGCAGTGTACCGAATTTCAGTTCAATACAATCATGAGTTTTGGAGATATCCGGAAAAAATATGTCAAATTTCGAGGTTTTCTTCTCGATATCGTTGATTTTTTCAGTATAACTCGAGAAATACTGATTCAGTCCTGATAAAACTTCACAGCTAGTTTTGAGATGCTAAAAGACAACTTTATGCAAAATTTCGAGATAATCGTGTCATTAGAACAATTTGAAAAACAAATTTCTATGATTTTCTTATCATGTCATCCTCATTAAATTCTGTATGAAACTTCGAACTGTTATTTTTCGATGAAGTACTGGATTTCAATTCGATCTGATCTGTATTTTTGGAAATATTGGAAAAATAAAATTTTGGGTATATCTACGGAATCATTGGGTGGATTTTACCCATTCACGAATTCGGCCTTCGTAATTAAGGTCCAAACCTTCTCTACAATTATCGAGTTTTTAAGTTGTTTCTTTCGGAAGTTATTGTGTTTACGCAGTCGGCGGTTAGTCTGACCGTAAACACAATAACTTCCGGGAGAAACGACTTAGAAACTCGATATTTGTAGAGTAGGTTTGGGGCTTAATTACGAAGGTCGAACTCGTGAATGGGTAAAATCCGCC
Source organism: Myrrha octodecimguttata (assembly GCA_958510865.1). Lineage (NCBI taxonomy): Eukaryota > Metazoa > Arthropoda > Insecta > Coleoptera > Coccinellidae > Myrrha > Myrrha octodecimguttata. The sequence goes on along the minus strand of OY294065.1, from coordinate 28,267,819 downwards.
CAATCATTCCGTAGATATACCCATTCAAAATTTTATTTTTCCAATATTTCCAAAAAAACAGATTTGATCGAATTGAAATCCAGTAATTTATCAGTAAAAATTTCAAAAAGCCCTACCGTGAAGGCAGCAGCTTTTGCGTGCATGTTCAAATTCGTTGCTGAAGCGGTCATCTACATTGAACATGCGCGCAAAAGTTGCTGCCTTCACGGCAGTGCTTTTTGAAATTTTTCTCGTTATCTTCGTTATTTCAGGAATGACCCAAAACCCCCGAAATGAAAGGGTCATCAACAATAAACAGTAGCTTATGCAATTATGCAGTGAAAGCACATGATCAGTATCATGAATTTCCTATTACAAAAACATGATACATAAGGTTGGACAAAACGAAGTGAATGTTCTCCATGCAGAAATACGGACCAGAAAGGTGTTCTCGGGAAGTAGTCCGTGCAAATGATGTAATTTTCAAAGCATTTTCGTTCCATTATTTTCAAGCAAGATGCACCGCACACAATTGTAATTAACAGCGTATTTATAGACCAAGTTAAATTGATTAAATTAAAAACTGGAAAGAAGCAGATATTAATTCTCTAGGCCTATTGTTGTCCTGCTCGGCGTTATAGTCGTCTTTAAATAACAAACAAAACACTGATGAAAAACCGAAAATAATCCATCAAATAGGCACGAAATTTCTACTATACAGGGTGTCCCACCGAGTAGTTCATCGATCGATATCTTGACAACCAAAAGGCTAAACACTTTGGACATAGGAGAGACATTTCAAATGGACACTTATAATGTTATGAAAGAAACAACAAAATTTCAAAAAGCACTGCCGTAAAGGCAGCAACTTTTGCGCGCATGTTCAATGTAGATGACTGCTTCAGCAACGAATTTGAACATGCACGCAAAAGCTGCTGCCTTCACGATAGGGCTTTTTGAAATTTTTTACTGATAAATTACTGGATTTCAATACGATCAAATCTGTATTTTTGGAAATATTGGAAAAAAGTTTTGAATGGGTATATCTACCGAATCATTGGGCGGATTTTACCCATTCACGAATTCGACCTTCGTAATTAAGCCCCAAACCTACTCTACAAATATCGTGTTTCTAAGTCGTTTCTTCCGGAAGTTATTGTGTTAACGGTCAGCCTAACGGCCGACTGCGTGAACACAATAACTTCCGAAAGAAACAACTTAGAAACTCGATATTTGTAGAGAAGATTTGGACCTTAATTACGAAGGCCGAATTCGTGAATGGGTAAAATCCACCCAATGATTCCGTAGATATACCCAATCAAAATTTTATTTTTCCAATATTTCCAAAAATACAGATCAGATCGAATTGAAATCCAGTACTTCATCGAAAAATAACAATTCGAAGTTTCATACAGAATTTAATGAGGATCATAGAACTTTTTTTTTTCAAATTGTTCTTATGACACGATTATCACGAAATTTCGCATGAAGTTGTCTTTCAGCATCTCAAAACTAGCTGTGAAGTTTTATCAGGACTGAATCAGTATCTCCCGAGTTATACCGAAAAAATCGGCCGGCCGGACAGAATCGATTTTGACACCGGATTCGTCATCAGTGAGTCCAACCTAGTCGATTGAGACCATTTTCTGCTCAATCATCCAAAATTACAGACGTTTGGACAAAACGATAGTACGCTGTTCCCCTAGAACATGCGCGCAATATTGGGAACTTCTGCGAAGATGCCAGCGCCGTAACGGATAAATTTGGAACCTGTCCAAGCTAGTAGTTTTATGTAAACAAACCTTAGAAATGTGGTAGAGAACGAATATTTATTAAGCAGAGCTTGAATATTTAAAGAAATTATTATAATTTTGTGTAAGATTTCTTGAGAAGGAGTTTTTCGTTTGGATCACGATATAAAATCATGCTTTAAATCGTTCCTGGAGGATAATTTCGGTGTTATTTTAGTGTATATTGCTAGGTGGATCAAAATGAACCAATATCTAAGATTACTTGAATTTCTGGAAAAATAAGCACCTCAATAAGTAATTTAAGGACTCTTATTTATGTGAAGAAGTCCTAAATGCAGGTTATATTATGTGGTAAATCTAGAATCAGTCCAAATGATACGACTTGTTCTTTGTTTACATACCAGTGAATCAATAAAATGAAAACAGATTTTCTGCTTTAGTTCTTTTGCATCGTATTTCTAAAGAAAAGGAAACAGACATATAATTGATTTAATTTTCATATAACAGCAGCTCAAGATACACATACAAAATGAAAAATGTCACAGCTGGTTCAACCTACCTATATATAGAAATGAAAAGTATTAATGTATTTACTATTATCAACTTTAACAGTATAAGTTTTTGTCAGGTTTTCAACCAGATCACTCTTTTAGATAAAGATTTTGTGTAGTATGTGAATTAGGTAGCTGCAGAAGTGCTCGGTAGTTTCTCTGCAGCATTTTTCTTCAAAATTATCTTATTTTCATTCACATCTGAAAACATCATGACATAGAGTTCTTTCGAAATGAATAAATTGTAGGTAATTCACCTTTGTGAAAATAAACATCTTCAGAGAAATGCAGTGAACATACTTTCATGTATTTCGTGACCTGTTTTTCAATCTTCAATTTCTAAAGCTAGGCCTTTCTTCTATCATTGAGTTCCCTGCCAAATGCTGTTTCCAAATTAAATTTACTTTCATTTGGCTTCGGAAAAAATGAAGAACTAGAGGCACTAGATGATCCTTTCTTCTTCGACCATGAATAACATTGAGTTGAGGCACACAACAATAGTCATTTCGGGAGGATGCCATTTCGAATTAATACAATCGAAAATTTTAATAGGAAAGAAAATCGATTGATGAATATTACAAACACTTTCGGTATACCAAAATTTCAACTCGGAGAACAACACATAAGCTCGAAAATGAACTGTAAAAGTAAGCAAATTACGTTAGAATAACAGGCACGTCGAAAAACTACTAGCTTGGAAGTGTTCGAATTTCTATCGCCAGAGGGCGTATCGCTTAGCAGTAGTTGCGAATAGGGACAATATATTCGTAGAGGAGAGTTGGAGTTTAGTTGTTATGAAGACCGAATTCGGGAATGTAAATCCACCCAATGATTTCGGAGATTTATCATATTTCCAATAGCATCATTAACAATACAGGTTTTCCTGTAATACATTTACATAATATCTTTCGATGTTGTTATCTTAGATATACTTTTGCCGTCTTCGACGTTTTGAACGACAAAGGTAATTATTACATCAACGGTATATAAGGATGAGGTGAAAAACTTGAGAAACGGTAACATAATAAAATACAATACAAAAATAATACTAGACACAGTATCGATTAAAGCTCATTCTGGGAGGATTTCGCTTCATTTTTCAGTTTTTTCTGGGTCCCAATATCTGAAAACAGAAACAGAATTATTGAACTCGGTTGAAGAATGCCGTCGTGAAGGTTCATGCAAAATTCGTGAGAATCATATCTACGAAATTATTGGCGGATTTGACCCATTCGTGAATATGACCTTCGTAATTAAGCCTCGAAAAGATAAAATATAGAGTTTCTAAGTGGTTACTTTCGAAAGTTATTGTGCCAATAGTCAACCTAGAGGCCGTTTGTGAACACAATAACTTCCAGTGAAATCAACTCGTGAGCTCAAAGTTAGAAGATCACGTTCGTTGCTTTTAAACGATTTTCGGGTTCATGAATGGGTGAAATACACCAAATAATTGCGCCTTTCGAAATATTATTTTCCAATATTGTCGAGATCGAACTGATATTTGGTGTACTTATATTGAGTACCGAAAGAAAGGTTCGTGCCAATTTTCATCGCAATCTGACGAATAGTTCAACAAAGATTCAAAGAATTTGAGGAAAACAATAGCATGTACCTTTATGTAGAATGGACTTATACAGGGTGGAATGTGTCAATATTCCATAGCCTACCGACTGACCTTATAAGAGTGAATGGAGTTCACACATGTGAATTTGACTTAAAGAATGAACTGAAATGAATTGACGTTATTGTGCGAAGACCAGTTTTCGTATATCAGAAATCAGTTCACGATTTATTCCTTCAAAGTGGAATGAATATATTCTATGATCGAATAGACATCGGAAATGCGTCTTCTTCGATACGCGGTAAGCATAAAATTTGATTGCTGTTGCAGCGGAACCACTTCCGGAACAAAAGGATACTACAGTTTCCGATTTCAACAGAATACACTGTTCCAAAAATGGAATGAATCCATTGAATTGCTTGTTTTTGTCCATTATACAGTGATTATATTCCTCATTTCCGTCTTAACTTTCGACAAAATTTTCCCAACCATGAACTTAACTGAGAAGCATCTAGTGATTCATACCAGGGATAGCCAACAAGTGGATCGTTTCTATCTGCATAACTCGATAAATACCGATATGAAACTCAATATCTAGTAGTCAAATGCTTATTCTCAGGTTTGGGCCAAATTTCATGTCGGTCGTGTCATTAGAAAATTTCAAGAAAAAAAAATTATATTTTGCTATCGTCTAATCATATAATCCTCACGAAATTCTGAATGAACCTTCGAGCTGTTATTTTTCAATCAAGCCCCGAATTTCCTTTCGATCTGATGTGTATTTTTGGAAATATTAGGAAAATAAATTTTGAAAAATTTTTTTTGCAACTTTTCATCATATTTGAGAAAAAATTCCACTCAGACCTTGAACATTATATTTCACAGCAGTATATATATATATATATAATAATAATAAGAAAATTTGCCGAAAAATTCAATATTGAGGAATTTATTTGGGTGTCTTGGCAAAGGGCATTTAATTATTTAACCATTGGTCAAAACATCTATATTTCGATCCTTGTTGGGACCTTCATCAGGATGAATAGACTAGTTAATAAAAGATCGAAAGTAGCCAACAGAGAAACATCCCTCTACGTCGAGGACAGATATTTTCGAAAGCAAAAAATGATTGCGAAGTTATTTAAAATTTTCTACATAAACAATTCTAAAGTCCTCGACGTAGAGGGATGTTTCTCTGTTGGCTACTTTCGATCTTTTATTAACTAGTCTATTCATCCTGATGAAGGTCCCAACAAGGATCGAAATATAGATGTTTTGACCAATGGTTAAATAATTAAATGCCCTTTGCCAAGACACCCAAATAAATTCCTCAATATATATATATATATATATATATATATATATATGTCAGTTTCATAAGATCATATAATTTTTGGAGATATTCAGGTCGATTCTGTTTGCGTATTGCTATGAACCTTGCTATTCTAGTCATATTGCTATCTTTCTAATTTATAGCAATATGGCCATAATGTTACGTATTCTGTTTCGAGTGTTATAGCAATGTTTGTTATGAATTTTGTCATAACAATATTGCTATCATAGACTTCCATAATTGGTGAATTTAGAGCTGACAACACTGTATTTTGTGACTTTAGAACTACAAGGAAGAAGAAAATAACCCTAATTCGTGAGTTTTCTTTATGGTTTCGCATACATAACCTCTATCTACCTACGGCTTTCATTATTCATGTAAACATCGACATAAAAAATGTTAGGAAACGAAACGAGTCAAATTGACCGATAACCAATTTCCTGGATACCAATAAAATATTGGTTATCAAAAATCGAATGCAGCAATTTTATTCAGGCGTTAATAATTCGAAATTCAATAAACTTTTTCGTTGGCACTTCAAAGGGATTTCTGTTGTTGAGATGATTAGAGTAATCATCTCAGCTGTTGCCTGTGCCTGTATCTTAGTCTAAAGATTTTCCTTGAAATTAAATAATATTCTAGAGAACCTTGAACACATTTCCATTAGCATATCCTTTTTTTATTCATGTAAACATCGACTTATTCGAAAATGTTATGAAACAGAAAAACCAATTAAAGTCAAATTGACCTATTTCCTGGATACCGATAGAATTTTGGTTTCCAGAAATCAAATGCAGCAGTTTTATGCAGGCGATAATAATTCGAAATTCGATGAACTTTTCTGTTGACAATTCAAAGGGATGGATGTTGTTGAGATCATTAGAATAATCAGGTCAGCTGTTGCTTACTATGCCGGTGTTTTAGTCTAAGAATCCTTAAAATTAAATAGTCTAGAGAACCTTGAACACATTTCTATTTGCACATTCTTCCCTATCTTCAATATTTTCGAAAAATTTGAAGAAATAATACTGAAACAAATGGATCTCTGAGAGATTCCTTTTCTAAACTTTCTTGTTATGAAGCATAGCAAGTACTATTTTGAGGTTGCTAAGATAGCAATGTTGATAGCAAGATTCTTGTTAAAGTGACAGACCATATTGCTCAAAATCGTTGATCAGAATACCAATAATTCCAATCTTGTTATGATAGCAATATCTTTTTCCTAGCAATCTATTTGCAAACAGAATCGACCTAATTGGTAGACGAATATGTCAAATTTCGTGGTTTTTGCTTGTTATCGTTGTTTTTTTCCGGAATAACTCAATGAATATTGAATCAATCATGATGAACCTTGGAATCTAGTTCGAACATGCTGATGAACAATTTTGTGCGAACTTTCGTGATAATTCGAACAATTTGAAATAAGAATTCAATAACATGTGATTTTCCCATAATATTATCCTCAATAAATTCTGCATGAACCTTCAAGCTGTCAATTTTCAATCAAAGAATACATTGTAATTCGATCCAATCTGGATTTTTGGAAATATTGAATATCTGCGAAATAAAACCAAAAGTGCCTTCTGCGTTTAACAGAAATCGTTCAATTTCGATATTCACTAGCATCAGGAAACAGTTTATTGTCATTCGACAACCTAACATTTCATTTATCAAGGTTATGTAAACTTCCGATCTGCCATAGGAATACAAATCCAATATGAAAATCGTAGAAGTAAATAATCCCATTGAATTGAAATACAAATGATACCATGCAGTGGATAAACTCCGTTCTAGAAGGCCAGGGAAAAAACTGTTTAATACAGGCTGTTGAAATACGTAATTTTAGTTCACCCCCTGTATCAGTATTTTCATTGTGGATCGACCATATGGTCAGGGAATAGTTTTATATTTGTGATAATGATTTGTGCGTGTGTACACGACGTATTGTTGAAAGAAGACATTGACCTTATCAATATTTATTATGTTTTTTGGCATTTCCTATTGTTTATGATGACATGATCCAACGTACAATTCTGTTTAATGTTTATGCTGTTTTTTTCATGACATGTTGCACTAGTTCTTCAAGATATGATTCATCTTCATTCGATAATAAAATAGTTTACATAAAGACATGTCGAATTGATCACTTTTTGTTCCTTGCATATCTCGGTTGAGTTCGTTAACAGTTTCGCAGTAAGTAATACTCATTAGAAATTTGGAAATAATTTCCCCAATATCCAAGAATTATTCATGCGATCAAATTATAGAAACTATACTTGGTATTCGGTTGTGAAATGCTGATGCGCCACCTCGTGCAAAATTTCGCGAGGATAGTGACATTATAATCATTTTAAAAAAGTTTAGAGATTTTTCCTCAAATATCTTTTATTTCGAAAAAAATACTCATCCAATCGAATTTATATTCGCTACTTTGTTGAAGAATGCAGTAATGTAAACTTGTGTCAAATATCGTGAGAATCATACTATTAGGAAAGTATGAATAGATTCTAAAAATTTTCCACTCAAATGATTTCATTGAATTCAAACTTAGTAATAGGACATTTTGAATGGGTACAACAACGGAATCATAAGATGGATTTCACCCGTAGTTTTCGCGATTGTTTTTTCGGTCTTAGAATACATACAATTCAAAAACAATCTCGTGAATTACCATCAATATTGTATAGGTTGATTTCTATTCGATCTTGGTTGACAAATTGCCTGTTTTCCAAAAGCCATCGTGTTACTCAGAGGATCGGAATTCAGTGAAAATCATTTCTTTGCTTGTTTCTAGCGTGTCCTCAAAAAGATATGACATGGATTATTCCCTTAATGCAGGAGATATGATTTTATTGTATTTCGTTTTTCTTGATAAGTCGATACAATAATACTCGTGATAATGTTTTCCATCAACTTGGCACTTACGAATTTCGTGATTATTTCTGCTCCAATTTCTATGGCGTTTTTCACGTAATGATAATTTATCTCTATGAATTGCGGTAGATTCAGAATATCGTGATACAATATCGAAACATCAATGGGAAATTCAGATTGATGAAAAAAATGTCTAGAAAGGCACTGACTTGAAGTCAGTAGCTTCTGCGCGTTGGTTCAAATTCGTTGTCAAAGTGTTCAGCTTTTCACGTGTTGACCCTGTCAAAATGCACCTTTACTTCCTGATGGAAATATTTGGTGAAATCTTTTATATTTTCCTCACGAAATTCTCATTTTTCCATCGAGTAGAGGATTTCAATTCTATTCAATCTTTATATTTGGCAATATTGGAAAAATTGAGTTTTGATTTTGTATATCTACGGAATCATTGGACGGATTTAACCTATTCACGAATTCGATCTTCGTTTTCAAGCCCCAAACCTTGTGTACTAATACCGAAGATCCAAGTAGTTTCTTTCGGGAGTTATTATGTCCTATACTTCGGAAAGAAACAACTTGGAAAATATTTGTGGAGTAGGTTTGGTTCGTAATTAGGATGGCTAAAAAATCCACCCAATAATTCCGCAGATGTACCCATTCAATATTTAATTTTACCAATATTTCCATAAAAAAAGATTGAATCGGATTGAAATCCAGTACTTGATAGAAAAATTACAGTTAGAATGTTCATGCAGAAAGTCATGAAGATATGATCAGAAGATGACAGAATATTGAATATTTGAGAGAAAAAAATTGAAATTTTTCTTTCAAATTGTTCTAATGATACGATCATCACGAAATTCTGCACAAAGTTGTCCATCATGATTGAAATAGTATTTCTGAGTTATTCCAGAAAAAATTACGATATCTTGAAAAAACCACGAAATTGGACATATTTCTTCACAATATCTTCGAAAATTATGATCGTACCGAAATGAATTTTTGTACACTGATGGTGTGAAACATGAAGCTCAAGGTGCGACCAGGATATTTCCCGAATGTAATGAGCAGTTTCCGAGAAAAAAAATTTTTCGAGACCAATCTTGAAAAAAAAATTTTAAAAATTTACTGACAGCACGATCTCAACGAAATTTCGCAAAAAGTTGCAAGTCCTTACACTCCAACTAACTGCCAAGTTTCAATTCAATCACTTCAGTAGTTCTCGAAATATTTGGTAAATAACCTCAAAACTTCAAATTGCAATAACTCCGAAATAATTTGACCGATTTTTTTCATCAACGAACTCAACCTTCGCATTTTGGAATGCAACCAACCCTGAAATTTTCAAGCCGACAGATTCCTCCGTACGACCGTAATCGTGCATACGGACGGCCGGACAGCATCGATTTTGAGACCGGATTCGCCATCAGTGAGCCCAACCTAGTCGTTAGAGATCATTTTCGGCTCAAAATTCTGAAACTACAGTCATTTGGACAAAACTATAGCACGCTGTTCTCCTAGAACATGCGCGCAAAAAATAGTTTCCAATTCCGTTAGTCTAAAATCTGGTTGACCTTTGGACTTCCATCAGTTGGATATAAATTGATATAATTATTATTACGCAGTCCCTATTTTTGTTTTGAACTGGTACACTGAATTATCTTCATCGAATTACACATCGATTTGTTTATGGTGTTCTCGTATGTTGAGTCGCATCGATCTGTCGTCCATTTTAACAAATCCTTCTGGACTTTGGACTCAACGGGAATTCTCCAATCGCTTATTTGAATTGTTTATGAATCGATCGGTCTCTCTGCCTTCGAGTACTAGTCGAAGAGCTCATGACACATGTTTCATGAAGTGTTTGATTCGAGTTGAAATTTTATCTATCTTCAGGATAGATGAGTATGTAATCGATCATTTTTAGGTTTTTTCTGGGTTTTCACTCCCAATATCTGAAACAGAACTATTAAAATTAAATGAAAATTGTGTTTTTCAAGAAAAACGCCCTTGCGGATTGCAGGATTAAACTATTTGTCAAGGGCAGTTTCCTGGAAAACAGATTGCCTAATGAACAATACAGGAACAATACAATCGATGAAAAAATTTCAAAAAGCACTGCCGTGAAGGCAGCAACTTTTGCGCGCATGTTCAATGTAGATGACCACTTCAGCAACGAATTTGAACATGCACGCAAAAGCTGCTGCCTTCACGGCAGTGCTTTTTGAAATTTTTCACTAATAAATTACTGGATTTCAATTCGATCAAATCTGCGTTTTTGGAAATATTGGAAAAATAAAATTTTGAATGGGTATATCTACGGAATCATTGGGCGGATTTTACCCATTCACGAATTCGACCTTCGTAATTAAGCCCCAAACCTACTCTACAAATATCGAGTTTCTAAGTCGTTTCTTCCGGAAGTTATTGTGTTTACGGTCAGCCTAACGGCCGACTGCGTGAACACAATAATTTCCGAAAGAAAAAACTTAGAAACTCGATATTTGTAGAGAAGTTTTGGACCTTAATTACGAAGGCCGAATTCGTGAATGGGTAAAATCCACCCAATGATTCCGTAGATATACCCAATCAAAATTTTATTTTTCCAATATTTCCAAAAATACAGATCAGATCGAATTCAATGAGGATGATATGATAAGAAAATCATAGAATTTTTTTTTTCAAATTGTTCTAATGACACGATTATCACGAAATTTTGCAAAAAGTTGTCTTTCAGCATCTCAAAACTAGCTGTGAAGTTTTATCAGGACTGAATCAGTATTTCTCGAGTTATACCGAAAAAATCAACGATATCGAGAAGAAAACCTCGAAATTTGACATTTTTTCCCGATATCTCCAAAACTTATGATAGTATCGAACTGAAATTTGGAACACTGCTATGAAATATAAAGCTCAAAGTGTGGGTGGAATTTTTTTTCGGATATGATGAATGGTTTCCAGAAAAAAAAATTTTTTGGAAGAAAACTTCGAACTTTTTAAATTTACTGACAACATGATGCTGACGAAATTTGGCTCAAAGTTGCGCGTCGTTATACTCCAGTTAACTGCCAAGTTTGAATCCAATCGCTCGAGTAGTTTCTGAAATAAAAAATAAATAACTTCAAAACTTCAAGTGCCTATAACTCCGAAACTATTAGACCGATTTGGCCCATTAACGAACTTAACCGCGGCATTCTGATGCGGAACCTATCCTGAAAGCTTGCTTCTGTCGACAGTTATCGTGTCTACGGCTGGACGGACGGCCGGCCGGACAGAATCGATTTTGACACCGGATTCGTCATCAGTGCGTCCAACCTAGTCGATTGAGACCATTTTCGACTCATTCATCCAAAATTAAAGCATTTTGGACAAAACGATAGCACGCTGTTCCCCTAGAAAATGCACGCAAAAAGCGAACTGTGACGTTTCAGAGTACACATTTATTTCGAATTTTTTGTTTCGATTTTTCGTTTTGAAAATAATTCCGAAATTTTTCTCCTTTGTCTGAGGAAAGAGTCTGATTTGTACTCTGTCAAAATCTATGCTGGTGCAAGAAATGAACTAGCGACTTGAAACTTTCAGAGGTTGCATTTCAAAATATAACGTTAATGGGCAAAATCGTCCAAACTCTCCAAAGAAACAACTTAGAAAATCGATATTTGTGGAGTTGATTTTAGGCTTAAATACAAAGGTCGAATTTGCGAATGGGTAAAATCCACCCAATTATTCCGCAGATATACCTATTCGAAATTTTGCTTTCCCAATTTTGCCAAAATTACAGATTGGATCGAACTGAAATCCAGTACTCGATAAAAAACTTGAAGGTTTATGAAGAATTTCGTGAGGGTATTTGATAAGATCACCAAATCTTTCCATCAGGAAGTAGAGGTGCGTTTGGCATGGTCATTACACATGCGCGCAAAAGCTGCTGACTTCACGTCAGTGCTCCGATAATGAATACTACATGATTTGAATTCATTAAAGCAAACTATATCGTTAATAGAATGGATGATTTTATTATACATATATCAAGCATAAAATAAGAAATAATAAATTATCCGTGAAATAATAAAACGCGAGAAATGTAGCTAATTAGCGTTTACCTTACTCCACTTTTACTACAATTAAGCTATCAAATTTTACGAGAAGAATTATTTTATCATGGATGAGTACCTTCGCTTTTCTGTTTGGCACCCATTCGGATAACGGCCGCGCCCAGCACAGTTTGAGTGGCAGATAAAAAATTTAGAAAAGCACTGACGTGAGGTCAGCAGCTTTTGCGCGCATATTTGAATTCGTTGCCAAAGCGATCAACTTTTTACGTCTCAAGACCCTGCTAAACGCTCCTTCACTTCCTGATGAAACGATTTGATGATGGTATTATCATATTATCTTCAAAAAATTCCCAATGAACCTTCAAGCTGCCATTTTTCAATTAAGCACTAGATTTCAATACGATCTTCGGGCCGGCCGGACGGAATCGATATTGAGACCAGATTCGTCATAAGTCAGTCCAACCTAGTCGTTTGAGACCATTTTTGGAATAAAAATTCGAAAGTTATAGACATTTCGACAAAACGATAGCACTCTGATCCCCAAAACATGCGCGAAAAAAAACAATGCGTGAAGACAGACTGGAGAAGTATTACAGAAGCGACACTCTTTCCTTTCCGAAGTCCTTATTCCGCCATTTTGTTATTGGTTCTTTTGTCCACACACAGACAAGGAAAAGAATTTAAACTTCTCTATTCTGTGATCAACGTGAACCTGCGTTTGTTCACTTACTTCCTCGTTTTAGATTTCGTTGTACTTTTGGTTCTTTATACAGTGACTATTTTATTGGGTTGTTTGATTCGTTTTGATATAATATTTATACAATAAAAACATAGAATAAAAAAGTATTGTAACGTTTTCTTAGTTTCTCAAAACGTTCAGAATAATTAAACTATTTATTTACACTTTTTTATACACTACTGTTCCAATAACTAAACAACTTATTCTATCAAAGTCTGTGCACAATTTATTTCCACACTAATTTATTGTCACTGAACACTTTCCGCTACGAATCACTCTGCTGAGTTAGTCCCTGGGCTGCTCCGCGCTTGCCCTTATATCGCTCGTGCAACTTCTAGCGATTACCGGAAGCTTCTGGAGAGTGGGTGACTTATACGCGTCTGGAGTGTTCGGACACATTCTAGGATAGACATGGCCGGACTCGTCACAGTATATAACATAAATAAAACTTGCTATTCTGTAAAAACGATATTATTTTTGTGGCTAGGTTCTATTACTGACTTTCTAATGGTTTTTTAAGGTCACGAAATTTGGCGACATCGAAAACAATGGAAATGTCGAAGAGTGCTTCTGTATTCTGTGACGTAATGCCAGGATTTCTCACGCTCTTGTTCAATTTCATAGCTTGGCTGGCCACCCATCCAGATGGTAACCCTGCTCAACGCACCTTGGTACCCTGAAATTTTGCAATTTGACGTGAAAAAACTATGAATGTAAAACAAAACTTGACAGATCCGTCGAGTATATTGGAGCCAAACTTAAACCTCTATTCTATTGAATTTACACGCCACTTTTCGGACGAGCCGTATAAATATATGTATGAGAGAGCAGGTAACCATTATATTCGGGGCGTTCAGAAACAGGTCAGAATGAAATTCACCTCCTAATTCCGAGAAGAGAACTATTAAAAGTCGGCGGGATTCAAACAACTGAGTTCGTTGAAGAAATAAAATTTTCACTGAAGCGCCGTCCGAATATATTTCGTTATCTCTACCATCAGCATGGTTTCTCGCTTTAGAAACTCGAAGTCATCACTCGAATCTTGGTTAGGTTAGGATTTCAATTAGAGGGGTTTTCAAGGCTAGACGTAAAGCCCACATTTACAGGGCGCATTTTGATAGGAATCTGTTAATTCGACAGTATCTTCCCGATTTTATGCAGCCACACAAAAACATATTTAATATACAGGGTGAGTCTTTGACCTTGCAGAATATTTTAACAGAAGATTCCTGAAGCTGAAAGAAACACATTTGTTCTCTACCATTTTTTCCGATTCGGCCTAGATAAAAAGATATAGGCATTATAAATTTTCATAATAGGCTAGCCGCCCCTGGAAACCTGAACACTGAAGTTTTTCCAAGCCTAAGATAAACCATTCAAATCTTCGAAATAAGCAAATCTGTTATGAAAACAAGCGTCAACTTACTTTTTACATTCCAGTTGGTGAGAAAAGTTGTATTTATGGTACAATGAACAAGTTAGTTATTCCAAATTTCGTGGGCGATAAAAGTTGAATATTCTTCTCTTGGTTTCATTTTCGATAATGAGGAATTCATCTAGCTATCACTCATATTAGCTTTGAGATTCATCTTCAATTTGTAATTATTAATTTTCTTTGTTTATTTCATTTTCTCCAAGAATTATCAGATTCAGACATAACCCATTCAAACTTTCATTTTCATAAATAAATAAAACAGATGTACCTAATTTATCTATGAACGTACAAACGTTGCCAGATTGACGAACACAAAGAAAGAACTCTTCGAAATCAAACAACACACAATATGCTAATTCTATGTATACACTTGTATAGTCTATAACTATAAATCTGTGGCTCCGTGGTTTTAAGGTTATGTTATGAGAGCGGATTTGAAGAATACCTCAAAATAAATACTATCAAAGTTCTGTACATAATTTCAAGAAATATGGGTCAGCAGAAAGATTGCATTCAAATCAGTAAGAATCACCATTATCATGGAAAAGTGAGAAGTTAATCAATTATACTACACAAATTAGCTCGAAATGGAAAAGGAAGCTTCTTGAATGGATAGTGGTGGGGAAATTTGCTTGAACATTAGGAGTATTTAAATTGTAGAAGTTGAGGTGAGCTTATTCATATTACTCCACTTTCGAACTAACAGCCAATTTACAATGAACATAACTTAACCGTAAATTTACTTATACATAAAATGTAAGAATTAAACAACAGAAATCATAAGGAATAAGAATAGAACTGCATTCGTCTTATGGAAGTCAAAAGCAAAGTTGAACCTATTGTGAAGATTTTGGTACTTATGAACTTTGTAGTTTCCTCTTTGATTTTTACGCAGGAGTTGCGGGATTCTTACGGTTACGTCCATTGTGAATTGGCCAAAGTCGGCTACTCCGCTTACAAATCATTCCAAATGAAAAATGCTAGGATTCCATTCTCAACTTTTAGACGTGACAACGCGGAAAAATTGAATTCTGTGAATTTTTTGAACAGAGTTGCATTCAGCCAAAGTACCCAATTCTCGGAATTTCACAGATTTTTTTTATTTTTGAACTTCAGATTACTCGAAAACGGCGCATCATACGAAAAAAATAAAGAATACTTTAACTTTCCAAAATGGTCAAAAATTCGTTGAATAGCATTCAAATTATTTTTAAAAGTTGGATTCTTTGAATTTCTGGTATTTTTATGAAATGTTATGGTCATATCAAAGAAACTGGAGGATGTGGATGAAATTTTGTAATCCAGGAACATTCATCGTATCAATAAAAAACTATATTCCAAAAATCATCTCATTTGATGAGATCGTTCGCGAGATATAATCGAAAATTAATTTTTTTTATGGATTTTCAACAGTCTGTATCTTACGAACCAAGCCGAATCGGAAAGGGGAAAAAAGTGTTTCTTTTGGCTTCAGGAATCTTCGGTTAAAATATTCTGCAAGGTCAAAGACTCACCCTGTATAAATCAACACAATAATTCTTTTAATCGGTACATTCATTCCACCAATTGATTCATTCATCATATCAATTGACAGACCTAGTCTGTCAATCATATGAATGAATGAATGTGCAAATGACCAATGTTCATAGATAGGTTATGAGATAGGTGGAGCTTTCAGACCAGGGGGTACCATTTTCGGCTCAGAATTCGAAAATTACAGACATTTTTACGAAACGATAGCAGGCTGTTCGCTAGAACAAGCGTGCTAAAAATGTGAATCAACCGTACACCCACACCGTGTTCTCAAAGATAGTTTTAACAACCACTTTTATCGTCTTGTGTAGCAACCAGACGTCCACTATAGTAGTAAAGTGTACTTGCTTATTGTTGGATATAATTGAGATCTATATACCGTGCTTAACGACAAAAAGATTTGTATATTGAATGCACCTAACCGGGCACATATTTTCACAATATAATGTAGGTTCATGTATTGTGTAAGTGCAATGAACTATACAGAAAATCATATCAATTGCCATTAGGAACTGTAATCTTGGTGCAGACCTTTACTACCTATACAAATCGCAGGTAGAAAAATCTATAAAAGCACTGATGTGAGGTCAGGAGCTTTTACGTGCTTGTTCGAATTCAAACTATAAGAACAACACGAAATTATGCACCTAGTTGCGTGTTGGTAATATCCACCTGATTACGAAGTTTCAATCTGATTGCATTTGTACTTCTTGAGAAATTTGGCACATTTTTTTCCTTATATCTCCGAAAGTAAATATCTGATCGAATTAAAATTGTTGTTGAATACTGACTCTAAGGTTTGTGTCAAATTCTATTGAAATCTAATCAATACTTTCAGAGAAAAATAAATATTTCATCAAAAATTTTCAAATAAATTTTTTTTTAAATTTTCCAATAACTTAGTCCATATGAAATTTCTCACTAAGTTGCGCGTTGGTATTCAAAAACTGTCCAAGAAGTTTCAATTTGATCGAGTCAATACTTCATAAGATATCGAACAATTAACCTAAAAATTAAGAATTTATCTACTAAACCGTAAGTCGGATTTTCTGCATTCTGAAATAAACTATAGTTAAGGTTTCAACTTGCCCTGGAATTGTTGAGTCTATAAGTTATTCGTTCGGAAAGTTATCGTGTTTACAGTCGTTCAGACACGAGAAAAAATATAGTAAACATCGCATGCAAATACCTTACGAATATTTCAGAATTTGCTTTAAGCATAAATTGGCCGATCAAATTCATGTTTTCATTTTCTACAAAAATTATAAAACAATGCATTCGACTCTTAGGCTGAAAGTTTGTATTCACGTAAAAGGTATTGATAAAATAATCTTTATATCAACTCCGCAACTAAGCCTCATTTAATAGGCTCTATATTTGTAGATAAACAATTATCTACCTTGACACAAAAAACGTTTTTCTGTGGTGAACATTTTGACATAAACATATATGACATTTTCGTCTTTCATACTTTATATAATACATCATACTTCAATATGGGCAATTAGTAAATAGGCTTCAATAAATAAGACACAAGCCTTTGTTGCATAACAAAATTGAATAATGCAACTTTCACGCAGTGGCGCGGACGAATATCAGTAGATTGATCTGAAACCCAACAAGAATTATAACTTGAATATCTAATTGAGTGGTACAGGTCATTCTGGATCGAAGAAAATGAGCAATAAGCTTACTAGGCGGCCGGACAGAATGGAGTTCCAACCACAAATAGGACAACCTGATTGTCTAAGTTTAATACCATTTTAGATCCAAAATTCTAAATAATTTAGATGAAATAATATCGCTCTCGTTTCCTGAAAAACGAAAATTAAATGAAACTAGTTCCTCACTCGCTGATAACCTACAACTTCAATACCGAATAATAATCCTGAAACTGCAAACGATATCTCAAGATTGTACTTCTATGGTTCTACGTGAATTAGGGCCTGGTCAAAGATATAACAAATAAGTTGTAATAATGTAAGTTATAATTTCTATGGGCCTGGTATTATAAAAATATTTTGAAAGATAACTAGAAGTCAACTCGTAAAATCTGGTTCAAAAATGAGAGCTATCTGCTCTCTGTGGTCCAACCTAACCTCTTAGTAATTCAGGTTACTGCCTAACTACTCTCGTAGATAACAACAATATAGCACATAATCTGGTGAAAGATTCTGACAACAAATGGCAGTTGACTTCTAAACCATTGCTCACAGCAAAAAGAAAACAACCAGACTATGTACATTTTCTGAAGCGACATACATTTAGTTAGGTACATCGAACTTGAAAGGATCAGTAAATGGTATTTTAGAGTCTAATAGAATGAAGAAACACTCTGAAATTCCATTCAAGACGTTGCTTGATTAATATTCATCATTCAGTCTTATGAGCTGAGAATAAAATGTATTCGAGACAGAAAATGAGTAATACCATTCATCGAAGCATATTTAAACTGCTCATAACCTCACTTTTGATAATTTTAAATCATACTAACTGATGAAAATAATGGCGGTCAAATTGTAAATAATGTGTGCAGATTAACTAGCAAGAAAATCTGTGAAAGCTATTCCAATAATTGTCGTGAACCAGAATATTGTCACGATTGTTTATCTCGAGCTACTCACAAATAAACATCACAATACTCATGAAAACCTGGGTATATTACGAAGTTATGTGGAAAAAACGTGAAAACGGAATATTTCTATTCTTCAGTAATGAAACATGGACTTGTTGCTTATTGATCATAGAAGGTTTGAAATACAGCTTTGTGTTTGTCAATAATGACGAAATCAACGTAAAAGATTCTATACTTACGCTGTTGCCAATAATACGAAATTTTCACAGAACGCAGGAAACCCCTAAAAGAGGTACTAATATGCCATAAAAAGTTTTTCACTTAAATTATGATTATATAAATTATTTTTATGTTAGTGAGTGGCTAATATATAGTTGGCAGCACGACTTATATTATGTTCGTTCTTCCTAGAGAAAGCAAATGAAATATTCAATCATATTAATGACAAAGACGTTGGTTAATCTTTTTGAATTACCTCAATATTCTTGACGAGGAACGTGATAGGCCATGGTTTAAGGCCCATGTGGTAATGTTTAATATAACTGTGAATACATTAGGTGGAGATGAAAGAAATATGAGTTAGGAAATTCTATATGAATAAACAATCACATACGTTTAAAGTCCACCGTTTGCTATGTAAATTTCAAATTATTAAGCGTAGACATCGACGTATTGGGAAATGGTAAATCGATTAATGAAACGGATCGGTTCTTTTATTCGGTATTGAACAACCAGAAGTTTAAATGAAAGATTGAGGAAAAACGGGCAACCCACATTCAAAATGTCCTCAAATTGTGTCAATATGTGTCTCCTAGGAATTACTTTCTTAAATATGTTTGCAGTAGGAGTGTTTTTCAAAAAAATCTTCTCCATTTGCTATTTTGCCAATTTGCAGTATCATAAAAATGTTATCTTTTTGTACCGAAAATGTACAGGGTGTTTATGAGGGGCTGATTCACTAGGATAAATCAAATCCAAGATTTTCAGATTGAAACCAATATTTTTAATCTTTCAGCCGATTCCACTTAGAGAAGCGGGGGTTACTCAAGCAAACCCTATACCTAAACTGTAAACTTTCCGGGTTGTCCCGTGGGACACCCTGCATATAATTTCAATCAGAATAAGAACATAAAAACATTCGGTAAACCCGCAAGATTTCCCGTCGCTAAGCTATAAGTAAGATATTCACATCATTGTAAGCAGTGTGAGTTCCTGAACAAAAAATATGGAGGCCAACATAGGCGGTCTCTCTTTGTTTGGAAGATATGGGCCCCCAAAGTTCCAAATTGTTGCATTTTCAGATCCTTTTTTCCGCCATAAAAATGATCTCTAACTTCTCAAATCTAGTTCATAAATCATCTTTGAACCTTCAACCAACGAATAGCGACACTTTCTTTCAAGAATATTCATTATTTAAAGGAAGAAAAATGAAAATATAAGACAGCCACTTAACCTATATTTCTACGAAATACTTCTCAATGTTGAAGCGGAGCTTGGCAACAGCGTCTTTTCGTCGCTCGCCAACGTATTATGACCGAAGAGTAGTTGCTGGCGGGAAATATGAAATGATGGGCAGTTGAAGGATATGATTGTAAGGAAAATGCTTCTGTCACTGAAGAAGAGGTGGTTATTCTTACATCAAAACAAAATCATTGAGAATATTTGTTTAAGGTTTCACTCTCAATATTTTCGTTTGAACTTTCTTTCTATACCCTTCAAAATAGGGAGGTTGTTATCTACTTCGATTTTTGTTGTGTCTTCGAGATGGTCCCAATTTAGAATGAGATTCAGGGTATTCCAATGAAATGGGTTATATAAAAACCTCGATTTCATTGGAAATCTGGGAAGGGCGCGATCTATCACATATAAAAACATTTAGGTTGAAATATATATCAGGGTGTATTCTCAATCCATTACTATGTGTTTCAACCTTGTATATTTCATTAGAACCGAATTCTCCTATTGGAATATTTAGAGTATCGCAGCAAACAGTAAGAACTAAGAACATATTTCATTTTTCTCGCCAGCAATAATCTGTCATTCACAAATACGCACGATGGCACGATTCCGACCAATGAAATTCGCGCCATTGCCAAACTTCACTTTCAGACTGAGTCGAAATCAGAAGGAATAGAGGTTAAGTGGTGTTACAGTAATTTCATTGTTTTTTCATCAAATATTGATTATTCTTGAAAAAAAGTGTTGCTTATTGTTGGTTGAAGGTTTAAAAGTGGTTTCTGAACTATACAGATGAAGTGAAAGATCGTTTTTATGGTGGAAAAAGGGACCTGAAAACGACTCATTTCGGAACTTTGGGGGCCCATATCTTCCAAATTAAGGGAGACCGCCTATGTTCGATTTCACATTTTTTATTCAGAAAAACACACTGCGTACAATGATGTAAAAATCTTTTCAATATCGCGGCGACGGGAAATCTTGCGGGTTTACCATTACCCGCTCAATTTCAAAGATAGGAATTGGTTTCTTGGAGAAGAACAGAGCTCCAGCAATGTGATTATGTTACATATTCTCAATTTCTTCGAGACCCTAATGTACATTATTCATCATCATGGTGTTTGTTCTCGTTCACAATTTTTCTTTTCAATGGAGCAAAACAATGCGCTTGGTGGGTGTATAATACGTCATCAGTTTTATTTTTGGAACCCATTACGATTCATTTATTTACTATCTAAATTGACGCCTAATCCTTTTTATTGGCGTTTCAAAAAATGCCCACGCCAAATGAGCCTGTTCTAACAAATGCCAGTCGCTTTCATTCATAAAGTTATTTCATCCTACCCGTTTCAAATGAATATAAATATGTGCTACTCCATTCTCCATAGATGATCTACTTTCATTTGTATCTCCGCAATGAAGTGATAAAGATATGTGCTTTTTTTTGGAGCTCTAGGTTTTATCTGCTAATATTTGAAACAGAGGTGGAAAATCAGGTCGATTCTGTTTGCAAATAGCAATATTGCTAGGAAAAAGATATTGCTATCATAACAAGATTGGAATTATTGGTATTCTGATCAACGATTTTGAGCAATATGATCTGTCACTTTAACAAGAATCTTGCTATCAGTATTGCTATCTTAGCAACCTCAAAATGGTACTTGCTATACTTCATTACAAGAAAGGTTAGAAAGGGAATCTCACAAAGATCCATTTGTTTCAGTATTATTTCTTCCAAGAATTCAAAAATATTGAAGAAAGGGAAGAATGTGCTAATAGAAATTTGTTCAAGGTTCTCTAGAATATTTAATTTTAAGGAAAATTCTTAGACTAAACTACCGGCATAGTAAACAACAGCTGACCTTGATTATTCTAATGATCTCAACAACAGCCATCCCTTTGAATTCCCAACAGAAAAGTTCATAGAATTTCGAATTATTATCGCCTGCATTAAATTGCTGCATTTCATTTCTCGAAACCAAAATTCTATCGGTATCCAGGAAATTGGTCAATTTGACTTTAATTGGTTTTTCTGTTTCGTAACATTTTCGAATAAGTCGATATTCACATGAATTAAAAAGGTATATGCTAATGGAAATGTGTTCAAGGTTCTCTAGAATATTATTTAATTACAAGAAAAATTCTTAGACTAAGCTTCAGGCACAGTAGGCAACAGCTGAGATGATTATTCTAATCATCTCAACAACAGCAATCCCTTTGAGGTGCCAACGAAAAAGTTTATCGTATTATTAACGCCTGAATAAAATTGCTGCATTCGATTTCTGTTAACCAATATTTTATTGGCATCCAGGAAATTGATTGTTGGTCAATTTGACTCGTTTCGTTTTCTAACATTTTTTATGTCGATGTTTACATGAATAAAGATAACCGTAGATAAAGATTATGTATGCGAAAACATAAAGAAAACTCACGAATTAGGGTTATTTTATTCTTCCTTGTAGTTCTAAAGTCTCAAAATACAGTGTTGTCAGCTCTAAAATCACCAATTATGGAAGTCCATGATAGCAATATTGTTATGACGAAATTCATAACACCATGGCCATATTGCTATAAATTAGAAAGATAGCAATATGACTAGAATAGCAAGGTTCATAGCAATATGCAAACAGAATCGACCTGAATGTAAAGATAGACACTAGTCATCCAGTCCTTTTCTGTTTGCAAATGGCAATATTACCAATTTATTACAAGATCAGAAATATTAGTATTCTGATCTTTGATTCTGAACAATATGATCTGCCAATTTAACGAGATGAGTTTGAAAGGGAATATGTTAGAAAACCATTTGGTCCATTATGTGTTAATGAAAATATGTTCGAGGTTCTCTAGAACCTAATTTTGAGGAAAGTTCTCAGGCTGAAATAACGGTACAGGAGAGACAATCAGGTCGATTCTGTTTGCGTATTGCTATGAACCTTGCTATTCTAGTCATATTGCTATCTTTATAATTTATAGCAATATGGCCATGATGTTACGTATTCTGTTTCGAGTGTTATAGCAATGTTTGTTATGAATTTTGTCATAACAATATTGCTATCATAGACTTCCATAATTGGTGATTTTAGAGCTGACAACACTGTATTTTGTGACTTTAGAACTACAAGGAAGAAGAAAATAACCCTAATTCGTGAGTTTTCTTTATTCATGTAAACATCGACATAAAAAATGTTAGGAAACTTTGAATAAAGAACCTTTTTATTCAAAGTTAGGAAACTGAACGAGTCAAATTGACCTATAACCAATTTCCTGAATACCAATAAAATATTGGTTATCAGAAATCGAATGCAGCAATTTTATTCAGGCGTTAATAATTCGAAATTCGATAAACTTTTTCGTTGGCACTTCAAAGGGATTGCTGTTGTTGAGATGATTAGAATAATCATCTCAGCTGTTGCCTCTATCTTAGTCTTAGAATTTTCCTTGAAATTAAATAATATTCTAGAGAACCTTGAACACATTTCCATTAGCATATACTTTTTTTTATTCATGTAAACATCGACTTATTCGAAAATGTTATGAAACAGAAAAACCAATTAAAGTCAAATTGACCTATTTCCTGGATACCGATAGAATTTTGGTTTCCAGAAATCAAATGCAATTTTATGCAGGCGATAATAATTCGAAATGCGATGAACTTTTCCGTTTGGAATTCAAAGGATGGCTGTTGTTGAGATCATTAGAATAATCAGGTCAGCTGTTGCTTACTATGCCGGTGTTTTAGTCTAAGAATCCTTAAAATTAAATATTCTAGAGAACCTTGAACACATTTCTATTAGCACATTCTTCCCTATCTTCAATATTTTCGAATTCTTGGAAGAAATAATACTGAAACAAATGGATTTCTGAGAGATTCCTTTTCTAAACTTTCTTGTTATGAAGCATAGCAAGTACTATTTTGAGGTTGCTAAGATAGCAATGTTGATAGCAAGATTCTTGTTAAAGTGACAGATCATATTGCGCAGAATCGATGATCAGAATACCAATAATTCCAATCTTGTTATGATAGTCATATCTTTTTCATAGCAATATTGCTATTTGCAAACAGAATCGACCTGATTAGCATACGCTTTGAGTTGCAAACGGAAAAGTTCATGAAATTATTCCGCCTGAATGAAATTACTGCGCTTGATTTCTGGTAACCAATATTTTATTCTGTCCAAGAAATTGGTCATTGGTCAATTTGATTTTTATTGTTTTTTCTGTTTCGTAACATTTTTGAATCGGTTATATTATTCAACGTTCAATGAATAACGAAAACGGTAGATAGAGGTTATGTTCACGTTAACATAAAAAACAGGTCTGAATGTTCGACGTTCTTGAGTGATAAAACACCGTGTTGTCAGCTATAAAATTACTGATTCTGGAAGTCCTTGATAGCAATATTGCTATTATAAAATTTATAACAAACATTGCTAAAACACTCGGAACATAATTCGTAATATCATGGCGATATTGCTATAATTTATAAAGCTAGCAGTATCGTTTATAGCAATACGCAAATAGAATCGACCTTATTAGCAGCCACTTTTGGAAACGATGTTGCCTAATAAATAATTTCATAAAAATAAAAATTGCTAATTTCGCGTTTCAGGAAAGCTATCAAAAACGAACTAATTTTTGGGCTCAAAAACTTTAGATTTTGCATTATTCGATCGTTTTTGATGTTTCCATATTATTTATAAGCCAATATTGTCTCGAGAAATTACTACTAATTTATAGTGAGGAACTTCTTACACAGGATCAATTTCAATATACAGTATTCCGTATTTTATCACTTCTGTTTTAGAATTTTGAAGAAAGTATCCATAAAAAGAGACAAAATCTTATTTTATGAACCACGTTCTCACTTCACTTTCATAAACTCAAGATTGCATGAATTTGTATCCGTGTAAAAATAGAGTGACCAGAATGAAAATATAAATTTTAATTGTTCTCTCAAAAATCTTTCCAATTATTAATTATTTCTACGTATGGTTATTTCAATTATTCTCTTTTCAAATAAGTCCATGTTACTACCTCCCCTTATTCGAGATCCGCCAATGATCTAACCATTTATGTGATGATTATTGCACCATAGAAATAGGAAAACAATTCCACCTAAGACTCGCTTATAATGATCATTGAAGGCTGCTTCAACTTTCACAATACGTGCATATTTCATTATGAAGAAAATAATAGTTTATAGAGCTTAAACTGGTATCAAGGATTTTGCGCATTTGATATTGCCATGAGAAAGCCAGAAGAGCAGGAAAAACCTTCGAATTTTTCATTTTCTGTGGCCCGAACAACACACAGAATAACACCGTCTGCGTTGGAATTTCTGTGAATCTTTCAATAAACATGTGTTTTGAATCGCGAGTCTTATTTATACAATAATGAAACAGGATTGCGAGAAACTTGAAAAGGAATATTATTATTGATGGATTGTGACTAAAATATGAAAATTCTGTGAACAGTTTTGAGAGGATGAGATACAGCTCTAGTTTAATGCTCTTGATCTGAAATAGACGTCAAGTTCAATCTAACTTCTAAAAATATACAGGGGTTCGCCATTTGGGTATTTGAAATAGGAAGAAGGTATGTGTTTTTGATATGACAGTGCTAAATTACTCTTAACATTTTAGAGAATTTTAACCTTCAGTCAGTGGTCCACAAAGTTCCAGGAAAGTCTTTGTCTCGATCGATGGATACACCCTGTATTTCCTTCCGCCGCAACCTTGGAATCATGAGTGATGTGAAGGGCCATAGGAGCATTTCCAAGTAGAATGGGTCAACTCCATTTATTTATTAAACCGGTTCAACGCGAGTGAGGATATATCGAACTATCCCGAGTTAGATTTTTCATTACCTTCGGGTATAGTTATAGGGAATTATTAAAGTTTTGTCATCTTGCAAATAGTTATTTTGGGTTTTAATGAACTCAATTTCGTCTTCTGAATATGAATCTGTAGTTGAATCACGGCGATCTGCCTTCGTTCGTTGAAATACGACTGTAGATTTTGTATTTGGGATATTTTCTTGATTTCAACCACATTTCTGTAGATGTTTTAATTTGAAGGTATTGGCCATCCACTATGACTCACCCTGTATCTTCACGGAATCTAGTTGTTATTCAGAAGTCAGTTGGGGCGTAAAGTGTGTGGCCCACACGGCTATTAATATTGTTTTTCGGATATATTCGCTTATTCATACCTACGATGTTCGTCGGTCTTATTCATTTCAATAACGGTAACTAATTAACGATCTCATGTTATAACATAGTGTAGTTAACATACTTCAAATCTCATTCTGAACGTTGCCCATGAAAATTGTTTTCATTTATATCCTTTTTTATACTCTTGGAAACTCAGTTGATTCTTCTAGTATTTATCAAAAATTTTGATTTTGTGCGATTTGATGAATTTTTCTTAAAAAAAGATATATTTTCCTCCAAGTATTTTTTTGAAAATGAACTTTCCAATGACAGATTCTATGCAGAATACTTCCGAAAGTAATGACTTAGAGACTAGAAATAAATAGGGAGAGTTTGAGGCTTAAAAGTAAAATCAAATTCGTAAATGGCTAAAATCTGCCCAATGATTCCGTAGATATACCCCTTCCAAATGTTATTGACCTTATATTTAAAAAATACAGGTACGATCGAATTGAAATTTAATTATTTCTAATAAAATTACTTACAATACGCTACTCCGCAGTATGATTCAGTGTTCATAACAATATTTTGTCATTTAATTGTCGATATCGTTTCAAGAAAATGAGTCCATTGATTGTTCTCTTGTTAATGAAAATTGATAAAGTATTTAGGCACACTAATGATTTAACAATAATCAATAATTTAATAACCGTTCCATCGGATTTGATAAAATAACAATTGCGTTTCTATTTCAAGAAATCAATAATACTTGATGGGGTATTGTTTCTACGTTGAAAAAATAACTATTCATCTAAATTCCGAATCGAACAAGTCATACTTACGATAAAAGACTATTGAATAATCTGAGTCACCCCGTAAAAATGAATTCAATGAAGGGACTTTCATTGGGATTGGTGCTTACTTCAAAGGGGTTGAGATTTGCAAAATTATTTGAGAAGTGCGAGATAATATTCATTCTGACAATTCGATGAACTTTTCTGTTGGCAACTCAAAGGGATTGTAAGTGCCTACTATGCCGCTATTTTATTCGAAGAATTTTTCTTAAAATAAAATATTTTAGAGAACCTTGAACATATTTCAATAAGCACATACCTATTTTCGAATTATTGAAAGGAATAATAATGAATAATAATGTCTGATTATTTCAGTTGCTACCAGAATTAGTGCAGACAACTCACTGATAAATATGAAATATAATAAATGAACCCGTCTACGAAAAATCTCTTATAACCATTAAATCATTCACTATCTTTCTGTACCTTGATCCACGTTGATTTCTTCATGATTCATTAGTAGATTTCTTGCATATTGTGTTAAATATCTTACTAATTAATTGACTAATTAATTACCCGTGCACTTAATTGAGATATCCAATCTTTTCTTATAGAATCTATTTTCAATGCAACTTCCAATTTTAAACCCTTGAAATGTTGAAACAGTTCTGGTGGTTGAAAGATATTTTCCCTGCACTAAACAAACGGTTTATTGCTTCAGAAAATAAAAGCAAAATGTAGAAAAAACTGACGTGAGGTATTCTTCGCAAATAGCGATATTGCCAGCAAAATGATATTACTTAACACAACAAATAAGCAATATTGGTATTTTGAGCAATATGGTCGGTCATTTGCTGCATTTGATTTCAATATTCTATTTGTATCCAGGAAATTGGTCGTTGGTCAATTCGAATTTTTTGGTTTTTCTGATTTTTAGCATTTTTGAATTGTTTATATTAATCAATGATTACATAAATAAGGATAACCGTATTTAGGGATAATGTTCGCGAAGTCATAGAAAACTGTTCGAAATGTCCTCGAAGTAGGGTTATCTCCTTCTTTGCTAGCTTTGAATCATACAATACAGGGATGACAGCACTGAGATAGCAAAATCGCTATGACAAAATTCATAACAAACATTGCTTCAATACTCGGAACAGAATACGTCATATTATTATGAATTAGATTAGCAAGAATCATAGCAATACGAAAAGAGAATAGACCCGATTATGGATTCGGTTCAAATGACGAATTGCAGGTATCTGGAAATTCGAATATTTTAAACTCGGTATTGTCGGAGAGAGCTCATGGCAGATGTCTCATGAGGTGTTTGATTCAAGTTGAAATTTTACATGATGAGAAGAGGCTATACGGAATACAAAGATGTTGCGAAATTGTTCAAGAGTCAATTTGACTGTTTGTAGTTTTTTTGTTCTGTAACATTTTCGAATAAGTAATATTAATTAATGTTTACAAAATAAAGGAGAAGTATTGATAGACGTCGTGTACGCGTAGAAAATTCATAGAAGACTGGACAAATTATTCATGAAGTAGAGATATTTTCTTCTTTCACATTCTTCAACCATAAAATACAGTGTTGCCAATTCTGAAATTTCTGATTCTCGCCTTTATAGCAATATTTCTAACAGCAATATTTCTGTTGCAAAATTCATAACAAACATTGCTATAAAACATAATACAATCAGGTCGATTCTGTTTGCAAATGCCAATATTGCTAGGAAAAAGATATGGCTATCATAACAAGATTGGAATTATTGGTATTCTGATCAACCATTTTGAGCAATATGATCTGTCACTTTAACAAGAATCTTGCTATCAACATTGCTATCTTAGCAACCTCAAAATATTACTTGCTATGCTTCATAACAAGAAAGTTTAGAAAAGGAATATCTCAGAGATCCATTTGTTTCAGTATTATTTCTTCCAAGAATTCGAAAATATTGAAGATAGGGAAGAATGTGCTAATAGAAATGTGTTCAAGGTTCTCTAGAATATTTAATTTTGAGGATTCTTAGACTAAAACACCGGTATAGTAAGCAACAGCTGACCTGATTATTCTAATGATCTCAACAACAGCCATCCCTTTGAATTCCCAACAGAAAAGTTCATCGAATTATTATCGCCCGCATAAAATTGCTGCATTTGCTTTCTGGAAACCAACATTCTATCGGTATCCAGGAAATAGGTCAATTTGACTTTAATTGGTTTTTCTGTTTCATAACATTTTCGAATAAGTCGATGTTTACATGAATAAAAAAAAGTATATGCCAATGGAAATGTGTCCAAAGGTTCTCTAGAATATTATTTAATTTCAAGGAAAACTCTTAGACTAAGATACAGGCATAGGCAAAAACTGAGATGATTATTCTAATCATCTCAACAACAGCAATACCTTTGAAGTGCCAACGAAAAAGTTTATCGAATTTCGAATTATTAACGCCTGAATGAAATTGCTGCATTCGATTTCTGAAAATCAATATTTTATTGGTATCCAGGAAATTGGTTATGGTCAATTTGACTCGTTTCGTTTCCTAACATTTTTTATGTCGATGTTTACATGAATAAAAAAAGCCGTAGATACAGGTTATGTATGCGAAACCATAAAGAAAACTCACGAATTGAGGTTATTTTCATCTTCCTTGTAGTTCTAAAGTCACAAAATACAGTGTTGTCAGCTCTAAACTCACCAATTATGGAAGTCTATGATAGCAATATTGTTTTGACAAAATTCATAACAAACATTGCTATAACACTCGAAACAGAATACGTAACATCATGGCCATATTGCTATAAATTAGAAAGATAGCAATATGACTAGAATAGCAAGGTTCATAGCAATACGCAAACAGAATCGACCTGAATATATCATAGCCATATCATGATAAATTAAAAGAATATGACTTGAACAGCAGGGTGTAGAGCAAAACACAAACAAAATCAACCTGATATCGTCTTGAATCGTTTGGTCACCAGTCGGCATTCTTGGATATCTAATTTCACATTATACCTCGAAAAGTATACAATGTTACCCCTGGTTCTTGTCTTCTTTCCACCAATCGATTCAGGGGTGAAGGAAAAGTATTTTTCCGAGAAATTCCTCAGATATTAGTCACCCTACCTTATGTTATGTTTACCTAGCAACGACAACACAAACATTATAATTGTCCGACGCAATGAATCAGTTCATATCATCAGGAAATTCCTTGACCGTCAAATGCGTTGAAGAAAACTGCCACGAATTATTTACACCGATAATTTTCGTTTCTGATGAACGAAACTTTTAAAAGTTCACCGTAAGAAGAACAACTTTTCAAAATAATAATTCATAAAGTGGAAGTTAAGAGTGGGTGAAGTGCTTACTAACGAATCACAAATCAGTCAAATTTGACCGGAAATTCCGCTATTTTGAATGCTCATTTTTTTTCGGAATCTTTTTGTCAGATTCCGAAGAAATAGGCGCGTTCGTTCAAGGTGATATTGTACAACAGTGAATCGAATAGCTGAACGATTAGACATTTATTTTTCGGAAAAATAATATGTGAAATTTCATTTTATTTCCCCAGTACCCCTATTATCCTCACGGCTGATCGTAAACAGAATAACTTCCGAAAGAAACAACTCAAAAACTATATATTTGAAGAGTAGGTTTGGGGCTTAATTACGAAGGCCGTATTCGTGAATGGGTAAAATCCACCCTTTGGTTCCGCAGATATACTCATTCAAAACTTTATTACCCCAATATTTCCGAAAAATACGGATTGGATCAAATTGAAAACCAGAATCTTATCGAAATATGACAGTTCGAAGGTCGATAAAGAATTTCATGAGGATAGTATGATAAAAAGATTGCAGAATATTGAATATTGGAGAAAAATTTTTTTTTTTCAAATTGTTCTAATGACACGATCATCACGAAAATTTGCACAAAGTTGCCCTTTAGCATTTTCAAATAAGCAGCCAAGTTTCATCATGATTGAATCAGTATTTTTTGAGATATTCCAGAAAAAACAACTATATCGAGAAAAAAACACGCAATTTGACATATTTTTTCACGATATCTCTAAGAATGATCATCGTATCTAACTGAAATTTAGTACACTGCTACGAAATATGAATTTGGACTTATGACCAGAATTTTCACCGAATGTGATCAATATTTTTTGAAAAAAAATAAATGCTTGGAAAAAAAATTTTCAAAATTTACTGACAGCACGATCTCAACGAAATTTCGCGAGAAATTGTGAGTCCTTATGTTTCAACTAACTGCCTTATGTTTCAACTAACTGCCAAGTTTCAATTCATTCGCCTAGGTAATTCTCGAAATATTAGGGAAATAACCTCAAAACTTCAACTAGCTGTAACTCCGAAACCATATGACCGATTTCACCCATTAACGAACTTAACCTTCGCATTTTGAAATGTAACCAACCCTGAAATTTTCAAGTCGATAGGATTTTCCGTACGCCTGTTATCGTACTCGTCATCAGTGAGTTCAACCTAGTCGTTTGAAATAATTTTTTGCTCAAAATTCGAAAATTACAGGCATGTGGACAAAACGATAGCACACTGTTTCCCTAGAACATGCGCCCAAAACTCTGAATTTGTTTTTCCTACTAATTTGAACCTGCACTCAAAACCTTTCTTTCCTTGCGAACTCTCAGAGATACGCACTGTATATTGAAAGATCAGTTGTATAGGAACGATCGTGAGATAAAATTTCCTGTCTGAACGCTCAACTGATGCAGCGTTTCCGGTTAGCGGTGACCTTTAAAAGGACGGCATCGTTTTCAATGAAAACAGGTAACGGCTATGAACGAATGACTCAATTCATCATCGCTCTTTTTCTACGAACTAAGGCTTTACTTTAGTTTCGAGAATGGAGATGAGAATCAGGTAATTTTAGGGAGAAGTGGTTCTTGTTGTTCGCTAGCTCATTGATGTTTCGGCTAATCGTGTATGACGCCAACAAGCCGTACACAAAAGATACGAGATTACGAGAAGTAAAACACTTGCCACGGTCCTCCAAGATCAGAAGTTCGTGAGATTTTGAATGTTGCAAGTTGTGGTTCATTCATACCTGACCTAAGTAGCAACTGCTTTTGTTCTGCGTGCTATCATTTTGTCCAACTGTCTCTAATTCCCGAATTTTTTCCCGAAAATCGTCTCAAACGACTAGGTTGGACTCACTTATGACGAATCAAGTGTCAAAATCGATTCTGTCCGGCCGCCCGTGGACACGATAACTGTCGAGCGGAGCAAGCTAGCTATCTATCAGGGTAGGTCGCGCATCGGAATGCCGCGGTAGATTTCTTTAATGGGCCTAATCGTCCAAACGGTTTCGGAGTTACAGCCATTTGAAATTTTGAGGTTATGTTCCTGATTTTTCAGAAATTACTGCAGCTATTGAATTGAATTTTTGCAAATAGTTGGAGCATAGCAACGCGCAACTTTTTGCAGAATGTTCGGAAACTATTCATTATATTCCAAAAACATTTTTGCTCTGACCTTGAACTTCATTTTTCACATCTGTGTACCAAATTTCAGTTTGATACGATTATGAGTTTTGAAGATATTGGAAAAAAATATGTCATATTTCGTGTTTTTTTCCCTCGGTATCGTTGTTTATTTCGAGAATAACTCAAAAAACCTAAAAAAGCTGCTGACTTCACTTCAGTGCTTTTCTGGGTTTTTTCAGGAGTTTTGTAGATTTTCACTCCCAATATCTGAAGAAAACCTATTATAAATTAAATAAAATTTATTGTTTATTGAAAACTTTATTGAAACTTTTTTCAAGGGCAGTTTCTAGGAAAAAGTGGCCTAATGACATTGGGTATTAAAATACTATATTTGAATACTCAATGCTAATGGACAATATCCAAACAATGCGAACGACCAACAAAGTGAAATATATAGAGTTTCAGAGTATAAATCTGATTTTGAGGTTATTTCCCGGATATTTCGAGAACTACTGAAGCGATTGAATTGTAAATTGAAAACTAGTTGAAGCATAAGGACTTGCTACTTCTTGCAGAATTTTGTTGAGATCGGGCTGTCAGTGAATTGAAAAAAAAAATTTTCGAAAAATTCTTTTTTTCCAGAAACTATCTATTACATTCTGTGTTCTCGCTATCTGATATCTAACGGCTGTAATGTTTTCCCTGTATATGTCTTTCCACAAATACACGGAATACTGTTAACACAATTTCTTGTTTCTGTTCCTTGTCGATTCGTTCGTTCGAAGATTAGAAGCTAAATGTAAGCAGGATCAGAAAAATGGTTACTTGGTGTATTTTGAAAATACAATTGAGAACCCTGCTTAGAAAGTTGAGTCGATTTACACCGGAAACTGGTAATTGTTATTTATTGTGACAAGGCGGTTAAGTTATACATAAATCTGTGAAATTCAAATTTTGGCATCTTTTTTGTAGCGTTCAGCTCTCTCTCCATCTCCCTCTCTCTCTCTCTCTCTCTCTCCCCCCCCTCTCTCTCTCTCTCTCTCTCTCTCTCTTTCTCTCTCTCGAGTGTATTAGTCAGTGTCGTACCTTTCGATCGTCGCGGTCTACATTTCTTGATTGTTTGCCAGTCAGGAGATCTATTTTGGATAAACCTCAATGAGAACTGTATTTGCGTAAAGATTTGACGAATATTAATTGTCTGTAAATTGAGTTGGAATCATTATTAATACATCATGGTGAAAGCTGACATGCAAAATAATAGAAGATGCCACTTTTTCATCTTCCAAGGATGAAGAAAAAATCGACGGATCCTTACTGTTTACGGTTTTATGGTGTAATGACCTCTCACATGTTATGTCTATGTACTATCTTACTCTAAAAATGGTTGTTGAAGTAATTTTCGATTTTTTTTTTGAAAGAAGTCTCAAACGACCAGGTAGAATAGGTCTTTTATATGTAACATGAATTATCGTATTTCATGTATTTCTATCGCGATACAAAATCATAATTTATACCACGACAATTCGCGAATTTTGAATTGGGCGAAAGGTAGTAAATCGGTACAGCCGACGCTGTCCATTGGCTTGCTAGAAGGAAAGGTACACGAGAAGAGAGAGATTAGATATTACTCGGTACTTCACGGGACGCGCGAAGTCCACCGTTCGAACAGCCAATATGTTGAGGTAAATTTAAAAGATCGTTTTCTTGTTGAAAATTGAAATTTTTGACTGCAATTGAATTTTTTAGTATTCTTTTGGATAGAATATTCGATTCCAATGATTAAAATACATACATGCTTGAAACCTATTACGATATCAAGATCGATTATGTGCCTCTGGCTGTTGCCAAGATGAATTTTATTGAGAAAAAATTTCTTCGGGAACTATTTATCAGATTCCCATGAAGTTCCGCACATTCCGTGGAGGCACTATTTAACAACTATTTTCTGAATTTCAGTTCGATGTGATTTTAGTTTTCGGAGTATTTGGGAATGAAATCAGGTCGATTCTGTTTGCGTATTGCTATGAACCTTGCTATTCTAGTCATATTGCTATCTTTCTAATTTATACCAATATGGCCTAGGTGTTACGTATTCTGTTCCGAGTGTTATAGCAATGTTTGTTATGAATTTCGTCATAACAATATTGCTATCATGGACTTCCATAATTGGTGATTTTAGAGCTGACAACACTGTATTTTGAGACTTTAGAACTACAAGGAAGAAGAAAATAACCCTAATTCGTGAGTTTTCTTTATGGTTTCGCATACATAACCTTTATCTACGGTTTTATTGGTATTCATGTAAACATGTACATAAAAAATGTTAGGAAACGAAACGAGAAACGAGTCAAATTGACCAACAATCAATTTCCTGGATACCAATAAAATATTGGTTAACAGAAATCGAATGCAGCAATTTTATTCAGGCGTTAATAATTCGATAAACTTTTTCGTTGGCACCTCAAAGGGATTGCTGTTGTTCAGATGATTAGAATAATCATCTCAGCTGTTGCCTACCATGCCTGTATCTTAGTCTAAGAATTTTTCTTGAAATTAAATAATATTCTAGAGAAACTTGAACACATTTCCATTATCATATACTTTTTTTATTCATGTGAATATAGACTTATTCGAAAATGTTACGAAACAGAAAAACCAATTAAAGTCGAATTTACCAATTTCCTGGATACCGATAGAATTTTGGTTTCCAGAAATCAAATGCAGCAATTTTATGCAGGCGATAATAATTCGAAATTCGATGAACTTTTCTGTTAGGAATTCTAAGGGATGGTTGTTGTTGAGATCATTAGAATAATCAGATCAGCTGTTGCTTACTATGCCGGTATTTTAGTCTAAGAATTTTCCTTAAAATTAAATATTCTAGAGAACCTTGAACAAATTTCTATTAGCACATTCTTCCCTTTCTTCAATATTTTGAATTCTTGGAAGAAATAATACTGAAACAAATGGATCTTTGTGAGATTCCCTTTCTAACCTTTCTTGTTATGAAGCATAGCAAGTACTATTTTGAGGTTGCTAAAATAGCAATATTGATAGCAAGATTCTTGTTTAAGTGACAGATCATATTGCTCAAAATCGTTGATCAGAATACCAATAATTCCAATCTTGTTATGATAGCAATATCTTTTTCCTAACAATATTGCTATTTGCAAACAGAATCGACCTGAATATGTCAAATTTCGTAGTTCCACTTTTGGCTGCGTTGTTTTTTCTCGAATAACTGTAAAAATATTTATCCGAGCATGATGGAACTTTGTGACCAGTTGGAAAATATCAATGCGAAATTTTGTGATGAAACAACCTATAAAAAATCCAACATTGACAACGGATTTGAACGTGCGCCCGAAAGCCACTGACTTCACGTCACTGCTTTTCTAGAATTTTTTCCACCTTACTCTGATTTCAGAATTGACAATTCATAGCGACATTGTAGTATTGAATGTTGTGGACTGTTTCTGTGCGCGCTCTGGGTGAAAATCGAAAATTGTTTTTCAACATTTTTCCGAACCTCATATAATTTTATTCTCGAGTGATTTTTCAAAACTATATGTGGCAACATAACGACAGACGGAAAAATTGAGTTTGACAATGAATTCTTGGCCAAATCCCATATTCACTGCGACCATTTCAGGCAAAAAATTGAAAAAATAACGAATACTATCAGAAGCGAGAAATACTCGAATGTTTTTTGGATAATCGGAAATTAGGACCAAAATCAGGACAAATTCTTTCTTTTTATTCACAAATCGATAGTTATGAACTAATGGACAAACACGAATAATAATTATTTGGCGAAGATTTTTTCAGGGAAATCAGTGTCAAATTGGCAACAGCCCGACTGCATTTCTCATTCGTATCTACGTTGGGTTGATCACATTCGCAACAGAAGGTTCAGCATATTCGGTTTTCCGTTTTAAGAGTCAGCTTTTTCTTAAAACGACATCGATACCTATGGGAAACAACTCGAGTGTGACGCATAAATTTCAATACCACGGACAAGATGTCCACGAATTTCAAACTCTGCATAATTCTCTTCAGACTAGATTTTATTCATCATCGGACCAGCAACCTTCTATAGAAAATTGGAAAATGATGGCCTTAAGGTTATGTTGAATTTCGTGATAATCATATTTGTGGAATCATAGAGTGATTTTCACCTATTCAGGAATTCTTCCTTCAAAAGCAAGTCGAATGCATACATATCGAAACTGTCAGTATTTCTCTAGAAATTGATTAATTAACCTTAAAATTTCAAACGGGTATAATTATTTCGACGGATTTTGCCCATTAGCGAACGTTTTGCAGGCTCAGTCACCCTGAAAGTTGCTTTTTCCCTAGAGGAAGCGCTCAATAATGAAATTATATTTCTTGTTCTTCTTGCTGTACTTCTAACACCCCTTTATTTTCAGCCATATCACACGTACTACCACCTGGGAGGACCCTAGGAAATCACTTGCTGCACAAACTGCAGCTCAACACCAAAGTGCTGAACAATTACTTTCAACACATCAATCACCGTCACCTACTTCCACATGTAAGATATTATAATTTTTTTCTGATTAGTACAAATATAGCAAAGCTATTTGAAAAAAATATTGACGACTCAGGCGTTGGTTGGGCGAAATATATTCTTATTTCAGAGTCTTACGAAAAAATATGCTGTTCATTTTCAAATTTGAAATGAAACAAAAGTTTCATAGGGTCAGTATCACCTGTCATTTAACTTTTGAAGTTTTTTACGGCATTTCATTCATCAAAGAAAGGTGTGGCACTTGTGGCAATATTTTTCTATGAACAAGTGTTTGACAAGCTTGCCGGTAGTTCCATGTCAACTTAGTTCGTTTGTGATCAAGTGTTGTCGACGGCACATAGTTAGATTCTGACCTATAATATAGCGTTTTCTTAAGTTTTTTTTACTTCAGTCATTTTATGCCAGTTGATATAATAATATAATTCAACAGAAAGACGTAATTCGTTGAAGACAATAAAATAATATCATAAGATATCAATATCGAAGGATGTTATGTAAAGGATATAACGGAAAAATCTGTTTTTTAAATACTTCATTTTAACTGAAGTTGGAATGAAATAAACAACCTGGGTTCAAGCTTTGTCTTCTTTCAGATTGAACTTTTCTATCGATATCCAACACCATTAAGTATTTCAAAAACAACTTAATTTATAACTTCGAGAGCGGATAGAAAGAAGATTAAATCAAATGGAGGAGTTGTTCGAATAGGTAACCTTAAAATTCCTTTCGCAATTGCTCCTTTGAACGATGTCACATTTGTGAAATATGTTGAATGTTCTTCGAGCTTTTTACAAAAACACATCATTGAACTTTGGGAAGGAAATCACTACTTATCTCAAGATTCAGGTGTTTTTTTTTCTGTACGTCTAGCATGAATTGAATGAATTAAATGAAATAATATTACATCAACTAAAATTCAATGTAGGGATAATTCTACTTCTAGGCGTTGTCAATATATTCCAGGAACGAATGTTATTGATGATAATAATACCATTGGAAGTTGACGTTCCCTTACTTGAATGGACCTTCATTATTATCTGAGACCTCTGAAGTATCAATAAGACCTTCAGGTAAAAAACAAGCCAAGGAAGTTATATCATCTTCCATCCCAAATGAATCACTGAACCAATTTCGATGCTCTTGAGTTCAATCGAATGATATAAATAGATTAATTCATTGTTTTCAAAGTGAAACTGGTATTGTTATCAATATTTGTTTAGGGAGAATGCCAGAAAAGTTTTTTGAGCTATATGCATGTTTGAATCAATATGACAGTATGACAATAATTAATAGTGGAAGAAAGGATGAAACTCACTATCCTGAAAATTATTCACTAGAAATTTGTCTCCGAATAAAAAACGATGAAATGAGTTGTCAAAAAAATGTTACATAACTAATTCGCTAGAAATGTGAAAGAGTTTTTTTCCTAAATTCTATACATATAATGTTCCAGGTTATTCCTGAATTTGAAAGATTAATTCTGTGGCTTTGACACTTGATATCATCCTAGTTTTTATTATAACTCAACATTAGAATTTGTCAAGTCTTTGGCAGAAGCCCCAGAACTGAACCATACACAGATAAATGTGTCAGAAAACATCGAAACACAGACCAACAAGACAAATCACTTCATCGTTTGCGGGATTCGCGTCTCTCCGACCTTGAGAAATATAACAGACATAACCACACTTTCTTCTTCCTCGAAACAGCTGTCAAATTGAATACTTGATTTTGGAATATCTGAAATCGAAATGTAAAAACGGATTTGTCGGGATTCAGGAATATCAAAATCGGACTAAGATTTTTCGATGAAACCATTTGAAAAGCAAATTTCCAAAACCAAAGCGAGTGTTTTGTCACACCTTGAACTCCTGTAGAAGAACTCTGTTGGAGCAAATGAAAATTTTCGAAAAATGTTATGGAAAACCCGTTTACCTTAATCAGAGAATCTTTCTAGTTTCACATCAAATGAGATTCATTTCAATATAAAATCAAATTATGAATAGACCAACTTTGTTCGATTCCAATCCTAGTGTTTGTGCAATCATATACAATTTTATTAGACATCCCATCGTTTCAATTGAATAATGGAGGTTGTAATGCTTTTACTTCAGATGCAATTCCTTTATTTCATACATATAAAATGAACATTATGAATGAGTCCACCTAAGTTCGATTCCATTTCTTGTTGTATAATTAAAACATTTAATGAGGACTGTCATCATAAAATAGAACCTCAAAGATGACTAAACAATTGATTTGGTTGTAAAAAACTGTTTGGATTATATTCTTAAATGGAACAGATACGAAATTATTCATCAATTAATAGGATGAAAAATTCATTTCAGTTTGTTTACATGTTTATAACCTCTTCAAGCTAGTCCGAAAACGGCGAGAGTGACGTAATCCTATTCCTGCAATCTGATTGGCACCCCAAAGCACCCCAAACGCCTACTAAAATTCTGATTAGCTCGATTCAGGGTCATATCTGCGTTGACATAGATTTCCTAAGTAAATGACGCGAGTGGTTTATCTGGTTGATCTGTGCATCGAAAAGACTTCAAATGAGAATTTCAGTTGTTGATGCGACAACATCATGAATTAATTGAAAATCATAACCCAATGATGTTCAACCTTGAAAATGAAACACGATCTTTATCGTGAAATGCACCTGTCAAGTTTGAATCACTGAACTTCCTAAAGGAACTAAATTTGTATCGTATCTATAGCCGTTTCGATGACCGAGAATAAAAGGAAATAGGACCATAGATGTGTGATAAGACATACGTGATGTATTATGCTCCTGCGAAGGTTTCGGATGTATTTTCTTTTTATTTGTGTGCTCTAAAAATAACGGTTGGAAAGGTGAAAATTGGTGCATCATATGAATTTGTAATAGTTGGTTGGAAAGCTATTTTCGGTTGCTCTACTATTTTCAGAGACTAGCAAAGGTGAGTTAATTCCTGCTGGATCAAATGCTTAAGTTCTAATATTTTCGTTTCATGGTAAATGATTGGAGTTCGTGATATTTAACACAACAGTCGATCTCAATCGTTATGATGTTATTCGGAAATAGATTATGAATGATTTATCTTCTTGTGCATACAATGTCGGCAGAAAATATGATATCAGGAAAATGAAATGTGACTTCAGATTTTTATGTTTTTTTCTGTCGGAAAAAAGTTTTCTTTGGATATTTGTGGTCTATATGCAGTTTACCAAATTTTTCTGTTATTCAACTTGCTGAATCTCCGATTAACTAACTCTGGCAAAGACATATCTAAGTATAACAATATTTAAGCATTTGTAATACATTCAGTGTGTCTATCATCCGTTCAATTATTTAAACCTACCATTCTGTCTGCTGGGTACCAACTTTTTTTCGGAATCATTCTTGTTTTGCCTAATATTTTCACGTAACGACTGC
Organism: Myrrha octodecimguttata; assembly: GCA_958510865.1. Lineage (NCBI taxonomy): Eukaryota > Metazoa > Arthropoda > Insecta > Coleoptera > Coccinellidae > Myrrha > Myrrha octodecimguttata. The sequence continues at coordinate 28,227,574 of OY294065.1, read as the reverse complement.
GTATGCGCAGTACCTGGTATACCCAGGTAGATCAGTAAGGCATTCGATCGAATCAAACACTTCATGAAACATGTGTCATGAGCTCCCGGACTAGTATGAACCTATCGATTTTTTGCATGGAAATTCGAATCGTGGAACACAAAATCCTCACTAGTAACTCTGAAGTTATTGCGAGACATAATTTTCTCTCTTATGTTCACCCATCAGTTTTGGTCCAGGATAATACGAAACTCAAGATTGCTTCCAGGTAGATGATTTTTCACTAATAACGAGTAGGCATCATAGCCTTATATATTCTAATATATTCAATGACTTGATGATAGTACTCTTACGATCAACGTTTGAGAAGTGAAAGAACTCATCCCTGATGAACCTAATTTCTATTACAGCTGCGAAAGTCAGTGCAGATGTTGATTTAGGTCCACTGCCAGAAGGATGGGAACAAGCACAAACTCCCGAGGGAGAAATATATTTCATAAATCATCAGACTAGGACTACTTCGTGGTTCGATCCCAGAATTCGTAAGTTTAATACATACAAATTTTATCCTTGAAAGTAGCCTGTAATTCAGACATCGAACCTTCTACCTGTAGTGGAAATTCTTATAGTAGAGAAATACATTTGGGTCATGTGGTTTGGTAGCATCATTAGCATGAATGCAGTAGACAACATATTTACTCAACATACTGCACCAATTAGCTCTTCTTAGGGCTCAACTATGAAATCTACCATCTGGATAAAGAGTCGATTAAGTTTTTGAAAATCTTTAACGTATTTTAATGTTAAAACCCTATCCAAGATATTGTAATCTGAACACATTGTAGGCTTGCTCTGATAATGTGTTTTGTCCAATAATAATCAGATTTATTAATGCATTTTCTTCAATTGAAAGCCGATATTCATGATCTTCAGCTCCTCATAAAACTAACTGGCCATTCTAGTTTTAGCTGAGTCATCTGACCAGTAAACTCTTTCTGCTTTTGAATGATTCTTGTTGGGTGATGTACTTTGCCCATATCTTCCTATAGGCTTCCTCCTTCTGCCATACAGGGTTCTGAAATGAATTTATTGATCAAAGTTCTGGGTTCTTGATCACTGTGACGTCAGTCGTAGGAATATATCCTTCTAGCATGTTCTAGCAGCTGTTTCGGCTTTCTCAATCAAGAATTCTTTTTCCGAGTCTTCATATATTACTTTGTTTTTCATAAACTAGAGTTCGTCGACTACTGCTCTTCAAAGTTTGTTCTACATGGATTTATTTTCTTGAAATGGCCTCTTGTTTATGTCACTTCTTCCTCTGAGTGGCAAAAGTCCGCCCATTGCTAGGTTATTTCACCAGCTACATAGTCAATGTACTCGTTCCATGTCAATCCTTTATTAAGTGACACTCCGGATATTTGACAGCTTTCTTTCGTTGAATTTTTTTTTATATATTCTAAGATTTTCGTCTACATTTGATATTCTCTTCTGTGCTATTGATGCTTGAGTCTATTTCATGCATCAACCCATCTTCTCGTCCATAGCTTCTTGGAGACTTTTGTGTATAAAATATGGATGTCGATTCTTGTTTCATATGCAAAAATTCTGAGGGAACGCAATGAATCTTCATAAGTCAACCTCAATTGATTTATTCGTAAAGAGATTATCTAGAGTTAAAGAAAAGTTAGGTTCTTATAAGAAGCGATCGAGCACTTTTCTTTGCCTGGTGTATTGAGTGTGGGAAACTAGACAATCAGGTCGATTCTGTTTGCGTATTGCTATGAACCTTGCTATTCTAGTCATATTGCTATATTTCTAATTTATAGCAATATGGCCATGGTGTTACGTATTCTGTTCCGAGTGTTATAGCAATGTTTGTTATGAATTTGGTCATAACAATATTGCTATCATGGACTTCCATAATTGGTGATTTTAGAGCTGACAACACTGTATTTTGAGACTTTAGAACTACAAGGAAGAAGAAAATAACCCTAATTCGTGAGTTTTCTTTATGGTTTCGCATGCATAACCTTTATCTACGGTTTTGTTGGTATTCATGTGAACATCGACATAAAAAATGTTAGGAAACGAAACGAGAAACGAGTCAAATTGACCAACAATCAATTTTCTGGATACCAATAAAATATTGGTTAACAGAAATCGAATGCAGCAATTTTATTCAGGCGTTAATAATTCGAAATTCGATAAACTTTTTCGTTGGCACCTCAAAGGGATTGCTGTTGTTGAGATGATTAGAATAATCATCTCAGCTGTTGCCTATGCCTGTATCTTAGTCTAAGAATTTTCCGTGAAATTAAATAATATTCTAGAGAAACTTGAACACATTTCCATTAGCATAAACTTTTTTTATTCATGCGAATATAGACTTATTCGAAAATGTTACGAAACAGAAAAACCAATTAAAGTCAAATTGACCAATTTCCTGGATACCGATAGAATTTTGGTTTCCAGAAATCAAATGCAGCAATTTTATGCAGACGATAATAATTCGAAATTCGATGAACTTTTCTGTTGGGAATTCAAAGGGATGGCTGTTGTTGAGATCATTAGAATAATCAGGTCAGCTGTTGCTTACTATGCCGGTATTTTAGTCTAAGAATTTTCCTTAAAATTAAATATTCTAGAGAACCTTGAACAAATTTCTATTAGCACATTCTTCCCTTTCTTCATTATTTTCGAATTCTTGGAAGAAATAATACTGAAACAAATGGATCTTTGTGAGATTCCCTTTCTTACCTTTCTTGTTATGAAGCATAGCAAGTAGTATTTTGAGTTTGCTAATATAGCAATATTGATAGCAAGATTCTTGTTAAAGTGACAGATCATATTGCTCAAAATCGTTGATCAGAATACCAATAATTCCAATCTTGTTATGATAGCAATATCTTTTTCCTAGCGATATTGCTATTTGCAAACAGAATCGACCTAATTATGTTTTATTTCCTCTGCTTTTTGGGGTTACAAAGAGAGTCGATGACCTTGAAGAACATAGATAGCCCCGTGAATCGCAATATTCCATCTTGAATAGCTCCAGAGTTAAATCTTCATAGTTTATCCATTTGGAAGATGATATGCATTTCGTAATATGTGAACAGATGTAAGGACCCGAGTAAATTTCGACTTAGGAGAAAATATAGATATGAGAGTAACTAATAATGTCCATTGCTGAAATTCCCAAGTATTTTTGAACAACTCACAAAATCGATTTTGTCAGGCCGGCCGGACGTCCGAAGGCACAACTACGGGTGTTCGGAGAATCGTATTGACGCTGAATTGTCCGGGTAGGTTGCATTTCAAAATGCGATTGTTAAGTTCGTTAATGGGCAAAATAGGCCAAGGGTTTCGGAGTTACAGTCATTCGAAATTTTGAGGTTATTTCCCTGATATTTCATTATCTACCTGAGCGATGAATGGATTGAAATGTGGCAGCATGCTGACGAACAAATATAAACATTTTGTGTTGACAATAACTTTCAAAAAAATCAACTCAGAAACTCGGTATTTGTAGAGTAAGTTTGTACCTCAATTACAAAGGCCTAGTTCGTGAATGGAATGATTGTATTTCCACGATATTTCCAAAAAAACAGATTGGATCGAAATGAAATCCAGTACTTTATTGAAAATGACAGCTTGAAAAATTTCGTGAGGATGATATGATAAAAGATCACCAAATGTTTCGATCAGGCAGTAAAGGTGCGTTCGACGGGGTCGATACATCAATGATGACCTCTTTGGCAACGAATTTGGACATGCGCGCAAAAGCTGCTGACTTCACGTGGGTGCTTTTCTAGATTTTTTTCATAAACAAATTTAACGCAGGTCTGTTACAAGAAAGCGCTGTTTTGGAAATCAGTAATTAGTATTTTGGAGTTCTGAAAAGAAAATAATTTGACGGCATTTTTTATTTCGATTGAAATTAGACTGAGAAGCTTATTTATGATGAATTATTCATAACAACAAAAATGTTATGACTTCATGATGTCCACAAATAAACTGTTGCTTTTTGTGACAGCGGCATTACGATGAGGTATATAATAATAATTGTAGTGTGAACGACTTCACAGCCTTGGGTTACGAAGTTCTCTGAAAAGAAACTTTCCATTTATACAGGTTTGGCAGTATCTTTTATTTCTGCGATTTTAAGTCAGATAAGATGCGAGGTTCAGCGATATGAAAATAAACAATGAACCGTTTTATGAAATGAAATATCAATCCGTTGCAATTGGAACTTGTATTTAATTATATCGGCAATAGAATTGCAGCAAGGAAAGATACTGCAATCTAATTCTATTGTTCGGCATATTATCATATTGGCAATTCTTTTTTTGATGACTCTGGATATCTCGGACGTGGAATAGTAAATATCGTATACGAGTTGCGTGGGCTTCAAATTTTGCTGTGAATCGAAGGACACGTTGCAATTTTTTTCTTTACGGAGGTTTATCAATATCTATTTCCATAGGTACTGCATCTTGAAATTTATATTTTCGTCATAACTCCAGAACTACTGATCGTAAACATACCTTTGTTGAATTCAATTCTGTTGTACACAGTTTTCAGTCTTAAGGAACAGTTTATTCTTAAGTTATTCACACAGCAACGTTTCGAGAAAAATTCTTCTCTTCTTCAGGCTGAAATAACAGCAATGGTACGAACAATACAAAGATCTGAATATTCGAACAATCAAGTTACCAAATTGAACAAAACATGACGAACAAAAATGATATGGTGGATATTTCTTTGGAATAGTCCAAATGTCTGTAATTTTCGATGGTTGAGCCGAAAATGGTCTTGAGCGACTAGGTTGGACTCACTGATGACGAATCAGGTGTCGAAATCGATTCTGCCCGGCCGGCAGGATTCTGTCGACTTGAAAATTTCAGGGTTTTTCAGGGGATTCCGCGGATATACCCATTCAAAATTTCATTTTCCCAATATTTGCAAACATGCAGATTGAATCGAATTTAAATCCAGTACTCGATTGGAAAATGAGAGTCGATGGTTCATGCATAATTTCGGAGGATTATATGATCAGAATATCACAAAATTGAGAATATTTAAAAATAAGATTTAAATTATTTTTCAAATTGTTGTAATATCATTCCTGAAGAACATCACGAATTTTCCACAGAGTTGTTCATCAACATTATATACCAAGTTTCTTTATGATCGAATCAGTATTTTTTGAGTATTTCCGGAAAAAAACAACTAAATTTGACACATTCCCAGTATCTCCTGAAATTATAACTGTATCACACTGGAGTTCGTAAAAAATAGAGGATTTCCTTTAAATCCGATAAATAGTTTCCGACAAAATTTCCAAATTTTTTTTTTTTTTTGATTTACAACTAACTGACAAAATTCTTGTCAATTGCTCAGGTACTTCCTGAAATATCAGGGCAACATCTTCGAAATTTCAAATGACTATAATAGCTCCGAATCCGTCTGGCTAATTCTGCCCATTAACGAACTTAGCCGTCGCATGCAAACTACTGTGGAAGTTTGAAGTAGATAGAATTCTCCTTGCGCCCGTAATCGTGCCTACCGTCGACCGGCCGAACAGAATCGTTTTTGTCACCGGATTCGTCATCGGTGAGTCCAACCTAGTCGTTGGAAACCATTTTTGCGCGCATGTTCTAGGGGAACAGCGTGCTATCGTTTTGTCCAAATGTCTATAATTTTGGATGATTGAGCCGAAAATAGTCTCAATCGACTAGGTTGGACTCACTGATGACGAATCCGGTGTCAAAATCGATTCTGTCCGGCCGTAGACACGCTAACTGTCGACAGAAGCAAGCTAGCAACTTGAAACTTTCAGGATAGGTTGCGCATCAGAATGCCGCGGTTAAGTTCGTTAATGGGCCAAATCAGTCGAATAGTTTCGGAGTTATAGGCAGTTCAAGTTTTGAAGGTATTTATTTTTTATTTCAGAAACTACTTAGGAGATTAGATTCAAACTTGGCAGTTGGGTGGAGTATAACCACGCGCAACTTTGAGCCAAATTTCGTCAGGATCAGATTTTCATAGAATTTAAAATAAAATTTTTTTCGAAATTTTTTTCCAAAAAACCCTCACTTTCAACTTCATATTTCACAGCAGTGTACCAAATTTCAGTTCGATACGATCATAAGTTACGGAGATATCCGGAAAAAATGTGTCAAATTTCGAGGTTTTCTTCTCGATATCGTTTATTTTTTTGGTATAACTCGAGAAATACTGTTTCAGTCCTGATGAAATTTCACAGCTAGTTTTGAGATGCTGAAAGACAACTTCATGCGAAATTTCGTGATAATCGTGCCATCAGAACAATTTCTATGATTTTTCTTATCATATCATCCTCATCAAATTCTGTATGAAACTTCGAACTGTTATTTTTCGATGAAGTACTGGATTTCAATTCGATCTGATCTGTATTTTTGGAAATATTAAAAAAATAAAATTTTGATTGGGTTTATCTACGGAATCATTGGGTGGATTTTACCCATTCACGAATTCGGCCTTCGTAATTTAGGTCCAAACCTTCTGTACAAATATCGAGTTCCTAAGTTGTTTCTTTCGGAAGTTATTGTGTTTACGCAGTCGGCCGTTAGACTGACCGTAAACACAATAACTTCCGGAAGAAACGACTTAGAAACTCGATATTTGTAGAGAAGGTTTGGGGCTTAATTACGAAGGTCGAATTCGTGAATGGGTAAAATCCGCCCAATGATTCCGTAGATATACCCATTCAAAATTTTATTTTTCCAATATTTCCAAAAATACAGATTTGATCGAATTGAAATCCAGTAATTTATCAGTAAAAATTTCAAAAAGTACTGCCGTGAAGGCAGCAGCTTTTGCGTGCATGTTCAAATTCGTTGCTGAAGCGGTCATCTACATTGAACATGCGCGCAAAAGTTGCTGCCTTCACGGCAGTGCTTTTTGAAATTTCTTTTCAAAATTCGTAAATAACAGACATTTAGATAGCACGGCGTTCCCCAGAACAAGCGCTTTTAAATGACGAATAAGATAATGTGTTCAGAGGAAAATCTTCTGCACTAGGTCTTCTCCACTGTTCTATTTTTGAAATTTAACAGCGGCCATCTTCACAAAGCTGGATTATTCCCGTGTCTTGACAAATATTTATGGAAGGTGAAAGATTGCACATCAGGTATAAATTATTGAGATTTATCTCGAAGTTGAAACATTTTAAGCTATGATTACGAAGGCTGAAATATAAGGGGCTTCAATATCCGATTATTTTTGTCCCTCAACTAAAAACATTTGAACGACGCCAAGACACAACATCTAACCTGAGACGATCAATTCAGAAACAGAATATAGGATCCATTTTCGAATGTTCAATGGTTTTATTTCGAATTCCATTGTAAATACTGCCGTCCTCACGGCTGATCGTAAACACAATATTTTCCGAAAGGAACATCTCGAAAATTCTATATTTGTAGAGTGGGTTTGGACCTTAATTATCGAGGCCGAATATGGGTAAAATCCACTCAATAATTCCGCAGATGTAGCTACCCGTTCAAAATTTGATTTTCTCAATATTTGCGAAATACAGATTAGATCGATTTGAGATGAAGTACTTTCTTGAAAAATTACAGCTTTCAGGTTCATACAGAATTTCGTGAAGATAATATGATCAGAAGATCGCCTAATATTGAATATTTGAAGAAAAAAAATTGTGCTATCGTTTTGTCCAAATGTCTGTTATGTTTGAATTTTGAACCGGAAATGGTCTAAAACGACTAGGTTGGACTCACTGATGACGAATTCGGTGTTAGAATTGTCAAAGAAAGTGTCAAAATTTTCATAAAAAAATTTTTTCCTGGGAAAGTATTCATTACATTTGGAAAAAATTTCGGCCATACTTTGAACTCCATATTTCACAGCAGTGTACCAAATTTTAATTTGATGCGGTTATTATTTTCGGAGATATTGGAAAAAAAAAAGAAAAATTTCGTGCTTTTGGTTCATTATTCATTATGAAATCAAATAATAAACCTTAGTGATCGACCAAAAAAAAATCACTCCACCTGAAAATTTCATAGTTTACATTTTGAAGTATGTAGATTTGAATAAACTCATAAAAAAATCCTTCCGTCCGCTGTCCGGGGCTTTTCTCTCAAAGTACTAAACCGAAATCTGTGAAACTTGATAGAAAAATCGTGTGTCACTCGATATTGATCCTCCAAGCTTTTCAGCAGGAACGGTGTACCCTAAAGGCTCAAAATTGGGAGTTGGAGGGAAAAGAAAATATTTTTCGAAAACTTACCAACGAAATTTCATGAAACTCTCAACGTTGATTACTGTAACTCAACCTATAAATTTTCTCCCGGATAATTTCAGTCTAGTGGTCCCTGAGTTATAAAGAAAAACGTTGCAAATTTTGGAGTGAAAAACCAATGAGTTATTAATAGTATATTAGTTTTATAGATATCAATGGTATTGGGTTATTAAACTTAGAAAATAATGAATCCTTGTGTCAAATTTGCCGAGTTTTTTCCTCGATATCGTTGTTTTCTACGGTATATCCCAAAAAATACTGATTGAATGATGATGGAACTTGGCAGCTAGTTCTAAAATACTGTTGGACAACTTCGTGCAAAATTTCGTGATGATCGTGTCATTAGAACAATTTGAAAAAAACCTAGAGAAGCACTGACATGAAGTCATCAGTTTTTGAGCGTTACCCCTTGAACATGCGCGCAAAAGCTGCTGCTTTCACGGCAGTGCTTTTCTTGGTTTTTTTATCCATTAAAAGATTCAATGTGTGTTGAGGCTAAAATATCTGAATGTGAAATTTTCTTTTGCAGCAGCACATTTACAACAAAGAACTCCGGGCACCGGTGTCATGTTGGCACCGTGGCAAAACACATCACAGTCTACGCCGGTGAAACAGCAACAGCTCAGACTTCAACTTTTGCAGCTTGAACGTGATAGACTGAAGCAACGTCAACAGGAGATAAGAAGGCAACAGGAACTGATGTTGAGAGGAAGTAGTACAGATCTCCCTATAGATCCATTTTTGTCCAGTTTGACTGATCATTCACGCCAAGAATCCGCCGACAGTGGCCTTGGTAAGTCGTTGGAACAGCGGCGACTCGTCTGAAAGGTTCACGGGAAATAAGCCTTCTAACAATAACGTTATATCACAGACCAACAAGACCAATCACTTCATCGTTTGCGGGAATCGCGTCTCTCCGACCTTGAGAAATATAACAGACATAACCACACTTTCTTCTTCCTCGAAACAGCTGTCAAATTGAATACTTGATTTTGGAATATCTAAAATCGAAATGTAAAAACGGATTTGTCGGGATTCAGGAATCACAAAATCAAAATCAGACTAAGATTTTTCGATGAAACCATTTGAAAAGCAAATTTCCAACACCAAAGCGAGTGTTTTGTCACACCCCAAACTCCTGTAGAAGAACTCAGTTGGAGTAAATGAAAATTTTGGAAAAATGTTATGGAAAACCCGTTTACCTTAATCAGAGAATCTTTGTAGTTTCACATCAAATGAGATTCATTTCAATATAAAATCAAATTATGAATAGACCAACTTTGTTCGATTCCAATCCTAGTGTTTGTGCAATCATATACAATTTTATTAGACATCCCATCGTTTTAATTGAATAATGGAGGTTGTAATGCTTTTACTTCAGTTGCAATTCCTTTATATTATATAAAATGAACATTATGAATGAGTTCACCTAAGTTCGATTCCATTTCTTGTTGTATAATTAAAACATTTAATGAGGACTGTCATCATAAAATAGAACCTCAAAGATGACTAAACAATTGATTTGCTTGTGAAAAACTGTTTGGATTATATTCTTAAATGGAACAGATGCGAAATTATTCATCAATTAATAGGATGAAAAATTCATTTCAGTTTGTTTACATGTTTATAACCTCTTCAAGCGAGTCCGAAAACGGCAAGAGTGACGTAATCCTATTCCTGCAATCTGATTGGCACCCCAAAGCACCCCAAACGCCTACTAAAATTCTGATTAGCTCGATTCAGGGTCATATCTGCGTTGACATAGATTTCCTAAGTAAATGACGCGAGTGGTTTATCTGGTTGATCTGTGGTTATATTTAATTGCGACGGTAGCTTAGTGGTTAGAGCTCATGCCTCATGGTCGTAAGGTCTGGGGTTCAAGCCCTTGGCCGGGAAATAATTTCCCGGTTTTCAGGGGACCGTCCAACCATTCGCGATTTTTTAAGAATACAAACATAACTTCCGAGAGAATCAACTTCGAGACTTTATATATTTGTGGAGCAGGTTTCAGGCCAATGATTCCGTAGATTTTTCAATTCGAATTTTTTTCAAAAATACAGTTCAGATCCAATGGAAATCTAGTAGAATATGTCTTGTGAACCATGTTAGAGTGATGACAGCATCCTCTAAAACCTTGAATGGGAAGGTGTTGAGTGACACCTTGTTTTGAAGATAATTCGATTGCCCTTTCAAATATGCCATACAATTTTTGCGAGCATGTTCTGTTGAAACAGCGTGCTATCGTTTTGTCCAAACGTCTGTAATTTTTTAATTTTGGTCTCAAACGACTAGGTTGGACTAACTGATGACGAATCCGCTGTCAACATCGATTCTGGCCGGCCGGCTGATGGGACAAATCGGTCTAATGTTCTCAGAGTTCTGGTCATTTGAAATCTTGAGATTAATTCCCTAATATTTCAGATACTCATGCGATTGGATTGAAACTTGACAGTTAGTTGAAGCATAAAAACGCACAACTTTTAACAAAATTTCGTGGAGATCACACAGTCAGAAATTTCTGAAAACATTTTTTTTCGAATTTTTTTTTATCGGAAACTTTTCGTTGAATTCGGTAAAAACTGCTCATACCTTGAACGTCATATTTTACAGCAGTGTATAAAATTAATAAAAATATGTAAAACTTATCCGTGAATTCTTTCTCGATATCGTTGTTTTTTCCAGAAATACACAAAAAATACTATTTCAATCGAAATAAAACTTGGCAGTTAGTTTGGAAATGCTGATGGGCAACTCTGTGCAGAATTTCGTGCTGATCCTGTCATAAGAACAATTCGGATTTTTTTTTCAAATATTCAATATTCTGGACCTTATACGCATGATATTCTGTATGAACCTTCGAACTTTAATTTTTCGATAAAATACTGGATTTCAATTCGATATAATCTATATTTTTGGAAATATTGGAAAAATAAAATGTTGTACGGGTATATCTGCGGAATGATTGGATGAATTTTACCCATTCACGAGTGCTGCCTTCGTGATTAAGGTCCAAACCTACTCTACAAATATCGAGTTTCTAAGTTGTTTCCTACGGAAGTTATTGTGTTTACAGTCGGTCGTTACGGAAGGGGGGAACGAGATATTAAGGATGCACCTTTTCAAATTGACACACTGTATATGACTACAATGATTTGTGAAAACTTTTATTACGTTCGAATACGGAATGTGAAGAAACGAAAAGTTTTTGGAATATTTTTCTTGTCCATGTAAGTAGAGGAGGTTTTGTTATCGAAAAAAAAGTTTGCATTCATTATTCGATCTATACATCGATTAAGATCATTATACATTAATTTCAAAATCTTTTGCGCTCAAGCAACGAACCGCCACTGCGTTGAAAGATTTGTTCTGTGAGATCAGGTAGAACGAGTGATACTTTGATACTGTTACTTTAAGGTAGGAGCCCACTCAACTATTATGAAATGTGCACGATAACTGATGCTGTGATTGGAAACATAATAACATATCAACAGTAACAAAAGTTTTACTGTTTCCAGAATAGATTTAAATAAGTTCGACCTATTGGCTAATTTTCAACGTGAAAAAAATCTTGGTCGATAGTTTCAGTGGAAAATATGTCGAAAAGTACAGATGGTTAGAAATTGCGCCTACAAGGTCAATGCATACAGAAGTTACGAATACAAAAGATTTGAATATTTCCTCATAGAAGTAATGCATTTTTTTGAATTTTTCAATAATTCACGATTTTATGCCATTGTTTCGTATACAGGGTGTCACATTAAAAAGGAAACGGAGGTCTACTCTAGTAGAAAAATCAAAATTTCGGAGAATCGTATGGACCCGTCATCTGATCTTGAGAGGGGCATTCTCACTTGAAATCCCTCATAATATCATTTTATAACACCTCAAAGTTAATTAGGAAAGATGCAATATGTTGTTGAAAAGGTATTTTTCTTCTGAATATGAATAATTTTGAGATTTGATCATTTGTTTACGTAATATTCAACATTGAAAATGAATTATCAACCAACATACCTGGACCATGATTTTTTTTTCAGTAATATGAGATAAATGTCGTGAAAGCCCATCCAACTTCTTTGGCATAAATTTTCGATTTTGAGTGGCCCCACAAAAACTAGTTTAGTGGGGGTCAGATCTAGCTGGTCATTCTATGGAGGACCCCTTCTGTCAATCCACTGGTCGGGAAAATTCATCTTTGAGAATTGTGGTGATGTTTTTCGTTTCAACACATAATAATAGATGTTATTGACGCAATGGCGTCTGTATTTTTGGGATATTGCGACATTTCAAATGCGTTTTTCTTCGTATTTTGTCGTGTTAGGAGAATTGAACATTCACTCGAATTTCTAGTACATATGAACTACCGCTTCATCTAAACTACTGACCCAATTGATCTATTCAAAGGTGGATCTGCTGGCATAATAATTTTTTACCATACTGATTGAATAAGGTGTGAATCCGTGCGGGTTTAAACTTGAAATAGAAGAATTCTAATGAAATTCTGCCTTCTAAGGAAGAAAGTAGAGAGATAAAGCTAACAAGCTTACTGAAAAACGTGATCTGCCGACGATTTCCAGTATTTTTAAAAAATTCTCAAAATCCACACGGTAAGGGATTGGTGCTGGCACCTGCGCCATTTTGCAAGTCTAGAAAAATTCTCTGGGGGGTAACAATAATAATTGACCCAAATGCGAATCTATCGATAGGATGACCTTCACTAGTAACATTTCACTAAAATTGTATGTTTTCAAGGCATGGGTACTACATATTCAATGCCACATACACCGGAGGACTTCTTATCCACCATGGACGACAGTATGGAAGTGGGTAGCGAAAGCCATACAATGGACACTCCAGACATATCAACACTTAGTGAAAATATCGATTCCACTGACGACCTCGTGCCTTCGTTACAACTTGGAGAGGAATTTCCTAGTTTAGATGATGTTCAATCGTTAATAAATCCACCCAATACTAAGCCTGACAATGTGCTCATCTGGTTGTAAATTAAGTGCCTATCTAAATAATTTTATAAATTGGCTATTTACTTATAGTTATCGAAACAAAACATATTACAGGGATGCCCTGTAAGAAGATTTTTCACACGACCATTCATGAAGCATAGTATTTGTTCATTCTATTTGTCAGTTATAGAATTAAAGAAATTATAGAGAACATCCTAATATTATGCAGTCTTCCAGGAATGAAAATTTCTTCACAATCAAATGCAGGGGAAATTTTTCAATCGAAGATTTTGCAAAAATATTTAGCATTAGTTCAGTTAAAATGACGATATGGTTTGTTCAAATATGTATGCGTTAACATTTTCCCTATACTTTAGATACAATGATATCAAAGATTTTTTTTGTATGTAGGAGTTTCCTAAAATGAACTTCACAATTTCTCGGACTATTTAACTTGTAAGCTTTCATTTTCAAAATGAATTCAATGAATACTTCGTTAATTTCTTGAGAAGATTCAGAAGAACAAAACAAAACAAATCTTATTCATTCTTCTGAAAACAATACACGATTGAATTTCTTCTATAATCGATGCATTATTTTTCAGATGGAAATAAAAACAGCATGTTCATGTTGGTCGAAAGTGGAGAAAAAACTTCTTTAGTTATAGGATTCTCAACGCTCACAGAACATGATTTTGTACTGCATAAGAAATCGAGTTTAAAAGATTGCAATAAAATTACTTTATACGCTTCGACACGGCAATATTAATTATATGTTCTAAAAATTAATTGTTAAATGTTGAATTTTAATCCTTTGTATTTCTTACAGTTTATGGGAACGTTATTTTAATGTTGGGCGTGTTTTCTAGAAATATTTAATAGTTTCTTATTCTAATTAAGTTGTTGTAGAATTAGAATTTCATGTACCAAATTTCGGTAAAAAGTATGTTTTCTGGAAGTGAAATAAGAATGTATCGTATTTTTATATCTCTTTCAGAAATTTCATTAATAGCAATGAAAACATTCATTTCGGAATTTGTACTATTTATTTATTGTTGTGTTCTCTAGATTATTTAATATTTTATTTACTTTTATATGTACTAAGTTCAGATTAGAAAATTTTATTGCTTGTGATGAATCATATTTTCTCCATAAATCATGATACTTCGTCTTCGTTCAGTCGAACCCAGGCAGGTATTTCACAAACTTTTAAGTCTTTTTCCTTATTAGGTGCAACAAATTGAACTGACTTCATGAAAATGATAATTTTACTCAGTACTCGCATAATATACTGGAATTTATTGATACACCAACAAATTTTGATTTGCCGCTAAATTTTCCATAATTTAATTGACAAAGCAAAAAAGCTCAATTTAACATACAATATGAATTAAATGAATTCATCATTGTTAGGGAGTACTTTTAATATTTTATCTTTTTCATTAATTCAACACGTGGTTCCAGAAAAGGAAGTAGAAATAAAGGTGAGTGGTCCTTTGTTACGTGAAACCCTTGATAAGATCTGCCTACTTGCGCAATAACTCTGAACCAATTACAGTCCCACAGCCGCTGATTGTGACTCATTTTACTCTTATGTACTTAAGCATACAATTATTTAACAAGAGCAATATAGTCATAAATCTTTTAGCACTACTAATATTGTCCAGCTATGAATTAGTAACTACCAATGTTTTAATTAGGGCTTTTATATCATTTAGGCTTGACTTCTTAAACCATTGGAATACCTGTTAAAAAGTTGATAAGTGTATTAATGTACACTTATTCAAACTTTTATGCTTCGAATTTTCCATACACTGAATAGCTGTTTTACGTTAGTTCTACTAATGTTAAAACATGATGCTCATGTTATTTGAAACAAATCCATCCATTTTTGGTGCCTTTAATGTATAGTTGATACATTATTTACATAATAATACATAATTTTTCGCTGAAATACATTATATAACATTTATCTTTTATATACACTCTTTTACACTAGTAGATGTTTTTTTTCTCAACTAGCTTTTAGCTGATTTTGAATTTCAAAACATCACTGCAGTTTGGAATTACTTCCATGTACCATTTTTTGTAATTTAGGAGGTGTCGAAATTAGTTTGATTATCTACCTCTAAAATCTTGCAGCTATTTTTTTAAATAATATTACTCTGAATCATTTTATATTTCCATTTTTAGAATTTTAATCAATCACTAGTTTAATTTCGAATCGTTAGCGCTCAAATTTAACTTGTAACAGAGCTTATCACCATTGTAACTGTAATAAAAGTTATTACTCAGTGTGCCTTCAAGATGTAACAATAATATTTATGTAACAAATCTGCAGTGAGGTTTTTCTAATACAACCATTTGTGATGCCTTCAAAGAAATTGCGCTTTATACAATGTTAAATGTGTAAAAAACCTTTTTTTCGTTCATAAAATTTTATTTCAATATTGACATATCTTTACAGACAATGAGTTGTGTTTAACCAATTCAAGTTTCTGCAATGTGATGTGGTAGTGTTAATTTCTGAATTATTCTTCAGTACTTCTGATCACAATGTATATGATGTTTCATATTTTCTGCTTCGTAATTCAAACATATTGTTTTGAACCTGTTTAATGCGGCGCTATAGAAGGATTTTCCAAGACCCATACGAATTTTGTTTGAAAGTTCGCTATATTTGAAAGATAAGTTATTTTTTAACGTTTTAACTAACTCTCCTTTATCTGAGCCAGTGCTCCGAATTTTCACAGATTTTTTCATCTCTTTAACGTGATTTCATAATTAATTAGATCTTGACGAAATATCGTAAGTTGAATTCTAACACAAAAAATATATTGAATAATATATGTGTATCTGCTTAAATATTTCAAGAATACATTTTCGACATTCTTTGTGGATGCTTATAATTTCACATTATTATTTCTTTTTCGATGTATGGATCAATATTTTTGAGATGGAAAAATCTTATCAAGGGAATATTCCCTACATTACCCATTTTACAACTTATAAGAGTTCATATAGTTTATATAAACATATCACAGACAAAAAGGTGTTGGTATATTTCATACTGAATCTTTATACTCAAAGTCCACCAAATTCACGCTGAATTGTGATCAAGAATATAAGTTTGTTTAGAAAAGCAAAGCTATATTCTAAACCATTTCATACAGTGAATAAGGTCTTGAAATATTTTGTAGCATTGTACAGATCTTCATTATTCATTTAAAGATATTACACAGATTAGTTTGTAAACCTTATTATTATCCTCCATTGTGAAACTACATTAAATGAAAACTGTAAATATATACGATATATTCTCTTTAAAAACTCTATTGTTTTTCCATACTCCAATCAACGCAGTGCGAGAACAGCTCTGACAGGGGGCACAATAGACCTCAAGGTCGCAGTAGAATGTAACCCTTTACCAGACTATGAACTACTCCAATCAGAAGAAAGTTCTTGATCCCCTGGTTCTATACTAAACCAACTCATCCTAAGCAAAATTCCAAAAAATCTACTTTGAATCTTTCTCGACTTGTGTGTGGTAGACTGTTATATTATTTTAGATAAGAATATTGGACGTTTTATTTATTTTCGAAACAGATTGACAATGAATTCAAAAATAAATCCGCCTAATTATTCCGTAGACATATCCATTCAAAATTTTGTTTACATTATCTCCAAAAATACATCAGATCTTATCGATTTGAAATCTGGTTGAAAGATGACGGGGTGAAGGCTCGTACCAAATTTTGTGAGGAAATTGCTTCGTGTTTGTTGAGGCTCTTGAAAGCTCATTACTTTCTATAATTTTTATTATTTCGAATTCAATATGGCTTCAGTATACTGAAAATTAAGTTTTTCAAATAGAAGGTAGTGTCATCTAGAGTAAGAAATTGAAAGTACATGGAGTATGAAAGCGAAATCTGTAATAAAGTGAAAGCAAGTCGGCTAAGAAAAGATAACCTTATCTCTTTTACAAAACAAATTGACAATTCTGTTTATCATATTAATAATTATAATTTTTGTCTTGGACTTTGAATTGTCACCTAAATAAATAAGGTTAGAAAGTATTTTATCAATTTTCCCCTGAAATTAAGGCAATAAATTTTAGATTACCAGAATGGTTGATAGTGCTGCTGAATATTTTGTTTGTGGAGGTTTTGGGGGAATATGCACAGTGTTAGTAGGTCACCCCCTGGATACAATCAAGGTGATAAGATGATTAACATAATATTTCAGAATGGGGTAAACCCAGAATTGATTATAAATTATTGGAGTACCACAATGTCCTGACAATAAGAAATTATTCAGTCCAATATGCATGAAATCAGATGACGGGTAAAGAAAATTAGACTGTTATGGTCTTTATTTCAAATAAAGATTATTATTATAATTATTTTCAAGTTATATTCAAAATAAGACCTCCCAAGAATGAGTAATCACCATTATTTTATAAACCTTGTTTCAGGAAATATCAACCTGAACTTATAATCTATATTTGATTGTATAGATTATGGTGAGGAATTTTTCAATTTTGACAAACTTAAAAGTGTGATTTATTCGATCTCTGATTATAGAGTACAACAGACTGTGAGTTTACATGAAAGGCTATATTCATTCCTGTAATTTTACAGGTCCGATTGCAAACTATGCCAATTCCTGGTCCAGGACAACAAGCACTATATAAAGGCACATTTGACTGTTTCAAGAAAACAATTAGTAATGAAGGCTTCAAGGGTTTATACAAGGGAATGGGAGCCCCTCTGGCTGGGGTAGCGCCAATCTTTGCTATATCATTTATGGGTTATGGTGTTGGTAAACAAATATTTGGTCCATCTAGTGGCTCTAACGAAAATTTTACGTACACTCAATATTTTACAGCAGGGGCCTTCTCAGGTATATTCACTACGTTAATTATGGCCCCTGGTGAACGTATCAAGTGTCTTCTACAGATTCAACAGGGTACTAATACACCAAAAGTGTATGATGGACCTGTTGACGTAGTGAAGAAACTTTATAAGCAAGGAGGTTTGAAAAGTATTTATCGTGGGTCAGTGGCTACACTTCTTAGAGGTAAGATTAAATGAGATCATTTTCTTCATATGATGAATTGAATGGTGAATTTTTTTTGTGTAACATGCCAATTTCTACCCATGTATTTAAATTTATATCTAGGTACCGTGCGATCAAAATTCATAACTGAATAAAAGTGTGTTGATATGTTTTTGGACATTTCTGAGTTAACAAATAATTGTTCACAATATTCAATCATCAATATTCTTCAACACCATTGTTGTGTTGTTCACTCATGCTTGTAAATTTTGATGTAGTCCACTCTGTTGCAAGAAAATAATTCAAAAACACCTTGTATCAACCGTTATCTGAATTGTTACTGAAACGACTGCTAAAATTTGGGTGCAATGAAGATTGAAAACTGTAGGTTACATTTTATTATTCAATCCATTGAATGAAATGAAATTAATACATTTAGATAGAATGTAGAAACGAATGGGTGATTTTTTATCAGAAAATAATAAACCTAGGAAATAATGAATACTCCAGTTTTTTCAGTGGTTTATTTACAAAAGGTTGAGAATGTTTTAAATAAATTCAAATGACATAGGATTTCATCCTATACAATCAGTTTGATTGTAATTAATCAAACAATTATTCCTTGTTTAATATTTCATTTAAAGAAATCTGGAGCTTACAAATTGCGTAGCAGTTTCTAAAGAGTATTTCTCTAAATTGACAAAATATATGTTTTTTCAAGTTTTATCATTTCGAATGAACTATTATTTCTATTTTGCCTCATAAAGGTTATTTAATGATACATTACAATAAATTCAGTTATGAATTAACATAGTTCATCAATTTGTTTTTTATATCTTTTTTCATTGATGATTTACAACATGCTTTCGATACTTTCTTACTTTATGAATTCTTCTTCGTCGGGCATGATGTATTTTATTACTTTGTGAATTGTTGAATAGTTCGTTAGACGTATTGTTTAATGTGTGAGATTGTTCGGAATGTATTATCGGAACAATGTTATTGTCTTCAGTATTATTCAACATTTCTGCAGGTTGATTCGGTATAGAATTAGTTTCATAAGAATCACTCACGTTTCTTGAATATTGTGTAGTGGTTTCTGTAGTTTGTATATTTGTTTCGTTTTTATAGGTGTGAATGTTTTGTGAGTGTTTGAGATTCTTTCTGTACTTCGGTTTGTAATCTGGACATTTCAACAATCTCCTCATTACTTGGAACACACTCCAATTTTGGTATTGTGCAGGAGATGTGCATTTTGGTGCAATTTTGTTGTCGTACACATACTTGAAATATATGAGATTGTCTGTATCACAGCTTAATCCTTTGTCTAAAGATCTGTCACATTGTTTGGATGTTTTTCGTTTCAATTTGTTAATAATCATGGGTTTCCATTCACTCATTTGACAAGAACAGTGCCATGGGTTTTTGTTTAGTCTTAAAAGCTTAGGATGAATTCTTGCAAAAATATCACGAGGTAATTCAATCAATTTGTTATCATTAAGGTATAATTCTTTCAGAGAAGTGAGTTCGTCGAAAACATTTGGTGGTAAATATTCTAAACCGTTTTTAGATAAATCCAGATACTCTAATGATTCAAGTCCGACAAAGCTATCCATAGATATATTTCGTATTTTACATTCACTTAGTAACAATTTCTCTAGTTTATACACCTCTAGGAATGCGTCAAATTCCAACTCTGTTATATTCCCAGTTAGTTCCAATTCTTTTAAATTCGGCATTCCACTCAATAATTCTCTTTTGAATAATCTGACGTGTAAGTTTTTCAATGTTAAAGTTTTCAGCAATTCCAAGCCCAAAAACGAATTTTTCAGTAACACTAATTCCATATCATCACTACCAATGATTAATGAATCTGTAGTATTCATGACTTCGAAAGTATTTGGAAATATAACGGTAATAGGATTATTAGCGAAGTTGGCTAATTTTAAATTGGGAAAAGGCGGTAGGGATAGTTCGGATAATTGTGAAAAATTGTTGAACGATAAGTCGAGGTAGGATAGCTCAAGAAGACCGGCTAAATCTGTTATTTGAATATCCAGTAAACTATTGTGTGAAAGAGACAATGTTTTCAAATTCGGTGTGCCATAAAACGCAAAGGGTGGAATAAAATGTAAATTGTTCTTCTCTAAAATTAGATATTCGAGATTCTGTAGACCATCAAACATCTCCCAATGTACAATGTTCAATTCGCAAGACCTTATACGTAGTAAATTGAGATTTTTAAAACCGAAAAATAGAGGAACCCTTGCATACTCCTCGTGAGCTTTATATTTCGCATAAGGGAGAATTTCTTCGTTCGTTCCTTCTTGGACAAGTGTTAGAGGATGTGCATTAGAATCAAATTTATGGGTATATTCAAATGTCATTTCCTCTTCGTTCACTTCTCTTACGAAATTTTGTAGTTGATTCTTGGAATTTTTTATGAGTATTCTTTCTAAACTGAGGTATTTCAAGTCTGGTAGTGGCTTATCGATTTCACACAAAAGATGACTGTTACCGTGTTGGAAAAGTTGGGGTCCCAATAATTCTACGCTGACTAATTGCTTGAACTGTAACAAGTCGCTGAGTTTTATCGTTTTGTTGCCACTTTCATACCCCTGGATCAAGGTTAAGGTTTCTATATCAGGTGGAAGACTTTTGATAAGTTGTGAGGTTACAGTTTCCGTTTGAAGAATGCATGTTGCTGACCTTACTATGGGTTTTTCTTGAAATATTTCTGTATCCAAACTCTCGTCTGGAATAACCTAAGAGGAAGGAAGGTTTATTCAAATATTCATATCAACAATATATATATCAATGTAGAAAAATTGTTAATTATAGCTAGGGTTCCCCCATGGATCCCCCTTAGGACTCCTTATCTACCTTGAATTAACAGCTAGAGTCAAATTCTTCTTGAAATCCCGAAAAATAAGCGAAGTTATTATATATACTTTTACCACGATTATGTTCAATTTAGGACACAAAATATTTTGGGTGCTTACATCATTTAGCTCGATGGATACAGCTTCACTATGGATTGGCTTGTCTTTGTGTG
Organism: Myrrha octodecimguttata; assembly: GCA_958510865.1. Classification (NCBI taxonomy): domain Eukaryota; kingdom Metazoa; phylum Arthropoda; class Insecta; order Coleoptera; family Coccinellidae; genus Myrrha; species Myrrha octodecimguttata. Next base: position 28,206,214 of record OY294065.1, on the reverse strand, counting down.
TTTGCATGAATCTATGAATTGGTGTTTCTGTGAGGTGTTCTAGTTTACATGTACATATATTTGGACATCCATTGTTGGCGTCCCATAGTGCTAGTACCTATAAGCAAAGATTATGGGCTGAAGAACATCTTTCATGTGGAAGATGGGAAAAAAAAAGTTTTGAGTATGATTAGACACACCTTTACCGTGTGTTTTGTGTGTGTTTGATGAACACTTAATTAATAACAAACTGTGAACGACTCTTTTTGATTGCTTCAGTTTGTCACTTTTTATTTCAAATAGGAAATAAAATTAATGAAGAAGAAATAACTATAGAGTTTTTGGTAGGATTTGTTACATTTCTTACATACTTGGATTGTATACTTTCATTAACTTTTCGCCTTTCGGTGCCATTTCAAAATTCATTACCGAGAAAGCGAATAAGGAATTTGAAAAATTGCATGATCAGACTCAGGAAGATTCATTCCACTTTCGTTTCGGTTGAATCCGTAAGAGAATGGCGATATTATTTCAAAATACTTGGAACGATATAATACTTATATTTCATAACTCGAAAACTTACATTTGTAGGTACAAGACACACAAACAACACACATTTCCACATTTTATTGCTTTTGTTGAAGAATTTATTGAGAATGAGGCATCTTTCCGTACATAAATCGTATGCAGGAAATACTCCCACTCATTTCCTATAAGTTATCGTTATCTCTTGAAACGCATCTTAATTTTTAGTTCATATTTTGGTATATCCCTCATGTTAGGCTAGGTTATATTTGAACAACCCTTTTTGCATTAGACTTTTTCTCACCTAGGAGTGGTTGATCATTATACTGGGTCGATATTGTTGAAGTCGGCTTCTAGTTAAAGAATTACATTTTGAAAATTTCGATAGTAACTCCGAATAAAGGCTGTTCCTTAATGATACGTTAGTATTTTTTGTTAGCGAAAACCATGCACCGGACAAGGTGAAATCAGGAAATCAAATTTATTCATAAATGAAGGGGAATTTCAAAAATAATTTTTAATTTGAGAAAAAGCAGTGTCGTACAATTTTGTTCTCCAAAAATATCCATTGAGAAACCCAAACAGACGCACTGGTAAAAATAATAATATTTCACAAAATCTGAAGTGGTGATCCAAAGAATTTTACTTCACGATAGATTAATGGTGTAAGGATCAAAAGTGCAGGAAAACGATACTCTGTCAGTTCGCCGACGTCGAAAACCACTTTTTCTGAGATATTTTTCTAGTCAATAACTTATAGTATTGCTCGTTTTTCCTCTATTATTGTGAACAACTTCATCACTGTTACGAATCATGTTTTCCGTAAATTTTGTAGAGCCCTGAGGATGGAAATAAATTTTTCCGAAACGTCGGCGAACTGACAGAGTATTGTTTTCCTGCACTTTTGATCCTTACACCACTAATCTATCGTGAAGTAAAATAATAATATTGCTCGTTTTTCCTCTATTATTGTGAACAACTTCATCACTGTTACGAATCATGTTTTCCGTAAATTTTGTAGAGCCCTGAGGATGGAAATAAATTTTTCCGAAACGTCGGCGAACTGACAGAGTATTATTTTCCTGCACTTTTGATCCTTACACCACTAATCTATCGTGAAGTAAAATAATAATATTGTTTGTACATTAGAAAATGTATCTTGATGCAGTGAGAACGTGTCATAGAAATATCTGCAATACCATTATTGTGGAAAAAAAAATTCGTTCTGGAACCTTCACCACCCTTTATCTCGAGAGTTATCACGTTTACAACATACGTTCATATAAAGCTTTATTCTTTCAATTACTTCAAGAATCGCCCCTCTAATATTTACTCTACTTTCATAAGTAAGCTTCCACAAATATCCAGTTTCTAAGTCGTTTCTTCCGCTATAAATCTTGGATCACCCTGTGTACCTATTCGAAATGTTGTTACGATACCCATTGTTGCAGATGTTCCTGCTAGTGGTATGTACTTCTTGACGTATGAAGCAATCAAAGATTATGTCACTGATAATGGAAAACATGAACCCAGTATATTGGGAACCATTTGCGCTGGTGGTTCTGCTGGAATAGCGAATTGGTTGATTGGAATGCCACCAGATGTGCTGAAGAGTAGGCTACAAACAGGTATAATACACGAAATAACCTATTTTTATACGAGAGCTGCCTTTTATATTTCGGGCTTAAAATTTCACATTATTGAGGTTATGCGCACTTAATTTTGACATACGAGCGCTAATTGGACTGTTTACAGTAACTCAAAAGATTGATCCCACCCAAAGAATGAAATTGAGTCGTGAAACTTGGGGATTATTGAGGAACTTAAATTTTTGGCGATGAAGCTCTATCAAGAACCAGTGTTTATCGATGGCAAAATTGTAAATGGCTATGACTCCGATTTTTTGACACCGGATTCGTCATCAGTGAGTCCAACCTAGACCATTTTCGACTCGAAATTCGAAAATCACTAAAACATTTGGACAAAACGATAGCGGGCTGTTCCCGAGAACATGCGTGCAAAAAGCTCGTGTCGATTGGTCTTAATAAATGCTAAAATACTACAATCGCGGTGCTTCGAAACACGTCTATGACATCGTGACGAATTGTGTGTTTACGCGTATGCGCCAAAATTAAAAAGGAGTCGACGCTTTCAAGCGAAAATCCCAACAAAAGTTATTTGCATACGAAGCGCTTTCAAGCAAATTGGTCGCCTGTTTTTTCGGAAAAACTGAACATGTCGCAACCGTTCCACAAGAACAACGCAGAGCAGTCAATTCTGAGTGGTACAGAACTATTTGTTTGCCAGTATATCAGTTGTATTCCAAAAAATGAGGACAACCATCCGACGTAGACGGACCACTCTTCACCACGGCAATGCGAGCTCCCACAAATCGGTTCAAACAGCTGCATTTTTGAGCACTCAAAACGTCGATGCGATGAGTCATCGGCCGTATAGTCCTGACTTGGCATGAATAATTTCTTCTTTTATTCCCGTAAAGAATAAAGTGAGAGGTCAAAGTTTATCGATGATAAATATTGGTTCTTTGTTCTCTTAACCCGAAATTTATGAGGTAACCCTCGTACTCTGGGGCTTCCGCTGTAATAATTGGTGAACTTGGGAGCTAATAGAGAGATATTGCAGTGTCAAATTTGTGTGACGTTATTAACGCAAACGTTATTTTTGACATCTAAGCATGCGCAGATTCAGTTTCAGAATAACGCGACGTTAATAGCGTTAGCGTCTAACGTTATTTACGGAAAATTGCGAGCCGCAATTTACGTTGCGGTATTCTATATCGGAAGGATTCGTTAAGCTTCGGGTCCTTACGGCTCCGACCACTATCATAGAAAAGCTGTTTGTTAATATGTTTTTTGGTGTTAATTACACAATTTTCTCGGATTTTTTAAATCTATTTTATAATGCCTTCTACACACAACTGATTTTAGACATAAAGATTTCTCAGTGCTACCACAGCAATTTTTTTTCATATAAAGGTATTTGTTACTTTTTCACGAATTAAGAAATACTCTTGGAAGCAACATGAGGGGTTTGAAATAAGGAATATTTTGAACCATGCCAATTATATTGTTCAATATATAACTAGTTCCACTTCTTCTGCAATAGTACCAGCTGAAATTACCGCTTCCGATTCCTCTTCCATTTTATCCTGAATCAAGAAACGAATGTAGAAATGCAAATTATTTAACTTTAGGAGTTTGTAACACAAAAATCTGACGTCTCACATAACCTAACCAAACAAACTGATAACTAACGTAACGGTAACAAAAACGTGTAGCAACACGTCTACTTCTGGAACGACCGTTAAATCCACGTTAACCACCAAAACGTTATATTTAGCGCACCGTAATAACATAATGCTTGCGCTATTCAAAAGTTGCAATATCTCTCTAATGTTCTCAGTTTCATCCCAAACCTTAATGATATGTCAAGGTTTTTTTTTCAGCTCCTGAAGGAACTTATCCGAACGGTATCAGGGATGTGTTCAAAGTATTAATCAAGACTGAAGGTGCTGGCGCCCTTTATAAGGGACTCACTCCTGTTTTATTGAGAGCATTTCCAGCAAATGCTGCTTGTTTTGTTGGTTTTGAAATGTGTAGACGATTTTTACATTATCTGTTCCACAAAGATGGCGAGACCACTTCAGTGGATGCTAATAAATAAGTATTGTTCAAGTATTGAAGGTGTTTGTATAACTATACAAACTTTATATTTTCTGAAAATATATTTCTACGTTGGAATTTTGGATTTTATTTATTCTGTAAAAATCATACTTCATTTTCAGGGCGTTACTACAAGATTCAAATAACAAATTAACCTAAAACTTTAATCAAAAATCAAATAATTATTAAAGTGATAATCTCAAATTTCAGACAGGTATTTTACATTGACAACATTGCTCCATGATATCTTGAAATTCTTCAATCTGTAATGTCATCTCGAAGAAATTGTACCTGTCTTGAATATTTTTTGTAGTCGTCATCAATATAGCTTGCGGGTCAGTACCTTGATCTGTGAAAAAAACATAATTTTTTCAATATTGTGTGTCTGATAAAACTCAACCAAAAATTTTTTACTCGATGAAATGAAGGAAACTCTGTGAACATTTTTGGAAGAGAAATTATTTTGCGCGCATGTTCTAGGGAACAGCGTGCTATAGTTTTGTCCAAATGTTTTTAATTTTCGATGATTGAGTCCTAGGTTGGACTCACTGATGACGAATCCGGTGTCAAAATCGATTTTGTCCGGCCGGCCGACCGTATGCACGATTAAGGTAGTATGGAGAATCCTATCGACCTGAACCTTTCAGGGTAGGTTGCATTTCAAAATGTGACAGTTAAGTCCGTTAATGGGCAAAATTGGCCAAACGGTTTCGAAGTTAGAGCCTTTTGAAATTTTTAGGTTATCTCCGTGATAATTCGGGAACCACTGAAACGATTGGATTGAACCTTGGCAGTTAGTTGAAGTACAACCACATACCAACAAGACAAATCACTTCATCGTTTGCGGGAATCGCGTCTCTCCGACCTTGAGAAATATAACAGACATAACCACACTTTCTTCTTCCTCGAAACAGCTGTCAAATTGAATACTTGATTTTGGAATATCTAAAATCGAAATGTAAAAACGGATTTGTCGGGATTCAGGAATCACGAAATCAAAATCAGATTAAGATTTTTCGATGAAACCATTTGAAAAGCAAATTTCCAACACCAAAGCGAGTGTTTTGTCACATCTTAAACTCTTGTAGAAGAATTCGGTTGGAGTAAATGAAAATTTTGGAAAAATGTTATGGAAAACCCGTTTACCTTAATCAGAGAATCTTTGTAGTTTCACATCAAATGAGATTCATTTCAATATAAAATCAAACTATGAATAGACCAACTTTGTTCGATTCCAATCCTAGTGTTTGTGCAATCATATACAATTTTATTAGACATCCCATCGTTTTAATTGAATAATGGAGGTTGTAATGCTTTTACTTCAGTTGCGATTCCTTTCTATTATATAAAATGAACATTATGGATGAGTCCACCTAAGTTCGATTCCAATTCTTGTTGTATAATTAAAACATATAATGAGGCCTGTCATCATAAAATAGAACCTCAAAGATGACTAAACAATTGATTTGGTTGTAAAAAAATGTTTGGATTATATTCTTAAATGGAACAGATACGAAATTATTCATCAATTAATAGGATGAAAAATTCATTTCAATTTGTTTACATGTTTATAACCTCTTCAAGCGAGTCCGAAAACGCCGAGAGTGACGTAATCCTATTCCTGCAATCTGATTGGCACCCCAAAGCACCCCAAACGCCTGCTAAAATTCTGATTAGCTCGATTCAGGGTCATATCTGCGTTGACATAGATTTCCTAAGTAAATGACGCGAGTGGTTTATCTGGTTGATCTGTGGACCAACTCGCAACTTTTTGCATAATTTCGTTGAGATCGTACTGTAAGAAAATAAAAAAAATTTTTTTAATTTTTTTCGGAAACTGTTCATCATAGCCAAAAATGCTCAGACTTCGAGCTTCATATCTCACATCAGTGTACCAAATTTCAGATTTTGGGGAAAAACTAGAAAAGCACTGCCGCGAAGGCAGCAGCTATTGCGCGCATGTTCAAATTCATTGCCAAAGTGATCATCTCCATTGAACATGCGCGCAAAAGCTGCTGCCTTCACGACAGGGCTTCTCCAGGTTTTTTTTTCAAATGGACACAGTGTATATGAACTTTTTACTCACTTATGGCTATGTGTGCTGACATAGCAATCTTATCCAAACTAAGTGCCCATATTCTCACATTATGAACCCTTCTAACTCCATGAGTATCCATAAGCGTATTTATGACTTCTTTAAAATCGATTCCTCTAGGCGCGCCTTCCATGAGAACAACCAAAACATCTTTGATGATATTGAAGGTTGTTATTACGACCAGTATAGAAAACAGGAAGGTACAAATTGGATCCATAATTTTCCATTCCTCCTAGAATTAAAGAATTATAATAAGTTTCAAGTTATGAAACTCATCCAGAAGCAATGAAAACTTCTTTTTGTATTTTCAAATTGATGTTGAATGGTTGAGTGAATCCTACTGAAAACTAAATGTTTAACTTCCAAGCCTTTCTTGAGTAACTTTGAGTGATTTCAGGAAGCTGAGTTTTTTTTGTCACTAAAACAACATTCAGGGCGAACATGTCATTTGAAAAAAAAACTGCAAAATACCTACTACATAAACAGATATGAATATTTGAAACGTCGCTGGCATTGAAAAAACGCAAAAAGATTATAACTCGAAAACTACAAAAAATCTCACACATTATTTTTGTGAGGAATCTAAAAAATTGACGTCACTGCTTGGACGTATGTATTGCGCATACGACAACTGTTTGCACTCACCTTGAAAAATATGACTATAGATGCAATAAACACTCCTAAGCTTTGTAAAAAATCACCAATGACGTGAATTAGGGCGGCTCGAACGTTGATATTTTGTTTTTGGTCATTCCCTGTACTACTGTTTTTATGACTATGACTTCCAGAATGACTGTGACCATGGCCGTGGTCATGTAGACTCAATCCCATGCTAAAAAGGTATGAAACTTCAATTGAATTCCTTGGGAGTAAAATTATTTCTGAAGCAAATATACAGTGTGTCCACGGATTTTGTGCCGGTAAGGTGTAAATGACGAAAAATTTTCGAGTTAGACTCTGATATTCTGGGAATCGCTCCTGCTTGGTCTAAAACTAAGATGTTGAGAAAATGAGCCAAATCAATCAATATACAGGGTGGTTTAGAACTGATTGAATGAAAATTGTTAAGAATAAAGTACCTTTGTTTTAAAAGATATCGAGAAAGTTTATTGAGGAAAGTTGTTTGGAATGACGAGCTGCTGCAGAAACTCAATTTTCAGATAAATCAGCCTACCTTGACTTTATAATTTGGTCATGAACATTTTGTTAATCCGATACGTGAGATATTTTGCCATGATCAAATATTTAAATTTTGAAACTATTTTTTTAACAGGGCTACGTGATACCGCAACATTTGGCCAGCGTTCATGGAATTGTCTTATTACTCCCTGATAGAAATGTCTGCACCTAAACCGTAGCACTGCACAATAAACACTCTTTGTTCTATGGTCAACATGTTTTTAACTGGAAAATTTTCGTTTGTGACGAATAAAATTTACGTTTCAAGTCACGTCTGGCATTTGTAACCATGGATATCAAATATTTCTATAGCCTATTTACAAAATCTGAGAATTACCTGAGAATCGAGATTTAGCCGTGCCTTTTGATTGTGTACAACTTTTCTCAATAAACTTTCTCGATATCTTTTAAAACAAAGGTGCTTTATTCTTAACAATTTTCCTTGAATCAGTTCTAAACTAAGTATATCAACTGATTTGGCTCATTTTCTCAACATCTTAGTTTGAGACCAAGCAGGAGCGATTCCCAAAATATGAGAGTCTTACTCGAAAATTTTTCGTCATTTACACCTTACCGGCACTCAATCCGTGGACACACTGTATATTCTCATTTCATTCCTTTCGCGTTGAAAGTCTTTCTTCTGAATATGACAAAAATTTTTCGAGATTGAATCATTCGTTTACGTTATGTCCGACTTTGAAAATGACACATCACCCAATTTACCTGGACCATAAGATGAATGATGAATACTGTTTCAAAGTGAGAATTCTGAAGAAGGTAATTCGTTCAGAAAAATAAGATGAGTTTCCTCAAAAGTGTAATAGAACAAATGCTCAAATTGAGCCCCACCAATTTCTATTCAATGGTGTAAATTTTGCTCCAACTTCCGCCTCACATTCTGGTGCATTTCAGGTGATTATCCGTCGACAATTCGCTGGCGTAATTCTTCCACAGAGGCGGATTATTGGCATAAATCGTCGGCTCTAGAGGGAACAAACTTGGAAATCAGCCTGTTCCTTCGATATAGGACCCCTCTGACCTATCCGCTGGTTACAGAAGTTCATATCTGAAATTTGTCTGACAGTATTCGCAACTACTGCTAAGCGATACGCCCTCTGGCGATAGAAATTCGAACACTTCCAAGCTAGTAGTTTTTCGACGTGCCTGTTATTCTAACGTAATTTGCTTACTTTTGGAGTTCATTTTCGAGCTTTTGTGTTGTTCTCCGAGTTGAAATTTTGGTATACCGAAAGTGTTTGTAATATTCATCAATCGATTCCTTTCTTTCCGATTAAAGTTTTCTATTGAATTAATTCGAAATGGCATCCTCCCGAAATGACTATTGTTGTGTACCTAAACTCAATGTTATTCATGCTCAAAGAAGAAAGGATCATCTAGTGCCTCCAGTTTTCATTTTTTCCAAAGCCAAATGAAAGTAAAATTAATTTGGAAATAGCATTTGGCAGGGAACTCAATGATAGAAGAAAGGCCTAGCTTTAGAAATTGAAGATAGGTAAACAGGTCACGAAATACATGAAAGTATGTTCACTGCATTTCTCTGAAGATGTTTATTTTCATAAAGGTAAATTACCTACAATGTATTCATTTCGAAAGAACTTCATGTCATGATGTTTTCTGGTGTAAATGAAAATAAGGGAATTTTGAAGAAAAATGCTGCAGAGAAACTACCGAGCAGTTCTGCGGCTAACTAATTCACGTACTTCACAAAATCATCTTCTAAAAGAGTGATCTGGTTGAAAACCTGACAAAAACTTATACCGTTAAAGTTGATAATAGCTGAAGTTATTCATATAAATACATTAATACTTTTCATTTCTATATATAGGTAGGTTGAACCAGCTGCGACATTTTTCATTTTGTATGTGTACCTTGAGCTGCTGTAATATGAAAATGAAATCAATTATATGTCTATCTGTTTCCTTTTCTTTAGTAATACGATGCCAAAGAACTAGAGCAGAAAATCTGTTTTCATTTTATTGATTCACTCGTTTGTTAACAAAGAACAAGTCATATCATTTAGACTGATTCTAGATTCACCACATAATATAGCCTGCATTCAGCACTTCTTCACATAAATAAGAGTCCTTAAATTACTTACTGAGGTGCCTATTTTTCCAGAAATTCAAGTAAACTTAGATATTGGTTCATTTTGATCCACCAAGCAACATACACTGAAATAACACCGAAATTATCCTCCAGGAACGATTTAAAGTACGATTTTATATCGTGATCCATACGAAAAGTTCCTTCTCAAGAAATCTTATACAAAATTATAATGATTTCTTTAAATATTCAAGCTCTGCTTAATAAATATTCGTTCTCCACCACATTTCTAAGGTTTGTTTACATAAAACTACTAGCTTGGACAAGTTCCAAATTTATCCGATAGGGCGCTGGCATTTTCGCAGATGTTCCCGGCATAGAGATGGAGCTCCGTCTTGCTGGGAAATTAGCGATTGTCATTATCAACAATTTCACTGGGTAGAGGGTAAATTAATTCTTAGAGTACATGACGGTGGCGTTCGCCTGTCAAATTGTCTTCAGATCTGTCCCCTCTAGACTTTATGAGGCCACTTAATACCGAAAATTTATGCCACAGAATGCGCCTCTCTGGAAGAATATCGCCAGCGAATTCAGCCGAATTACATGCGAAATACTTCGAAAGGTGAAGCGGAAGTGTTAGTTGAAAATTTAACCATTTTATAGAAGTAAGCGGAGCTCAATTTGAAAATTCATTACATCAAACTATTCAGAGGAAACTCTTCTTGAATTTCTGAACAAAATTTCCTCTCTTGCATTGTCTCTTTGATATTAGTAATCTTCTTATGGTCCAAGTAAATTGGGTGATACATAAGTTACGTAAACGAATGATCAAATCTTACAAGAATGTTAACTGTCATATTTATAAGGAAGGACCTTTTCAACAACATATCGAAAGACCTATCTTTTCCCCATTCAAAGTCAAGGGGTTGTGGTTGAGGCGCAGAGGGATGAATTTGAATGATGATTTTATGTAAGAAAATGCCCCCATGTGTCAGTCGAAGTGATTTTCCAAAATCTTGTTTTGGTAAACCCGCAAGATTTCCCGTCGCCGAGATATTAAAAAGATTTTCACATCATTGTACGCAGTGTGATTTTCTGAATAAGAAATGTGAAATGAGAACATAGGCGTTCTCGCTCAATTCGGAAGATTTGGGCCCCCAAAGTTCCAAAATGAGTCGTTTCAGGTCCCTTTTTTCACCATAAAAACGATCTCTCACTTCATCTGTATAGTTCACAAACCACCTTTGAACCTCATACCAACAATAAGCAACACTTTTTTTCAAGAATAATCAATGTTTAATGAAAAAACAATGAAATTACTGGACAACCACTTAACCTCTATTCCTTCTGATTTCGACTCAGACTAAAAGTGAAAATTGGCAATGGTGCGAATTATATCGGTCGGAATCGTGCCATCGTGCGTATTCGTGAATGGGATTATTGCTGGCGAGAAAAATGAAATATGTTCTTAGTTCTTACTGTTTACTGCGATACTCTAAATCTTCCAATAGGAGAATTCGTTTCTAATGAAATCTACAAGGTTGAAACACATAGTAATGGAATGAGAATACACCCTGATATATATTTAAACGTTCATTTTTTTCATATTTGATAGGTTTATTATATAACGCATTTTATTGGGATACCCTGAATCTCATTCTAAACTGGGACCATCTCGAAGACACAGCAAAAAACGAAGTAGATAACAACCTCCCTATTTTGAAGGGGATAGAAAGAAAGTTCAAACGAAATGATTGAGAATGAAACCTTAAACAAATAATCTCAATGATTTTGTTTTGATCTTAGAATAACCACCTCTTCTTCAGTAACAGAAGCATTTTCCTTACAATCATATCCTTCAACTGTCCATCATTTCATATTTCCCGCCAGCAACTACTCTTCGGTCATAATACGTTGGTCAGCGATGAAAAGACGCTGTTGTCAAGCTCCGCTTTAACATTGAGAAGTATTTCGTAGAAATATAGGTTAAGTTGTCACTTTGTTTTCACTTTTCTTCCTTTAAATAATGAATATTCTTGAAAGAAAGTGTCTCTATTCGTTGGTTGAAGGTTCAGAGATGATTTATGAACTAGATTTGAGAAGTGAGAGATCATTTTTATGGCAGAAAAAAGGATCTGAAAATGCAACAATTTGGAACTTTGGGGGCCCATACCTTCAAAACAAAGAGAGACCGCCTATGTTGGCCTTCATATTTTTTGTTCAGGAACTCACACTGCTTAAAATGATGTGAATATCTTACTTATAGCTTCGCGACGGGAAATCTTGAAGGTTTTTTTTCTCGAAAATACCTCTGTCTCCTTTTCAATGTGACACCCTGTATGAATTCACTTACATTAGATTCACCACCACTCCAAGACCTGATGTAATTAACATGATTTTCGTGTCTATTTCGAAATCGTTATTAACCAGTCTTAAGAAAGCTAGGTAAACCAATATTGCAGTCACTACCCATATCATCAGTACTGATGTCAATGCTCCTATTACTTCTGCCCTGTACCACCCAAAGTGCATTTTTTTCGTTGATGGCCTACTAGCAACCCATAGTGAAAATAATGATATCATAAAACTTGCAAAGTCTGTTAATAAATGAGCAGCATCTGAGGCAATTGCCAAACTATTCGATAAATATCCTCCTGCAATAAGAAATATTTGAGTGTTTATTCAATAGGTGGGAAATTCGCTTTCTTATACCTACCCACTATTTCTGCTATCATAAAAACTAAACATAATACACTGGCCACAAGGAGCCTGTTTCTTGCTTTTTTGTCTATTCCTGAATCCAAATCTTGATGACAATGTTTCTTTACTGAAAGGAAAGAAGTATTCAAATTTAAAACAACTCACAACTAGATCGAACGTCAAAATATATCTTAGAATTCGAAAAAGTCCCTGTTGTATTTGTGATGATTTAACCATGGGAAATAATAAAAGAATAAGCGTAATATAGTTCATTCTGTGAACAACATATACAGGGTGATTCCGGAGGAGACCGTCAGATTTTGGGATAAGTTTACACTAGTCAAGACAGTCTCGGAACACTGTTTGGTTTATGGTTGGGGGTCTCTGTTGAGAATATACAGGGTGATTTGTCCGATTCGACCGATTTTACTTTTATTGATAACTTTGGTATGGCTTATTCGATTTCAATGAAATTCAGCGTAGTACAATAGTGTTGAACACATTCATTGATTTCAATTTTTTTTTCAAAATAAGCGGTTGTTATTGTGATAAACCCAGATTAAATGTGCAGGTTGAAAAACACCCTGTACATAGCGTTTCCTAAACTACGCTATCTGTTTACGATTGTACTATAATAAGTCATTATTTGAGAGTTTCTAATGTTTTTGGCACACTTCTAGTTTTCCGAGAAAATTTTTTCAAAAAATGATAATGTCGAAATTTCGCTCCAATCGATTCTACTTTTATTGATAACTTTGGTATGGCTCATCCAGTTTTGATGAAATTTGCAGTGTAGAACAATCTGAATGAGTTCATTGAATAATCGCAACAATCCCTCAAAATACAGTGTTGTAATTGTGATTATTCCAGTGTTTCAGATCAATTGTGCAGTTGGAAAAAAACACCCTGTACATTGCTTTTCCAAAACTTTCTTATTCGTTGCAGATTCTACAATAATATGTCATCACCCAGAAGTTTTTGATTTTTTTGGCACACCTCCGGGTTTTCCTAGAAAACATGTTTGAAGAAGAGCATTATCGAAATTTGGCTCACAAGCAGTGAGAGTATTCCGCACTAGGTAGGAAAGCTGTATATTCCAAGGATGCAAAGTTGTTCTCTTCAAATTCTAAATATATTCTGAATTGAATGATTTCATACAAAATATTAGCAATTAAATATGAATTTGGAATTTGAAAAGAATATTTTAGAACTTAAGAACTGCTTCGCATCCTTGGACAATACAGCTTTCCTACCTAGTGCGGAATACTCTCACTGCTTGTGAGCCAAATTTCGATCATGCTCTTCTTCAAAAATGTTTTCGAAGAAAACAGGAGGTGTGCCAAAGAAATTAAAAACCTCTGGGTGATGACATATTATTGTAGAATCTGAAACGAATAAGAAACTTTTGGAAAAGCAATGTACAGGGTGTTTTTTCTTCAACTGCACAATCAATCTGAAATTCTAGAATTATCACAATTACAACACAGTGTTTTGAGAGACTTTTGCGATTATTGAATGTACTCGTTCATATTGTTCTATACTGCAAATTTCATCAAAATTGAACGAGCCATACCAAAGTTATCAATGAAAGTAGAATCAATTGGAGCGAAATTTCGACAATATCATTTTTTTTTAAAATTTTCTCGGAAAACTAGAAGTGTTCCAAAGAAATTAGAAACTCTCAAATAATGACTTATTATAGTACAATCGCAAACAGATAGCGTAGTTTTGGAAATGCGACGTACAGGGTGTTTTTTCAACCTGCTCAATTAAACTGGAATTATCACAATAACAACCACTTATTTGGAGAAAACTTTGAAATTAATGAATGTCCTCATCAATATTGTACTTCGCTGAAAATTTCTCTGAAATCGAATAGGCCATACCAAAGTTATCAATAAAAGTAAAATCGGTCGAATCGGACAAATCACCCTGTATATTCTCAATAGAGACCCCCAACCATAAACCAAACATTGTTTCGAGACTGTCTTGACTAGTGTAAACTTATCCCAAAATCTGACGGTCTCCTCCGGAATCACCCTGTATAAACAGTAATCACTGAGGCATGAGTCTGTACGTCATCTGTAATAGAGTACAGTACATAAAAAAATCTAGAAAATAGGTGACGTGAGGTCAAGAGCTTTTACGCGCTTGTTCAAATTCTTTCCTGGCCAAGGGCTTGAACCCGGGACCTCACGATCATGGACCATGAGTTTAACCACAGAACTATTCGAGGAGATGAAATTTTCAAATGAATCTAACTCTGAAACCGCTCAACCGATTTTACCAATTGAAGAAGTTAACAGAGTAATTTGGCAAAATTATAGGTATAAAGTCTTGCTCCACAGAACAATCGAAAAAAGTATCATATGTGTACGTACGTAATTCTGTTGTGTGATAATTTTCCTTAGCGTTTGAGTTTATGGTTTCAACAGATACATTGGCGTCCAAATCTAACACCTCACTCTGCAATACTTTGCAACATCCAGAACTTGGATTTCCATGAACACAGTAGATAACTGTTTTTTTACCTCCAGTTGATGGCCTTTGAAGAGTTCCATAATTAGCTTGGTTGTTGTCGACTCTGAAAAAATAAACGATAAAAAATAGACAAACTCCTTCTATATTTTTATGCAGATGGCAATTGATTTGGTAAAGTTGATACTTGTTTTCGAACAATATTGGAGAAAATACTCCAAGCTTCTCAGTTAGATCGTTTCATCCTGAAATTTGAATCTGATGAAGTTGAATAGGAAAAAAATCTTGAAACGCATTGACGTGAAGTCAGCAGCTTTTGCGCGCATGTTCAATGGGGATGACCGCTTTGAAAAAGCGCGCAAAAGCTGCAGCCTTCACGGCAGTGCTTCTCTAGGATTTTTCGAGTTATTCTGAAAAAACTTCGATAACAGGGAAAAACAACGAAATTTGACATTCTTTTACAATATCTTCAAAACTTATTAACCTAACGGACGACTGCGTAAACACAATAACTTCCGAAAGAAACAACTTAGAAACTCGATATTTGTAGAGTAGGTTTGGGGCTTAATTACGAAGGCCGAATTCGTGAATGGGTAAAATCCACCCAATGATTCCGTAGATATACCCAATCAAAATTTTATTTTTCCAATATTTCCAAGAATACAGATCAGATCGAATTGAAATCCAGTACTTCATCGAAAAATAACAGTTCGAAGTTCCATACAGAATTAAATGAGGATGATATGATAAGAAAACCATAGAAATTTTTTTTTTCAAATTGTTCTAATGACAGGATTATCACGAAATATCGCATAAAGTTGTCTTTCAGTATCTCAAAACTAGCTTTGAAGTTTTATCAGGATTTATCGAGTTATACCGAAAAAATCAACGATATCGAGAAGAAAACCTCGAAATTTGACATATTTTTTCCCGATATCTCCAAAACCTATGATCGTATCGAACTGAAATTTGGTACACTGCTGTGAAGTATGAAGCTCAAAGTGTGAGTGGAATTTTTTTTTGGATATGATGAATGGTTTCCGGAAAAAAAATTTTTTGGAAAAAAATTTCGAAAAAAATTTTTTTAAAATTTATTGACAATATGATCCTGACGAAATTTGGCTCAAAGTTGCGCGTCGTTATACTCCACCTAACTGCCAAGTTTGAATCCAATCGCTCGAGTAGTTTCCGAAATAAAAAATAAATAACTTCAAAACTTTAAGTGCCTATAACTCCGAAACTATTCGACCGATTTGGCCCATTAACGAACTTAACCGCGGCATTCTGATGCGCAACCTATCCTGAAAGTTGCTAGCTTGCTTCTGTCGACAGTTATCGTGTCTACGGTCGGACGGACAGATTAGATTTTGACACCGGATTCGTCATCAGTGAGTCCAACCTAGTCGATTGAGACCATTTTCGGCTCAATCATCCAAAATTACAGACATTTGGACAAAACTATAGCACGCTGTTCCCCTAGAACATGCGCGCAAGAATACACAGGTTTGTTGTAGGACCAGTAGCTTTTCAGTTATAATGAAATTATGCAGAAAACGCAACAAGTTGAGGGAAATCTTTATAAATCCTTCTTATGATTATGAAATGATATTTTTCTATGTACGATTTGCAGTATTTTCTAATGAAAGCTAGTGATTGATATATATAGCAGATATATAAAAAATACTGCTCCACATCAGTTAGGGATATTGACTTAAATTCCAAAAAAATATAGTTAAAATAAGATTTTTGTGATGAAAATTCATATTAATATGATTTCAAGTTGCAAATTAATTTTTACCTGTAGGTCTGCAGCGTATACAGGGTGGTTAAGAAAAATCGAGTAAAATAACGAAATTTTATTTCTAGAGAATTCAAGCATTTTGAGACTATCAATACTATGTATGGCCTTCACGGGCATCAATAACAGCTTGACATCTTCTTTGCATACTACACACGAGGTTGTTGAACATTTCTTGAGGAATTTGGTTCCATAAACGGGGCAAAAGCTCTCTCAGATCATTTAAGGATTCTGGGGTAGGTTGATGATTATCTAATCTTCTTTGGAGCATATCCCATGCATGTTCTATGCAATTCAAATCTGGTGAGTGCGGATGTATTGGGTAAATGTGGAATACCAAGCTCCTCGCGCGCATTCTCAACTATGGCTGCACGGTGCGGTCTAGCGTTGTCGTCTAGAAATTGAAAAGTTTCATCAATAGCAGCTTGAAAATTTGGCACAACATTGTCAATGACATGCTCCCTATAGTGTAAGGCGGTCATATTCCCAGGACAAATGTGTAGATCTGCGCGCCCATTGAAACATATCCCGTCCCATACCATAACACTACCCCCTCCGGAATGGATGGACTTCTTGGACATAGCGACGATTTCGGGGTATGCGTGGGATTGTCCATACCCTTATTTTTCGAGAATCTGAAAATCGTCCATATCTGGATTCATCAGTGAAAAGGACACTACGTCATTGATCGTTCCAATTGATATGTTGCCTTGCCCATTCCAGTCTTTGACGCATATGGTCACGTGTTAATGGAACTCCTCTTAATGGACGTCTAGAACCTAGATTCACCTCTCTCAAACGTCGTCTGATGGTTTCGATGGAAACTTGGACCCCATTTGCATTTTGAAGAGTATTCCGTAGCATTCTACACGTAGATGTAGGGTTTCTTCTCGCCGAAACGGTGATGAAACGATCCTGAGCAGTTGTTGTTTCTCGTCGCCCACCAAGCCTTGGTCTTTCCAACACGGAACCTGTCTCCCTGAACCTATTCCAAAGTCGAGATATCACACTTATGCTGACTTGGAGCCTTTCCGCCACAACAACCTGAATTAGGCCACCCTGTAGCATTCTGATAGCCCTATTAGCCTCAGCGTTTGTTAATTTACGTCTTGGCATTTTCAGAAAACTCGTTGCAAATCGAAGCCGTTGATGAACTGACTTCATTTCAAAATAAGAACATTCATGAAGCATATGCAAAGAACCAAACTTCAGAAGAAAGGCGACCAGATTTACGAAATGTCTCATACTGATTTTTATTGGATCGATTCAAGTTGTTATTGAGTTTTAAATGATGTTACAGCGATTTTCTCGAAGATTACATACTTTTAAAAATGATTGAATACGATATCCCTAACTCTTGTGAAGCAGTTTATTTTCAGAATTGCAACATGTGAGCAAACCTTATTTATGATTTCATTCTTTCACCATGGAACAATATTGTTTGTTGTTTGAACATCACAACAATCAACCTTATTGTTCATATTTTTGTTTGAAAATCATTTATAACAAGAATTCTATGAGATAACTATAGATTAGAATAACTGGTGGTTCAGAGAATAATATGAAGAATCTATGAAATCGAAATGAATAATCTGTGGGTGGCCACATCGAAAGCAGACAAATATTCTTCGAATGCAATATACATTATTATAGCTCGATAGTTGCTCTATTCGGTCAACAGATAGAAGAAGCAGTACATGACTTGAATAAATATATAACAAATAATAATATTATTCAACAGAAGGAGAACTGAGTCATCTTAATAATTAAAGAGAAGGAATAATTTTAAATGAGGAAATATGACCAGTATTTTTGTAAGTAGTGAAAGAATACATTAACTACTTACAGCAACAAGGAACGATCTTGCTCTTGCATTTTTCTGTGATGTCACACGAATATCTTGTCTATTTACACCTGAAGATTACCAAAATGTTCTAGGTTTCATATCTCTAATATCGGAGACTTATTATCATTTCACATTTCTCTGAGACGTTATCAAAATGTGAATATCCACTTTGCACCCGAAACGACAGTATTTTATCAGTTTGATATCTCGATTCCACAGTCAATTCTGAAGTGAAACAGTGTAAAGGAAGAAAACGGAAAAATTGAAATGATCTTTGTTTACTATTGTTGCCTCACGTTTAGTTTGTTTCTCTGTGTGTAACAGTGCCATCAAGCAGTACGTAGATTTCAGGGTAAATACAGAGAAGGGACACATGCGATCTTTACAATAACATATGAATTTATGAGAAGGTATTTTCAGAATTTGAGATGGTTTGAGTATGCGAAATTTTAAAGAGAACACTTTTTGTTGGTACAAGAAAGAATGAAGGGCGACAAAGGTCTCGTATGAGTTTTCTATATGGAAAAACAGTGTCGAGGAATTAAGTTGTCATTTGGCTGAAAGAAATAGAATAAAATGTTTTTGAAATCACTTACCCGGACATTTCACTTAGATAATTTTGTTTTTGAGGAACGGACTTGAGATATCTTTCAGGATTTTGAACAACTAACAATTAAATCGTCAATTAGTCAAAAATGTATGTAATCGATGAAAACTTTAAACTTATCTGATAAAAACTCAGTGTTTATATGCTGCTTTTGAACCATCTTTGGATTCTAAGGTCAACGCGAAGTGCCAAACGTGGTGTCTGCTATTTGAATAGTTAATCCATGTAGTGGTGGTGTGCAACATTCTCTTCGATTACAAAAAAAATGTTTGCGCAATCTGAGCTTGACATTTTATTTGATTTTCGTTGATTTTTCGTGGGATGTTTAATGTCTGAATTGGATAGTGGTTTTTGCGCGCATGTTCTATGAAACTGCGTTCTGTCCGGCTAGCCGATAGTTATCGAACGGTGCAAGCTAGCGACTTGAAACTTCCAGAGTAGGTCGCGCATTAGAATGCGACTGTTGAGTTTGTTAATGGGCTTAATCGGTCAGATGGTTTCGAAGATATAGTTGTTTGAGTTTTTGAGATGTTTTCCTCAAAATCTCTAGAACAACTAGAGCTATCGGATTGAAACTTAGAAGTTAGTTGAAGCGTAGTGATGCCCAATTTTCTTGGAATTGTCTTGCAAGTAAATCAAAAAAAAGTCGAAATTGTTCTCGAAAAATATTTTCTTTCATAACTATTCATCAGATCCCAACAAAATTCTTCATGTATCTCAAACTCTATATTTCACAATGTACCAAATATCAGTTTGATCCAGATTCAACCTTCGGAGATGTCGGAAAAAATATGTCAAATTTTATTTCTCGGTATCGTTGTTAATTCCGAAATTACTCAGAAAATACTTACACAATCATGCCAGAACATGGTAACATGGTTTCAGAATTTATTGACTGCAGGATCTCAACAAAAGTTGCGAGTCCTTACACTCCAACTGCCAAGTTTCAATTCAATCGCTTCAGTAATTTTCGGAATATCAGGGAGTTAAATTATTATCATTATTATAACCTCAAAACTTAAAATGGCTATAACTCTGAAACCATTCGAACGATTTCGCCCATTTCCCCTTTGCCCTTCGCATTTTGAAATGCAACCCAGAAATGTTCAATTCGGACGGCCGGAAAGAAACGACTTTGACACCGGATCCATCGTCAGTCCAACGGCTCGAAATTCGAAAATTACAGACATTTGGACCAAATGATAACGAGCTGTTTTCCTAGCGCGCAAAAAAGAAGAAAAACGATTAACAATATTTTAATGTGTGACTGTTTGCTGGGTTGAATTCTTGTATTTTATTTTATTTTATTTATTTGTAACAATCAGAATTTTTATGAGCAACTTTTCCTTTTTCCAGGGCCCTGAAGAAGACTTTAGAATAAAGTTGAGATTAGTCGGCATTTTTTAAAGAACTGGTTTTTCGATTTCAACCCTGTCCTTTCACTTTTCAACAAAATTATTCATCATACAAATACAGGACTCAACTGAAATTGTTATAAAATGAAATGTTAGGATTATAAACGGAAAATTCTTTTCGATATGTGTTTGATTTAATACGTGAAATAGCAACTCAATAATAAATAATACATTGTCTGATTTGAACCGTTTTGTTTCCTGAGGGGATTTGAACCCGGATTTTTTAATATCTCCAGTAAAATTCTCTAAAGCTGAGCCACTTAAACTTCAAGAATTCATATTAAAATTGATAAACAAATTGCGGATATTCATAAAGAGGGAGAGTGCATTCTTATATTTACATATTTGCGATAAATATACCTCACATTATCTTTTCTTTTTTTCAGTAAAATTACAGAACGAATGAATCAAGATGTCGGAGTTCTTATGGAAAGTTGTGGTTTCGGTCTTCTTAGTATTCAACATCAGTCTTTGGACGCTTCATCCCTCTTCATTTCCAGAGCAAAACAGGTAGGTTAAATATAAAAAAGTAAGGATTATCTTATGACTTCAAGATTGCAGGGTTGGTAGCATTCCAAAATGAGAAGGTACATTTTGCTAATCGGAAAAAATCGGCCAAACGGTTTCGGAATTATAGCCATTTGAAATTTTGAGGTTTTTTCCCTGATATTTCAAGAACTACTGAAGGAATTGAATCAAAACACGGTGATTAGTTGGAGCATAAGTACTCGCAACTTGTTGCAGAATTTTGCTGAGATCATCCTGTCAGTAGATTTCGAAAAAATTTTTTTCAAAATTTTTTTCGGACACTTCATTACATTCGGAAAAAATTTTGATGATACCTTGAGCTCCATATTTCAAAGCAGTGTCCCAAATTTCAGTTTGATACGTTTATAATATTCGGAGATATTCCGAAAAAAATCCTTTCCTGGTTTTCCTCGGTATCGAAGTGTTTTCGACTCAAAAATACGTGAAAAAAATCCAAAAAAGCACTGACGTGAAACCAGCAGCTCCTGCGCGCATGTTCAATTCCATCTTTGCTGAAGCGGTGATCTCCTATGAACATGAGCGCAAAAGCTGCTGACTTAACGTCAGTGTTTTTTTATATTTTTATTTTCCGGTACCAACAACTAGGGTCAAATCGCTTTCCCGATTATAATTTTAGGGGTTGACGTCAACACGCTCACAGTGTTGATAGAAATCTATTCGAACCAACCGTATAAAAATAAATTTTACTCTACGAACTGAAGTTTTCCTCTTTTTGATTTTTTTCTGATGTTGCTTGGGAACCTAGACATTGAGGTGGTACCGTCGACTGTACGAATAAAAGTTTTTCCTGAATATCATAAAAGCAACAGAACCGTTAATACTTCATTTCACATCGTTCTGCCAAAAAGAAAAAAAAAGGTTATCTACAAATGACGTTTCTCCCGAATATCTTGAATAACGTCACGACTTGGTGAGTGATTTGGTTATTTTCCGCCACATCAAAAACATGCGTTCTCACAAAGGAAAATCAAATTATAAAATCGAAATAATAAAAAAGCCAAACTTTTATTTTCCACCGCTTAGTCGTCATAAAAACAAACATTAGGGAAACCCCTAAGTTAGTTCTGTGGCTCGTAAATTCATTAATGATTATTATAAATCTACATAACTTTATTAAGGGATGCCCTGGCTGGTAAAAATGTCAGCTACTTAGTGTAACTTTATTGACTTATATTTCTCCCCCATAAACAGAAATTCCCATTAAGGCCGATGTAATTTTCACTTCCGAATTTCAGTTTCCGAGCATTCGATTGGCGGACGAGAACACCCTTAAATCTTTTAGGGGCTGGGCTTGGTCCAGGTTCAACCCCCTAGTCGATCCAACATGTGATGTGTTGCCATGGCAGCCGGATTTCTCGGATAACTGGATGTTTTATTCAGTTTATATGTGTTTCCGGAACTCTCAACATTATACCAAAATGGAAAAATTAACAAATTTCGTCTCGCAAACGTTCGAAAGTAATCTCAATGACAATAAAATAACGAACGGCTGTTTGAACCTCACCAGTCCGGTCAAAATAGAGAATTCCTCAAGTACCGAGGAAAACCAGAGTCAAAATAGCGATGTGAACCAAAAAAGACCGAAAAACTGGCTTATAAGTGATATTTCTCAAACAACGTCATCCGAGAACAGTTCAGATAGCGATGCTGGAAATATAGTTTGTTTCAAGAATAATTTCAACTTGAACATCGTATCGAAAAACGGTTATATGACGCCGTCGAGTTTCGATTCAAAGAAAAGTGATACAAAAAATGACAGTGACAAGAAATTATCCAAAGAGAACATTCTTAAAGCGATGATGAATCAGGAGAATAATGGTAAGTTTCCCCAAATTATCTGGATTTCACGTTGCCTGATCTTTCATAAAGGCATCTCTTCTTTAACTCTTTATTTCTCTACTCAAATTTAATCTTCTAACAGTGTTTGATTATTAAAGGATTCTTGTCATTCTAGATTTCCGAATTTCCTGTTTCTCCTATTCGTCAAATTGATTACGGTGGGTTAATTAATTACCGTTGCAATAATCCCTGGTCCACGAGGAATAGATATTCAATTATTTGAAACATATACAAGTGCCCCATAAAGGCCATCTCAAACATAAGGAATATATGGATTAAGGGGTACCTATTTTTGTGAAAAACCCCTTGTATGAAAGTATTCGTTTTCGAAATATTTATTTTTCATACAAATGTCCCAGAATTAGTGTTAAATTATTCACCACTTTAATCTACGATCAAAAATAGGAGGGAAATTTAAAGTCATTTGCCTTCCTTCAAACTAAGGACCCCAAACTACTGTGGCAATAATATGAAAATTCCAATTAGGAGTATCTCAAACTGGTTGCTTTATAGGTAAATTTCACAACAAGTTTTCCAACCTCAAAATGTTTCAATTTTGAGGCAACATTTCGAAAAAGCAACCATGTTTGCTAAGAAAACATACGCTGGCCTTCTTTCAATGGTGTACCGTTCACGAGAAAAACGGTTTAGAAAACTACTCAACATAGAAACGAGAAATTAACCGTCAGTTTGAAACGCACCAGATTCTTCAAAATCATTTTGGTCACCCTTGAAATTTTTACTTGATGCTCGAACGCATAGAAAATTGCAGCTGAACAGTCTCTATCCTGCCATAGTTAAGTTTTCGAGTCAGTTTTTCTGTTATTGTGATTGCATGTTGGGTCGAAAATTATTGAATTCAACTGCGACTCCTAATCGGTAAGATGAATATTTCTGAACAATTTCCATACAAAATTGGAAAAATAAAACATTTGGACGATATTATTATAGTGCGAAAGAGTGGCTTCGCCCGCTCAAGTACCTTCGTTCGTATTTAAATTATTATACAATGTTTCCAACACGTATTTACGTTTCAAAAATAGATTGACAATCAAAGAAGAACTATCTAACAAAACTGTAGTAATAATAAGAAAGAGGTTTCTTGAACAAGGAATATGACGTGGTAGACAAACATTTGCCGACCAAAGTGAATTTATTTATTTCTATCATTATCCTGCATACAGTGAACTCAAGTTTCTCATTCAACGTTTCTGCTTCGTGTATGATTTCAGTTGATTTATGATTAACAAATCCATTAGAGAAAAATCAGATTAACGTTCATATACAATTTCCGATATGCATTATTCTGATCGTTATTCCATGGTTCTAATGTTTCCTCCAAATTCTTTCAGTGCTGCCAACGACTGAATAAGAGAAGTCGAAGTTGTACATGAGGTCTATCGTATGAACTTATATTTAGTACTGCTATATTAGCTTTATGGTTCGAAAAATCATAAATGACGTAAATGAATTCGATTATTTTTGTGTGGAGGATTTTGGCTGGATCATAGAATTGGTAGTTATTTATTTCACCCCACTGTAATGATCCAAAGTAATAGATGTTTTGAATTCACATTGGATTGAGAGATATCATGCTGCTTGGTGCCTGGTTTTATTTCGGCGTATAATGCAACTTTATTAGTAGAAGAAATTCTGTATGGATATCGGAGAATATCATATAACTACAAATCATGTCATGAGAAAAATTGCGAGTTAGAAAACGAAGAGCATAAACTGACAAACCTCGAAAGACGGCAGTGAGTTATCAATTTGAGTAAAATCAATGAATTGAGTTTAATCATTGAGTTTTCAAATACGGTATTTGAAAACTCAATGGTTTAATACATTTGTATATTCAGTCGTGGATTGAGAATTTACAGATTTTGGTCACACATAATTATTCTGAATCTATAAATGAAAACCTAGGCGAAACCTAGTGAATATACGCAGTCTATATCAAAGATCCAGGTACTAATCAATTTTTCCTTCGACACTTTGATCTGGCTCCTCCGATTCAACTGAATTCTGGTGTAATGTTTTCTGTTATTATGAAAAAACGTTCGTTTATAATTTTTTTTCCGTTCTTCCTACGGGTGTTCTAGTTAAAGAATCGAAATTGCATTATTTCTGTGAATTCACACCTGAGCTGAAAAGGGCGTAGAATTGAGTATAAATGTCTATTTTGTGTACAAACCATAGAGCCAATAATACGAGTAGGTCTATGGTTATAATATATTACGTCTATAGTGTAAACTTTCCAAATTTTAATGAATGTGTTCACACTCATTTCATGTAATTCTATTACTAATGGGATGGAAATTTTGATTATTATGGAGATTTTGAATAAAAATTTTAGATATTGCATAATCCTTTGATCACAAGTCACAGAATATATTATACATCCCTATTCTGTGTTTACACCATAGAAATAATTATAATTCTATGTCTATGGTTAACACTGATTAAGTACTAAAATACATCTTTTGATTGGATTAAAATGTTTATATTTGAAGAAGTTCAGTTTCAATATATAAATAGCGATGTTGAATATGAGAATAAAGTGGAAATTGGGTGTTTACTCGAGAGAAGTGAAATATGTTGATTATGACTGCTGCAATAAGCAACAAATCATAAAAACTGAGTGAGTATGTATGTCCTTAAACAATTCTTTGTTCAATTCAAAGAAGAGAATAGTATTATTCTATTCCTACAATATTACAGTTAGAGTATTCCTTTCGGAATGTGGATACAATAATGTTCATGATTATATTACCACATGGCGAGAAATCTTTGAAAGCTTATAACTTTTCACCTGATAGGATATGAGTGGAGGAATCCATTATCTCACAGTACATCTTGTACATAATATGTCCGATTTCATGTATCGGAAGAAAGATAAATTTTCATCATCCTATTTACCTTCTGAAGGAGATTCACAACAGTCAAATCCAGGAAGATAGAATCGCATTCGAAGTCAAGTAATATGTCAATAAAACTCAAAGTTATCAGTTTCAAGAACGGATTTCAATAAGATTAATGGAATGGAGGTCCCTTGCTGGAGTGGTAAAGGTTCATTCGATTTTATCACTTTACCGTGTTATAAAGTGCTCTCATGGGGATCTATTGCTTGAGTTTCTCTTAAAATGATTGACGATACAAATAAACAAGAAGTATCGCTGTCAATTGCTTCTCAGTATTTCATGCGAGGTGTTTTCGAGGATGTATTTGCTCACTTGTACTAGGATACATCAATTATTTTGCGAAAAAAACTAGTCATTGAAAATGTATACATGATGTCACGCTGCTTGGCTTCCAGAAAAACCTTTTTTTCGTATCTTCTAATTTTCTTATTTGGCTGTCCGGATATTCCGAAAAAGTGCGATCAAATCGAATTGAATCTTGGCTGTTGTTTGAAAGCTTCGGCGCGAAGTAGTATGCAAAATTTCGTCAGGATTATATCACTGGAGAAATGAAAAAAAAAATTCAAAAAGCACTGCCGTGAAGGCAGCAACTTTTGCGCGCATGTTCAATGTAGATGACCGCTTCAGCAACGAATTTGAACATGCACGCAAAAGCTGCTGCCTTCACGGCAGTGCTTTTTGAAATTTTTACTGATAAATTACTGGATTTCAATTCGATCAAATCTGTATTTTTTGAAATATTAGAAAAATAAAATTTTGATTGGGTATATCTACGGAATCATTGGGCGGATTTTACCCATTCACGAATTCGACCTTCGTAATTAAGCCCCAAACCTACTCTTCAAATATCGAGTTTCTAAGTCGTTTCTTCCGGAAGTTATTGTGTTTACGGTCAGCCTAACGGTCGACTGCGTAAACACAATAACTTCCGAAAGAAACAACTGAGAAACTCGATATTTGTAGAGAAGGTTTGGACCGAACGCCGAATTCGTGAATGTGTAAAATCCACCCAATGATCCCGTAGATATACCCAATCAAAATTTTATTTTTCAAATATTTCCAAAAATACAGATCAGATCGAATTGAAATCCAGTACTTCATCGAAAAATAACAGTTCGAAGTTTGATACAGAATTTAATGAGGATGATATGATAAGAAAATCATAGAAATTTTTTTTTTCAAATTGTTCTGATGACACGATTATCACGAAATTCCGCATAGAGTTGTCTTTCAGCATCTCAAAACTAGCTGTGAAGTTTTATCAGGACTGAATCAGTATTTCTCGAGTTATACCGAAAAAATCAACGATATCGAGAAGAAAACCTGGAAATTTGAAAAATTTTTTCCCGATACCTCCAAAACTTATGATCGTATCGAACTGAAATTTGATACACTGCTGTGAAATATGAAGCTCAAAGTGTGAGTGGAATTTTTTTTGGATATGATGAATGGTTTCCAGAAAAAAAAATTTTTTGGAAAACAATTTCGAAAATTTTTTTTTTTTAAATTTACTGACAATATGATCCTGACGGAGTTTGGCTCAGAGTTGCGCATCGTTATACTCCACCTTACTGCCAAGTTTGAATCCAATCGCTCAAGTAGTTTCTGAAATAAAAAATAAATAACTTCAAAACTTCAAGTGCCTATAACTCCGAAACTATTCGACCGATTTGGCCCATTAACGATCTCGACCGCGGCATTCTGATGCGCAACCTATCCTGAAAGTTTCAAGTTGCTAGCTTGCTTCTGTCGACAGTTATTGTGTCTACGGCCGGCCGGCTGGCCGGACAGAATCGATTTTGACACCGGATTCGTCATCAGTGAGTCCAACCTAGTCGATTGAGACCATTTTCGGCTCAATCATCCAAAATTACAGACATTTGGACAAAACGATAGCACACTGTTCCCATGAACATGCGCGCAAAAATAACAATATTTCATCTCAGATACTGTCTATCGGATTCCACGATTACTTTCGAACGGAAAGAGTAAGCGACTTGAAAATCCTATAAAATTACGACGGTTGACGTCGTTCACGCGGAATTCAGTCGGGATCGTGTCGTTATTGAAATACATTGAAAAATTGTTTATCCGAAATGTGATGAGCCTACAAACTGTCATTTTTCAATCGAGTACTGGATTCCAAATCCAATAAATCTGTATTTCTGGAAATATTTGGAAAAAATTATCTTATTTATTATTGAATGGGTTTATCTGCGGAATCATTGGGTGGATTTTCCCATTCTCGAATTCGGCCTTCGCAATTGAGGTCCAAACCTTCTCTACAAACTTCGTGTTTCTAAGTCGTTCCTTTCGGAATTCATTGTGTTTACGATCTGCCGTGAGGACATGAGGGCTAGTCTCCTTTGAATAAGGCCATTGAAAAAGCCTGAATGGAGGTGCGGAAATACAGGGAATATTCAAGTTTGCCTTCAGATTTAGGATGTTGCAAATTAATCCGATTGCTAGATTGACGATTGTATCCCCATATAATTAACTTTCATCAGATCAAGTCTTGTGCGCATATATAACATTTCTGTCACAGAAATCAATGCTAACGAGATAAACTAGGAACAAACACCACCCTATTGAGTAACATCCCCTATTGATTCAAGAGTAATCTGGTTAAGGTCGCGCAAACAAATTGCAAATAACGATTTAATTCAATATTGTATTGGGGTCCAAACTGAAATTTAAATAGGTACAGATTCCTAGTTCTTCATTAGGAGATTTTGCGATGGGGAAGGGTGGTCATTGCTCTGAATTATTGTACTACTGGGATTTGTGATATTTGTTTGCTCGGATGGAAATGTCTTCAATACGCTCATTTTTTGGTTTATTTCACTTCGATATTGCAGGGGTTCATTGAATCGATTGATCGAATCAACATTACGTTCAATATTCCATGCAAAAGTTCATAAACACATGCAAAAGTTCATAAACACACATTTCAATTTAATTGAAACTTTCAAATGAAAAATCAGATGACAACAATTTTCTCTATGCATTATCCCATAGATAAACTAATCTGAGATTTTTTATCTATGAATCATGTCCGCTCGTACCACAGGCCTAATATACCACTCTTCCTCCCATCTTTTTCTATGCTTCAAAGTGGAGTCAAATTCATCAGGTTGGCTCCACTGCCAGTCACAGAAAAATAGTGGAACAATAAGTGATATATCAGGTCTATGGAATGAATGTATATTTACTACTGTTCTATTAGCTCTATGGTTTCTACGAAAAATGGAAACCTCAGTACAGATCTTACATTTTTGTTGGAGAGATTTTGATCTGATTATTGAACTGGTATGTATTCAACCTCACTTCAATGTCGTAATTTAAACTCAATCATATTGGATTGAGAGACATGGTGTATCATGCCTGGATGTGTTTCAAAGTATTCCTACAAATCATATAACTGCAGTCCCAGTCGAAAGACAATGGAAGAAATGTGAGGCAATTCTTAAATTCAAGAAGGTTTAGATTCCTAGTTCTTCATTTGGAGATTTTACTCTGAATTATTTGTACAGGGTGATTCATTAAGAGTGGCCACCGGCCGTATCTCGGAAACCATTCACCCTATAACTCCCGGAAAAAAATTCTAATGACAAAATCGGCCCCTAGAAAATGATTAAAAATATTTTCAAGTTCGTAGTTCCCCACTAGAGGGCGTAATCTATCACTTGTAAAATATAATCTCATTTTTTACGAAATATTCTCCAGCTAATAGTGGTAAGGAATAATAAAATAAGAAAATACTCTTCCTATTCAACAACTTTTGCTTGAGTAATTTTTCCATATTTCCTTTTTTTTAGTGATGGCATGGAAAAACTTTTCTTCACAAAAAAAACACTCTTACTTCTGTATGCGTGAACCGATTTTCACGTGATTTGATTTTATTCGAAGGCCATTGAAAGCAGATCACAGAAAAATATGACGACAACATACCGGGTGATCCAATTAAAAACTACAGGCTGTTTTATGTCACTTCACCCTATTTGCGCGTTTTACTGGAGAATTTCAAATGCAATGCTATGATTCTAACCGACTGAGAATAAGCTTAGCATTATCACCTATTGACTTGTTAAAACCGCAGACAGATATCTCCGGTCATTCCGAAGATATTAACATTTTTGTAAATTTTGATAAGCGTTGTTCAACCCTGTGAGCTTGAAACAACAAGGAAGTGACTTTAGTCGTCATGACAACGCAGCAAAATACTAAACACACATAAAATAACAATAATACGATAAAATGAAACAAAAATAAGCAACAACGAAAATATTTGGACAAAAAACAACCCCCATACATAATCATTTCAAATATTCAAAATGTCTACCATTTTCTTCTATACATGAATTAAGTCTTTCTTTAGTTGATACTGGTCACAGTTTCAGCTGCCTGTCGAAATCTATTTTTCACATCCTCACAAAACACAAAACAGCCTGTAGTTTTTAATTGAATCATCCGGTATGTTGTTGTCATATTTTTCTGTGATCTGCTTTGAATGGCCTTCGAATAAAATCAAATTACGTGAAAATCGGTTCACGCATACAGAAGTAAGAGTGTTTTTTTTGTGAAGAAAAGTTTTTCCATCCCATCACTAAAAGAAAGGAAATATGGAAAAATTACCCAAACAAAAGTTGTTGAATAGGAAGAGTATTTTCTTATTTTATTATTCTTCACCACTGTTAGCTGGAGAATATTTCGTAAAAAATGAGATTATATTTTACAAGTGATAGATTGCACCCTCTAGTGGGGAACTACGAAATTGAAAATATTTTTTATCATTTTCTAGGGGCCGATTTTGTCATTAGAATTTTCTTCCGGAAGTTATAGGATAAACGGTTTCCGAGATACGGCCGGTGGCCACCCTTAATGAATCACCCTGTACAAATGGGTTTTTCTGTTTTTTTCCACTCTAATTTTGCAGCGGTCTGAATCGGTTCATAGCCAAATTCGGTTTAATATTTCATCGTAATTTCTGGATAAACACTGATATAAAATCGGGAATATTTACGCGTGCTTTCAAACTAGTTTGCCAAATCGGTCACATATTCACGTGTTTTTCCGTTTCAGAACGAAACTTCCAGAAATAAAGCTATATAATCGTACCAGAAAAGGGTGATCTGTTCTACCATGTAAATTGACATTGCTGTAGTAAAAATGTGTGCTATGTGAAAATTTCATATAACCTATAGGTCCTGAAATTGTTGCAACTCAAAAACATGCAGAATCAAACAAGTAAAATTAGTTTTCTGTTGCAGGCACGAAGGACAGCAATAGTGAAAACATAGAAGATTTAAGCGACAAAAATCGATCGGAAGTTAATCAGAAGATTCTGACCAAACAGAGAAGATCCAGGACAAATTTCACCCTTGAACAGCTGAACGAATTGGAAAAATTATTCGATGAAACTCACTATCCAGATGCTTTCATGAGGGAAGAACTAAGTCAAAAGCTCGGACTTAGCGAAGCAAGAGTACAGGTTAGTACCGAGCCAATTGCGAATTGGACCTTTGTAACTTAGCCCCAAACCTACTATACAAATTTCGAGTTTCTAAGTCGTTTCTTTTGGGAACTATTGTTTTCACAATCAATTATTAGTTTTATCAGAGGGTAAAGCTGTATTGGGATTTGTCAATTCCGGGATAAGTGACCACATTCACTACAAATTTAAAAAAGCTAGTAAAAGCTCCTTACTTCGCGGCAATGCATTCCTCATATTTGTGGTCTCATGATCATTGAACTTATTGAAATTTCAAAATAAATATTGATCAGTTCTTCGTCTTTGAAGATGATTACATATTACGAAATGCAGTAAAAGTGTTAGAGGTATTGCATTCCGAGTTGATATCTTCAATTCTATTGTTTTCATGATTTTTGTTCAGTGTAGATGTTCTGTTGAAGGACTTTTAGTAACAAAATCAAGGTTAGAATTGCTGCAATGATATGACGAATCGATACTTTCAGTGGTATCAACCGTTAAGTTTTGCACAAATATAATTTTGCTGGAACATAGAATTTATCTAATTCGTATTCGTATTCCAACTTGAAATATAGCAGAAATTAATCACAATTCTATTTTATTATCTCTTCACAAATCCCCCGATTTTCTTGAGGAAATGAGTCTCAATTAGTACAACTATGGAGCTGAGGCAGATGAATAATTTTCTTGAGGAACTTCTTGAACCTACACTGCACCTATAAGAAACTGGCGCTTAAGTAGTGAATTGAAGAGAATATTATTGCACATTGTTTCATAATTAAATCGATTCTGATCTTGTGTTCGAAATAATGAACACCTCACACATGGTTTCCATGTAGACTTCTCGATATACAGGGTGAGTCTTTGACCTTGCAGAATATTTTAAAAGAAGATTCCTGAAGCCAAAAGAAACACTTTTTTCCTTACCATTTTTTCCGATTCGGCTTGGTTCGTAAGATACAGACTATTGAAAATCCATAAAAAAATTTAATTTTCGATTATATCTCGCGAACGATCTCATCGAATGAGATGATTTTTGGAATATAGTTTTTTATTGATACGATGAATGTTCCTGGATTACAAAATTTCATCCACATCCTCCAGTTTCTTTAATATGACCATAACATTTCATAAAAATACCAGAAATTCAAAGAATCCAACTTTTAAAAATAATTTGAATGCTATTCAACGAATTTTTGACCATTTTGGAATGTAAAAGTATTCCTTATTTTTTTTCGTATGATGTTTTCGAGTAATCTGAAATTCAAAAATAAAAAATATCTGTGAAATTCCGAGAATTGGGTACTTTGGCTGAATGCAACTCTGTTCAAAAAATCCACAGAATTCAATTTTTCCGCAATGCCACGTCTAAAAGTTGAGAATGGAAATCTAGCATTTTTTATTTAGAATGATTTGTAAGCGGAGTAGCCGACTTTGGCCAATTCACAATGGACAATTCCAGTGATGTATTCATCAGGTTTTCCATACTACGATTATTATCACCAAGACGAAATAAGAAGTTTCTCCAAAATAGGCTTCCATCCCAAAACTATATCTGAATCCATTCATGAAGCTTCCTTTTCAATTTCGAGCTAAGTTGTGTAGTATAATTGATTAACTGCTCACTTTTCCATGATAATGGGGATTCTTACTGGTGTGAATGCAATCTTTCTGCTGACCCAAATTTCTTGAAATTATGTACAGAACTTTGATAGTATTTATTTTGAGGTTTTCTTCAAATGCGCAATGCGCTTTCATAACATAACAACCCATGGTGGAAGAAAACCACCATGACATAACCTTAAAACCACGAAGCCACAGGTTTATAGTTCAGAGTTCTTTCTTTCTGTTCGTGAATTTGGCAACGTTTGTACGTTCATAGATAAATTAGGTTCATCTGTTTTATTTATTTATGAAAATGAAAGTTTAAATGGGTTATGTCTGAATCTGATAATTCTTGGAGAAAATGAAATAAACAAAGAAAATTAATAATTACAAATTGAAGATGAATCTCAAGGTTATATGAGTGATAGCTAGATGACTTCCTCATTATCTAAAATGAAACCAAGAGAAGAATATTCAACTTTTATCGCCCACGAAATTTGGAATAACTAACTTGTTTATTGTACTATAAATACAACTTTTTTCACCAACTGGAATGTAAAAAGTAAGTTGACGCTTGTTTTCATAACAGCTTGTTTCGAAGATTTGAATGGAATATCTTAGGCTTGAAAAAACTTCAGTGTTCAGGTTTTCAGGGGCGGCTAGCCTATTATGAAAATTTATAATGCCCATATCTTTTTATCTAGGCCGAATCGGAAAAAATGGTAGACGACAAATGTGTTTCTTTCAGCTTCAAGAATCTTCTGTTAAAATATTCTGCAAGGTCAAAGACTCACCCTGTATATAAATATTTCCTTTTCTGTGAAAATACAATTACTAGTTTTGGTTTAGTCTAACAAATCTCAGTTGCAATACTACCTCAATACTTAACAAGTTATGCTGATATATGAATAAGAAATAGAAGTAGCAACTGTCTAAATGTTTATTTGTTGTACCTGCATAAAACACATGCACTAACTCCACTGATACTGGTCGGTTTGTTTGTTGTAAACCTGCGCTCTGTTCGTTCCGGAAATGTTGGAAGTTAGTGTAGTCACAGATTACGTGTGCAATGCATAGAGTGAGGTTATCCTCTTTGATGGTTATGCGTAAATATAATTCATTATCATAGACATCTGTGATTGTCTGTGGTTCCTGTTGTACGTGTTTCAAATTGACACTCTGTATAACGAGAGCGAAGGTCAGCTTGAAGTATCAAACTGGTTTCAACTCAATTCGAATATCCTGCGCTCAAAGAATGAAGAATTTTACGTTTTCCGACGGAGAAAGTGTTCAGCCGTTGGAAATATTTGAATGTACGTGAAATTTGATTTCGTCTTCAGTTATCAAGCAATAATTGTCATACCTCTTATTAGTTCAAATCAGTTCAGAATTCATGTGATTAGTCTTCTTTCTCTAGAAAATTACTCTTCGGCAAAAACATGAAGACACATTATTCATTGGGGAGCAATAAGCGAATAAAAAAAGTTCAAGGAAACCATTAATGTAAAGTCAGCAATATTTGCATGAGCGTCGGGAAATTTGCATGAAAAATGTAGATGTAGATCTACAATAATTTTCGAATACTTAATGATTCCATATAATTTCCCCCTAAATGCACGTTTTAGGGACATTCGTCATTGAATGTTAGAAACTCTTATTGAAACTCGAGAAATTTTCCTATTTTTTTGGATCCGTCCCTGAGCTAGCAGGCCTTAAATTGTTGAGCTTTGCCCACGTTTTACCAGATCACCGAATAGACAGTTATTTAACTATTTTATGATCAGAGCATAGAAATTGAGACCATATTTTCATGTCTGTGGATAACTGAGAGATTTCACATCATTCATGTATAAATTTGGTGAAGATATAGAGAATGGGCAAGGATGGCACTGTGTATTATCTCATGGCGAAACCCATTGGATATTGCATGAATATAATGAAGTGGAAGATCAGTGTTTCAATGGTAACACATAAGAATAAAGTGAGAAAATGAGATGTATCCATCATGTTTCCTTGAATTTCAAGCAATGTATTCTGAAAGACAGTCCACCGCAATAGATATCTGTGATCAACTCTGGAAAAAAGTGCAGGAGAGTTTTAGCACTGTGAAAAATATTTAAATGCTTATCACCTGACCCGAATCTGGAAAAATGGCAGATGGAAAAAGTGTTCTATTCGATGAGAAAAATCTTTGGTTGAAATATATGTACAATTTAGAGACTCACTCTGTATATACCATCAATTAAAAATGCAACTTTAATGAAACACTTCATGGAACATGTGTCGTGATCTCTCCGACTATGTCATCACGTCATTCAGGAGAGTCCATATCTAATTTAGAGTAGTGTAGGTGGAGAGTGGTGCCGGAGGAAGAAGAAGGAAGGTGCAAAATTGGGCGTGTTGCCCGTCACGCTGAGCAGGGAAAGAGGGGTGGCACCGGCATCTTTAAAGCATCCCCAGGGAGAAATTAGCGTAGACAACACTCGAGTTTAATATCGTGCCCCTTAGGTATAATAAAGCCATAACAAAATGGGGGTCTAAATTAATTTAATTCCATTACCGTAATGAGGATGCCAAATACTGTAACTAAATAAAGTGAAAATCCATGCTACAGAATTTTCTGCATACCAATTACATGGTTTGCTGACTTGCAAATAACGGTCTGATCGAATCCATTTAGTTGATGGATTCAATCTTTAGATTAAGTGGATTTATACATAGTGCTTGCCAATTGGAGTGGATATTAAGGGTACTGACTTAGAGTATATAGGGTGACATTATTTTCAGCAACATATACAGAACATATATATATATTTCAGACCTTTTTCGGGTTTTCACTCCTAATATCTGAAGAGGAACTATCAAAAATGAAATGAAAATTATAGAATTTTATAAAAATCGCCCTTGCGGATTGCGGAATTCAAACTATTTGCTGGGGGCAGTTCCTGGAAAAAATGTTACCTAATGAACATTAATAATGCAGTAATGCAAACGATCAACAACGTGAACTGTAACGTTCCAGAATCTAAATCTGACTCCTTCATCAGACATTAGAAAAAAACTTGAAAAGCACTGTCGTGAAGTCAGCAGCTTTTAGGCGCATGTTCACCTTTGAACATACGCGCAAAACCTGCTTACTTCACGTCAGTGCTTCTCTAGGATTTTCAATCGAGTACTTAATTTCAATTCGATCAAATCTGTATTTTTGGGAATATTGGGCAAATAAAATTTTGAATGGGTATATTTACGAAATCATTAGGCGGATTTTACCCATTCACAAATTCGATCTCCGTAATTATTCGATTCTGTCCGACCGGCCATTCGTATGCATGATTACGGGCGTACGGAGACTGAGTGAAACTTTCAGGGTAGGTTGCATTTCAAAATGCGACGGTTGAGTTAACTAACTCTAAAAATATCGAGTTTATCGATATTTGTAGAGTTAAAGTTTCAGGTCGATAGGATTCTCAATACGTCCGTAATCGTGCATACGGACGGCCGGTCGGACAGAATCATGTTCTAGACTGGATTCGTTATCATTGAAACTTAGTCGTCTGAGACCATTTCCGACCCGAAATTCGAAAATTACAGACATCTGGACAGAACGCCCCTAGAGATATTGCAACTTTTGAATAGCGCAAGCGTTATGTTATTACGGTGCGGTATATATAACGTTTTGGTGTGGATTAACGGTCGTTCCAGAAGTAGACGTATTGCTACACGTTTTTGTTACCGTTACGTTAGTTATCAGTTTGTTTGGTTAGGTTATTTTCTTACGTTCAAACTCCTAAAGCTTGATAATTTGCGTTTCTGCATTCGTTTTTTGATTCTGGACAAAATGAAAATGGAATCGGAAGCTGTAATTTCACGTGGTGCTAATGCAGAAGAAGTGGAACTAGTTATATTACACAATATAATTGGCATGGTTCAAACTATTCCTAATTTCCAACCCCTCATGTTGCTTCCAAAAGTATTTCTTAATTCGTGAAAAAGTAACAAATGCCTATTTATGAAAAAAATTTGCTTAGGTAGCACTAATAAATCTTAATGTCTAATATCAGTTGTGTGTAAGAGGTATTGTAAAATAGATTTGAAAAATCTGAGGAAGTTGTGTAATTAATTCCGAAAAACATATTAACAAACAGCTTTTCTATGACAGTGATCGGAGCCGGATGAGCCCGAAGCTTAACGATTCCTTCCGATATAGAATAGTGCAACGTAAATTGCGGTTCGCAATTTTCCGTAAATTACGGAAGACGCTAACGCTATTAACGTCGCGTTATTCTGAAACTGAATCTGCGCATGCTTAGATGTCAAAAATAACGTTTGCGTTAATAACGTCACACAAATTTGACACTGCAATATCTCTCTAATATCTTGCAATACTTCCGTATTTCGAGAATTTTATCAAATTGGCATTGTTAAGAAATCAGGGCAATGCGAATTCACTTGATATGTAAAATTTTCGATTCTACTTGTTTTTTTAGTGAATTAAGCCAAATAAGGGCCATTTGAACCAAATACGGGAGGACTTTTTGATTTTTCTTGTTGGATTATCTGGTTCCGTCATCAAAATGATTTCCATTCAATTCTTGATAGTTTTTTTTTCAGATTTGGCAGAGCAATCCCAGAAAAATCTAAAAAAACATACCCACCTAAGATTCTGCGATGTTGCCAACACCCTGTGCGAGAACGTTAATAATGAATTTAACACCAATTCAATTCCAAGCGAATACATAACAGCATCTAAATCTTTATGGTCATCGGAAAATGCCATATAATCCTGAGCTTAGCCATTAGTTCCCAATGAATCAGAGGAAACCAATAACCTAATGTAAAAAGGGTCAGCAAAAACAAGGGTAGCGCTTTCTATTAGGAGGAGCTAATCGGTAGCGTTTAGTCTGATCGCCTTGCAGTTCCACTCGATTTGCTCCTCTTAACGATATTTATTGCCAGTTAATGACTTAATGAATATTTATTAGGTCTTACATTGGACTGAATGTATTGACGTTCCCCATTTGGGAAAACTCTGAGGGCTACGTTAGACAGAACTCTTGTATTTTCGAAAAGAATTCGATTTGGTACTTTCGCGTTTTTCATTTCCGTGTTTTGTTTGAAGGGCTCTCCGAGGAAGATTGATGGGTGTGGGATTCTATTATTGCTTTTTATCATTGACATCAACGGGCACAAGAACTTCATAGCAAAAAATTACACGTAGGTTTCACTGAATTCTTGAAAATAGGCCAAATATAGCGATTTTGGGGGGTCTAGACCCTTAGTAAAATTTCGATGAAAATTTGAAAAAATAGATTTCCTTCCAAGTTGGTATAAACAAAAAGGGTTCAATGCTGCAATTCCCAATTGATTCCGTCAGTTGAGAGGGAAAATAAATGCATTTGAAATTTCACATTTTGGAAAATTCCCATTCGACAGGTGAAAATCTAAACGGTAGGAGATTTCGAAAACCTATGTTCGCGTACCAAACTTGCCCGGTAACTCTGATATTTTCGAAACTATTTCAATTAGAAGCTTTCGCGTTTTTCATTTCCAAGTTTTGTTTGAAGGCTCTACAAGGAAGAATTGATGGTTGTGCGATTCTATTATTGCTTTTTATCATTCACACCAACAAGGTGAAGAACTTCACAGCAGAAGACTACCCGTAGGTTCCACTGAATTCTTCAAATAAATCCAAATATAGCGTTTTTGGGAGGTCTAGACCCCTAGTGAAATTTCGATGAAAATTCGAAAAAGTAGATTTCCTTCAAAATTGGTATAATCGAAGAGGGTTCGGTACTGAATTATAATCTGCAATTCCTTATTGATTCCGTCAGTTGAGAGGGAAAATAGATGATTTTGAAATTTCACATTTTGGAAAATTCCCATTTGACAGGTGAAAATCTAAACGGTAGGAGATATCGATGAGATAATGTCTTAGTCATATTCAGCGACCTCAAAAACCTATGTTTGCATACCAAACTTGCCCGGTAACTCTGATATTTGTGAAACTATTTCAATTAGAAACTTTCGCGTTTTTCATTTCCGAGTTTTGTTTGATTCAATTATATTGCTTTTTATCGTTCACACCACTGAGCTCAAGAACTTCACAGCAGAAAACTACACGTAGGTTATACTGAATTCTTGAAAATAATCCAAATATAGCGTTTTTGGGGGGTCTAGACCCTTAGTAAAATTTCGATGAAAATTTGAAAGAATAGATTTCTTTCAAAATTGGTATAAACGAAAAGGGTTCAATGCTAAATAATAATCTGCAATTCCCAATTGATTCCGTCAGGAAAATAAATGAATTTGAAATTTCACATTTTTGAAAATTCCCATTTGATAGGTGAAAATCAAAACGGTTGGAGACAAGGAAGAATTGATGGGTGTGGGATTCTATTATTGCTTTATATCATTGAAAAAAGGCCAAATATAGCGATTTGGGGGGGTCTAGACCCTTAGTTAATTTTCGATGAAAATTTGAAAAAATAGAATTCCTTCAAAGTTGGTATTAACGAAGGGGGTTCAATGCTGAATAATAATCTGCATTTCCGAATTGATTCCGTCAGTTGAGAGGGAAAATAAATGAATTTGAAATTTCACATTTTGGAAATTTCCCATTTGACAGGTGAAAATCTAAACGGTAGGAGATATCGATGAGATAATGTCTTAGTCATATTCAGCGACCTCGAAAACTTATATTTCCATACCAAACTTGTCGATAACTCTTGTATTTTCGAAAAGAATTCAATTTGTTCCTTTCGCGTTTTTCATTTCCGTGTTTTGTTTGAATGGCTCTACCAGGAAGAATTGATGGGTGTGGGATTCTATTATTGCTTTTTATCATTGACATTAACGGGCTCGAGAACTCCACAGCAAAAAATTATACGTAGGTTTCACTGAATTTTGGAAAAAAAGGCCAAATATAGCGATTTTGGGGGGTCTAGACGCTTAGTCAAATTTCGATGGAAATTTGAAAAAATAGATTTCCTTCATAATTGGTATAATCCAAGAGGGTTCGATACTGAATAATAATCTGCAATTCTCAATTGATTCCGTCAGTTGAGAGGGAAAATAGATTAATTTGAAATTTCACATTTTGAAAAATTCCCATTTGACGGGGGAAAATCTAAACGGTAGGAGATATCGATGGGATAATGTCTTGGTCATATTCAGCGACCTCGAAAACCTAAATTTCCATACCAAACTTGACGATAACTCTTGTATTTTCGAAAATATTCTATTTGTTACTTTTTTAGTCATATTCAGCGACCTCGAAAACTTATATTTCCATACCAAACTTGTCGATAACTCTTGTATTTTCGAAAAGAATTCAATTTGTTACTTTCGCGTTTTTCATTTCCGTGTTTTGTTTGAAGGGCTTTTCAAGGAAGAATTGATGGGTGTGGGATTCTATTATTGCTTTTTGCGCGCATGTTCTAGGGAAACAGCGTGCTATCGTTTTGTCCAAATGTCTGTAATTTTGGATGATTGAGCCGAAAATGGTCTCAATCGACTGGGTTGGACTCACTGATGACGAATTCGGTGTCAAAATTGATTCTGCCCGGCCGGCCGTCCGTTCGTCCGAGGACACGATAACTGTCGACAGAAGCAAGCTAGCAACTTTAAACT
The DNA here is from genome assembly GCA_958510865.1 of Myrrha octodecimguttata. Taxonomy (NCBI): domain Eukaryota; kingdom Metazoa; phylum Arthropoda; class Insecta; order Coleoptera; family Coccinellidae; genus Myrrha; species Myrrha octodecimguttata. Next base: position 28,165,811 of record OY294065.1, on the reverse strand, counting down.
TTCAGGATAGTTTGCGCATCAGAATGCCGCGGTTAAGTTCGTTAATGGGCCGAATCGGTCGAATAGCTTTGGAGTTATAGGCACTTGAATTTTGAAGTTATTTATTTTTTATTTCAGAAACTACTCGAGCGATTGGATTCAAACTTGGCAGTTAGGTGGAGTATAACGACGCGCAACTTTGTGCCAAATTTCGTCAGGATCATATCGTCAGTTAATTTGAAATTTTTTTCCAAAAATTTTTTTTTTTCGGAAACCATTCATCAGATCCAAAAAAAATCCTTTCACACTTTGAGCCCCATATTTCACAGCAGTGTACCAAATTTCAGTTCGATACGATCATAAGTTTTGGAGATATCGGGAAAAAATATGTCAAATTTCGAGGTTTTCTTCTCGATATCGTTGTTTTTTTCGGTATAACTCGAGAAATACCGATTCAGTCCTGATAAAACTTCGCAGCTATGTAATAACTGGATAGGTCTTTACTTTTTGTTTTTCAAAAATTATTGAACTTACAATACAAACTGTAATCTCTGTCACCATTTATAAAAGTAGGATTAAATTTCACTCAAAGAAACTAATTCATCTCAACTTACATTATTCTACTGAAATTGTCCGAAAGGAATGAGAGTTCGTGCTCTATGCACTAGGATAGAGTCTTTTGTTTTAATATCTCTCTGAGGAACAAGAAATCAGGAAAGAAAAACCCAAATGGAGTACACTTATATAAACTATATTCAAATTTCCTTACTTACACAGATCGAGGTGTTCATCAAAATGAAAACAAAAAGGTCAATTTTATCAAAAAATTACTTCAACCAATACTTTAATACAATAAAATTCATTAATTGAACGAGAGGTTTCTCACTATCATGTTTATAACATAACTACAGACAAATATCTCAAATAGACTTTTCGAATCAGATTTCCTTAATTGAGGAGACATCAGTAAAACCCATCAATTTTAACTCATTGTGTCTTATCAAAAAGAAAATGAAAGGAAATCGAAATACGGTGGGTTAATCACATTAACATAGATTTTCCAAAACGATTTACCTTTTCCTTACTAGTAGCAAGCTCATTCCAATAGGTGTACCTGAAGACCATACACCACCTCCGACAGTGACCTCTATTCCATGAATACACTATTTCCGCCGCGAACTCAAACGGCCTTCCTACCAAGAATAAAATGAACCCTTCTCTCAAACTCTTACCGGGAGCTACTTCTACGAGTCCCTTACTTTGACTCTACAATGACCGAATCCATCGGTTCCGTACCCACCTCGGCACACAAAAAAAAACACAAGCTTCCGGCTTGTCTCTCGCTCGGACTCTCTAATAACCGAATCTATCGGTTCCGTACTTTTCTCAGCACAACAAAAAAAAACTCACGAGCTAACCTCGCAAATACACTGTCGCCAAAAACGCTACTCTACTAGGAAGGAATCGGTTTTTCAAATTTAGTATTAACTATTATTTATCAACCCAGCCCTCGAATTTCCTAACATTATTTTGTCCCGAAGGACCGCCCGTTCTCGCGGTACGATCTACATCTTTTTTTTTTCTAGAGCCATTCCCGCCGATCTCCGATATGCAACTGCCTTTCGTACCAAAAAGTGAGGCTTTCACCCCTCTCAACAATTTCTCTTAGTCAGCTTTTTGAAAGAGAACTTCACTTCTCCCACGTAGGTTAGTCAAAAATTCAACTCCACATTTTTCTTATCTCGAGCTTTAGTTGGAAAATATACTCTTATCTTTCGATACCGGTCTGCACGAAAATTGATACCCGACCTAAGAACAATATTCTCTTTCACGACATCCGGCCGTCTGAAATAAAAACGAAACAATATTCGAAGCTACTTCGTCTCATTTCTTCGACTTCTTATCAACCCTATCCAGACATCTCAATTCGAAATATATTTCACACGGATATTAAGCTCTTACATTGTTACGATCGAAAACTTGAAAATTTTCTACCTCAGGTATTACAGCTAGTTTGAAGATGCTGAAAGACAACTTTATGCAAAATTTCGTGATAATCGTGTCATTAGAACAATTTGAAAAAAAAAATTCTGTGATTTTCTTATCATATCATACTCATTCAATTCTGTATAAACCTTCGTACTGTAATTTTTCGATGATGGTTGGATTTCAATTCGAGCTGATATGTAGTTTTGGAAATATTGGAAAAATAATATTTTGAATGGGTATATCTACGGAATCATTGGGTGGATTTTACCCATTCACGAATTCGGCCTTCGTAATTAAGCCACAAACCTACTCTACAAATATCGAGTTTCTAAATTGTTTCTTTCGGAAGTTATTGTGCTTACGCAGTCGGCCGTTAGGCTGACCGTAAACACAATAACTTCCGGAAGAAACGACTTAGGAACTCAATATTTGTAGAGTAGGTTTGGGGCTTAATTACGAATGTCGAATTCGTGAATGGCTAAAATCCGCCCAATGATTCCGTAGATATACCTTTATATTTCCAATATTTTCAAAAATACAGATTAGATCGAATTGAAATCCAGTAATTCATCGAAAAAAATTTCAAAAAGCACTGCCGTGAGGGCAGCAGCTTTTGCGTGCATGTTCAAATTCGTTGCTGAAGCGGTCATCCACATTGAACATGCTCGCAAAAGCTGCTGCCTTCACGGCAGTGCTTTTTGAAATTTTTATCATTGACATTAACGGGCTCGAGAACTTCACAGCAAAAAATTACACGTAGGTTTGACTGAATTCTTGAAAATAAGCCAAATATAGCGATTTTGGGGGGGGTCTAGACCCTTAGTGAAATTTCTATGGAAATTTGAAAAAATAGATTTCTTTCACAATTGGTATAATCGAAGAGGGTTCGATGCTCAATAATAATCTGCAATTCCGAATTGATTCCGTCAGTTGAGAGGGAAAATAAATGAATTTGAAATTTCACATTTTGGAAAATTCCCATTTGGCAGGTGAAAATCTAAACGGTAGGAGATATCGATGAGATAATGTCTTAGTCATATTCAGCGACCTCGAAAACCTATGTTTGCATACCAAACTTGCCGGTAACTCTGATATTTTCGAAACTATTTCAATTAGAAACTTTCGCGTTTTTCATTGCTTCTTGAAAATAAGCCAAATATAGCGTTTTTGCGGGGTATAGTCTCTAAGTAAAATTTCGATGAAAACTTGAAAAAATAGATTTCCTTCACAATTGGTATAATCGAAAAGGGTTCGATGCTGAATAATAATCTGTAATTCCGAACTGATTGCGTCAGTTGAGAGGGAAAATAAATTAATTTGAAATTTCACATTTTGGAAAATTCCCATTTGACAGGTGAAAATCCAAACGGTAGGAGATGTCGATGAGATAATGTCTAAGTCATATTCAGAGACCTCGAAAACCTATATTCTCTTACCAAAGTTGCCGACAACTCTTGTATTTTCGAAAAGAATTCAATTTGTTACTTTCACGTTTTTCATTTCCAAGTTTTGTTTGAAGGGCTCTACAAGGATGAATTGATGGGTGTGCGATTTTTTTTGCCTTCTATCATTCACATCAACGAGCTCAAGAACTTCACAGCAAAAACCTACACGTAGGTTTCATTGAGTTCTTGAAAATAAGCCAAATATAGCGTTTTTGTTGACTCCGGACCGTGAGAAAAATTTGGATTGAAATTTGAAAAAACCTAGGTTTCTAGGTTTTTTGCATTTTTTCTGATTTTGCATGGGCTGCGAGATACAAAGGCTGGTATCTTTTCAAATTGACGCACTATGTGTATAATACTCAACAAAAAATGATAGCTAGTAATTTTCTGTCAAAGTGCACACTTAGGTACAATGTGGACATATTTCTCTCCATTAATGTCTCTAGTACAAAATTAGCGGGAGGATTAGTGAAAAATTATGTAAACTACTAGATAGATACAAGTTCTGAATGTGATATTAGTATTCTTACAACTAGGTCTTTTTCAGGTTTGGTTCCAAAATCGCAGAGCAAAATGTCGAAAACATGAAAGTCAACTCCACAAAGGTGAGTTTTTTTTGTAGTAGTGTGTATAAATTTCATTAAAAATGTTTGTCCACTGCCATTGTCTCGTGGGAATCCATTATGGAGTAAAATTAAAAAAGAGACAATTTTTAACTGGCTAAATTATTTTATTCTGGTTGAGGAAAATTTCATAGTGACAAACTACCAAATTGGTTCATCTCTGAACACAGAATTTTAGTTTCTAGATTTTCGATTTGGAATTCTAATAGAATAGTCTCAAAGCTTAAAATGCCTTTTATACAGGTATCGTATCATAAAGGAATATACATATCAACATACAATGTTCATTGAATAAAAAACTGATTCAATTCGAATAAAACCCCTCAAAATAATATTTTACTGTGCAATGAAGTCAAAATACCTCATGAGAATGTAATTTGTCAGATTTCAAAAAGGCGAGGCCATTCTGAAGTAGCGAATGAGGAAGATTCGCAATATCAGAAATATTTTTATCCGAACAAAAGGCGATATTTTATACTCACGAGTTTGTTTCAGCGTGTATCGCATCCAAGGAAATAAAGCAATATATTTCTTCTCTTGCTCGGAATAGCGCAATAATTTACGCCAAAAATCGCGTAATAGCCACGTAGGAGGGGCCAAGAATGTCTTAAATTTATTAAAACATTCGCAGTCCACAGAACACTTCACCCCGTCGGTGCGGCGGTGGTGGGGGGGGTGAACCTAACCCCCATAATTTCCTCTGGTCATGAATTTATCATGTCTCCGTGTTTCCCTAGCCAAATCTGCGGTACATAATCGAATTTATATACAAGACAGCTTTAAAAAAATGTAGTTAAGGGTGGGTTTTCAATCAAATAAAATAATTCCCCTGGAGGGTGATTCCGTTGCGCTCAGTTATTTCTGTATCGGTTGGCTGAGGGGTCTAAGACGATTCGTCCAGTCCAACGTCCATCTCTTGGGGGTTGTAAATAACAATTACCGACTCGCATGGATATCAACACCCCAGTTAGCCGGAAACCACTTTGCCGTATTCAGGCAGATTACTACACAGTCAGTCCCATCAGATTGATGTACCTAGAAGATGCTCATTGATAATACGGGTCAGTTCGGGGATAGAACTGACAACTATTGATTTCTTTATGGTGAGATATGTCCGAAAGTACTCTAGAAAAGCTTGTACGCGGAGCCATTTTCTCAAAAAATTTTGCAGGAACCTTCACGCCGTCTCTTTTTAACTGATAACTAGACCTTATGACCATAATTCTTGCGGAGATATGAAAAATTCTAAAAGAATTGTAAACATATATTACGAAGATGCATTTCAGTGAGCTTCTCTTGGAAGAGCAATAGTGTCTCCAGCTGTAGTCTTCTCCAAATATCCAATTAATCTCTTCTCAATAAACGAAATTGAAACACCTATAATCGTTCTGAAAAGGCGCAAACTGATGGACGCGTTTGTCGCTCAAGCGATGACATTTGAGTTGTCAGATGCTCTCCCGCCAAAATCGCGCGATTCTTTTTTTGTAGTTGAATAATTTCAACTTCAAGAAAATGGCGGAATATTCAAAACATTCAAGGGATTGTTCATACTCGTCATGATTATAGGCACTCGTTAACAAAATAAGTTCTTGGTCATAAGAAGTTGAAAGCAATGGTTGAAGAATTATAAATATATTGAAGAGTATTTTTTCAACTATTTTCTAAGAAGAATTATTATTATTAATGTACGTACTCAATTGCAATCATATAGTTACGATATGTGGCAATTCATATGCATGTAATTTAATGTCTCTTTACACCACGACGCAAATAAAATGTCTCTTTCCACTTATGATAAAGCATTATATTGATTTAGCTATCTACCTCAAATCATCATTTCTGCCGAACAAACTGATTCCAGCAAAAACAATTTTTTCTACAGCTATGTGCATGTCCTAGGAATCAAAGGCGTCTATTAATTCAATCCTTCAAAAATATAGTTATAAAACCAATTACTATACTTGTTGAAGAACCAGTCCACGTGGAAATAAATTCATTCAATTCGAAATGTGACATTTCATGAACAATCGCGCGTTTTCGTATTGACAGACGTCAGCCACAAATTACTGACATTGGGCAAAAAAATCGCGCGATTTTTATTTTTCGACGCGTCCATGAGTACGAACCTAAACACGTAAAGTAAAATTTTCGATAACCTCAAACTGTCAGGGTTGCCAACAATTTACAGCACAAATTCAAATCTTGGCCTAATTTTCAGTCTTTCAGATCTGAAATTCTCAAAAACATCAGATAAAAATTTTCAATTTTCAGGTATGATAATGAACAGCCAATGTGAGTCGACGACAACTTCTAGCTTGGAACAGTGTAGGATAGTTCCTTTCATGAACGTTTCAGCAGCTCTCAGAGGTCTTTCTCTACCAGTTGATTCAGTTTCCCTAACGAACTGTGAAAGTGTGTCTTCGAAATTATTTTCATACACCGATGCTACAGCCTTCAGTTCATTCGATTCCTCTTTTTTATCTGCTGCACATCACGTAAGTAAACTGATGTATGTTATCATTTACAAGGTTCAATGGACGATTGAGCATATAAAGAATTCTCATATCATGTTAATTCTACCTTATCCAAAGTTATCTCGAAAGGTAAACTTGAATTCCTTCAAGATGCTGGGGAATATCACGAAGGAGACTGAATTCGATATACCAATTTGTACTACCAAAATATATTTTGTCTCTATTTTTCCAAGATGAAAATTATTTTGTGAAGCATTAACATTTCAAATTGTTACTTACATAATATTTAAATCACATTATTCTTATTCTGCATATCATGTTAAACGTAGAGTGTAACAGCCAAATGGAATAAATTCGATAACGAGTAAATGAGGGCGTGTTGGGAAAAACGCTCGGACACGTCGATTTGTAATTTTGAATGCGCATATTTTTCAAGAAAATAATATTATATAGGGTGTTCGATGTGACCGTGGTCAATACCAACTTTCTTATTTCAAATGCAACCCCCTGTATATTATTTATTTTTTGGATTCTTCAGAGAATTCTAGACACAATTCATGCACAATGTCCTATACCTATCTTTAACTATTTCGGAAATATTGAGTGTTTTCAGATTTAGTGCGAAAATCAACGTTTTAAATAAAAATTATTTTATTTCACAAATTCGGTACATTACACGCAAAACCTAATAAGTAATACTGATTATTTCTTAATAATTAAAAAAAAAAACAAAAAAAAACATTAATGTCAATGTAGGAAATGTTGAAAATGCTCGCCGCGAACGTCTGGTAACATGCTAATCTGGTGTAGAATTGTCTTCTAACGTTACCCAACATTTCAGGCGTGACTGATATAATCTCAAGCGTGATTCGGTTTTTTAGGTCATCTAAGTTTAAGGGTTTTTTTTTGTTTTTTTTAAATTTCTTCTCAGTAATGGTTTTTGCTTACTTTCTCCATATCAAGCGATAAATGGGAAATAAGTTTTGAGTGTAATTTATCTAATTTGTGAAATAAAATAATTTTCATTTAAAATGTCTGAAAATCTGAAAACACTAAATATTTCCGAAAAAGCTGAAGATAGGTATAGGACATTGTACATGAATGATGTCTAGAATTTTCTGAAGAATCCAAAAAATAAATAATATACAGGGGGTTACATTTGAAATAAGAAAGTTGGTATTGGCCACGGTCGCATGGAACACCCTATATAATTTTATTTTCTTGAAAACTATGCGCATTTAAAATTACAAATCGACGTATCCGAGCATTTTTCCCAACACGCCCTCATTTATTCGTTATCGAATTTATTCCATTTGGCTGTTACACTCTGTATATATGAATTAATAATTATTGACAAAAAGCCGCCGGAGATGATGCATTAGAAACTTTTCACATGAGTTCATTATTCACGTAATTTTCAGTATGCCACAGCTGTTGCCATGAACGAGACCTCAACGAGGATATTCTGTCATCCAAGGTATTCTCTGGGATTTGCAGCAATCTCAGAAGCTCACAAAAATTCAAGTATCGCAGATTTGAGACTTAAAGCGAAAAAGCACGCGGAAGCGCTACGATTAGCAGCAACATCTAAAGAGAATAATACTCATTAGCTTCAAATCTGTATTACTTGCGGAAAAGGTACACAATATTTTCATTTCCTCTAAACCAGAACTTTCACACCTTGCATCGTAATGATTTTACTTATTATTAATGTTGTGGAAAAGCTTCATATCAAAAAACTATTGGAATAAATTCATAAAGGCTATACTATGCAGGCTAGTACTCGAAACATGGAACATTTTTGTTGGAAATGGAAGAAATTTTCGATGTATCTTTAGTTCGAGCCCAATACAAGAAGTTTTTTGCTTGTTATTACTTCTCAATTCCATAATGAAGGGATAAACATGAGTATGTAGATATGTATAAATGTATATATCATCATCCTATTTTGCTAAGGAAGTAGATATTAGTTCTTTATGTATATTGAATAGAAATGTCTTACAAAATGTTAATTTACTGTAGTGTTATTGATTATTCGCAAAACAATAGTGTATGTTTATGAATAAAATGAGGAAAGACCGATAGCGTCCCTTTGATAGTTCAACCTCGTTGAATCAGATAAAATAAGGAATGTGCTAATTTGAGTTTCCACAATTTGACCATTATACCATTCGATTTCCTAATTCTACGCAATTGTATTCGGTGCGGGAAAGTATGCATGAAACATAAACGAATAAAAGAATTCCACCTCATAATTATTCTGAATCATGTCCAAATAAAACAATAGTGGAATAAATTAAGAACTATTTTTTCGAGTAGACTCTTATTGACAGACATATGGAAATTTTTTTATATTCTCAATTATATTCCGGAAACCAATTGGTGCTATTGTTGGTAAGGAAGACATGAATATCGTAATTATATTATACTGAAGATTTTTCTCGCACAATTTGGAAACTACACCGTGGTGGGCTTTTTAGTAGCTAAGTATTAATGGAAATTCTTCACAAGGTAATGCGTAAGCTCCCAAATGATTTGGTTCTTTTTTCCTTTTTCAGCGGCCAGAGCAGGCAGTAACTAGCATTACTCGGTTCAGATATTTTGAATCGATTTATGAATTAGTTTACAAATAAAAAGATTAATCGGTATTCCCTTATTTTCAGAAAATATAGTTCCGTGGCAGAATTGTAAGGTGTGGATGCGAAGTGAAATCAAAGTTCGGTACAGATTTCGGAAGTAGTCGAAGACTACATCAGTTCTACTCCTACCTATATTGCTCGTACGTTGAAATGAATTAGTTCTTCTAAAACAATTTATTCACCAGTAAAGTACAAGTTAAACATAACAATATATTCTGCCTATATAGGTGTTCTCATATAGGCTTATTAAATTTTGCTGTTTTGTTGACATCACAGACCGACTCTCTACCTTGTCTGTTCGCTTTTCTTTACGAGGTATTAAACTAAACATTTGTTCAAATTCAAAGGAGTTTTTTTGAAAACTTTCGAGATACTGCAATCTTTGCTACCTTATATTCGAATTCAATAGTTATCTACAAGATATAAGTGATTTGTATGACAGGAAGGCAATACAAGATATTCAAAAATTCAAACATATCCTTTCAACACTGAAGTAGTTTTATCAAGTGTTCATGTTCAGTAACTTATATTTGAACACTGTAAAGGTTCTTGGAAACACAAATGAACTTTTTGGAATGTTTCTTATATAGTTTAAACGTTTGAGTTATCTGAAGCGATATTTCTCGAATATTTCATGAATTGCTGAGACGAATTCAAAAATCGATAGCATTGAAATAATCCAATTATGTCGACCTGCCGATTGGGTATTCTGATAATTGGCTGTCGCCTTTCTTACCAAATATATAATCGGATGAGGACTTTGAAATTGTTCCTAAATAGAAGCGATTAAATTTCGAATTCAAAGAAATTTCAATCCATTTTATTTAAACTTGATAAAAAAGTCATTTTTTCGAATTTTGGTATCTACCATGAAAGTGACATTCCTGATTTACGCGAATGGAGAAAAATCTCATCAGCAGGCGAATGTTTTCGATCAATTGGAAGGAATGGATATCAATACAGTAAATGATTTTCGAACTCAATCTGATAATTATTTCAGAATGAATATCATAGGATGAATATTATTGATTCATATTATTTAGACCTAAATATTCACATTTATCAGAATTACATTTTTGAAAACTGTTAGACTATCCTACGTTATAAGAATTATTCATAAATTTGTACTTTAATATCTGAATATTTCCTGTTAAATAGCTACAGATATTTTCCAAAGTATAAGCAGATAGGCATGCAGAATAACATTAATAATTTTTAAGAATCGTTGTTACTTTATCTAAAATGTAGTTAAAGATCACAGTACCTAGATTCACCAATGAAATAAATACCTGATGTCAGCGATATAAAGCTAAAGAGTGAACTTCATATGTTTAAAAGGCTGCGGACAATGTTAATTTATTCATTAATCAGTTCAACATGTGTCCAATTATTTGGTGTGTTTTCGTACGGCGCACAAATCATTCTTTGACTCACGTAGATTTTCAGTATCTGAATATGTCTACAATAATTAAGATATGCCATTACCATACTCTACCTTGAAAAAATGTATTCAAGATACTGAAAATATGTGAGAAAATGCACTAGATATTGCACTGGTATGCTAATATATCAGAGAAATATATCTAATTATAATACATACTAACACCCATTATATTTTATTATTTATAAAAAAGTATATATTCTCTATCTAAATTTAATACAAAAACACTATCAAAACTTCAGCGAAATTTTCATTTATCCTACTAATTATCATTCATAGATTCGAATCAGACAAATAAAGAGGAGTTAACCCAATCTTAATTATTGTCTTGAGACACTGATTTTCAAATGGAAAAAATTTAAATTTGATCTGCTAGGAAACGTGTAGAAAACAGAAACTTGCCTTAAATAGTGTTCATTGTTTTTAATAGGCGGATTCAAAATACCGTGAAGGAAAGGTTCTACAATAATGCTTGAGAAAACAGAGGATAATATTTTAAAGGTCCATTAGTTACCGATAAAATAAAAATCATCCTTCCATCAACCCTTAGGAGGTGGGTTCTGAGCCATAAATTTGAATCCATCGTGCAATATTCGAAGAAACTTCCATTCGAAATGCCGAATCCGTCTATGTTCTGTTCGTGTTTTTGCTTTGCATCATAAGAAATAAGAAAACAAATCATGAAATATTATAGTCAAAGTTGGTAACCAGTATTATTGCAAGTATACATATAGAAATGTGAGGAAGTTATTGAACATATGTCAGTGCAATACCGAGTGATTATTTATTGTACCACCTGAAAATGTGTTTCTGAAGGCTTAGCACTTGAACAACTTAATCATAATCTGAAAATTGGAATGCATAAGTCCAGTTAGTGCAATTTGTGGTAAATGAAGACGTGAATATTTGGATTTCGAAAATGGCACTGAAGACTATTTACGTCGTAACAGCTGATAAAAAAGTCCCACTAAGATTGCTAACAATATTATTTTGTAGTAACAAAATTTAATAAGCATTAACAAAAAAAACATCACAATCGAGCGTGAGAAAATATAAGCTTTCTGTTAGAACCATTTTACTTTCCACCAAATTTGTTGCTGATTCCCCCGAACCCTTTGCCGAAGATATTCCCAACTCGATTGCTCAAGATATTTCCTATGTTTGATACGTAATTTCCGTCTTCCCCACTTAAACTTTCAAGAACCGTTACCTTCGGTCTGGCTCTAGACTCTCCTTCCTCATTATATACATCACCTCTGAAAAAAGATCAAATTCAACATATTTTGCAATTTCTTGTTGTGATAAAAAAACAAACCCGTCTACTTGACTCATCGTAAGGGCACAAGTTGCTTCTTCGGTTTGCATTCTTTGGGCGATAGTCTGATAAGCTTTCGAATTCAGCTTATCTTCCATCACACCTTGGAGTTCGAAGTCGGAGTATATTTTCTGGAAATAAACATAAGTCTATGGGGTTCTATCGAAACCACCCACAACAAGCTTCGATGCTGAATGCCATGTGATATAACCTACCTTTACAATATGAGCAAGGCACGCACATTGGAATGGATGCAGGGTATGATCCAACCTCTCAGATAGCCAATTACATAGCATATTTATCTGACTGGTATACCATTGTTCAAAAAAATTTAAAATCCATAACTCATCCGTTACTTTCCCCCGTATTTGATCCATACAGTTAAGTGTAAAATTCATATATCCTTGACCAACATCTTTGCCAGTTCCATGCATATTCTGCAACACCGGCTAACTTGAAAACTTCGCAAGTACTATTCAACTTCAACTTACTGTGAAAGCAATTATATGACCCAAAAAACTACCCTCGTCGTATCTGGCAATCTTGCTGAGAGTTCCCTCTAGAACTGCTAAAAGTTTGGTTATCATCCCCTGGTTCATACTTGCCAATGTTTTATCGATTTGGTCATCGATTTTTATGTGGTATTGATGCTACAAAAACATTCATTGAATCTACGAAGTTCGAGATGACATTTAGCGTGAACTTCTCCTGAATACTCACCACATCAATTCCGTCAACTGCACAAAGTTTGAGGGACTGATTTTTGGCGTCCAGAATCACGTTGACCATAGCACATATCTCAGATGGTATAATATAATCAGTGGATATGAATGTTACTGATTTTTTCAGCCACTGTTGAAATGCAGTTTCTGTTCTCTGTATGCAAGATTCTATCATATCGCAAGCCATTAACTTTAGTCTTTGTTCTAAATGTTGACGGAATTCTGCGTCTGGCCAGTGAAGATCGCTTATGAACGATTGTAGAGCGTCTAGTTTCCAGAAGAGATCTTCAGATGTGGCACAACCATTCCTGGAAGTTTTATATGCTCAGAAATGAAATCACTAGAGACGAAAGTGCAGATAATTATTATTAGAGAATTGTTGCTTCTAATTTATTATAATACTCGTATGAGTTGGTATAATCACCCTTTAATTTCCCATCTTTCTTTCTCGAACCCCTTGTGAATTGATTGAGCTATTGAAGATTCCATCAAATCAACGTAACGGACCACTAAAGGAGCAAATGTATCCCTTAAATGCTGATGAAATCGACCATTCTTCAGATTATCTAGAAATTAATGTATAAATGGTTATAGTTGAGATTTGAGAGTGTGATGAGAATACTCACCATCAGTCCTCAAATAATCGTTCAACACTTGGAACAGTGGAAAAGAGTCCCACGTGTCAGCTGGTTGCTCTGCTAGTACTCTATCCATATCGACAGCAAATAAGGACCAGAATATTTCTGCGTGTTCCACCAATAGATCACTAAACCACGCGAATGCCTGTCAAAGTACGAATCAGTTATTATATAATCCAGAAAATATCCAGCTTTCCTGAGAACCGCAACAAGCATTCTACCATTTCTAAGGATATATGAATGCTCTAGTTGATTTTGTTCACCCGAAGGAATCGGATAATTACAAGAGACAATTTTAAATATATCCTTAAATATGATGGCACACCATTGTTGAGGTTCAACAAGCATGCACAGTTCGAGGCGCTGACTGATTAACACCAAACAATTAGCAAAGGATAACAGAGCTGAGTTTCCAAGAAGCGAAGATGAAATATTTGGAAAACACTCAATGCGCCAACACAAACAGGTTTCTCGAGGAAAAATGTTCGTTTAGAAATTGTCTGAAATCAATGTTCGAATACATTATTTCAAGATGTGACGAAGAAATCCAAACAACCTGTGAAATGAATGAACATTTTTCTATGCAAATACAGACTGCTCCCGCATAACATGTACATACTGCAGCAGGTGATTCGTTGGCTCATTTTTCGACCATTGAAAATTTTGAATTTCCGGTTATTTTCCTTAGAGCAGAGGTAACGCTGAGGGGCTAACGTAAGTATAGCGAGATCGAAATGATTTCAAACCTTCGCGTTAATACTAGGTACTCTTTCAATTTCTATTGGTGTTAATATGAAGAAAAAATGATATTTTTTCCTTGAAGTGTTTGAATTTCTTTGTCACGTTGTTTATCATCATGGAGTTTCAACTGCTTATAAAGAAAATGGGAATCGTGTTACGGATGACGAAACTATAGGTGGACTTTATTTGTGTGTGTTTTTCAGTCGGCACCTGTACATAAAAAATTAACCTATTATCGACAGTTTTCTGTAGTAGCTTTGCACCGACTGAAACTTGAGAGTGTATCAAATATCGAAATTTCTCTTCTGCGCTGATTTTAAGTCTACCATATTTATTATTTCAGTGATGTCTTGAACATCGTTCTGAAGCTGTTTATATTCATCCTTTTAAAATAATAATATATATAATATAATATTTCTAATATAAGAAAGCCCTGATTTTATTTTAATATTAGGGGTAGTTGTAACCCTTTCATGAAGTGGTATTGTCCACTGCTAATTCCTGCTCTATTTTCTTTCAATGAAATTCTTATCAGAGGATATCGCAAATCAACTAGAAATATTCGATGCGAAATTTAGTCTGAGTAACTTCATATCCAAGAGTGAATATGTATAGCAATTATGTCAGAACGATTTTTTCAAGCCAAAATGAGATAATAACTAGGTCACAATGATACTCCGTGTTATTTGACAGTAAACCACTCACTAGAGAAAGCTGTTGATCCGTAAAATAAAAAAAACTAATAAAAATTAAATAGAGAGCTCCTACAGACGCGAGTCGTTACCTTTCACCTGTCCCGAAAATACCTAGACTCATATTTGAATATTGTGTTTTAACACTTCTTAAAAGCGATGACTGTTTATCAAAAGGTAAAGTAATATTCCAAAATAGAAACGATAAAGTATCAAAGAAAGTGCAACTTGTGACGAGTTTCGCATACAAGATCTCATTAAATGATAACTTTATCGGATTATGTTTATTTTCAACTTCTTTTTGACGTTATGCGCTTGCTTCAGGTTTTATCAGTATGAATATCCATAATAGGTACACATACGTGGGATTTGAACACTCTTGTTAACTCGGCGTCTGAAGGAGCATCTTCAAAGGAGACAGCTCTAGTGAACAAGATTCAAACCCGGAACCAGTGTATATAATCGAGTAATCTTTTGGGAATATGAATGTGTCTTGTTCGCTACAGTAATCCGGAGATATGAACTTAATTAAGAGTAGAGAGAAAGATAAGAATAAAGATGTACGTGCCGTAGGATCAGGTGGTGTGTAAGTGGCATGCTGAGGCATGCAATAGCGGTACACAGATTGTTCGTGCTTAGCGTCCCGGCCACTAGATGGGGCCGGAGCGGCAGTACTAGGGCTAGGGCCAGTCGCGACGTTAGCGCCTTGTGGAGGCGGATCAGTTTTTCGCAGTTGCTACATACACACAAAATTACAGACAACATTAACATTAATACACATTAAGGAATATTCATTATGGGTTTATGTATATACATTATCATGTTTGCAATATCGATATGAGCAGAGCGTTCTAGACTCTTCTACTTATAATATAAGTTGTATTTTATGTGAACCTAGGGTTATCTGATCATACTGATATCTTTCATATCACATAGGGTATTCTGAAGAAAAGAGAAGAGAAGTGTCTTTATTCTTCCTCATACAACACCAGTATTGATTCATCCTTGAGCTTTCGTCAGTTCCAAGCAGAAACTGTCATACTGCTTCTTATCTGTATTCAATCTCTTGAGATCGATTTATGCGGAGCTTTCTCTCCCCACCAATCGTTAGAGATATGATAGAATCCAGTAGCAACAGCTTCAATCATATAACTACTTCTTCCTCCACGATGGAAGTGAACAATACCCTCTTTACGTTGGTTCAGAATGGTAGGAGATTCGGTGACTGGGTGCTCAGAGTGATTTTCTACTGAATTCACTGTAAGGTGAAGACATGCAGCAAGCTCTCTCTGGAATAGCTCAAGAGCTCAGTTTCTTGGTAGCATGTTGGAATCATAATATTCCCTGTTTCCAGAACTTTGGTAACCAAACATACAACTTTTTGCATCTCTGTTTGTGGATGGATAGCGTGCCGATTTTACTCAAGTGAAAGCAACGTTGCTTAACTCTTCCAAGCACTCCTGGATATGAAGTTGGGTTAGTCAATCCTGAATATATAGTTAGAAAAGTTTGAAGTTTTCTCACTTCTCTACAACATATTACTATGAGAATTCTGTTAACTGAAGTCAATCAGCACTTTCTTGGCAAATGCGTATGTACAAAATGACACTTGCTCTGCTAGAAACACCGATCATTCTCAAAGCTTCTATATCAGTCTTCACCTCTCTGAGCCTGACCTTAGCAGTAAAAGTTACCGAAGAATTCAAAGAAACTTTTCCTCTCTTATAAAGGATGAATATTTCAATTTAAAAACATAAATAGTACATGGAAATCACTAATTTAGGACTTCTTAACATGATAAGGTAAAGCAGATTCCACTTATTTAATTAATGCAAGTATTCATTTCGATTTTGGTACAAGATAGCATTGCATTTGAAAATCTTATATTCGTCTATTAACCATAGCCACAGATTTTATATTTGTGTATCATAATATTATACAAAAAAGTCTGATAAAATTTTTGCAAATATACATCAACAACATAGAATCGACTAGCCAGAAGTTGACACTTCGAATCCGTACTGAAAGCCATTTACACACTTACACTTACACATTTACACGTCAACCACCAGAAAAATTCTTTGGAAATTGAGTAACAACGAAAAACTTTTGTATCACTTCGTTGATAGTTCAAATTTACTAAAGATCTCCTCTTTATTTCCAATATATGACAATTCTAATGAAAATTCAAAAGATTAGTTGCAGACAGGTTCTGTCTTATGAGCATTTTTTTCAGCCCAATACCGTTGCCTGTTACAATACTATCTAGTACCAAATGGTGAAATGTTACAAGAATCCATTTTTCCATTTATGAAAAATTTTCAGAGGAGTAACATGGACATATTCATATTTAATACATTGATAGAATCATTCTGTCCTCTTACCTCGGCATAATGCTCCTCGTTCTGTTGGAGCAAATCAACACACAATTCCGCCAAACGTATCAAATCATCCAGTTTTTTATTGGGTGGTACCATAGTTTCCCCTTTGAGATCTTCTGCAAAATGAACAACTCATGAAATAGTGGAAATTTTTTTCATACTCGCATTCATTACCTTCTACTTTAGCTTCTGCAGACAACCTCGTATAGTTCAGAAGAGCTGCACTCTCTAGGCATTTCTTAATCATACCTCTCACCTCTTCAGCAGGCACTGGCGTAACAACATCTTTCATAAGAACCCGCTCAAGCAATGATAAGGTAGCTTTAAGAGCACCTTCTGGTCTCCCGAATGGAAAACAGTACCTGCAAATTGAAATAATGAATACCTAAATGAAACGTGCGCACAGGATATTCGAATTACAACAGCATTACATGCCAATTCTTCATTTTAGATTGCCTATTCAACCTTGTTACTTTTTATTTTGATAATTATGAGAAATTGAGATGAGGATGCAGATCATAATGGGGATAATGTTTACCTGAAATTAGTGATCTGGTTTTCCAACAGTATTCGAAGGCGCTCCTTTATATCCTGAAACTTCTCCTTTTCCTCATAGGTGACACTTCCAACTCCATCGGGTCTGAAGTCATTACTGTTGTTATCAATTAATCGGGATTTTAAATAACTCTAGACTATTCATATTTTTTTACGAACCTGTTTCCATGTACGTGACTTGCACAGAATGCAAAACTGTAATGAATAAGTGTCGGGTCAATCATCACAGTCTTATCAGCTCTGTCCAAAAGATCTGATAGGTAACACAGGTGTCTGTAGCAGCCACGAACTCCATACCTCGCACAATATTCGTCCAACACGAACACTTGACCTGGACTGAACCAACCCTGTAAAAGAAACAACTCATCCAAAATATTCAGATTGCAGGAAATTCAATTTAATCGTAATTCGAAATATTTATTTTGATCAATTTGGCTACTTCGAAAAAATTAGATTACTTAAAATCATTTAGAGGTGCGAGATGAGTCGAAGGTAGCTGAGGTGATTGGTTTCACCATAAGAGAAAAACATAATATCACATCGCAGTCAATGAGTCCCGAGCTCCACCGAAAAAACACACATTTCTGGAAAACTCGACTTCATTGATACCAATACCACTAAACTTTCAACACTTTTTCTGTGGGGGTTCAATCTCAGCAATCACTTCTTCATTAGAGCCAGTATTTCCCTGACGGTCTGCAAGGAGCCAGTGATCACTTGGGTCCAGATCTGGAGAATAAGCTAGGTGGTCAAACAATTCGAAGGGCAGTTCGTTCAATTTGATCCTAGTTTTCATTGATTTGAACTCAGCTCCTGTTCTCTCTTCTCTCAGCAAACCACCTTTCATCCGTTGTTGACTATTGACCCGAGTCTGAATAACACCTATTAAGCCACAGCTTTGCTGACATAGTATTTTTTCCATTGAGAACAATGTTTTATCAATACGCGAAACTCGTTTTTATCAGTTCTTCAAACAACAACAAATGTGGCTTCACTTAACCTTCAATTTCTCAATCCATACTCAACTTCTGACATGCATCATTTGAAGCTTGATACTACTCAGAAAAAAAGTGGTATGGCACTGTTGGTGCTATTCTGCGCCAGGCCAGAAATTTATTGAGTGATATGGTAACGGTTATTCAGCTTACTTACCAGTGAGCAATAGGGGTCATTGAGTCTGTATTCCAACGTAAGACTTTGAAGTAAACGAAACATAGACGCATGGTCGAACTGACACGGATCAGCTGATATGAAGTCCTCCATCCCATGTTTCCGAGCTCTGTCAGCATCTGCTGAATCAAATTATATGTATAATTCCATAGCTCAAGAAAGCATTCGATTCCTCACCTCCCTGAATCTTCGATATGGTCGAATTCTTATCTTGAAGAGTTAGAGGCGGTGTAGGTTTATGAGATTGACCAGTGGCCCTATACATGGCCATAACCCACAGATGAGACTCGTTCTCATCATCACAAGCATAAATTATACTATCACCCTCCTTTACTGCGTTGAAAAAATATCTTCCACCTTCCAGATCTAGAAAATCGAAAATTATTTTTATGTGCACCGACGTTGCATCAGAAAACTGGAAAATAATCGACTATTTGCTCACCCATGCCCACCACCATGTTAGCTGAAACAACAACAATGCGTTATCGAGAGCATTATTTATGAATCATCATCAGAACTTCTTCCAGTTGCGTCTTTTTCACACCATACGAGTTTGACCATACATAACCACACCAAAACTGAGCCAACAAAATTTATGGTCTTCATATTATTTTTTTCTAATTCGAAATTGTATTTCAGTTTCGATATGGATTGGACCAGAGAAACAATCTAGCACGAAGTTGCAGGGGAAACAATCAAGATTATTCAAAGATTAATCAATCAAGATTATTTAATCCTCAAAGTAGTGTTACTTCTTGACCGGACACAAAATGTTACCGATTTTGGTATCACTGTCAATATTGTATAATGTGAAAGTATTTCAGTTTCGACGAAATTTGTTCTTTCATCTGCTGCGTGATTTCTGAGTTAAGTCATATTCATTATAGAAAATTTATTCATAATTTAATAAACTGAGAATGATGAAGGAAAAGAACGATACATTTCAAAATCTTGACAAATAATAGCTGAACTCGTTGTTGAGGATTATGACTTAACGTAAGACCACACTGTGAATCAAGCAAATAGTTTTTTTGACTTACCGCTGGAACTCTCAATATAATCTACGGTATATCCATCTAGTTGCATCATTTCTGATGGTTCAGATTTTTTTTCTTTATAGCTACACATGGCAAACGTGTATTGGGATACTTGAACTAGAACGAAATATCTCTTCTTCCATTTTTTCCAAACACTTTTACCAATCGCGAATAAATATCCACAATGTTTCATATTCAATGGTTTATCCATCCGGCATGCAATCTTTATTCTTAGATCTTGATCTGGTAGGTTTTTAGGTATCGTCATCTTATGCCATTCTGGTGCCTGATGGAATTAAGTAGGTTAAAGAAAGTTCAACGCTATACCACGTGACTAAAAATGGTAAGTAATAATCCCAGTCGCTAGAGGGATTAATCAATAAACTAATCTAAAACCTCGAAAAAAGCGTAAATCTCTCAAATAGAAAGAGTAATAAATCATATTAAATTGAGACTGAAGTTATACGAGATCAAATCATCAACAGCAATAAGCGAATATGCTTTGAAGCTGCGATTCTTCTTTTCAAGTTGCATATTGCTAATGCGCATGCTAAGTGTTCTTCGTAATACTTGCAGCATTTTAAGGCACGCATGCGAACAACTGCCTGTCCTTACTCCAAGTTAAAACCTACTAGCTAGTGGAGGAAGAATAAGTATGATATCGTTTTGAGAGTCTTACATTGATCGATTTCCCTAATCGAAGGACAACATCAAGTATTGAATATTGGATATGAATTTCAATATGTATTACCTTAGAAGACAAGGGAGTTGGTCTGAGGACTACCTTGCCCAGTTCTTTATCTTCTAATGCAAGCATTCCAGGGTTTTCTGTATACAATTTGACCTTCACTACTGGTAAAGGATGGTTTGTTGAGAAATCTCCCTGAGTATCCCACATTGGTTTTGATGCTTCAGCTTGATCAGTTTGTAATTTTTCACCACTTTCAACTTCCATTGTGCAATAAACTATACGATTTGGAGCTAGTGATTTTATACCTTTAACTTCCATGACTACTACCTAAAAGGTAACTGTTAGGGCATGTCTAAAATGTATTAATTTTTCCAAAGCTAACGTGACCGAGGAGGCATGTAGCTATAGCTATCGCATTCGACTCTAAGTGCTGAATAAAAAAGTGAGAGCCTTCTTATGCTAGTAGTGGATAGGAGTCATCGATCTTCTTGAAGAAATATAATGTTTTTTGGAAACCTATTGCTGCGAATATCTATTATATTGCTTCTGTCTTCGGTATCACGAAGAAGATTAGCTCAATAATCAGTTAATTTTTTCCCTTTTTTAACGTAGATACGAAGAGCGTCAAATTGAATATATTATATAATGAAAGAGTACCAATTATATTTCAGATAAAATTTCTTTCTCGAAAAACAAAATACTCTGAAAAAATTTCAAAAGATTTAGTAGCAATGTTTTGAAAGTAATCATAGCTTGGTCCAACTATAATGCTTGGTCCATAGTCAGTACACGGATTAATTTCAGATTCAATGAGAAGTTTGAACTGACTTTACACTGAATCTACACGGAACCCTTGAAGACAAATTGAACATCACGGTTGTATTGGAGAAATAGTAATTACCTTTACCCCAAATATTCTAAATCTCTAGACAGCCATAATATTACTCAAGTTCTGGCAAAGTCTAGTGGAGTTGGTTCTTCTGAATGCATCCATATGTTCTTGAGGAAAAATCTCTAAAAAGTGTTAGTATTGCATGAATTGCTCAACATTAAACATCTGACGTGTTGATTTTGGTTATGTCGGTATCAGAGAGAATAGTTTGAAAAATTTAAGTCAATTACACGAACGGTGAAACTAGAACCATTTTTGTCATCATTTCCTGATATTCCAATTTCAACACCTGTAGCTTTCTTTTAGCTAGAAGTCTTTTTCATGGTCTTTATGACAAAAGTTATCCCTTCCAGAGTTTACTTCGATATTCAGCTATCAGCTAAGTAAGATTGAATTTCTCCTTGTTTGCAGCCGGTAAAAGCCGATCAAAACAAGATCTATGCATCGCCAAAACTAACCCATTCGATATGCATGCTTCTGAAACTGTCCAGATTTATTTTTAACCAGAATGTTGAGTTGATTCCCATTTTCTCGATTTGAGACCAATTTCGGTTTTCTGAGGTAAGTCTACACCTGAAATCGATAGCTTACGCCCTCAACTTTTTTCCTGCGTCTTGTCGGGCCTGCTAGAATATCCGACATAATGCAGATTAGCAATCTTGAATTCTCGTCAAAAGATAAATTTCCCCTCTGCTCCTTAGCTGAATTTGAACGCTCTTCGCACTTATTTTACAAATTTTTTTTGCGATTTAATTACACGTAATCAAATTCCCCCATATCTATCGAATAGAAAACCAAACGTTAATGAGCTATCAAGCCCATAATGAATGATAACTGAATTATAAGGAAAAATTAACCCACTATTCAAATGATTAAGATTCAGATCGAAAATCTAGACAATAGTTTCATCAAAGGGTTGAAAAACCCAGATATTACTTTTCAAGTAATTTTTCAAGCCGCTTAACACAAACATTCACAAATATCCTAGAGTGGACAGAGGTTGAGACCTGTAAGCCTTCCAAAGTATCTGTATGACACAACTGTTTTTCTACATTTGAGCTGAGCATTTTGGAAATAGCTGGAACACAACTAAAACCTATATTTAAACCTCCTGTTCACGAAAGCAAACTACAGTGCCATTCAGAATTTTATTAATTCTCACGATTTATCTTCACTTGAAAACATTAAACAAATAATATTCTGAAATATGTGATTGTCTAGATTCTCCTTCTGTTTTCGTATCATTGTCCAAAACAACTTTTGAACAGAAAACATAATGTGAAGGAACAATTAACACTGGGAACATTTAATCTTGAAGTTGCATTATCAAAAACGTGAGAAGAGGAAGTTAAGACAGCTCATTCCTTAGAACAACATTCAGTTCTATTCGAACCTACACAGAATCACTCCTTTTTCATACAATATTCTGAACCTTCGCATTGCTTCAAGTCCTGCAAAAATGACTTCATTCCAACTTTGGCAACTAATCAAAATCAATTTCAAAGGAAAAAGCAATTTCCGCTTCAATCACTCTCACCATATCCATCCAATGCGAGATACACAAGAGTCAATGCCACCTTTCAGTTATTTCAATGAGCTAATCAATGATTTGGAATATTATTCTTGGTAAAATACAATCTGCAACATCCAAGTTATTCCTGATTCTGCAAATTATGTCCTTGAAATGAATGTTTGAAACATTTTTCTAAGCCGAGTGCTGATGACTATAATTAGAAAGCATAATGAAACACGCAACATAGTATCAGGCATAAAACCACGTAGGAACGGTTATTTAATAATATGTTATTCCTTCATGAGAAGTGATGAAAATTAGTACAACAGAGGTGACCTTCAGAATTTCGAACCCATTAAATTTCGTAACAATTTGAAATGAAACTACGAATATGAAACACTTGTGAAGAAATACAGTGTGTCCGCGTTAGAAGGAGCAAGAATTCGAGGGTAGTTCCTCTGGTCGATTTCATACACAAAAAAATTCAATATGTGCACCTGACCTTCAACTAGTGAAACATCTGAATAATGAGTTTGAACAATCACAAAGAAACCATTGTTGTGTTGACAGATGGCCATCGAGAAAAGCTATCAGTAAAGTATCCAAATATCTAAGACCATATTATGAATTGAAAACACAAGTATGAAGTTTTAAAAATCGCATTTGTTCACTGTGATTTTTTAAGTTTTTTTGAAATACTACATCTACAAGATAGCCTCCAAATTGTTACTCTGAATTCGATGATTATATTAACAGCAAACAAGACCACATGGTATTGAATTACGACTAGGCAACACAGCCACATTAAACTTTCCTTAAACCTCGTTAATATCTCAAGGTCAAAGAGGCTTAAGAGGTTAAGAAGAAATCTCCCATATGGGGCATTTTGTGTACAAAATCGACCTGACTTACCGCGCTCACAGTCTTATAACTTACACACCCGGTATATTTTTCATTACGAATCCAACGTAGTGAATTTTTAATTTGCCATACAGTGCAAAATAATTGTTGAGTGGCAATTGCTGCATTTCCACGATGAAGTTGCATATTCAACCAGTCTGACAACTTAATTGTTTTTTGTGAATTCAACTGAGATAATTTGTGAAGGAGGAATGATGCTGGTAGGTTCGAACGACATAAATTGGAAGCAAGGTGTGCTAAATGGGAAATACATCGAACTGATTGAGATGATTTGTTAACATATCCTCTTTGTGATGTATGGAATGAGTAAGTTGTTCATTCGAAATGATGAAGCTTTCGTGATTAAGCTAGTGTTTTGACAAAAAATAATAACGATAAACAAATGTGTCGTTCCACTGAGACATCATTGGGTTAAATAATAATATTCTAAACGGCACATCAAATTATACCGAAGGATAATGTTACCTCCAACTGGAAAGTAAGAACTACGTCAAGTTTTGTTAATGTTGTATCACTGTCTGCTGAATCCCCTTCTAATTTTGCTAAAGATCCTTGCGATCTAAAAGAAGTAACATAGTTCATCAAAAGATGCTTCACATTATACGGATTATTATGGTTGTTCAACCTGTGATTATAGCGTTTTAGTTTTTGCAAGCCATATTTAGAATCCATGGACCCCTTTGAGACTGGAAGCGATTCTAGATTTGCCATCAACAGGTTTATTGATGACTTTAACTCTTCGACATAAAGCGATTCCATCTCTTTTAGAACGAACTTTGGCATTAACTTTCGGTTCTAAAAATCAGTCGAATAAAGTGTGAATGAATAAATTTACCATTTTATATGCAGCTTGCGATAAAGCAAGACACAGAAAGAATTGGAAATTCGTTATATCGAATCCAAATCCAAAAGGGTCTTCCAATAAGGACTTCCGTACTGTGACAGTGGATAAAGGCCATATTGATGAAAGTATATCTACTGAATAGGCTGTCATTGATTCAGTCTTTTTCGCATAACCGCCATGGACAAATATGGCGTTCAACAACACATGAAAAGGATGAGATTGTTCCATAGAAATGGCTGTTCTCGGAACGGTCGTTCTAATCATCCTATTGGCGTCTGAATTTAAGATTGCAGCACCACGGTGGCCAGTTTTGGAACCTTAGGTACAGACATAGATTTTGTTTTGATAGTCGATTTTGTACTGTTTGTTAGTGTTTGGTTTGATCATTTTTGATTTCACGATTTATTCAAAGACTTTTTAGACTTTTATAGTTGACGAGAGTATTACTGGGAGTACATATTCCATTCTTATAAAGTAGGTATGTATCATTCTTCAATCTTATTGAGTGTAGCAACTCTAAAATTACTGGGATATCTCCAAGGTTAGACAGTATTTTAATATTATTTATTTTCAGATCCGAATGGCAAGATTGACTTTGGAGGATTTTTTAGGCTGTCTCGAAAGTTGAAAAACAGTATTGTATAACATACTTTTTGAAATAATAGACAAACACTCATTACTTTACTATTTTTATAGCGAAGGACTAAATACTCAATATATTGTGAATAAAATGAATACATTCACATAAAACTAATGCTACTTGTATCGTAAGTCTTATTCATTATATGGATTGACAATTAAATTTTCCCACACTCATATGATTGGTCTTGAAAGAGCTGTAATAAATAAGCCTTGTACAACTTTGCTTTCATCGACAGAAGCACTTTGAGCGAACAGTATTCATCACCAGATATTTCCTTGTTGAGACTCTCTTTTTTCAATAGCCAGTTCTATCACTAGAAAATTTACGTTGTTGCTTAATGATCAGTGCAACAGGCAGATTTCTGGAAGGCAGAGCATTCCTTTTGAGTAAATTTCTCTGCTTGGATTAGGGGCCCGACAAAAAATTTTCTTCATGAATGTGATCTAATATTTCATGAGCAATTCGTGCTTTCCTCTTTAAAAATGATTATCATCAGTAAAATGAAGGTAACAAACTCTCATAAATCTTGTTTGTTGGTTTTTATCGATTCTTCAACACTTTCAGGACCGACTTGTTGAAGGAAGTTTCTTTCACCCTAACTCGAAATTTTTCATCAGGCTGTGGAAATCTATGGGAAGGGACATTTGAGTTTGCTTTTCCTCATTAGAAGCACTTGTGAAATCACACAAACGCCAAGAAAAATGCATAAACTTTCTCATTTTCTTAACATTTCTTTTAACTTGTCAATGATAATGTCTGTACCTCGGGTTACTCGGATAGCCACCAGAGGGAGTAGTGCTTATCTTCATTCGCCAATCGAGAAGACTATTCGTTGGGTGGTGGATAAATTTGGATCCACTGGTTGAGTAAACGATAAACTAACACCCGACCGACGACAAAAAGCAAGATATGCCCTCGAGATTGTGCAGGATAATGCTGAGCAGTCGATTTCGAGTCGTTCACAATAACGGGCTCTTCCGCACACCACAACTTCGCGAATTTCGCAACTTGACTTGGATCTGCACCCGTACAAAATTCAACTGACTCAGGAGCCGAGGGTGAGCGACCATAGACAATAACGTGAAGTCCTAAACCCATGATTCTATCCCTTAATTAAATGGAAGGACGTGAAAAGCAAGTTGAATAGACAACAACGTGTGTTCGCTGAAATAACCCTGGAGCCTTTGGAAACCCGTCTTAATTTTCATCAAAAAATCATCTTCAACGATGGATAAATTCGAGTCCACTGGTTCAGTAAACGATGAACCAACATCCGTAAGACGAGAAAACGTAATATCTGCAGAAATCATCGCAGGATTCGAGGCAATCAATTCCGCGTGGTTCGCAAGAACTGGGCCTTTCACAAACCATAACCTGGCGAAATTTGCATCATGGCCTGGACCTTCACCTGTACAAAATTCAACTGTCTGCGGCCATGTGGCTCATTTCTGAATAAATGGGTACGCCAACAAACAAAATTGTCGAATTTCGAACGATATAAATCCACAAGGGTTCAAAGAGCTAACAATTCATCTCGAAAAAGTCGCTGTTTGAAGTGAATTTTGGGATGGTGGCGTCATCGTTCCATATTTTTTTTAAACTACGCTAAGCGCTATAGTTAGATGACAACCAAGTTCTTTTAGCCTGAATTGGATGATGTTGACATCAATGGCATCTGGTCCCAACAGGACAGCGCATGTGACACACAGTTCAAGCTTAATTGAACATTGTAGCAGTCGATTTGAGGCGATGGTCATCTAATGAAAAGGTGATAGAACTGGCCACCGAGATCGTGCGATTTGGCCCCCGTTAAACTTTTCCATTCCAAACATAATGGCATCATCAAAAAAAACGATGAACTAAAAATAGATAGAATCGATGATATCTCATACACAAATTTGAATATAGGAAGCACTTAATGGAAGACCCTTTTAGGAGTAACTTTAGAAGTTCCAGAGAACACAAACTTTCATATTTCAAAGTTTTCACCTGTACTCAGATGGATTTTGAACGTTATGGAATCATTTCGTCCAACGACTCTGTTGTCAATTGATCAGATAATATGAAGGACGATAACCTTATGAATATTATTCAGTGAAGAAAAAAATTATCTTGCTTTATCACAAGAAAATATTTCACAGCATCAAGTTGGAAAGAAATAATGCCTGATCAAAGGGAATGAAAAACAATTATTTCAAAGGACGAGAAATTCTGATCATCTTTATTGAATTCGTGAAATGTTTTATGGAGAATAATATTCTCAATTGAGAAGGAGTCAGCACGTTTCATTCCAACTTGTCGAAAATAGTTACAGCAACTCATATCGCTTGGCTTATTTGAAAACTGATATTGAAAATTTGATTCTATTCGAGGAAAAACAAAGAAAATGAAATGTTTTTTATATTTTCCTAGTGCTCATCATTTCGTCAATTTCACGAGAGTTTCCATGAAAAACAAGACATCTTGTTCACCAGTTAAAGCCGCGATGCGAGCAAGAAAATAAGACGAGACTAACATCTGTAGATGCACTCACTGTACGGAAGGAATATCAATCCACAGAATGAATGAACCCGATCAAATATTTCCGGGAATAATAAAATATTGAATTGGAAAGCTCCCTTTCAATTTGATGTTTTCTTCGATAGCTCAATACCGATCGAGAGAGTTTCGGAAGTATTTTCCTATTTTTATCGTCTTATGTGAAGTAGGCAAGAAAGAAAATGTTAGACATGAGGACAACTCTAC
The DNA here is from genome assembly GCA_958510865.1 of Myrrha octodecimguttata. NCBI lineage: Eukaryota > Metazoa > Arthropoda > Insecta > Coleoptera > Coccinellidae > Myrrha > Myrrha octodecimguttata. The sequence goes on along the minus strand of OY294065.1, from coordinate 28,137,721 downwards.
TAGTGAGACCATAGAAAATCTGATGGAGATAGTTTTGTTGATTTAACCGCCCAAAAGGCTGACCGCTTCTGGAAGTTCTGGGACGTCTCATTTTGTCTACATACCGATATGTGACCTTTATATAATATGTATTGATCTTCACAATTCATTTTTCAGCGCATAGTTACACTGATACAAGAAGAAAACAAACCAAAGATGACATTGTTTTTACGTCGTCATATTCTTCTTCCAATCCGTTCTTATTGATTTGAACTTACGTTTCGAATCTAGAGTTAAATTTCAGATATGTTGAGTTTGCTGTAGCCAAAAATACTAATCAACTATGCATTACGCTTACCTTCTCCATTTCTGCTACTTTTTGCATTCTACCATCTAATTCTCTTCTGATGGCAGCTGCTTGTTCATCAGCTGAATCAAGCTGTAAAGTTTCAAATTACCACAAAACACGAAGTAATTATATCAAGATTCTCTCTCACCATCAGAGCATTGAAAAGAATTTGGTGCTCGAATTTTTTCACGCCTAATATTTGCTGGAACATATCGTAAAGTTGTTCTTTCGATAATATCAACTCTGAATTGAGAGTTTGTTGCATTCTAGATGGCCTCTTTGAATCATCATCTCCAAGGCCTGCTACAGAAGGATAACAATCCAGTGAAAATTAAAGGTGAAGGTTACAAGTTGGTTGAGTTAGCAACAAATCAGGTAACACCATGGGAGATATTTTTTTTGCTACTCATTTTCTTATACTGGGTGTCCACAGAGGGTATCTGGGTTTTGTTTTTGTGATGTAAATGTGCGATTCAGTGGTGTGTAGGTAAAATGATTTATTTCTCCAATGAACCAATTGACAAAGCATTATTCGCAACTACTGCTGAGCGATACGCCCTCTGGCGATAGAAATTCGAACACTTCCAAGCTAGTAGTTTTTCGACGTGCCTTACTTTTGGAGTTCATTTTCGAGCTTTTGTGTTGTTCTCCGAGTTGAAATTTTGGTATACCGAAAATTTGTGTGATATTCATTAATCGAATCCTTTCTTTCCGATTAAAATTTTCAATTGTATTAATTTGAAATGGCATACTCCCGAAATGACTATTGTTGTGTGCCTCAACTCAAAGTTATTCATGGTCAAAGAAGAAAGGATCATCTGCTGCCTCAAGTTTTCATTTTTTCCAAAGCCAAATGAAAGTAAAGTTAATTTGGAAACATTTTTGGCAGGGAACTCGTTGATAGAAGAACTGCCTAGATTTAGAAATTGAAGATTGGAAAACAGTTCACGAAACACATGAAAGTATGTTCACTGCATTTCTCTGAAGTTGTTCATTTTCATAAAAGTAATTTACAATGTATTCATTTCGAAACAACTTCATGTCATGATGTTTTCAGGTGTAAGTGAAAATAAGAGAATGTTGATGAAAAATGCAGCAGAGAAACTACGGAGCACTTCTGCAGCTACCTAATTCACACACTACACAAAATCATATTCAAAAAGAGTGATATGGTTGAAAACCTGATAAAAACTAGATATACTGTTATAGTTTATAGAAGTTGAAGTTATTCATATAAATACATTAATATTATTCACTTCGTTATAGGTAGGTTGAACTAGAATGTGACATTTTTCATTTTGTATATGTATCTTGAGCTGCTGTAATATGAAAATGAATTCAAGTATTATGTCTATCTGTTTCCGTTACTTTAGAAATACGATGCAAAAGAACTAAAGCAGAAAATCTGTTTTCATTTTATTGATTTACTTGTTTGTAAACAAAGAGAACAAGTCATATCATTTGGAGTGATTCTAGATTTATCACATAATATAGCCTGCATTCAGCACTTCTTCACATTAATAAGAGTCCTCAAATTACTACAAGGTATACAAGTAAACTCAGATTTTGGTTCATTTTGATCCACCAAGCAACATACACTAAAATAACACCGAAATTATCCTCCAGGAACAATTTAAAGCATGATTTTATATCGTGATCCAAACGAAAAGTTCCTTCTCAAGAAATCTCACACAAAATTATAATAATTTCTTCAAATATTCAAGTTCTGCCTAATAAATATTCGTTTCCATCACATTTCTAAGGTTTGTTTACATAAAACTACTAGCTTGGACAGGTTCGAAGTTTAACCGTTAGGGCGCTGGCATCTTCGCAGAAGTTCCCAATAGAAAATGGATTCTTGAGTTCGAAAATCTCGGATTTAATGAACCATTACGAAATACTAATGGCCCATGATCTGGATTGCAAACGAAATCGAGCAATTAATATAAGAAGATCGTCTTCACAGTAAATTTCGAAGAATGGTCTAGCGGGTAATGTGTCAACGAGTTGTTAGATTTTTAGTCGTGGGAGCGAACCTATTCACATCATTTTTACGAATTTTGTTTAGCAGGTAAATTAGTGTTAGCAGGGTGAATGCTGGCATCTAGAAAGCAATCCTTTTTAGAAATAATTTCGAAGTTTATAATCTGCCAGTACATTCTGAACTACCTCATTCATATTATTTATTCTTTTCAATTATCAAACACCGGATACCCTTTTTGGACAATATTCAAATAGGATGGATTCTAAATGTATCTTCATCTTCTGGGATTGTTCAAAAACCTCGAAACATTGGCATTATGACCAAAATCTGCAAGATCTTCAGCAAAAGGAATTTGCTCTGTTCTACTACTTCGAACCTGTATATTCGATGATTTTTTCAAACTGAACTATATTTGCCTTTCCTGAGATTGTTATGGAGAACTCTTATAAACTATATAGCTATTTTCAGACACATACAGTGTCGGCGTTTCGAAAATATTCATGAAAATGATATCCCATGACTGAAAAAGTTCAAAATGCGTCCACCTACCTTTGAGAATGCAGTCAAATTTAGCCATCCATGATGCGAACACGGATTCTTTACTTAGCCCTTCGACATCAGGCATAGACCTAGACAAATAAACACTTTTTTGGTACGTTATGGAGGTTTTATTCAATGTCTCAAAATACATACCGAACTCGTTTTTCGATGTTATTCCTGAAAACTTCCCTGAAATCGTATTGCGAACATGCGCCCGATTGTACCATTTTCACAACTCGTTCAGACTTCAAAAATACGTCGTAGTAGCTTTGAATGGCATTTTGGAAAGCGTCATCGGCCATTATTTGAGTTTCACCCTTCAGGAAGGCCTGGAATTCACCAACAAACAATTTACGGGACAGAAGGTCACTCGAAATACAAAGTGTCTCAACATTCATGGAAATAAATTTCGATGCAGGTTTAAAACGTCAAAACATGATGATGTTTTATATTGTTCGAAATAAAATCAAAGTAGGTACTTATTTAATTTTTCCTGCACATAAAAACTCAGGAGACAATACAGTTTTAATCAAGATTATTTTCAACGCTGTTTTTGGGGAAATATTCGAATTATTTGAAAAGTTATGGTAGAGATGATACAGGGTGGCACATTGAAGAGAAAACAGAGGTCTTTTCTAGCGGAAAACCGCTCGGACCCGTCCATTTTGTTCTTGAGAGGGACATTTTTTACATAAACTCCATCATTATATCATTTCATCCCATTCAGGTTGGCGAGAAAAAACGTTCGAAAGCGTGTTCAGTAATTTCGGTTATTTTTACTGTTTTCGGTTTTCGGTGATAAAACGCGAATCTAGTTTCAGGAATCTTTCATCTTCCAAAGAATATGTTCGGAAAAGATAATTTCACTCAAATGACAAATGATTAATAAGGCCCCAGTTTAATTTGGAATAACATGACACAAATATCTGTTGATAAGTCAACAAATACTCCACCTTCATCTGGTCTAATCAACCGAAACATCTACACCGATGAAGCGATGTCCAAGGAGTACGGTTATTGCAGTTTCACGATTACCATAGATCATCAGACTACCTTACCTTGGAAACCGAATATAGGACTCTAGATACTTAAGACCATTTCGATGGAATTCTGCAGCATTAACAACAAACAGCGCCATCTTCAAGGACCATCTCATGAATCCTAAACTTCGAGTGTAGAACACTTCGATCAATGTGCATGACGTTCATCTTATTGCCGTTTCACATCGCTGTATCTGCGATATTGCAGTTTGTACAGAAACCGACGTGGAAACCCTCGGTTCATGTCGTTTTCCCACACGAATGTCCTACATTAATCAACTGAGGAGTGGTTCATCTCAGCATGAAATATATATAATTTCTGACTCTGAAGATGTGTAATAGATTACTTCGAAGAATATTCAGATGTGATCACTGACAAGAATGTTTGGCAAACCCGCAAGATTTCCCGTCGCCGAGATTTTAAAAAGATATTTACATCATACAATGGTACACAGTGTGTTTTTCTGAATAAAAAATGTAATATCGAACATAGGCGGTCTCCCTTAATTTGGAAGATACATTGAACTCTATATTACTACCTGGAAAGGACCCGACCCTTCTTCAACTAAGCTTAAAGCGTAACAAGGGGCAACGAAACAAAGATAGCGCTAATTACGGTAACCTCTCTCTGTCACACCCATTGAAGTAAATGGTGTTGAACGGCTCATATTTGGTTTTACTTGGAAATTCAGGTAGTTGGGGTATTACATCGTTTAGAAAGTGTAATATTTTTGAAAAGGAATTTCTTTTTTTCTCTGATATGCCATTACTTTCTCTGCCTTCACCGCGTGTGGTTCAAAAAGTGAAGAATTATTTTGGTGTGTGAGCTGTGCATTGACGATTGACGATAGTTTCATCATTATTACAATAAATTTTAATAATAGGAACATAGGAAAATACTTCTCGAAAAGCACTGACTTGAAGTCAGGAAAATTTAAGCGCTGGTTACAATTCATTACCAATGCGAAATTTGACATACTTTTTTCCGATAATTTTGGAAATGTGTGTCGAATCGAGCTGAAATTTCGAATATTGCTGTTCAGATTCGACTTCGAGGTCTGCGCTAAGTTTCATTGAAATCACATTGATAGTTTCCGAAAAAAATATTTTTTTAACGATTCTTCATGTAATCAGTTAGCAAGTTTCAATCTGATCCCATCAGTACTTCTTGAGATATAGAGGAAATAAAATAATATATTTAAAATGGATATAACTTCGAAATTGTTAGGTAAATTTTGCCCATTAACGAACTTATTTTGAATTTTTTAAGTCGCTATAGCTTTTCTCGGTAGTAAGTTATCGTGGCAACGGGCGGCTGAATAGAATTCAATTTGACATTGAACTCTTCAGCAGTGAGTCCAACCTGGTCGCTTGGAACCATTTTCGGCAAAAAAACGCAAATTTACGCAGGATGATAACGCGCTGTTCCCCAGAAAAACCGCTCACTAAGTTGAAATTTCACTTGAACATGTGCGATCTTCTTCAATCCTGCCTTCTTCACGAATTAGTCAGAAAAAAATTCAGGTTCTCCTAATTTGAAACGAAAAATTAAAAATATTTAGAATAAATGCGACAGAGTTCCCTTTACTGCAATGAGGAAGAAAGAGATAGATACCCGTCCACTTCGCGGGTTGCATAAGCAACGAATTGGCTTCACTTGTCGCTCAAAACGAGTCCCTTCCAGGTATATAATATAGAGTTCATTGGGAATATATGAGCCCCCAAAGTTCCGAAATGAGTCGTTTTCAGGTCCCTTTTTCCACTATAAAAACGATCTCTCACTTCATCTGTATAGTTCACAAATCACCTTTGAACCTTCAACCAACAAAAAGCAACACTTTTTTCCAAGAATAATCAATATTTAATGAAAAAACAATGAAATTACTGGGTAACCACTTAACCTCTATTCCTTCTGATTTCGACTCAGTCTAAAAGTGAAGTTTGGCAATGGCGCGAATTTCATCGGTCGGAATCGTGCCATCGTACGTATTCGTGAATGACAGATTATCAGATTATTGATGGCGAGAAAAATGAAATATCATGAAATATGTTCTTATTTCCTACTGTGTACTGCGACACTCTAAATCTTCCAATAGGAGAATTTGTTTCTAATGAAATCTACAAGGTTGAAACATATAGAAATGGAATGAGAATACACCCTGATATATATTTCAACGTACATTTTTTTCATATGTGATAGGTTGCGCCCTTCCCAGATATCCAATGAAGTCGAGGTTATTATATAACCCATTTTATTGGAATACCCTGAATCTCATTCTAAACTGGGACCATCTCGAAGACACAACAAAGAACGAAGTAGATAACAACCTCCCTATTTGAAGGGGATAGAAAGAAAGTTCAGACGAAAATATTGAGATTGAAACCTTAAACAAATATTCTCAATGATTTTGTTTTGATGTTAGAATAACCACCTCTTCTTAAGTGAGAGATGTATTTTCCTTACAATCATATCCTTCAACTGTCCATCATTTCATATTTCCCGCCAGCAACTACTCTTCGGTCCTAATACGTCGGCCAGCGATGAAAGGACGTTGTTGCCAAGCTCCGCTTTAACATTGAGAAGTATTTCGTAGAAATATCGGTTAAGTGGTTGTCTAATATTTTCACTTTTCTTCCTTTAAATAATGAAATTTCTTGAAAGAAAGTGTCGCTATTCGTTGGTTGAAGGTTCAAAGATGATCTATGAACTAGATATGAGAAGTGAGAGATCATTTTTATGGCGGAAAAAAGGATCTGAAAATGCATCAATTTGGAACTTTGGGGGCCCATATCTTCCAAACAAAGAGAGACCGCTTATGTTGGCCTTCATATTTTTTGTTCAGGAACTCACACTGCTTACAATGATGTGAATATCTTCCCTCTAGCTTCGCGACGGGAAATCTTGCGTGTTTACCCTTTTGACTGATTCTTCATTGAATTCAGACAAAAACAGAGTCGTTCAAAATTTATATGTGTTATCGAATAGTGTTATTCGCATCATTTGAATGAAGAGCACCCGCCAATGGTGTCACAACATGGGTAGCAAAATTGATGACATTTCTCACTCCTGTATTTAAGAACTGAGGTGGTGCATACCTGAAATTTCGTGTTGATCGATTCCAGTTGTTGCTTCGTCACTTTCGCTTGACGTCTCGTCATGTCGGTTGGTTGTTTGGCGTTAAAGGGGTAAGCGATACAACGGGAAATGAACACGTAGAGCTGTATTTTCCTCTTCCTCTCCTCCTCTTCGCGTTCCTGCTTTTCCTGGAGGTCAACTTCGGTTTTCTCTGAGGCAACAGACGGTGATGGACTGGTAGGTCGTGGTAGGGAGTTTGCGCGAGATGATCCCATGCTGTGACTGAGCGTTTCGGCGGAGACTGCGCTTGACGGTGACAGCGAACGCTGGAGGGCTGCCGAATTGTTCGGTACCTCCAAGTTTCCGCTCCCTGAGTCTGACAGATGGGTGTGATGGTAGGGTGAAGCCTCGGACTGAAAGCGAGTTTATTTCAAGTTTATTCGAGCACATAGATGGCACTATTAATATTGAACCCATACAATTTTTTCTAACCCTAAGCTATCAAACACATGTGTATGAATTTGACAGCTGTTGCACTATTGATATGTAAGTTATAGCATTTTAGGTGAAGAAACTTCTGTTAGTTTGCAAAATGGATAAAAAGGTATTTGGTGTATTGATAAAGCATTGTTTCTGGATAATCGCGAAGTGAAGTTGATTGAGATTGTTGAGACCCTAAAGGTTTGAAAGGAACGTGTTCGACATATCGAGAATGAATATTTGGATATGCGAAATCTCTGTTCAAAGTGGGTGCCGCGCGAGCTCATAAAAAAAACTCATAGTTTTGAGCATTGTTTGGAGCTGTGCAATCGTAATAAAGCAAATGTTGGCGTCGATATGGGGATCTTTTTCAAATTGACACACTGTATAAGCTACTCACTGCATGGTGGTGGGGATGAGATGAGGAGTGATGGTGGGGGGCAGGATGGTGCCCCCCATGTGAAGTTCCGTGTTCTTCATCACTATCTTCTTCCGATGATGACGGATCGATCATCTTCTTTCTCTTTTACGTGTGTCCGATCTGAAATGAAATATATCAGTTGAGCAGTTTCGGGTCATCCTGACATGATATGCCACATGTTTTTCTGTTCATTCTCGATTTTCTGTTGCAAATATTATTTTAAGACATGTTGTCGATCCAAATCGAAAGGGAGAAGGAGACTTTTCTATAATGAAGAAGAGGACTTCTGTTTTTACGAGCTTTTTCTGGGGCGTGAAGTTTCATGCAAAATGTCTTGAGTGTGAATGTGAACAAGCGCGTAAAACCTCGCTCGCTCGCTGCCATATTCGATTAGTATAATATAAAATTATGTACACTCGATGAATGAATTCCTTTTCAACTAATTTCTCGATCACCTGATCAAATTGATGGACCATTCAGTCAGGACTACTCATGAATAGGACAAAGCTAGCCTTAACCTTCAAGTTCATTTTTACGCGCATGTTCTAGGGGAACAGCGTGCTATCGTTTTGTCCAAATGTCTGTAATTTTGGATGATTGAGCCGAAAATGGTCTCAATCGACTAGGTTGGACTCACTGATGACAAATCCGGTGTCAAAATCGATTCTGTCCGGCCGGCCGTCCGTCCGGTCGTAGATACAAAAACTGTCGACAGAAGCAAGCTATCAACTTGAAACTTTCAGGATAGTTTGCGCATCAGAATGCCGCGGTTAAGTGCATTAATGGGCCAAATCGGTCGAATAGTTTCGGAGTTATAGGCACTTGAAGTTTTGAAGTTATTTATTTTTTATTTCGGAAACTACTTGAGCGATTGGATTCAAACTTGGCAGTTGGGTGTAGTATACCGACGCGCAACTTTGAGCCAAATTTTGTCAGGATCATATTGTCAGTAAATTAAAAAAAACTTTTTTTTCGAAATTTTTCTCCAAAAAATTTTTTTTCGGAAACCATTCATCATATACAAAAAAAAATTCCACTCACACTTTGAGCTTCATATTTCACAGCAGTGTACCAAATTTCAGTTCGATACGATCATAAGTTTTGGAGATATCGGGAAAAAATATGTAAAATTTCGGGGTTTTCTTCTCGATTTCGTTGAATTTTTCGGTATAACTCGAGAAATACCGATTCAGTCCTGATAAAACTTCACTGCTAGTTTTGAGATGCTGAAAGACAACTTTATGCGAAATTTCGTGATAATCGTGTCATTAGAACAATTTTAAAAAAAAATTTCTATGATTTTCTTATCATATCATCCTCATTATTCTGTATGAAACTTCGAACTGTTATTTTTCGATGAAGTACTGGATTCCAATTCGATCTGATCTGTATTTTTGGAAATATTGGAAAAATGAAATTTTGATTGGGTATATCTACGGAATCATTGGGTGGATTTTACCCATTCACGAATTCGACCTTCGTAATTAAGGTCCAAACCTACTCTATAAATATCTAGTTTCTAAGTTGTTTCTTTCGGAAGTAATTGTGTTTACGCAGTCGGCCGTAAGGCTGACCGTAAACACAATAACTTCCGGAAGAAACGACTTAGAAACTCGAAATTTGTAGAGTAGGTTTGGGGCTTAATTACGAAAGTCGAACTCGTGAATGGGTAAAATCCGCCCAATGATTCCGTAGATATACCCAATCAAAATTTTATTTTTCCAATATTTCCAAAAACACAGATTTGATCGAATTGAAATCCAGTAATTCAATAGTAGAAAATTTCAAAAAGCACTGCCGTGAAGGCAGCAGCTTTTGCGGGCATGTTCAAACTCGTTGCTGAAGTGGTCATCTACATTGAACATGCGCGCAAAAGTTGCTGCCTTCACGGCAGTGCTTTTTGAAATTTTTATATGCAGGATCAACAGGTTATGAAACTTCTCATGCGAACACTTTACCACTTTACAGCTATAGTTTCCATGGGATGAAGGAACGGAGGGTGCGTATGTTAAAATAGGATTTAACAAGCGTTGCTATGGTAAGACCCTTTTCGAAGAGATTGTAGTTCACGTCCCCGCAAAGTTATATCGCTTTGCACCTACCGTAAATGCGTTTTGTCGCGTGATATGATGATTAATTTTTTCGCTGTATATATTCTAGCGTATCATATAATCCAACCCAATCAAATTCTGCGAGCTGAATGCACATTTCACCTCCCCTATTTTATGAGGTAAGACAGGTCGATAAATTACTGCACAGGGTGTTAACATTGCTGAGGGGTTTCGGTTACTAATACACAGTAGGTATTAGTCACTGTCATCATGATTGTATCATCGAAATTATGTGTTCACGTGGTGGAGTAGGATTTATGGTTTATAGGAAACGTATATAATTCTGTATTATGAGAGAAGTCGATAGGATTATCCATAAAATTAATTACAAACCCGGAGAAGCACTGAGGTGAAGTCAGTCAGCAACTTTGGCGCGCATGTTCGAAGGGGATGATCGCTTTGGCAAATCATTTGAACATGTGCGCGAAGTCTGCTGATTTCTGTCAGTTCTTTTCTAGTTTTTTCCTTAGATTTATAACTGAAAAAACAACGATACAAAAAAAACTTAGAAATTCGACATAATTTTTCCCAATATCTCTAGAAATTTTGATGGTATCAACCTGCAATTTGGTACACTATTGTGGAATATAGAGCGCTAGGTTTGAGCAAATTTCTCCAATGAAGTCGATAGTCGATATTTTTTTGGAAATAAATTTTGAAAAAATTTTTTCTTTCAATTTACTGGGAGTAATAACTCAACAAAATTCCGCCTAAACCTGCGCGTCCTTATGCTTAAATTGCCTGCCAAGTTTGAACCCAACTGCTCCAGTAGTTCCTAAAATATCAGAGAAGTAATTTCAATTGGCTATAACTCCGAAACCGTTCGGCCGATTTTGCGCGCATGTTCAAATTCGTAGACCCACCTGTCATCCATTCACGTATTTTCCAAGCTAAACACAGCTTTGTTCTCGGGTCGAACGATTTTTGCGCGCATGTTCTAGGGGAACAGCGTGCTATCGTTTTGTCCAAATGTCTGTAATTTTGGATGATTGAGCCGAAAATGGTCTCAAACGACTAGGTTGGACTCACTGATGACGAATCCGGTGTCAAAATCGATTCTGTCGTAGACGCGATAACTGTCGACAGAAGCAAGCTAGCAACTTGAAACTTTCAGGATACGTTGCGCATCAGCATGCCGCGGTTAAGTTCGTTAATGGGCCAAATCGGTCAAATAGTTTCCGAGTTATAGGCACTTGAATTTTGAAGTTGTTAATTTTTTATTTCAGAAACTACTCGAGCAATTAGATTCAAACTTGGCAGTTAGGTGGAGTATAACGACGCGCAACTTTGAGCTAAATTTCGTCAGGTTCATATAGTCAGTAAATTAAAAAAAAATTTTTCGTCGAAATTTTTTTCCAACAAATTTTTTTTCCGGAAACCATTCATCACATCCAAAAAAAAATTCCACTCACACTTTGAGCTTCATATTTCACAGCAGTGTACCAAATTTCAGTTCGATACGATCATAAGTTTTGGAGATATCGGGAAAAAATAAGTCAAATTTCGAGGTTTTCTTCTCGATATCGTTGATTTTTTCGGTATAACTCGAGAAATACTGATTCAGTCCTGATAAAACTTCACAGCTAGTTTTGAAATGCTGAAAGACAACTTTATGCGAAATTTCGTGATAATCGTGTCATAAGAACAATTTGAAAAAAAAAATTCTGTAGTTTTCTTATCATCCTCATTAAATTCTGTATGAAACTTCGAACTGTTATTTTTCGATGAAGTACTGGATTTCAATTCGATCTTATCTGTATTTTTGGAAATATTGGAAAAATAAAATTTTGATTGGGTATATCTACGGAATCATTGGGTGGATTTTACCCATTCGCGAATTCGGCCTTCGTAATTAAGGTCCAAACCTTCTCTACAAATATTGATTTTCTAAGTTGTTTCTTTCGGAAGTTATTGTGTTTACGCCGTCGGCCGTTAGGCTGGCCGTAAACACAATAACTTCCGGAAGAAGCGACTTAGAAACTCTATATTTGTAGAGTAGTCTTGGGGCTTAATTACGAAGGTCGAATTCGTGAATGGGTAAAATCCGCCCAATGATTTCGTAGATATACCCATTCAAATTTTTATTTTTCCAATATTTCCAAAAGTACAGATTTCATCGAATTGAAATCCAGTATTTCATCAGTAAAAATTTCAAAAAGCACTGCCGTGAAGGCAGCAGCTTTTGCGCGCACGTTCAAATTCGTTGCTGAAGCGGTCATCTACATTGAACATGCGCGCAAAAGTTGCTGCCTTCACGGCAGTGCTTTTTGAATTTTTTTTATCGAGAACTAGATTTCGATTCGGTCCGATCTGTATTTTTGGAAATATCGGGAAAATAAAATTTTGAATGGGTATATCTGCGGAAGAATTGAGTGGGTTTTACCCATTCACGAATTCGCCCTTCGATATTGAGGTCCAAACCTACTGTACAAATATTGAGTGTCCATTTGCTTCTTCCAAAAGTTATTGTGTTTACGATAGGCTGTGAGGAGCCTATTGCACCATATACTAGACAAGTTTTTGAAGGAGAGTGAGATTAGAATTAATTTCGCAGAATATTCCAAATCACTGAAGTTCACTAGAACACACTATCTTGTATCACGATCACATAATTGCTAACAATGTAATTTCGGGCAGGACATCCTTCTATCGATATGTGTGGGAAGTACAATCAATATAATATAAGGCATGAGTCCATGTATTTCGGACTAGGGCGTTCTAGTTAAATTAGACAATAAATTTCCCAGAGACTCAACAATATTCCCTAGTATACATGCGCAGAATGAGGGCTCGAAGTCCACTACTTGGATGGGTGTCGATTTATCCGGCCGTCCGCATGCACGATTACGGGCGTATTGAGAATCCTATCGACCTGAAACTTTCAGAGTAGGTTGCATTTCAAGATGCGACGGTTAAGTTCGTCAATAGACAAAATCGGCCAAGAGGTTTCGGAGTTAGAGCCCTTTGAAATTTTGAGGTTATTTCCGTGATAACTCGAAAACTACTGGAAGGATTGAATTGAAACTTGGCAGTTAGTTGGAGTATTACAACGCACAACTTTCTACAAAATTTCGTTGAGATCAAATGAGTGAATTCATAAAAAAAAAATTGTCTAAATATTTCTCGAAAAAAGTTTTTTTTCGGAAATTATTGATTAAATTCGGAAAAACTTTTGCTATTGCCTTGAACATCGTATTCTACAGCAATATACCAAGTTTCATTCCGATATGACCCTAATCTCTGGAGATATTGGAAAAAAATATGGGAAATTTCGTTTTAGCGCGCATGTTCAAGGGGAACAGCGTGCTATCGTTTTGTCCAAATGTATGTAGTTTCGGATGATTGAGCCGAAAATGGTCTCAATCGACTAGGTTGGACTCACTGATGACGAATCCGGTGTCAACCTCGATTCTGTCCGGCCGGCCGGACGTAGACACGCTAACTGTCGACAGAAGCGAGCTAGCAACTTAAAACTTTCAGGATAGGTTGCGCATCAGAATGCCGCGGTTAAGTTCGTTAATGGGCCAAATCGGTCGAATAGTTCCGGAGTTATAGGTACTTGAAGTTTTGAAGTTATTTATTTTTTATTTCAAAAAGTACTCCAGAGATTGGATTCAAACTTGGCAGTTGGGTGGAGTATAACGACGCGCAACTTTGAGCCAAATTTCGTCAGGATCATATTGTCAGTAAATTCAAAAAAAAATTTGTTTCGAAATTTTTTTCCAAAAAAATTTTTTTTCCGGATACCATTCATCATATCCGAAAAAAAGTCCACTCACATCGTTTATTTTTTCGGTATAACTCGAGAAATACTGATTCAGTCCTGATAAAACTTCACAGCTAGTTTTGAGATGCTGAAAGACAACTTCATGCGAAATTTCGTGATAATCGTGTCATTAGAACAATTTGAAAAAAAAAATGTCTATGATTTTTCTTATCATATCATCCTCGTCAAATTCTGTATGGAACTTCGAACTGTTATTTTCGATGAAGTACTGGATTTCAATTCGATCTGATCTGTATTTTTGAAAATATTGAAAAAATAAAATTTTGATTGGGTATATCTACGGAATCATTGGGTGGATTTTACCCATTCACGAATTCGGCCTTCGTGATTTAGGTCCAAACCTTCTCTACAAATATCGAGTTCCTAAGTTGTTAGTTTCGTAAGTTATTGTGTTTACGCAGTCGGCCGTTAGGCTGACCGTAAACACAATAACTTCCGGAAGAAACAACTTAGAAACTCGATATTTGTAGAGTAGGTTTGAGGCTTAATTACGAAGGTCGAATTCGTGAATGGGTAAAATCCGCCCAATGATTCCGTAGATATACCCATTCAAAATTTTATTTTTCCAATATTTCAAAAAATACAGATTTGATTGAATTGAAATTCAGTAATTTATCAGTAAAAATTTCAAAAAGCACTGCCGTGAAGGCAGCAGCTTTTGCGTGCATGTTCAAATTCGTTGCTGAAGCGGTCATCTACATTGAACATGCGCGCAAAAGCTGCTGCCTTCGCGGCAGTGCTTTTTGAGATTTCGAAACGTTTTTTTCTCCATATCGTTGTTTTTTCCGAAATGACTCAGAAACCACTAAATCATTCATGATGAAATTGGCAGCTAGTTTGAGCATGCTTGAGGGCAACTTCATCCAAAATTCAGTGATGATAATGTCATAAGAACAATTTGAAAGAACATTTGTAATTTTTTTTCGAATATACAGATTAATGGTCTTCTGATCATATTAATCTCATAAAATTCAAACCTTCAAACTGTCACAATTAAGTACTAGATTTCAATTGAATCTAATCGGTATTTTTGGAAATATTGGGAAAATAAAGTTTTGAATGAGTATACCTGCGGAATCATTGGGTGGATTTCACTCGTTCACGAATTCGGAATAACGGCCGATCGTAAACACAATAACTTCCAGAAGAAACTTCTCAGTAGTTCTATATTTGTAGAGTAGATTTGGATCTTAATTACGAATGCCGAATTCGTAAATCGGTAAAATCCACCCAATGATTCCGCAGGTATACTCATTCAAAACTTTATTTTCCCAATATTTCCAAAAATACAGATGAGATCGAATTGAAAATCAGTTCTTGATTAAAGAAAAGACAGCTTGAATGTTCATAGAGAATTTCATGAGGATATGATGGGAAGATCGCAAAATATTCAATATTTGAATAATAAATTTGAATTTGGCATTTGACACGATCATCACGAAATTTTCTTTCCTAGAATTAATGTCATATTATTCGATTCGTTATAACCATGAATACCTTATCTTATCAAGTCGAATCAAAAAAGATCGTACAACACACTGTTGCACCAGCACCACGTACACCTGCCTCATGCAACCAAAAGTTATCGATACTACCCCCATACTCCCATACAAATCCTCTTTATACAGTTCGCGTTGACGGGTTACCCTGGCGCATGTTCCTTCTGGCTATTGCAATACGAAATAGTTCTTTTACGGAAGGATTCCTTCCTCAGAGCGCGAACCCTGAAGGCACCGCAGAATTTGTCTCCAATAACTCTGTGAGATCCCTCTGGCTGATGAGAATCATATTAAAAAAAACCTTAAGTAAGCTGCGAGGGGATTTGATATTTCATCTTCTTCGATTTTCTACCTGAATGCACTCATGGGAGCATCGAAGAAGTTCACGAAAAATTGAAAAGGTCTTTATTCAACGATTTTTATCCGATGTGATATCGAAATGACCGCTGTTAATGACTCAATGGAATTTCCCTTGTAAAGGGTGCTTTTTTTAGAGGTATACAACTTTGAAATGGAATAAAACAAGGATGAATTTTTAAAATTGACATGAAACTGACTTTATTCAAAAGATAATCTTTTGGTATTATAATTCAAATACAGGGTGATTCCGGAGGAGACCGTCAGATTTTAGGATAAGTTTACACTAGTCAAGACAGTCTCGGAACACTGTTTGGTTTATGGTTGAGGGTCTCTGTTGAGAATATACAGGGTGATTTGTCCGATTCGACCGATTTTACTTTTATTGATAACTTTGGTATGGCTTATTCGATTTCAATGAAATTTTCAGCGTAGTACAAAAGTGTTGAACACATTCATTGATTTCTAATTTGTTTTCAAAATAAGCAGTTGTTATTGTGATAAATCCAGATTAATTATGCAGGTTGAAAAAACACCCTGTACATAGCGTTTCCTAAACTACGCTATCTGTTTACGATTGTACTATAATAAGTCATTATTTGAGAGTTTCTAATTTTTTTGGCACACTTCTAGTTTTCGAGAAAATTTTTTCATAAAATGATAACGTCGAAATTTCGCTCCAATCGATTCTACTTTTATTGATAACTTTGGTATGGCTCATCCAATTTTGATGAAATTTGCAGTGTAGAACAATCTGAATGAGTTCATTAAATAATCGCAACAATCTTTCAAAATACAGTGTTTTAGTTGTGATAATTTCAGAGTTTCAGATTAATTGTGCAGTTAAAAAAAACACCCTGTACATTGCTTTTCCAAAACTTTCTTATTCGTTACAGATTCTACAATAATATGTCATCACCCAGAGGTTTTTGATTTCTTTGGCACACCTCCGGTTTTCCTAGAAAACATTTTTGAAGAACAGCATTATCGAAATTTGGCTCACAAGCAGTAAGAGTATTCCGCACTAGGTAGGAAAGCTGTATATTCTAAGGATGCAAAGTTGTTCGTCACTTCTAAAATATTCTTTTCAAATTCTAAATATATTCTGAATTGAATGATTTCATACAAAATATTAGCAATTAAATATGAATTTGGAATTTGAAAAGAATATTTTAGAACTTAAGAACTGCTTGGCCTTCTTGGACGATACAGCTTTCCTACCTAGTGCGGAATATTCTCAATACTTGTGAGCCAAATTTCGATCATGCTCTTCTTCAAAAATGTTTTCTAGGAAAACCGGAGGTGTGCCAAAGAAATCAAAAACCTCTGGGTGATGACATATTATTGTAGAATCTGTAACGAATAAAGAACTTTTGGAAAAGCAATGTTCATGGTGTTTTTTTTCAAGTGCAGAATTAATCTGAAATTCTAAAATTATCACAATTATAACCCTGTACTTTTAGAGACTTTCACGATTATTGAATTTACTCGTTTAGATTGTTCTACACTGCAAATTTCATCAAAACTGAATGAGCCATACCAAAGTTATCAATGAAAGTAGAATCGATTGGAGCGAAATTTCGACATTGTCTTTTTTTGATGGAAATTTGTCAGAAAACTAGAAATGTGCCAAAAAAATTAGAAACTCTCAAATGATGACCTATTATAGTAGAATCGTAAACAGATAGCGTAGTTTTGGAAATGCGATGTACAGGGTGTTTTTTCACCCTGCTCAATTAACCTGGAATTATCACAATAACAACCACTTATTTTGAAAAAAACTTTGAAATTAATGAATGTCCTCATCGATATGGTACTTCGCTGAAAATTTCTCAAAAATCGAATAAGCCATACCAAAGTTATCAATAAAAGTAAAACCGGTCGAATCGGACAAATCACCCTGTATATTCTCAATAGAGACATCCAGCCATAAACTAAACATTGTTTCGAGGCTGTCTTGACTAGTGTAAACTTATCCCAAAATCTGACGGTCTCCTCCGGAATCACCCTGTATAATGTCTGGCATGTGACCTCCACGGCTGGCTCGGTCGTAATCTAATCTGGAGGTCCAATTTTCAATAAATTTTTCCAACATTTGTGGCCGTATATCGGCAATAACGCGGCGAATGTTGTTCGCCTTAGCGGCATAGACTAGCGACTCCACATATCCTCACAGAAAATAGCCTAGCGACGTTAAATCGCACGATCTTGGAAGCCAATTCACCTGCTCGAAAAGTGAAATTATGCGGATATCAAACGTTTCCTTCAGTAAATCAATTGTGACACGAGCTGTGTGACATGTTGCGCCGTCTTGTTGTTGTCTGCTGCACATCATGGTTTCAATTGAGGAACGAAAAAGTCAGTTATCATGGCTCTATAGCAGTTACCATTGAATGTAACATTCTGATTCGGAACTCTCTCTACACTACGCTCTACAGCAGCAATGGCTTCTTCTGTTCTCACTGTACGACATATCTGTGGACGCGTTTTATCAGTTAAGAGTAAACGTGGTGCGAAAACGGTCCATAGTTAGTCGAATAATTGCTCTGATGATCGATTATGTTGACCGTAAAATGGACGTAGAGCGCGATACGTATTTCGAACAGGACCATTATTTTCAAAATGAATTTGCAATTTGGAAGCGTTGTTCAGGCGTCAGTGTATTAATGTTGAAATGCAAAACCAAACTAAACACAAATCACTTGACAGCTGACAAAATGGCCGCCAGTTAAAACAGTGTTACCAATTTAAAGTTCTATACCTCTAAAAAAACACCCTTTACTAGCGTTGCTATTCATTCAAACGGAATATTAGTTTGAGAGCTCATGACACCTGTTTCATGAAATGTTTGATTCAAGATGAAATTTCACATAATGAGTGTGTCATCGAGCGTCTTTCTGAGCTACCTGGAAATTATTTGACGAAACAAGAATACTTCGACAATGGGGGTTTTTCCTTTAAACGAAAATGCAGGTATTTTCATGAAAAACCTTCAGAACATCACATTTCAAACATATTATTTCAATATTATACTTTTAAAAAAAATGTTTGATCACCTAAAACTGAAAAATAAAAATGGGGATTTGCATTTAAAGGGATTTGTCTTGAGTGCACGATATGGCAACATCGAATTCAGCTTTCTTGGAAAGAAGAGGACGTCAAATGTGTTACTTTGCTTAGGAAAACAGAGATAGCTATACTTCGATCTGGTTAGAGTGGAAGACAACGACCAAGGCAGTGTTACCACCTCTACCGATTTTTCGGTAGATCTACCGATTTGCTCCTCAATCTACCGATCTACCGAAAAAGCATATAAATCTACCGAAAATTGATGGAGTGAATGTATCATCTGGTATCCTAGGAAATCATGACTTTTACGAAATCATTTTGAAGGTTTCCTTACCATTACATAATTTGAGTTATAAATGGTTATACGTTGCAGATCTATAACGCAAAGCATACCACACGTAATACAGATTTATGTATTACAGGTTGTCCCTTTATAAAGTTGATAAATACCTCGCTCAAAACTGGGAGCAGTTTGTGATTCCCTTGATAAATTTTGTGAATCCCCAATGAGGGCATGTCACCATATTAATTTTTTGCATATTTGTTGTTTCCAATAGGTATTAATTTTTCTAATGCGCATTCATTTGTTATAATATTGATTTTTTGTTCACAAGTTATGTTTTCCCAATAATGATTTTTTAATTAATAAAATATATTTTTAATATTGATTCATTCGTAGTAAATTCCATGCCCAATATTTCGGATAAATGGTATTTAGACTAAATAAATAACCCATACATAGGTGAAAAGTTGTTTTTCAGAAATCTACTGATTTTTTCCGAACTTTCTACCGAAACTGTCGGTACGGAAGGTGGCAACACTGGACCAAGGAATAGAAAAAGAAGAGCGCAGACTGTCATACTGACATATTACTGACAAAACGCGAACGGAAATTGTTGGGTTATATTGAAAAAGAACACGTGTGTACCACAGAATAGGAATAAATATTTCGCTATTCTTTAGCAAAAAAAGCTGAACAATAATGTTGTCATTTCGTGCATGCATGACAAATAACAAACCCCAATTTTGAAACCTGATTTCGAATACTTTCTGAAGGTGATTTGGGAAAATGATGAAGCAAACCCATAATAATTATGTTCAAATTTGCATTTGCAGTAATAACCCAAATTCAGGAAAAACCTCCATTCTGGTTAAACATAAGTGTCTGTAGTTCAGTGGGTTCCGTACCAGGAAAAAAGATCTTGTGGAACCCAAATTCAGGAAAAACCCCCATTTAATTTCCTTATAGTAAAAAAATCAATCAGGAAGACTATTTTGGAGAAGTAAACAATTCCGTCACCAGGACTTCATCAACAGGTCTGAAATGATTATTTGAGACTATTCGAGCTAGAAATAGACAAATGGAGATCCTAATCCAGATGAAACTACGCTATAATAGAATCCTATGAATTTTCGAATGCCACTGGGAGATAAGGCTCTAACTGTTATCTCCATATCCCATCCATAAAGAAAATTGCATATAGGTTGACCATAAACACTTTAATTGGCCTTCATATTGTTTCAGGAAATTGCATCAATTTGTAAGTGAACACTTCAAACGCGGGGAGAATCACAAGTTGATGGCGCGCAGTTGCGTTAATTATGAAAACTGTTCATCAAAGTGAGTTATTACGTTAATACCTAGGGGCTTCCAGGATAACGTGAGAAGCGATCAAACAATTCTCGAGAATAGAGAGATTCAGGAGGAAACGCAGAGGGTAGTCTAGAAGTTGTCGGTGGATTCTCCCTTTCTACGGGATCTACAGTAGAAACGTTAGTAACGCGTCATCAGGTTAGGTCGAGTATATGTATTTCTCTCAAGGTCAGGCACCCGCCTGAGGTCTGCATGGTGCAACGATGCCAATAGCAGCGAGAAATATCCGAATGCGTGGAATTTTATAAATCTCGACTTCAATAAGAGAACACAGGGTGTCTATTTGTAGGCTTCATTGATTATTTGAATTTTTTTCTGAGTTGTACTTAATTCTTTCGTGAGAATGTGCAATGTTATTTTTTCCATTTCTCATCCAATTTCAGTTTTCATTTTCCCAAAAATTCTTGAATTTAAAGAAAGTGGCAACATTGCGCATTATTACTATTTTTTGCAACCATATGCACTGTGGTGTTTTAGTTAACTGGCAGGATCGACATGTGGTGTACCCCGGTTGGGGTTGGTTCGTCCAGTTGGTTTGTACAGGAGAGGGTTGGAAATAACACTCGAAGAACTCGTTAGAGGATTTAATTACTATGGGTAAATATACTACGGCATGACACATCAATGAACGTTCCGCTTCATTGTTCTCATTCACTCACCGTTTTCATAATACAATAACAAAATATTATACAGGGTCTTTCACGAGGAACCTCACCCATATTTATACGGGAAACTACTGAACGTATTTTCATGAAATTCAGCACTTATAAGTATTTCACGATGCTGATGAAATCTAAAATATTTTCAAGGCATGAGCACCTCCGGTTTTTCCGGAAATGACGTCAACTTCCGTTTTTCAAATTAGAACACCATTTTTTTATTGCAGAAATAGATTCCTTAGAAAATTTAAATTTATTTTGATGTAACATTTTTCAGTTTTGGTTGGAAAATTCTCTCTGAGCGGGAAAATTCGAAAAAAAAATCGAAAATAGAGCTCCGCTGAAACAAGAATAACTTCGAGGTTTTTGGATGGAAAATTTTCATTTTTGGGATTTTTCAAGATGTAAGATTGATGTATCCACTTTAAAAATCGAAATCGCGATTCATGATACAGGGGGTGAAAAAATCGCTTTCAAAGTTAGGGATGACAAAATCGTGAAAAATCAATTTTTTCAAATTAGAACCCCATTTTTTTATGGCAGATATTGAATCTACGTTAAAAAATAATGTGAGTGTATGCAACACCCTTGCCCTAAAATGGATATTTTCTGAGTTATCCACAAAAAACTGTTTTTCGTCTTGAATTTTCAGCTATTTCTTTTCCCTTCACGCCAAAAAGATGAAATTTTCAGGAACTGTTATTTGAACCATGCTGTAGCTTTTTCACCCCTTCTTGAAACCGACTTCAAGTTACTATTAGGAGAACCATGGCAAACTCTCGCAGTTATAACTAGAGAAGATGCTCAAAGTTTTGACCGTTAATTTCTAGACATTTATTTATACGTCTCAGGAATGCTTCGTGCGTTGCTCTTCTTATTTCATCGGGAGGAAGAGATCTGCAAAAGTGTTTAAAAACCAAATTGAGTTTCAAAACTATGAATCTAAAAATCTAAACAAACCTGAACGCATTTCTGACTCGTTCTATGCAGTCCTCTTTATCAGTCAGGGGAGTTGAGTAGAAAATATTTTTTATCCTACCCCAAACATAATAGTCTAAAGGAGTTAAATCGGGACAACGTGGTGGCCAAAGATGTGGACCATTGTTCGCCAACCATCGATCTTCAAATAGCCTGTAGAGGATATTTGACACATTGAGTGAATTGTGTGGAGGCGCGCCATCTTGTTGATACCATAAGTCATTATGGTTCTGTACTAGCGGTTCAATTATTTGAGTCAATATGTCAGAATATCTATCTCCTAAGGGAGAACATTCTTTAAATAATGCAAACATGTGTAGTGTTCTATCTTACCAGTTAAAGTCCCACCATAAATGTGAACATCGATAATTGCATTATTTTTGATGGCGCAAAAAACATTGAAACTCCAGGTCTCTTGAAAGTTCCATTGTCTGAAGTGGTGGTTGTTCTCTTCATCCCAATAATGACTGTTATGCCTATTGAAAGAACCATTCTTTGTGAATTTAGATTCATCTGTCCAAATTATACAGTCCAAAAAGTTTTCATTCTCTTGAAATCGAATCATCATAGCTTCGCAAAACTCTGTTCTCCTGACGAAATCAGTTTCCTTCAAATGCTGTACCCTATTGAATTTATATGGGTGCATTTTATGTTTTTTTAATATTCTCCAAACACTCGATTGAGATAATCTCAGATCAATCTCGGCATCTTTGAGAGAATTTTGAGGATTCACACGAAAATATGCAAGAACTGTAATTTCGTTGTTCTAATCTTCTACTACACTTTTTTCTCTGTGTGTAGTTTTTTTAACGAAAGATACGACATTTCTCAAGTTTGTCATGGTTCTGTTAATGGTATCTCTCGTTGGTCTGGGTCGGTCAGGAAACCTCTCAATGAACAGTCGAATCGTTCTATCTACAACATTATTACATTCTCCATGAAGTAGAATGCGATTTAAATAATCTTCATTGGTAAAATTAGGCATAGTGATCGATTTTATAACTTAATACGAATTATCACCAAATTAATAGTAAACACAAAATGCTACTGAATAAAGAGGAATTTGGCAGATGTAATTAATGATATCTATCATTAACAAAAAAATGTAAAACATGGTAAGTTTTTGCATAAGGTTCATAAGGAATTATTTATTTATCACTGGAGAGAAAACCTATGGCCGATTAGTTGAAATAAAGAGGTTTCCGATACAAATTCGAATCCAGATTCGCCATCTGTTTAGGAACAACCTGTAACTTTTTTCTCTTGCATATTAGGGTAGTAAAATCTAAAACATGAAAAGAAATAGCTGAAAATTCAAGACGAAAAACAGTTTTTTGTGAATAACTCAGAAAATATCCACTTTAGGGCAAGGGTGTGATGCATACACTCACATTATTTTTTAACGTAGATTCAATATCTGCCATAAAAAAATGGGGTTTTAATTTAAAAAAATTGATTTTTCACGATTTTGTCATCCCTAACTTTGAAAGCGATTTTTTCACGCCCTGTATCATGAATCGCGATTTCGATTTTTAAAGTGGGTACATCAATCTTACATCTTGAAAAATCCCAAAAATGAAAATTTTCCATCCAAAAACCTCGCAGTTATTCTTGTTTCAGCGGAGCTCTATTTTCGATTTTTTTTTCGAATTTTCCCGCTCAGAGAGAATTTTCCAACCAAAACTGAAAAATGTTACATCAAAATAAATTGAAATTTTCTAAGGAATCTATTTCTGCAATAAAAAAATGGTGTTCTAATTTGAAAAACGGAAGTTGACTTCATTTCCGGAAAAACCGGAGGTGCTCATGCCTTGAAAATATTTTAGATTTCATCAGCATCGTGAAATACTTATAAGTGCTGAATTTCATGAAAATACGTTCAGTAGTTTCCCGTATAAATATGGGTGAGGTTCCTCGTGAAAGACCCTGTATATGTTTTGTCAAGGTGTTTACAAGCATATTATGATAAGAGACGTGGGAATTCAATATCAGTAGGTAATCCATCTGAGCACGTTTTATGGATGATGCGAGGTTCTATGGACCTTGCTCGTCTTCAAGTAATAATTATACAGAGTGTTTAGTCTGACATACGTTACAGCACCCAAAAATGTTTTTGAAAAAATCCAACTGTGGCCTTCAATTCTTTCCCTGTTTTATTCGAGGTACTGTATGCGCTTAAGATTGAAACAGATTCGTTGGCTCTAGATCAATTGAATACATGGACTAAATCCGCACAAAGATTCCTTAAATCTATCTTTTGAAAAATGTATGAAGTAACATGACACGAGGAAGAATATCTATTAATAAATAAATATTCTGCTTTGATATAAGCCAATTATCCAATCATACAAAGCCCCTACACTGAAAAAGAGCTGTCCAAGGAATACAGTTGCTGCAGTTTCACAATTAGACTGGCTCGCCTCAGAAACCCTAGAGAGGATTCTAGATACTTATAACTTGTTGGATGACTTGTCTGTAGAATAAAATAATACAGTGCCATCTCAGGAGCATAATAACCTTCATCCAATTGTCGTATCAGGTCACTTTATCTGCGATTTTGCAGTTTGCTCGGCAGTGTTTCCTCGTCGTGAAGGTGATGCACAAATCGCAGGTATAGAGGCCTGAAACGACGTCATTCACCTTTTCAGTTTTCATCCAACGAGTATTGTGTATCTGGAATCCTCTCTAGCGTTTCTAAGGAGACATTTCTTGAATATAAAAAATTTCAAAAAGCACTGCCGTGAAGGCAGCAACTTTTGCGCGCATGTTCAATGTAGATGACCGCTTCAGCAACGAGTTTGAACATGCACGCAAAAGCTGCTGCCTTCACGGCAAATTTTTTTTCAATAAGTTACTGGATTTCAATTCGATCTAATCTGCATTCTTGGAAATATTGGAAAAATAAAATTTTGAATGGGTATATCTGCGGAAATATTGGGCGGATTTTACCCATTCACGAATTCAACTTTCGTATTAAGCCCCAAACCTGCTCTACACATATCGAGTTTCTAAGTCGTTTCTTCCGGAAGTTATTGTGTTAACGGTCAGCCTAACGGCCGACTGCGTAAACACAATAACTTCCGAAAGAAACAACTTAGAAACTCGATATTTGTAGAGAAGGTTTGGACCTTAATTACGAAGGCCGAATTCGTGAATGGGTTAAATCCACCCAATGATTCCGTAATATACCCAATCAAAATTTTATTTTTCCAATATTTCCAAAAATACAGATCAGATCGAATTGAAATGTTTTTTTTCAAATTGTTTTTATGTCACGATTACCACGAAATTTTGCATAAAGTTGTCTTTCAGTATCTAAAAACTAGCTGTGAAGTTTTATCAGGACTGAATCAGTATTTCTCGAGTTATACCGAAAAAATCAACGATATCGAGAAGAAAACCTCGAAATTTAACAAATTTTTTCCCGATATCTCCAAAACTTATGCACGTATCGAACTGAAATTTGGTACACTACTGTGAAATATGAAGCTCAAAGTGTGAGTAGAAATTTTTTTTGAATATCATGAATGGTTCCGGAAAAAAAATTTTTGGAAAAAATTTCGAAAAAATTTTTTTTTTTATTTACTGACAACATGATTCTGACGAAATCTGGCTCAAAGTTGCGCGTCGTTATACTCCACCTAACTGCCAAGTTTGAATCTAATCGCTCAATTAGTTTCTGAAATAAAAAATAAATAACTTCTTAAGTTCAAGTGCCTATAACTCGGAAACTATTCGACCGATTTGGCCCATTAACGAACTTAACCGCGGCATTCTGATGCGCAACCTATCCTGAAAGTTTCAAGTTGCTAGCTCGCTTCTGTCGACAGTTATTGTGTCTACGGTCGGACTGACGGCCGGCCGGCCGGACAGAATCGATTTTGATACCGGATTCGTCATCAGTGAGTCCAACCCGAGTCGATTGAGACCATTTTCGAATCAATCATCCAAAATTACATTTGGACAAAACGATAGCACGCTGTTCCCCTAGAACATGCGCGCAAAAAGTGACAACATTGCGCATTCTTAAAATTTTTTTCAACCATTTGCACCAAAAACTTTTTGAAAAAACCAACTCCGGAAGTCATCCTGTTTTGTTCGAGTTATTGTTTCCTCTTAAGGGTGGTAGCTTATGTACACGTTTTGCAAAATTCATAGGTTTTCAAGCCTACATTAATTTGACATCAATACATAACTTATTCGACCTGTTACGTTTGAGAAATTACAACTACCAAGGTGGATGTACAATTTTTTTCATCATAAAATCGCGTGACGCAGAAGGAAATAGTCATATAATATGCATATATTGATTCGCAAGAGTTCAGCCAACGTCCAGGAAAGTTTATCGTTCTAAATAAAATATGCAGGTGCTTATATTTTCCGTTGCTTTCATTCAAACTCTACTATCGATTATATTGGCTCCACGTGATTAAAATTAATATCGGCGGTTGACATAGATACCTGGATTATTTTAGAATACACAGGGGCTGTCAAAATGTTAACGGATTATAAATATAGAATATATTCCTTTGTTCTATTAGTACGAGAGCTCATGGCACATGTTTCATGAACTGTCCAGTCTGACGACCGTAAAGACAATAACTTCTGAAAGAAACAACTTAGAAACTCGATATTTGTAGAGTAGGTTCGGACCTTAATTATGAAGGTCGAATGGGTAAAATCCACCCAATGAATCCGCAGATATACTCATGCAAAATTTTATTTTCCCAATATTTCCAAAAATGTCATCATTTTTGTTATATTTTCTTCCTATCTCAGTGGGTTTCATCCTACTTTTAATTTTTTGGTTTGAAAAATTATCGACCCTGGTCTAATATTTATTCAAAATTTCATTTTCTCAATATTTCCAAAAATGTCCTTTGATTTTTGCGCGCATGTTCTAGGGGAACAGCGTCCTATCGTTTCGTCCAAATGTCTGTAATTTTGGATGATTGAGCCGAAAATGGTCTCAATCGACTAGGTTGGACTCACTGATGACGAATGCGGTGTCAAAATCGATTCTGTCCGGCCGGCCGTCCGTCCGGCCGTAGACACGCTAACTGTCGACAGAAGCGAGTTAGCAACTTGAAACTTTCAGGATAGGTTGCGCATCAGAATGCCGCGGTTAAGTTCGTTAATGGGCCAAATCGGTCGAATAGTTTCGGAGTTATAGGCACTTGAAGTTTTGAGGTTATTTATTTTTTACTTCAAAAACCACTTGAGGGATTGGATTCAAACATGGCAGTAAGGTGGAGTATAACGACGCGCAACTTTGAGCCAAATTTCGTCAGGATCATAGTGTCAGTAAATTTCCAAAAAATTTTTTTTTTCGGAAACCATTCATCATATCCGAGAAACATTCCACCCACACTTTGAACTTCTAATTTCACAGCAGTGTACCAAATTTCAGTTCGATACGATCATAAGTTCTGGAGATATCGGGAAAAAATATGTCAAATTTCGAGGTTTTCTTCTCGATATCGTTGATTTTTTCGGTATAACTCCAGAAATACTGATTCAGTCCTGATAAAACTTCACAGCTAGTTTTGAGATGCTGAAAGACAACTTTATGCGAAATTTCGTGATAATTGTGTCATTAGAACAATTTGAAAAAAAAAATTTCTATGATTTTCTTATCATATCATCCTCATTAAATTCTGTATGAAACTTCGAACTGTTATTTTTCGATGAAGAACTGGATTTCAATTTGATCTGATCTGTATTTTTGGAAATATTGGAAAAATAAAATTTTGATTGGGTATATCTACGGAATCATTGGGTGGATTTTACCCATTCACGAATTCGGCCTTCGTAATTAAGGTCCAAACCTTCTCTACAAATATCGAGTTTCTAAGTTGTTTCTTTCGGAAGTTATTGTGTTTACGCAGTCGGCCGTTAGGGTGACCGTAAACGCAATAACTTCCGGAAGAAACAACTTAGAAACTCGATATTTGTAGAGTAGGTTTGGGGCTTAATTACGAAGGTCGAATTCGTGAATGGGTAAAATACGCCCAATGATTCCGTAGATATACCCATTCAAAATTTTATTTTTCCAATATTTTCAGAAATACAGATTTGATCGAATTGAAATCCAGTAATTTATCAGAAAAAAATTTCAAAAAGCATTGACGTGAAGGCAGCAGCTTTTGCGTGCATGTTCAAATTCGTTGCTGAAGCGGCCATCTACATTGAACATGCGCGCAAAAGTTGCTGCCTTCACGGCAGTGCTTTTTGAAATTTCTGTTATATTGTCTTTCTATCTCAGTGGGTTTCATCCTACTTTTATTTTTTTGGTTTGAAAAATTATCGACCCTGGTCTAATATTTATTTTCTGGGATTTAATATCCAGAATAAGTCATATTTTTCACTTAGCACTAGGAAATATCAACAAGTTCCTCAATTGAACCAATTTTACCACCCTGAAACTGTCATTTTTCAAATTTCGTTCGTGGAGCACTAAAGATTACTCTGTATTTCCCATTCTGGAATGGAATACATAATTAAATGCATGTCAAGGACACACTGAAAATAGATTATAACTTTTGAGATACACCCACGTGGGCAAAACTGAACAGAATATTGATCATAGAGAGTATTATTCTCGTTTGACATGACATATCTCACTTGTATCATGTAGGCTTGGAATAATTCCGAGAAAACATACTTCATCCTACTCCCAACAGTATAAATATTTTCAGAGGTATATAAAATTTGAGTTCCTGGAAAATGAAAGATGCAACGGGGGTTGATATACCTTTTCACTTCCATGAAAGGAAATATTATCTCTTGTTCGGATTTAAATAGAAACTGATTATATTCTAGAAGAGCACTGAAGTCAAGTCAGCCATTTCTCTTGATATTTTGGATGAACCTTCACGCCTACATTTTCGACAAAGAACTATATTTCAATCAATCGGCTCTGTATTTGGAAATATTGGAAAGATTGAATTTCAAGGGGATATATCTACGGAATCATGGGGCGAATTTTACCTAGTTTATTAAAATCGTAGGGAACCAGATATTAGTAGATCAGGTTCTGACCTCAATTACGAAGACTGAATTCGAGAATGGGTAAAATTCACCCAATCATTCCTCAGATATATCTATGGGAAATTTAGGTTTACCATTATTTCCAAATACACACATTCGATCGAATTGATATCTAATACTTGATTGTAAATTGACAGCGTGAAGGTTTCTGCAAAATTCGTTAGAATCATATGTGCGACATTGGCCTTCCATTAATTCCACCTTCGTAATCAAAATCAAGTTATTCTATGTAAATCTTTCAGAAGTTATTATGTTTATGGACAATCTAGCGGCCGATTGTCAACGTCACAACTTTCGAAAAAATCAGGAGGAGAGCTCGATGCAGGCGGCAAAAAATTTCTCGGGTGTACCACACCCATCAGAGACTTTTTTTAGCATATTTGTATCTTTAAAAACAGAGCATTTTTCTCAGGAGAAATTTCAAATTCGTCATCTGTGAGTCCAACCTAGTCGTTTGAGACCATTTTCGGCTCGAAAATTACAGACATTTGGACAAAAGGATAGCACGCTGTTCCCCTAGAACATGCGCGCAAGCAGCAAGGTTCAATGAGAATTTTTTCTTGAGCTCCATTCATAGCATTAAAAAAATCTTGTTGTGACTTACTTGAGAGGTTGGTCGTTTATGCATGAGATGTCATGAATTGGCGAGCTTCTAGAGATATCCAATATTATTTGCTCATATGTATTTTTTTGTCCTTCGCAACCGGAAGAGTTGAAAAGGGGAGATTTCCAGAAGCGGTCCAGTTCTGCAAAAAAAAAATATCTGAAGATAAAATTTTCACTGCCTTCTTTAATCTAAAATTCCGTTCGATTTTAGATTTTTTTCAACGAAGTAACCATTAAACTATTCGTTTCAGAACCTGTAAAATCAGAATCTGCAGTGTTTTTTTCACATTTCCCAGCAATTATGCAGTTTTCATATACATTGAGTTAATTTGAAAAACTACCCTTTAAAACCGAAGAATGCAACAACAAATTCAGTGAAATTTTTTTTTTAATCATGTTATCTGGAATTTTTTTCGCCACGTGGGATTCTCTAGTATTTTAGGAAATGCTATTAGTAATAAAATATTCATCATTTTCATCTTTCAACGCCTTTTTTGCTATCGTAACTATCCAGGTCTTTCTTTTATTTTTGGAAGTTCCAACAAAAAAGTCTGGCATTTTTGAAATGGCAATCGAATTAATTTCAATACAAGGTGTCACTCAACACCCCTTCCCATTTAGATTTCAGGGGATGCTGTCGTCATGCAGGGTTGATACAAATTTATGGGAAACAACCGAATAAAATGTACCCCACGAACTAGAAATTTCCTCTTTCTAATTTTTCTTGATTTTGCTTGGGGTCCGACATATTGTATGATGTCTGAATTTGAATCCTCTGAATCGGGTGTCCCAAATTAAGCGTTGACACACTGTATGAGTTTTAACCATTGTTTCTCGAAATTAATTCTAATGCAAAAAATTTAGTTAAATCCCAATTCATCAATGGAATTCTCTATAATATCTTCATTTTACGTGAGCTGTTACAATTTGAATATTTAATTTCAGTTATTTCAAACACAATCCATATTATTTTTCGAATTCATTCATCCTCACTAGAATGGTTACTTAAAATATCTTGAAAATAAAATAAAAATTTCAAAAAGCACTGCCGTGAAGGCAGCAACTTTTGCGCGCATGTTCAATGTAGATGACCGCTTCAGCAACGAATTTGAACATGCACGCAAAGGCTGCTGCCTTCATGGCAGTGCTTTATGAAATTTTCTACTGATAAATTACTGGATTTCAATTCGATCAAATCTGTATTTTTGGAAATATTGGAAAAATAAAATTTTGAATGGGTATATCTACGAAATCATAGGGCGGATTTTACCCATTCACGAATTCGACCTTCGTAACTGAGCCCCAAACCTACTCTACAAATATCGAGTTTCTAAGTCGTTTCTTCCGGAAGTTATTGTGTTTACGGTCAGCCTAACGGCCGACTGCGTAAACACAATAACTTCCGAAAGAAACAACTTAGAAACTCGATATTTGTAGAGTAGGTTTGGGGCTTAATCACGAAGGCCGAATTCGTGAATGGGTAAAATCCACCCAATGATTCCGTAGATATACCCAATCAAAATTTTATTTTTCCAATATTTCCAAAAATACATGTCAGATCGAATTGAAATTCATCGAAAAATAACAGTTCGAAGTTTCATTCAGAATTTAATGAGGATGATATGATAAGAAAATCAAAGAAATTTTTTTTTCAAATTGTTCTGATGACACGATTATCACGAAATTTCGCATAAAGATGTCTTTCAGCATCTCAAAACTAGCTGTGAAGTTTTATCAGGACTGAATCAGTATTTCTCGAGTTATACCGAAAAAATCAATGATATCGAGAAGAAAACCTCGAAATTCGACATATTTTTTCCCGATATCTCCAAAATATGATCGTATCGAACTGAAATTTGGTACACTGCTGTGAAATATAAAGCTCAAAGTGTAAGTGGAATTTTTATGTATATGATGAATGGTTTCCGAAAAAAAAATTTTTTTTTTTAATTTACTGACAATATGATCCTGACAAAATTTGACTCAAAGTTGCGCGTCGTTATACTCCACCTAACTGCCAAGTTTGAATCAATCGCTCAAGTAGTTTCCGAAATAAAAAATAAATAACTTCAAAACTTCAAGTGCCTATAACTCCGAAACTATTCGACTGATTTGGCCCATTAACGAACTTAACCGCGGCATTCTGATGCGCAACCTATCCTGAAAGTTTCAAGTTGCTAGCTCGCTTCTGTCGACAGTTAGCGTGTCTACGGCCGGACGGACGGCCGGCCGGACAGAATCGATTTTGACACCGGATTCGTCATCAGTGAGTCCAACCTATTAGATTGAGACCATTTTCGGCTCAATCATCCAAAATTACAGACATTTGGACAAAACGATAGCACGCTGTTCCCCTAGAACATGCGCGCAAAAAGTGTGATTGGTTTACATATGAGATAAATATATATTATAATAAATAATTTCTCGAAAACATATAGGTAACCGAATTTTCATGAAACCCCCAACGTTGATTTCTGTTGCATAATTCAACCTAAAAATTTTCACCCGGATGATTTCTACCTGTGGTCCCTGAGTTATGAAGAAAAATTTCAAAAAGCACTGCCGTGAAGGCAGCAACTTTTGCGCGCATGTTCAATGTAGATGACCGCTTCAGCAACGAATTTGAACGTGCGCGCGTACCAAATTTCAGTTCGATACGATCATAAGTTCTGGAGATATCGGGAAAAAATATGTCAAATTTCGAGGTTTTCTTCTCGATATCGTTGATTTTTTCGGTATTACTCGAGAAATACTGATTCAGTCCTGATTAAACTTCACGGCTAGTTTTAAGATGCTAAAAGACAACTTTATGCAAAATTTCGTGATAATCGTGTTATTAGAACAATTTGAAAAAAAAAATTTATATGATTTTCTCATCATATCATCCTCATTAAATTCTGTATGAAACTTCGAACTGTTATTTTCGATGAAGTAATGAATTTCAATTCGATCTGGTCTGTATTTTTGGAAATATTGGAAAAATAAAATTTTGATTGGGTATATCTACGGAATCATTGGGCGGATTTTACCCATTCACGAATTCGACCTTCGTAATTAAGCCCCAAACCTACTCTACAAATATCGAGTTTCTAAGTCGTTTCTTCCGGAAGTTATTGTGTTTACGGTCAGCCTAACCGCCGACTGCGTAAACACAATAACTTCCGAAAGAAACAACTTAGAAACTCGATATTTGTAGAGAAGGTTTGGACCTTAATTACGAAGGCCGAATTCGTGAATGGGTAAAATCCACCCAATGATTCCGTAGATATACCCAATCAAAATTTTATTTTTCCAATATTTCCAAAAATACAGACCAGATCGAATTGAAATCCAGTACTTCATCGAAAATAACAGTTCGAAGTTTCATACAAAATTTAATGAGGATGATATGATGAAAAAAACATATAAATTTTTTTTTTCAAATTGTTCTAATAACCCGATTATCACGAAATTTTGCACAAAGTTGTCTTTCAGCATCTTAAAACTAGCTGTGAAGTTTAATCAGGACTGAATCAGTATTTCTCGAGTAATACCAAAAAAATCAACGATATCGAGAAGAAAACCTCGAAATTTGACATATTTTTTCCCGATATCTCCAAAACTTATGATCGTATCGAGCTGAAATTTAGTACACTGCTGTGAAATTAGAAGGTCAAAGTGTGAGTATAATTTTTTTTGGATATGATGAATGGTTTCCGAAAAAAAAATTTTTTTGTAAAAAAATTTCGAAAAAAATTTTTTTTTAAATTTATTGACAATATGATCTTGACGAAATTTGGCTCAAAGTTGCGCGTCGTTATACTCCACCAAACTGCCAAGTTTGAATCAAATCGCTCAAGTAGTTTCTGAAATAAAAAATAAATAACTTCAAAATTTCAAATGCCTATAACTCCGAAACTATTCGATCGATTTGGCCCATTAACGAACTTAACCGCGGCATTCCAATGCGCGACCTACCCTGAAAGTTTCAAGTCGCTAGCTCACTTCGTTCGACAGTTATCGTGTCTACGGCCGGCCAACCGGCCGGCCGGTCGGCCGGACAGAATCGATTTTGACACCGGATTCGTCATCAGTGAGTCCAACCTAGTCGATTGAGACCATTTTCGGCTCAATCATCCAAAATTACAGACATTTGGACAAAACGATAGCACGCTGTTCCCCTAGAACATGCGCGCAAAAAGTGTGATTGGTTTACATATGAGATAAATATATAATAAATAATTTCTCGAAAACATATAGGTAACCGAATTTTCATGAAACCCCCAACGTTGATTTCTGTTGCATAATTCAACCTAAAAATTTTCACCCGGATGATTTCTACCTGTGGTCCCTGAGTTATGAAGAAAAATGCTGCAAATTGTGTTGTGAAAAACCAATGAATTATGAATAACATATAAGTTTTATTTAAGATATCAGTGGTTTTAGCGTATTCAACTGAGAAAATAATAAACCCTTGTGTAAAATTTGCAGCGTTTTTCTATCAGACTTCTTCTTCATTTCATTCGAATAATAAGCATTCAAACCGCTTCAATGTTACACGGGATAAGATAAACTATTCCCAGAATAGATAGCACTGGCAGAGAACAATATAATTGATTAGTAGCTATGATCGAATTATCCATTTACCATTAACGACAAAACATCAATTCAACATTATCCCCTTTCAACAGTACGTTTCGGTTTATTACATTGAAATAGGGACTATCTGTTATGTTCCAATATTGAATGCCATTTGGTTCAGAGAGGTTCTTCGAACAGCAGTTCGAATCGACCATCATTACCTCATTAGCAAATGAGGTAATGATGGTCTTTAATGATTACAATAGGTGTATAGATTTCAATGATGAGTACAGAAATTTTCAATAGGTGTGAAAATGTGTTGCTTGAATCAAGATAAATAAAATTCGTAAGCTGATGACACTTGTTTAAGTAGTGTTTGATTCAAGTTTCCGAAGAGTAAAATAAGACCATTTTGGAGGAGGAACCATGACTAAGATAAGCCAAAAATTGCATTTTTCAGGAGACAAAAAATAAGTCTTCGATTCAGGACCAAACAAAATTAATTCGACAATTTACTTGCCATAGAATTGACAAATTAACAAAGATCCCTCAATTTTTCTACTCCATGGTAACTTATAAATGGTCGAATGGTTGTTTTTTGGTCCTGGTCGATTATTCTTGTTCTGCCCAACATTTTTTTCGCAACTTTTTCGTATGCACAGTACTTGGTGGACCCAGGTTGGTCAGAAAGACACTAGAGTACCTCTCCGACTAATAGGTCAAAATGTTCGCTTGATGTTCCCAGATATACAGGCTGTTCCAGGTTCAATCAGAATACATTTGGATGTAGGTTCAGAATCTCAAGGAAAGTTCTTACTGAAAAGTTGTATTGCTTCAAGGGTACGACTTTATGTGGAACCTTTTATAATTTTTTCAGAGTGGAACAAAGATGAATGCTATTTGCGTTATCAAAATGACCTTCGAAATATCAATAAGTTGATCCTAAGTGACGGGAAAACTTACATGAGGGTGGTTTAATGTTGTTCAAAAACAGATCAGGACCTATTATATTTTTTTCTACGATAAGAACTCCAGAAACAATGAAAAAAACTCTTCAAAAATAACGTTTTTTCAACATTAATTTTCAAATCATTACATAAAGTGAAAGATAATGGTGAAAAAATAAAATATCCGTCCTGAACCTTCATCCAAATTCATTTCCTGGTCCACCTTGTATATATGTTTAATTTTTTTCTGTTTCGAAGAATATCGATTCAGTTGAGTCTTGGTAGTCAAATTTGAACGATAAAGATTTAAATGATTAAGCCAAATTTAGTGAGGATAGTAGTATGAACATTTTGAAAGAAATCACGATAATTGGATGAGACTCCAAAAGTACCAGCTTCGTTGATATTTATTGAGTTATTTTTCTATTTCAATTGTAATTGTAATTCATGCTAAGTGACAGCAGAGACAATAAATTTTCCTGCAAAAATAATGGTTAGAACTAACCAAATATATAATTCGAAAAAAATGGTACAATTTTCATCATCGAATTTTTTTTATTGAGTTTAATTAAATGGTTTTATTTTTCTAGTGAAAAGGTAGCAAACTACCGGCCAAAATAAACTTTTAACGCAATTAAAACACATAGACGAG
Organism: Myrrha octodecimguttata; assembly: GCA_958510865.1. Taxonomy (NCBI): domain Eukaryota; kingdom Metazoa; phylum Arthropoda; class Insecta; order Coleoptera; family Coccinellidae; genus Myrrha; species Myrrha octodecimguttata. The sequence continues at coordinate 28,101,923 of OY294065.1, read as the reverse complement.
CTATTTACAAGGTTAAATTGGTTATGAAGACCTAAGTGAGCTATGCAGAATCTTCTAAATAACATTGTTAAAACAATGGAAACAATTATTTCTGTGGTAAAAATATTTCAAACTTTATGTGTATGTTTCTTCCTACTTTTGCACTTGTTCTCATGACTTCATTTCTTCCAAATTTCATTCAGTGAAATATTGAGAGTAAGATAATTTGTCAAATTTCATTTCTCATTTATTATAAGAGACGAATTTTTGAGATCATTTCTTCTGATTCAGTTCATTGAATTTATTGTCATGCTCAACAAAAGAAGTTAAGCCACTACAATATCGATTCTATTGTATCATTAAATACACCACTTGTAGACTCTTTTTACTTTAAGTAAAGACAACTTTTTATTGTTATTTTTATTTCGGTTGGATTTCACATGAAATTGTGAGACTACGAATATAAAAGATATAAGTTGATTACTGTCATAATATTCACTTTTGACTTGATTGATTTAATGAGAGGAGAATACTGCATAATATTTTGAAATTTATTCTAATTTAAACACCCCTATTCGAATTGGTACACCTTGCACAATCTGAGTGAGACCCATAATGAAATTTCATCTTCTCTTCTTCTTTAAAGATATGATATTAATGTATGGCGATAGTTTCGAATTTTTTCCGTTAACATTTGAATTTTTAAAATTTTCTTTCATAGAAAAATTTGCAAAGCTAAGCTTACCCGTACGTTTCTTACAATTTATTTATCAGCATGTCAAGACAGTGAAGCTTAGGTACAGGTGAAAAAATTCATAAGTCCTGAAATTAAGTGGCTCTAACCTGCTATGAAGGGATGATGTAATCCTGCTACCCCATCCTAATTTCTCCACTCGCTAGCACTGTGTCTGTCTATGGCCATTTCTTCCTGTGGCTGCCAAACGTGTTTACCGCTTTCGTTTACGACAAAGACTTAGCGAGTTATGTGGGGCATTAGGTTCTTCTGAAAAAGCCCAGTATTGATTTCCCCTTTTATCTGCTACGAGAACGCTGACCTGAAAAACCTTCTTAATATTACACTATGCGATGTTGCCTATATTATCACATCCTTCGCCCTTTGCTACCGAGAATGCGCACGCCGGAAAACGTGAATCTCGCGTACATCCGGGAAAAGCTGGAAAATTGTCGCAAAGATTTTTTTTTAAATATTCAGATTGGAACAAAAAACAATAGTATCGACATAACTTCGATCTATGCATTCGCCTTTTTGAAGCTTCTGGGTCTTGACTGTATTTTTCCGATTTAAGTGCAAGATATGGCCAAGTTTATATTAGTTTTCAAGGTGTTTTCTAGGTTTTTATCGAAAAAAATTATTGAAAATTGAATTAAAATTGTTATTTATACGAAACGCCTTTGTGGATTGCAGGATAGAAAAATTGTGGCCCAATAAACAATATTGAAATAACGCAAACGATCGGCAAAGTGAACTGTAACGTTTCAGAAACTAAATCTGACTTCTTCATTAGACAAACGAAAAACTTTGTGGAATTATTTTCTAGTTTGCCTGATAAAAGAGTCGCATGAAGACTCTGAAATCTTACAATTCACTTTTTTGATCCTTTGCAATGTTCCGGTATTATTCATTAGGCATTTTTACTGGAAACTGCTATTGACAAATAGTTAAAATCCTGCAATCCGAAAGAGTGTCTTGATTGGTTGTTCTTATTGTATAAATCCACCGATTTTGTTTTAACGCGCTTTTTCTGGGGAACAGGGCAATATCATTTTGCCCAAGTGTCCATAATTTTCGAATTTTAAGCCGAAACGACTAGGTTTGACTCACCGATACTGGTGTCAACTTCAATTCTGCGCTGTCGACCGTTTTATCAACAAATTTCGAAGGAATATAACGACTTGAAACTTTTGAACCAGGTTGCGTATCGATATGCCACGGTTCCAATTTTGAGGTAATTTCCTCCATATCACAAATAGTTTTGATGCAATCATATCATAGCTTCGATGCAGGATAACGAAGCGCAACCTCATGCAAATTTTCGAGGAAATCGTATCGTTGGGAAATTCAAAAGCAAACATTTAAAAAAAAATTTTCATTTCGGAAACCGCCCATCAGATTTCCATGAAAGTTGACACACACATTGAGAAGGCAACAGTGAACAACAGGGTATCAAATTAAGCTAGTTCATCTCATAAATATTAGGAAAAAATATGTCTAATTTATATTGCCCCCGGAAAATTCCAGCCAAGGAAAGCAGGCAACAGTGCAAATTGTACCTTGCGCGGACATGTTCCTGCAAGTTTTTATTCGAACTTCGTGCGGCGCATGCGCGGCCAATGTCGTTACATTGCGGAATTGTCATAGCTAAACGTGAAACCGTCAAAGCGCTTGCTCTTTCTCTTTAGTGAATTCTCCGGAAAATATTAGCGTATCACCCTCCTAGAATGAGAGGCCTGAAACGCGCTGATTGCTGCCGAGAAAAGTTTCATTACATGTTGCCTGCCATTCAGCCCTCTCAAGAAATGATTCGAGAAAGCAGTCAGAAAGCTTTTGCGCGCTCTTCATATTCATATCATAATTATTTCAACTATGTATTTTCTGAAAAAATCCAAATCTATACGCCAAGCGTATAGCGCTTTGGTTCTCACGTATAAATATGATTGAAGATATTTTCAGGCACACAAATTCAGTGAATTTTTTTTTTCACTTGTAGAAAAAACTGACGCGAGGTTGTAGGGAGCTTCTCGTTTGAGCAGTGGCATGTCTCGATGTATGAGGTCGGGGGGGCGCAAATTGCAAAGATTGTAGGTTGAGCGGCATGGGTAGTAGGAAAGCTCGAAAGACTTATTTCTTATATATTTGTATCTTTCAAAAAAGAGTAAGACAGCACAGAACATTTTTCTCAGGAGAAAATTTCAATTTTTGTCAAGCTCTGCAGTAAGATTAATTAATTGTTTAAATATTCCGTGATTCTCAGAGATGTCCCTTTCATCGTGAGCTCTAAGGGCCAAATAAAAAGTATGAGACTATTTTAGACACTTCCAGAGTATTAGATAAATGGAAACTATCTTTTGTTACACACAGACCATAGGCGGTACAGCCGGTACAACTGTATGAAATATTCATCTGAGTTGGAAAACGGAAGAAATTTCAGAAAGTCTCTTAATGGAAATAATGTTGTTCGTATGGAACGGACTTCCTGAAATATTCACTATTCAAGGCATGATTTAGGATACCTACGCTAAAACATAGATTCTCTTTTCTAAAAAATGGACTGTTATATTTAAACTTTCTTTTCTAGCAGGTATTAATCCTCATATAACTTTACGTTCGTTTGATATTGAAACTCTGAACCATGATGCAAGTGAAACAAGTGAAGTGAAGTTTATTCATGGCATTATACGATGAAGATGATCAAAAATTTCAAACTTTCATAGAGAAACAATCTTTTCTTTGACGCCTACTCACAGAATACAAATATATATCGACACTCTGCATATATATTTGTATTCTGTGCTCTGCATGTCGTAAACTGTTGATAACTTCATGTTAAGAAGACCACAAGTTCAAAGACTTATGTTTATTCTGTTCTGTGACGAGTTCTGTCTATAGTTCTGTGACGACAACATACAACGGAAAAATTTGAATTGTACTTTTTATATTTTGATGTTCTGTGCTTTTTATATTTGATGTTCTGTGGTTTTTTCATAGTTTTTTTCTTTACTTCTTTCAAGCCTAATAGCACAGAATACAAATATATATTAATAATAATGAAATAATAAATAATGAAACATGTGGTCGAATTATCTGACCCATTTTTTCTCACCTTATATACGCCGAAAAAAGTTCCCATTGCTACGATAGTTAGAATAGAAATAGAAAATATAATGTCTGAATTTAAATCTAAAGGAAAATTTAAATCAGAACCATCAGGCAAATATTTCAAGGTAAGAATAATGGTTGTACAGGGTGCGGCAAATGAGATGGTGCAGTTTTGATGGGCGACTACAACCGCTGCGGTGGTGATGGAACCTGGGAGGGGGCACATTGTGTACTGCCCTGTATGCCAGGCAGTTGAGAGCTATTCAGATCGGGTTCATTTGATCGCCCTAGATCAGGATCCTTGCTGCTGGGCCCGGGATATTGGGTAGTGTTATAGTCATTTTAGAGTGGAGAGCATCGGGGTTTCACTGTTCGCACATTGGTTGAAAAATCAGTAGTGATGAAGACCACTTTCGTCTGTCTGGAACCGTAAACAAACAAAATTACCGTTATTGGTCGGACAATAACCCACGATGAATTCATGAGAGACCTTTACATTCCCTCAAAGCAACTGCATGGTGTGCCATCTCCAAATTTGGGGTCATTGGGTCATACTTTTATAAGGAGGATGGTCGTACAACAACCCTCACTGCTCGGGGTAATGTTTCGATGCTTGAAATTTTTTTGAGCCAGAATTTGACCATTTGCTATTTTTTCCTGTGGGGCTACCCCAAGGACAAGGTTTTCAGGCATCGTCCTCGCAATTAAGAGGAAGTGAAGATCCGCAATTGATATGTGCCAGAGAGCAGTTGGAAAACTTCAGAAATCGCCTACATCAGTGCATCGCTTCTGGAGGATATTATCTTGCTGATGCGATCTTTAAAACTTGAGTGAACTAATGGGTTGTGCTGAATCAAGAAGAATAAACTATTTTCTCATTTATTGTGAAAATTATTATTGATAGCCATTTGAAACTGCACCATCTCATTTGCTGGATCCTTTATTAATATTTCAGTAAAATAGTGTTGAGGACTTTTTTTGACGCACTTATTTTGGGCGGAATCAGCTCAACAGTCTTGAATTTATAGCACATGCTATGAGAAATGTTAATAAAACCAGCATATTTCATTCACGTTTATAAAGTCAGGCGTTTTAGCCATGAGAGTTTGACACAATCCATTCCACTCTGTATAATTGAATTTTTTTTTTTTAATTATCCTGTCAGATAACTATGCAACATTGCACGTTCTACATAAAGTAAGTAGTAGTTACATATGTAATTAAATCAAACCTTTGATAAAATATGTAGTAATTGACCTCTCAAGGAATAATTTTGATTTTGATGACATTTCACGAATGCCAACGCCACTCAGTTCTAGTAACATAAACGTGATACATTAATTTCAAGGCCCACTGACTAACTTTATAAAAAGTGAATGGAGTATACATAATAAAATTATAATATTCCTTGTGGCAACATAAATATAATACTTAGTTTGGGTTAACAGCCAAGAGCTACTTTGTTTTTATAAATAACTGTGATAAGATTTGTTTCAGGCCCCCAAAATTCCCTCTATTGAATCAAATAATTCTCCACTTCCGGATATGGATAAAGAAGAAACCATGATGAAGACGAAACTGTCAAATGCAATGGAGCTTTCTGCAGAGACATAGGTGAAGAGTGTGAAGACCCATGTCTCTGCAGAAAGCTCCATTGCATTTGACAGTACAAACTCCATCAACGCTGTCTAGTGTTGAAAAAGAAAGTAGTGTCAGCCTGACGGCCGACTGCGTAAACACAATAACTTCCGAAAGAAACAACTTAGAAACTCGATATTTGTAGAGAAGGTTTGGACCTTAATTACAAAGGCCGAATTCGTGAATGGGTAAAATCCACCCAATGATTCCGTAGATATACCCAATCAAAATTTTATTTTTCCAATATTTCCAAAAATACAGATCAGATCGAATTGAAATCCAGTACTTCATCGAAAATAACAGTTCGAAGTTTCATACAGAATTTAATGAGGATGATATGATGAGAAAATCATAGAAATTTTTTTTTTCAAATTGTTCTAATAACACGATTATCACGAAATTTTGCATAAAGTTGACTTTCAGCATCTTGAAACTAGCTGTAAAGTTTAATCAGGACTGAATCAGTATTTCTCGAGTAATACCGAAAAAATCAACGATATCGAGAAGAAAACCTCGAAATTTGACATATTTTTTCACGATATCTCCAAAACTTATGATCGTATCAAACTGAAATTTAGTACACTGCTGTGAAATTAGAAGGTCAAAGTGTGAGTATAATTTTTTTTGGATATGATTAATGGTTACCGAAAAAAAAATTTTTTTGTAAAAAAATTTCGAATAAAATTTTTTTTTTAATTTACTGACGATATGATCTTGACGAAATTTGGCTCAAAGTTGCGCGTCGTCATACTCCACCAAACTGCCAAGCTTGAATCCAATCGCTTGAGTAGTTTCTGAAATAAAAAATAAATAACTTCAAAACTTCAAGTGCCTATAACTCCGAATCTATTTGACCGATTTGGCCCATTAACGAACTTAACCGCGGCATTCTGATGCGCAACCTATCCTGAAAGTTTCAAGTAGCTAGCTTGCTTCTGACGACAGTTATCGTGTCTACGGCCGGCCGGCCAGCCGGACGGCCGGCCGGCCGGACAGAATCAATTTTGACACCGGATTCGTCATCAGTGAGTCCAACCTAGTCGATTGAGACCATTTTCGGCTCAATCATCCAAAATTACTGACATTTGGACCAAACGATAGCACGCTGTTCCCCTAGAACATGCGCGCAAAAATGGCACGATACACGCTTCAACAATAACGCATTGAAATTATTAAAATTCACTATAAAAATTTTGCTAAAAGCACTGCCGTGAAGGCAGCAGCTTTTGCGCGCATGTTCAATGTTCAATGACCGCTTCAGCAACGAATTTGAACATGCACGCAAAAGCTGCTGCCTTCACGGCAGTGCTTTTTGAATTTTTTTTTTTGATAAATTACTGGATTTCAATCCGATCTAATCTGTATTATTGGAAAAATAAAATTTTGAATGGGTGTATCTACGCAATCATTGACCGGATTTTACCCATTCACGAATTCGACCTTCGTAATTAAGCCCCAAACCTACTCTACAAATATCGAGTTTCCAAGTCGTTTCTTCCGGAAGTTATTGAGCTTACGGTCAGCCTAACGACCGACTGCGTAAACACAATAACTTCCGAAAGAAACAACTTAGAAACTCGATATTTGTATAGAAGGTTTGGACCTTAATTACAAAGGCCGAATTCGTGAATGGGTAAAATCCTCACAATGATTCCGCAGATTATACCCATTCAAATTTTTATTTTTCCAATATTTCCAAAAATACAGATCAGATCGAATCGAAATCCAGTACTTCATCGAAAAATTACAGTTCGAAGGTTCATACAGAATTTATGAATTTAATGAGGATGATATGATAAGAAAATCACAGATTTTTTTTTCAATTTGTTCTAAATAAATGACACGATTATCACGAAATTTTGCATAAAGTGGTCTTTCAGCATCTTCAAACTAGCTGCGAAGTTTTATCAGGACTGAATCAGTATTTCTCGAGTTATACCGAAAAAAACAACGATATCGAAAAGAAATCCTCGAAATTTGACATATTTTTTCCCGATATCTCCAAAACTTAAAAATCGTATCAAACTGAAATTTAGTATACTGCTGTGAAATATGAAGCTCAAGGTGTGAGTGGAATTTTTTTTTGGATATGATGAATGGTTTCCGGAAAAAAAAATTTTTGGAAAAAAATTTCGAAAAAAAATTTTTTTTTTAATTTACTGACAATACGATCCTGACAAAATTTGGCTAAAAGTTGCGCGTCGTTATACTTCACCTAACTGCCAAGTTTGAATCCAATCGCTCGAATAGTTTCTGAAATAAAAAAAAAACAACTTCAAAATTTCAAATGCCTATAACTCCGAAACTATTTGACCGATTTGGCCCATTAACGAACTTAACCGCGGCATTCTGATGCGCGACCTACCCTGAAAGTTTTAAGTTGCTAGCTTGCTTCTGTCGACAGTTATCGTGTCCTCGGACAAACTGTTCATCACATTGAAAAAAGAGGTTCCACTAAGACTTTGAGTTTCGTATTTCACTGCAGTGTACGGAATTCCAATTTCAGAACGCGATGATTTATTATTATTGGGATAATTGGAAATTTGCAGCGTTTTTCTTTTTAACTCTCAGGGACCACTGGTCGGAAATCATCCGGGTGAATATTTTTAGGTTGAGTTATGCAGCAGTAATCATCGATCAGAGTTACATGAAAATTTGGTGGTAAGTTTTAGAAAAATAATTTTTTTTCCCCTGAAGAAGAGGTGGTTATTCTAACATCAAAACAAAATCATTGAGAATATTTGTTTAAGGTTTCACTCTCAATATTTTCGTTTGAACATTCTTTCTATCCCCTTCAAAATAGGGATGGTTGTTATACCATTGTATACAATGGTTATACCTAGTTCGTTTTTTGTTGTGTCTTCGAGATGGTCCCAGTTTAGAATGGGATTCAGGGTATTCCAATAAAATGGGTTATATAATAACCTCGATTTCATTGGAAATCTGGGAAGGGCGCGACCTATCCCATATAAAAAAATGTACGTTGAAATATATATCAGGGTGTATTCTCATTCCATTTCTATGTGTTTCAACCTTGGAGATTTCATTAGAAACGAAATCTCCTATTGAAACACAGCACAGAATACAAATCATAGACAAGATATATTATATTATTATTATATATTGATACAAATATATACCTATATTGATACAAATATATACCTACTCGCCTACTCGTCGAAAACATAGAATAGCAATAAGCTTCATCTAGTCTATGACTGAGTTACATATCCAGCACAGAATACAAATATCCAGACAAGTTTAATCAGTCTTCTATTCTGTGACTGAGATTTTAGTCTTTAGTTATATGCAGTTCGATGGGGCGCATACACAAGATATAAAGACAATAGCATTACATAACAATAGTATATATTTGAAACGGAAAGACCGAAAACTTCTTAATTTTTTCAATCGTGAATATGATATATATATAAGTGTTTTTCTACTAATCAACTTTAACATCTTCGGTTTCTCAAACATTTCTCCTTTTAAATCACTATAAATGACCAGTATATAAAGACCAATGATAGATAATACATAGTATAAAGATCATGTTGTCTTTTTACAATTATGTGACGTTCCACTTAAAAAACCCACGAATTATTTCAGTAAACCTTCAATAAGTGTTTCGAACTGTGAACAAAAGTTTCCGGTGAAATAAGAAAATCAATTAACCAGACAGATGTTTCGGTCCGTGCGTGACCATCCTCAGATATGAAGCACAATTAATAAGTTTCTTACAGGACTAAGATTCCAAAAGTTATTCTGCTCAAGTAGGAACGGCAGACAGAGTAGTCTGAAGTAAAAGTTTCAGACCATTTCCGTTTGAATTTTCCGGATATACTGACATTTCGAAGAAATTACAGTGTTGAAAAATTATGATAAAGCATTCAATACAAAATACTCATTCGAAATACAATCGTTCGGAAATGAAGTATCAAGCCTATTGTCTTTTTGATACTAAAGATTTCGCAGAGTTTGAACATTTCGTAATATGATTTGTCTTTGACCAGAAAATTCGGTAATTATAACAGCTAACTCAGTCAATTAATATAGATAAAGAAGACAATGAATAATTACTGTTTTTCAAACGATGTACGAACACGTTGATAATGCGGTTAAATCAGAGTAGGTAATTATATAAAGGAACAGTTTTCATATTAAAAAGTATCGAGTCGGTGTTGTGAGCTGTTGAACAAAAATGAATATACCGATTTTCATGTTGGTCCTTTTTATCCTCATTACCAAATGGAAGGGTGAGTTCCTAACTATGCTCATAATTACATTTTGATCAGGAATCTTTGCAATCTATGAATATAATTTCAGTAAAAAACGCACAGAACATCCGATATTGTTTTTCTAATTAGAATAGGGTGTCTCAAAAAAATCAAATCAGCCGTTTTTGCGCGCATGCTCAAATTCGCGGATAAAAAAAATTTACAGAAAAATTTCTGTTAGTTTAGTAATGATGCGATCCGGACATTTTGCTAGTATTTACGTGTCGGTATTCAAACACTAAGTTTCAATTCAACTGTTCGAATGAGAGGAATTTACCTCGAAACTAAAATGAGTATACCTTCGAAACCGCCTATTAAGGAACTTGATCGTCACATTCTCAAGGGAAACCTACCCTGACAGATTCAAGTCGCTAAGTTTTTCTGTTCTAAAGCTATCATGCCCACAGCCGAAATGTAATCCAACACTTGGCTGAAAAAACCGCTCTTTCAAGTGGAGAGTTAGACTTGAGATAGTCAAGTTAGGTCTCCTCCTAGTTTGATGATGCGTCTAACGGTTTATGACATATAGCCATTTAAAATGTTCAGGATATAACCTCAATATTTCGAAAAATACTGATGCGATCAGATTGAAACATAACAATACTTGGAAAATGGCGATATGCAAAATTAAGAGAGTAATTGAAATGTCACCTCGATAGGATACTTATTTTTTATAATACCTCAAATAGTTTTCGGGTGTTTCTCCCAGGAATTAATTTGCGCACAATCGGCCGCTAGGATGATTGTAAACACAAGAACTTTTAAAATTCATGAATGGGGGTAGAATCCGTCATATAATGCCCACAAAATAGATCAACAATAGTTTTCATCCAAGTACTAGACCTTAATTTGATCGGATAAGTTCCCCTTCTCAAGTTCTAAATGATATAATTGGCTAATGATAACTTCAAATAAGTACAGGGTTTTTCAACAAGAACTTTGTTTTTCAATGTGGTAACACCGGCACCACAAGACAGTTTTGACATTTAGTTTTTTGACGTATTCGCAGTATATGCTTTGGAAATTGTTACAATGAATTCAATTTCGCTCGAAAATCGCATTAAAATAATTCAAATTCACTATGAAAATGGTCGTTCTGTTAAAATTACATTTCGTAAAATTCGTGATATTTTCGGACAACATAAACGTCCTTCTGAGACCGCTGAATTTTGGCCTATTATTGATGACATGGATGTCACTGAAATGTGGTTTCAACAAGACGGTGCCACATGTCCCACAGCGAATGAAACGATCAATTTATTGCAAATCAAATTTCCCGATCGCATAATTTCGCGAAATTCAGCTGTCAAGTGGCCGGCCAGATCGTGTGATTTAACACCACTGGATTATTTTTTGTGGGGCTATGTTAAAGACAGAGTTTATACGGAGCCAATCGAATCGATTGCAGCCTTAAAACTCAAAATCCGTGATGTCATTAACGAAATAGACCCTTCATCTTGCCAAAAAGTGATTAAAAATTTTGATGAAAGAATCAACGTCTGTCAGCGTGGTCGTGGTGGACATTTGTCAGATATCATTTTTCATTCATAATTGCCGAACTTTTCTCTTTGTAATACAATAAAAATTTCATTCATTTTCCACTAAATTCTTTGTTTTTTTTTGTTTTCAAAAACAAAGTTCTTGTTGAATAGCCCTTTATATACAATATCTTTTGAGAAAGAACATTACATTCTCTGGAATATCAAACATAGCAAGTATAAACAAATCACATTATTAATAGAAGAAGTGCAGACGGGGTACTATAAATTTTTATGTATGCTACAAAAGCAAGGATAGAAAACTCAGCTAAAATTCTGTCTCCCCATGTAAGTGTAGCGAATTGAAATTTGCTTGAAGAATATTCATAATGGGTGGCGTATTTTTCATTGGAACAGAAATGTTTTCTTCCTTTTGATAAAATATCTTGATTGATAAATCTGCAACAGAAGGAGAGGTAGGCATTCATCAAGAAGCAGTAAATAATTTTACCTACATCTGCTCTTTGAACAGGAGGGTCTTTCGACAAGGTCTGGTCTTCCAAGCAATGATATTCAAAATCCTCAGGTGAACGAAGAACGCTTCAGGCCCCTTATAGTGGGAATTCAGCTCCCGTGAATTCGTAATTCATAACTTTTCACTTAAAATCTAATAAAATATCGAGAATGAACTGAAAAACTTGCGACATATTATATATATATATACAGAGTGTAACAGCCAAATGGAATAAATGAGGGCGTGTTGGAAAGAACGCTCGGACACGTCGATTTGTAATTTTAAATGCGCATATTTTTCAAGAAAATAATATTATATAGGGTGTTCCATGTGACCGTGGCCAATACCAACTTTCTTATTTCAAATGCAACCCCCTGTATATTACTTATTTTTTCGATTCTTCAGAGAATTCTATACACAATTCATGCACAATGTCCTATACCTATCTTCAACTATTTCGGAAATATTAAGTGTTTTCAGATTTAGTGCAAAAATCAACGTTTTGAATAAAAATTATTTCATTTCACAAATTCGGTACATTACACTTAAAACCTAATAAGTAATACTGATTATTTCTTGATAATTAAAAAAAAAACATTAATGTCAATGTGGGAAATGTTCAAAATGCTCTTGGCAACATGCTAATCTGGTGTAGAATTGTCTTCTAACGTTACTCAACATATCAGGCGTGACCGATATAATCGCAAGTGTGATACGGTTTTTTAGGTCATCTAAGTTTAAGGGTTTTTTTTTTGTTTTTTTTAATTTCTTCTCAGTAATGGTTTTTGCTTACTTTCTTCATATCAAGAGATAAATGGAAAATAAGTATTGAGTGTAATGTATCGAATTTGTGAAATAAAATAATTTTCATTTAAAATGTTAATTTTTGTAAAAAATCTGAAAACACTTAATATTTCCGAAAAAGTTGAAGATAGGTATAGGACATTGTACATGAATTATGTCTAGAATTTTCTGAAGAATCGAAAAAATAAATAATATACAGGGGGTTACATTTGAAACAAAAAAGTTGGTATTGGCCACGGTCGCATGGAACACCCTATATAATTTTATATTCTTGGAAACTATGCGCATTTAAAATTACAAATCGACGTGTCCGAGCGTTTTTTCCAACACGCCCTCATTTATTCGTTATCGAATTTATTCCATTTGGCTGTTACACTCTGTATATAATTCTTTTGAGATTGAGCCTTACATTCTTTGATATATCACAGTGTTAGCAGAGGAAATGTAAAGGGGGTACCATACATTTTTGCATATGATACAAGAGCACAGATAAAAACCTCAGGAAAAACTCTGTCTCCCCGTATAAGTGTAGTAATTTGTTAATAGAAGATAGGTGGCATCTTTTTCATTGGAAAATAATTTTTTCGTCATCTTGAATTCATTTCGACAAAATATCTTGACATAATATCTGAAACAGAAAACCAGAAGGAAGCAGTAAATAATATCACCTACATTTGCTCATGACCGAGAGGGTCTTTCGACCAGGTTCAGTCCTCCAAGCAATGATTTTCAGATCCTCGGATAAACAAAGACACTACAGGCCCCTTTATTGGGGAATCCTCTCCCATACATACATAATTGTTCATTTCGAACTAGAAATCTAATAAAATATCGGGAATAAAGTGAAAAACTTGTGACATGTATTATGTCAGGATGACATAATACATATAAGGGGTATAACACCGATATTGTGTGATCCATTAACAACCGTATCATTCCAGACCATTTTCGTACAAAATTAGGAAAATACAGACATCTGGAAATAACTATAACACAATGGTCCCTAGAACATGCGCGCAAAAATTGCAATCATTCCATCTCATTTTGAAACAATAGATGAGAATGAGGGTAAGAACAATAATAATCAAAGTAGACAGGTAATAATCATATAATGTCATTTTCTTAATGAGTATACATTGTACATAATAATATTTAGACAATATCTTCACAGCTTCTCTGCACTAAATATGAAAGACACCACATCTATTCTGAGTTTCATGCCTTATGAATATTAAGAATGGTAAAAATCGAACCAAAACTTATCTAAAATGTTCACTCTTCCTCTCATAAGGCTTAAAAATTGATTAAATATAAAATATTCCTTATATGTGAAAGTGATAAAATATCCAAAGAACACATCGAAATAATTCATGTGGAGCACTAGACCGTTAAGAATCACTAAACAGTGGAGTATTTGTTTTAAACCTTTAAGACATTGATATTTATGAGAATTCTTTAGAATACACCGAGACAATAACTGGCAAATATATCATTTAATACTTGAGGCTTTCTTAGGTATAAAAATTGGAGCATATTTTTCAGATCATAATTTCAACCCTTCATCCGTAAAATGGGTCTACAATATTGTTCAAATTACATTTGGCGTTTGTTGTCTTGTGTATATTGAAAAATTGGCAATTACGTATCTGTTGAGTCATTATCAACCCCCTTTAATTTGTAAAACATTAGAATATCTCTACCTAACTGCTATGGAATATCAGTCTTAGAAATTAATTTCTTGTAAAATATACAAAACTATAAATACATAAGATTATATATATCTATTGAAAAATTGAGAATAAATAACATCATTGGGCACCATACTAAAATATCGACCATTTTATTTTTACCAAGATTCGTTTCCAATTGTTATTATATTGTCACAAATATTACCATCACTGAACTTTGGTTATAGAATGATCACAACATGCACAAGCTTAAACTGTTATGATGAACAGAAATATCATTAAAAAGCACCATTGTCACATAAGATTCAAATGGAAAGATGAATATTTTTGTGTACATTAGTTTGAGGCCAATGGAAAAAGCTAGAAACAATATTATACATGTGTAGTTATGAATAATTGTGGCTATACGATAGTTTTATTCAAGATTATTATTATGTCAAAGGATGGACATTCATGGTGTGCAATACATATTTAATTAGCTCCTACTGAATCAAATTTCATATCGACAAAATATACAAAACTTAAAATAACCCCAGGAGTTCATCATTTGAAAAAATGTAAGAGAATATCCCCAAATGTCATTTCAGTATAAAATACCTAAGTAAATAAGGTAATTGTCTAGGAGATCGCATAACGCTCTAAATTTCATGAAAAAATCAGTACTTACTAATTTCAGTATGAAAATCACAAATCCGAAGTCAAAAAAGGTCGCTCGCTTCTAGTTTTTCCAAAAAAAATTCATAAACTTCTTCGAGGTCACTGAATTTTTCTCGCTGAATTTCGCTATTACACTCTATCAGGAACCATTCCCTTGATAGCTATTGATTATAAAAGCATCAATATAAAGATTTCAAGTAATTTTCGTTACAAAAATTACCAGGAATTGTTAAAATAAATTGATATCCTCATTGTTTACAATTTCCCTTTTTGACGTACGCGGGTACGCGTACAGCACTATATCATGCAGGGTTGCCAGTGCCAGTCAATTTCCTGAATCTATTGTGCCGGGGAAATTTTGAAGGATATTCATTTTCAAAATTGGTTTTTAGTCAATATAAGTTGTTAAAGTATAGTTTTCTTTAAGTATTATATTCCAAATTTCCATTTCCGAGTTCAGGTTATTCTTGCTTGGTTCGAAATACTAAATTCTAGCGGTCGCCCTGCCATGGGTGAACACAGTCGCGTTAGTCGCAGGTGGTTTAATAACTAATGAAAATGTTTAGTTCAGAAGATATTAAGTGCTTGGTTATGATAGGTTAGTTTAGTTTAGGACAGTGCCAGTTCGAATCTGAAAAGTAAATTAATTAACTCTTCTGATTCGAACTGGCACTGTTCTAAACTAAACTAACCTAACCAAGTACATTAACCTTATTTTTCCATTGTGTGCTTTCACCCATGGCGGGGCGACCGCTAGAATCTTGTGTTCCAAATTTCCCAACTTCTCTCCATAACCCAAACTTTTCTCTTTTCCATTCTCCTTTCCTGGCAGAATTGGTCCACACCTCCTCGTTATCTTTGCTGAATAACTTTTCTAACCATCTCATAAATTGTACATAATATAATAACACAATTGCATGATGGAATGTGTTGGAACAAGTTCACTGTTCACTAAGTTGGACCTAGGGAATTTTTCCTATTCAGTCTAATCGGGAATGTTTTCGATCCGGCAACACTGTAAAGTAGTAGACTGAAGTTGCTGTCAGATGTCGTTCTTCCGAACTTCAAAACCATCATGGCCGAATATATGCCGAAAATAAACAATGAGCAAATGAATGTAATTTCACAATTCCTGGCAATTTTTGTAGTGAAAATTGCTTTAAATCTTTATATTGATGCATTTATAACCAATATCCATCAAGGGAATAGTTCGAGATGGAGTGTAATAGCGAAATTCAGCGAGAAAAGTTCAGTGACCTCGAAGAATTTTGTGAATTTTTTTTGGAAAAACTAGACGCGAGCGACATTTTTTGACTTCGGATTCGTGATTTCTATACCAAAATTAGTGAGTACTGATTTTTTCATAAAATTTAGAGCGTTATGCGATCTCCTAGACAATTACCGTAAATAAATAATCATCACTAGAACTGAACGAATTCATGGTGAACAGAAATATACAAACAATATGAAGATTCAAGGAAAATTTAAAAATATCAAATTCAAATCATTGATGATTTAAAATTAGGGTGACGAGATCTACTGGTCATAAAATGCACATTTATTATGCCACGAAGTAAAATTCATTCTCATTCATTCCTGAAAATGTGTCTCTTCAAACCAATAAAAAAATTGATTTCATAATAAATTGATGAAGACATTTTGATCCGTACCACGTTCAATATCTCTTCTTACATATTTCCATTCGTCGATTACGAAATTACCAGATGAATTCTGTATATCTGTTTCAGTATTAAGATTAAAAGAAAGGTTTTCTAGCCAAGATGTCAACAACATTTTCTCAACTCTCTTTCGCCATTCAATGTAAATATCTATATAAAAATATCAAAAATATTCCAGTTGATCAAATTGATGGAAGTAAAATTCTAATACAGCACACCCTACTGGATAAAAACAGTGGCAACTGAATTGGTCCACTCATATTTTAAAATCGATAATCGTTAACAATTTGAGATTGACGAGGTCGACATTACCAAAAAGAAAAACTCAATAAGAAAAGCAAGTATACAACTGTTAGCACCATAAAATAAAATTATCCGAGGCAAAAAGTAACAACGGAAATTTCAACGACAAAAAAAATAAATGAATTCAACACTACGAAGGCGTAGAAGGGCCACTCTTTGTCGACAAAAATTTTTCCACCTAATTCCAACTTTAATCTCGGAATTAGACTAATTCCGACTTTGAACTCGGAATTATAGACTAATTCCGACTTCAAACTCGGAATTATACATAATTCCGACTTTGAACTCGGAATTATACCAATTCCGAGTTTGAAGTCGGAATTATAGACTAATTCCGACTTTAAACTCGGAATTATAGACTAATTCCGACTTTAAACTCGGAATTATAGACTAATTCCGACTTTAAACTCGGAATTATAGACAAATTCCGACTTCGAACTCGGAATTATAGACTATAATTCCGAGTTTAAAGTCGGAATTAGTATAATTCCGACTTCAAACTCGGAATTAGTATAATTCCGAGTTCAAAGTCGGAATTATGTATAATTCCGAGTTTGAAGTCGGAATTAGTCTATAATTCCGAGTTCAAAGTCGGAATTAGTATAATTCCGAGATTAAAGTCGGAATTAGGTGGAAAAATTTTTGTCGACAAAGAGTGGCCCTTCTACGCCTTCGTTCAACACACCTCTTCAAAATCAAGCAGTCGTTATTGGAGACCCAGTAGACATTCGACAGAAGGAATTCTACCAAAAGTGACATCGACCCATTCCTCCAATTTACGCAAGTTATGTAGGGTTCGTCTCCTTACCACATTCTGCCGCTAAGGCAGGCAGAGGAACTGCAAACACTGGTTTCTTAAGGACAGGGGGCTTGGCTTTAATTTGAGGTTTAAAAGTGGTTGTGGTAAGGTTCCCAGATATAGTTGCATATTTTCTATCCGGCATGGGGCTCGTTATAGTTATCACATCTGTATTATCAATATGAACCTTGGTGTTCTTCTTGAGGGTACACTGGTTTTGTTTGGCGAATCTTTCAGCGGCTGTTTGCATTTCCGGACTATCAAGTGATGGTGGACTTTCAACAGTTTTTTCACTTTCCATTACCTCGGAATTCGTAGATACATAAACTGATTTTTTAGTGGTTTCTTTAGGGCTACAATTACCCAAAAGTGGTAAGTCCATAACTAAGTCCGGTGTATGATTTTGACGTTGGACAAAAGTCTCGGAGTGCCTGTTCACTTTCAAGTTACTCGGAATTTGTATGTTGGACTGTGAATTGGCTCTCCTTTGCCAAAGTTCGCGATTTTGAGAAAAATTAACATCACTCTCGTCGATTTCACTTTCCGTTTTGATTATTTTGTTGCGCAATATTTCTGTTTCTTCAACTTCGACGTCTTTGCTTTCTTCTTTATCTACCGGTTTTGATACTGTAACTGTAGATCCATTGATTGTGATGGTTTGAGGTTGAGAAATTGTTTGATTAACATTAATTGTTGTGTGATGCTGAATACACTCATCGATTTTTGTTGGAGTTTCTGAATTCTCTGACGAGTTCAGTCTTTTATGGCTCTTCTGAAACAGAATTTTGTCTTAATCAAATATTCAAATTATTAATTAGATAAACTATTACACCCAGAAAATGCAGTAAGGCTGAAGAAATATCCCATATGTACAATGAGTCTTCATTGTATGAATTATTTATGCTGTTTTCCGAGATTTCTAACACCACAAGCTTCCCTGCATGCAGACAATGAGAATGAAATGTCAGGAAGAAATGGACCAATGAATAAATGTAATTTTGTAAAGAACTCAAGGAGCATTGAAAAATTATAAAAATAATTTCCTGTCCCCAGTAAAATATCACTTATTTATCATGCTACAGATGTTCAGAAAATGTGGCAGGAATTTAGGATCTAAGAATGAATGGACTTCAACATTTATTGCCTCATTTAATGAATTTCCAAAAGGAACCATATCAAAATTAAAATGCTTCACAAAAGCAGCAAAGCCACCGAAGTTGTTAGTCAGATGTGAAACGGTTATGTTAAATTTGCATATCACATTTTTTTCCACATACCACTCTTCGTGATTTTCCATGTCCCATTGCGAAATGATTTAAATATTCAACAAAATGCAACACTCGAAAAACTTAAGTAGTTGGTCTGCAAACATCCTGAAAGAAAAACTCAGTATTGACTCAAGGACATTTATATGCTTTGACCTCTTTACGACATTCAATGTACATATGAGACGAAAAACAAACATAAAGTTCACTTCGATGCAAAACGAAAACAAATAATTAAATAACTACATAAACTCAAGAAACTAATCAACACAGCACATACAGTCAAAAACTCGTGCACTAAACTGTGGTTTCCAATACCTCTCTTGACTGAGTTATAGTCACTGCTGAAGAATTTGGGTCGACAGATATTGAATCGGTCAGATCAGAAACGTTAGTCCATGTAACTGGAGCACATTGTACCAATGGGGAATTTGCCGCAGAGATAGAACTTTCTGATAACATTGAATCATTTGAACTTGAGGCCCTTCTTCTCATCGATTCCTCAGAGGAACTGGACTTCAGGTTTTCTAGTTTATCTCGATCTTCATCTCTGAAAAGGCAAATTTAATGTTCGTAATGACAAAAATAACACTCATTCAGGTCGATTCTGTTTGCGTATTGCTATGAACCTTGCTATTCTAGTCATATTGCTATCTTTCTAATTTATAGCAATATGGCCATGATGTTACGTATTCTGTTTTGAGTATTATAGCAATGTTTGTTATGAATTTTGTCATAACAATATTGCTATCATAGACTTCCATAATTGGTGATTTTAGAGTTGACAACACTGTATTTTGTGACTTTAGAACTACAAGGAAGATGAAAATAACCCCAATTCGTGAGTTTTCTTTATGGTTTCGCATACATAACCTCTATCTACGGCTTTCTTTATTCATGTAAACATCGACATAAAAAATGTTAGGAAACGAAAGGTGTCAAATTGACCAATAACCAATTTCCTGGATACCAATAAAATATTGATTATCAGAAATCGAATGCAGCAATTTTATTCGATTATAACAACACCTTTGACACATATAATAAATCAGATTTTACAAACAGGAAAGTATCCACAGAGGCTAAAAGAAGCAATTGTTATGCCAATATTCAAAAAAGGTACAAGAGAAGGTTTTGAAAACTATAGACCTATATCACTACTATCTAATGTGAACAAAATCGTAGAAAAGATCACCTTTGATAAGCTCAATAAGTTCTTTGAAGAAAATAACATCTTCGTCAAACAACAATGCGGTTTCAGACGGGGTAAGTCAACTCTAAATGCAATTTACCAAGCACTACAAACCACCATAAAAGCGCTGAATCAGAAACACACTACAGCGGCTCTATGCTTGGACCTGTCAAAGGCTTTTGATAGGGTTGATCATGAGAAGCTGTTAGCCAAAATGGAAAGGTATGGGATAAGAGGTGTAGCGCTGTCTCTGATAAGGTCATATCTAACAAACAGAATGCAGAGGACAGTCAGCAAGGGGAAAGATGGTAACATCAAAACATCTGAACTGAAGCAAGTAAAGAGAGGGGTTCCACAGGGATCTATCCTGGGTCCTTTGCTGTATATAATTTATACAAATGACCTAGTTCAGTTCATTGACAATAGTGCTGTTATGTTTGCTGATGATACAACTATCATAACTAAAGCTGAAAATGTAGATGAGTGCAGAATTAGTCTTGAGAATGATATGAAGAAAATGAACAAATGGTTCAACGAAAACAACTTAATGCTTAATATAAACAAAACTAAACTCCTATTGTTCGGAGGTGAGGGAACAGCACAGCTTGATCTAAAATACCAGGACATTAACATCGAAACAGTCTCAGGTCTATCATTCTTAGGAATAAATATCGATCAAAAACTCAACTGGAGGAGTCAAATTGAAAAGCTAGCACCAAATATAGCACGATACTGTTTCGCATTGAGGATCATCCGAGACACAGTGGGAGTGGATGCTGCATTGTCTTCCTACCATGCTTATGTGCACTCTAGGATAAGATATGGGATTATTTTCTGGGCAAGATCTCCAGAAGTTGAAAGAATCTTCCTCTTACAAAAAAGATGTTCTGAGTTCAAAAATCTGCAACATCCATATAACACCAGAGGGAAAAACTACCTAATTGAGGATAAGTCGAATTTTTCATACTTGCAGAAAAATGTAACATATAGTCTGTTATCAATCTGGAATAAATTACCAGAAAATTTTAAAAATAGATCTTTTGGAGTACAAAGGAGGAGCCTTAAAAGATTTCTCGTGGAAAAGTGCTATTATAGTCTAGGTGAATTCCTAAATGAGAGGCATTTTGAGCGACTGTAATGCTTTTTTTGCGCGCATGTTCTAGGGGAACAGCGTGCTATCGTTTTGTCCAAATGTCTGTAATTTTTGATGATTGAGCCGAAAATGGTCTCAATCGACTAGGTTGGACTCACTGATGACGAATCCGGTGTCAAAATCGATTCTGTCCGGCCGGCCGTAGACACGATAACTGTCGAACGAAGTGAGCTAGCGACTTGAAACTTTCAGGGTAGGTCGCGCATTGGAATGCCGCGGTTAAGTTCGTTAATGGGCCAAATCGATCGAATAGTTTCGGAGTTATAGGCATTTGAAGTTTTGAAGTTATTTATTTTTTATTTCAGAAACTACTTGAGCGATTGGATTCAAACTTGGCAGTTTGGTGGAGTATAACGACGCGCAACTTTGAGCCAAATTTCGTCAAGATCATATTGTCAATAAATTTAAAAAAAAAATTTTTTTTTCGGAAACCATTCATCATATCCAAAAAAAATTAAACTCACACTTTGACCTTCTAATTTCACAGCAGTGTACTAAATTTCAGCTCGATACGATCATAAGTTTTGGAGATATCGGGAAAAAATATGTAAAATTTCGAGGTTTTCTTCTCGATATCGTTGATTTTTTTGGTATTACTCGAGAAATACTGATTCAGTCCTGATTAAACTTCACAGCTAGTTTTAAGATGCTGAAAGACAACTTTGTGCGAAATTTCGTGATAATCGGGTTATTAGAACAATTTGAAAAAAAAAATTTATATGATTTTTTCATCATATCATCCTCATTAAATTCTGTATGAAACTTCGAACTGTTATTTTCGATGAAGTACTGGATTTCAATTCGATCTGGTCTGTATTTTTGGAAATATTGGAAAAATAAAATTTTGATTGGGAATATCTACGGAATCATTGGGTGGATTTTACCCATTCACGAATTCGGCCTTCGTAATTAAGGTCCAAACCTTCTCTACAAATATCGAGTTTCTAAGTTGTTTCTTTCGGAAGTTATTGTGTTTACGCAGTCGGCCGTTAGGCTGACCGTAAACACAATAACTTCCGGAAGAAACGACTTAGAAACTCGATATTTGTAGAGTAGGTTTGGGGCTTAATTACGAAGGTCGAATTCGTGAATGGGTAAAATCCGCCCAATGATTCCGTAGATATACCCAATCAAAATTTTATTTTTCCAATGTTTCCAAAAATACAGATCAGATCGAATTGAAATTCAGTACTTCATCGAAAATAACAGTTCGAAGTTTCATACAGAATTTAATGAGGATGATATGATGAGAAAATCATATAAATTTTTTTTTTCAAATTGTTCTAATAACACGATTATCACGAAATTTTGCATAAAGTTGTCTTTTAGCATCTTAAAACTAGCTGTGAAGTTTAATCAGGACTGAATCAGTATTTCTCGAGTAATACCGAAAAAATCAACGATATCGAGAAGAAAA
This sequence comes from Myrrha octodecimguttata, assembly GCA_958510865.1. Taxonomy (NCBI): domain Eukaryota; kingdom Metazoa; phylum Arthropoda; class Insecta; order Coleoptera; family Coccinellidae; genus Myrrha; species Myrrha octodecimguttata. The sequence goes on along the minus strand of OY294065.1, from coordinate 28,079,242 downwards.
CCTCGAAATTTGACATATTTTTTCCCGATATCTCCAGAACTTATGATCGTATCGAACTGAAATTTGGTACGCGCGCACGTTCAAATTCGTTGCTGAAGCGGTCATCTACATTGAACATGCGCGCAAAAGTTGCTGCCTTCACGGCAGTGCTTTTTGAAATTTTTTTGTAATTGATTACTTTTCTTTTTTGTATTTGATCACGTTTCTTTTTCGTGTTAAATTTTTAATTGTATTTTGACAAGATCAACACTGGTCATAAGATCGAATAAAGATATCTCTCTATTCGGGCGTTAATAATTCGAAATTCGATAAACTTTTTCGTTGGCACTTCAAAGGGATTGCTGTTGTTGAGATGATTAGAATGATCATCTCAGCTGTTGCCTATGCCTTTATCTTAGTCTAAGAATTTTCCTTGAAATTAAATAATATTCTAGAGAACCTTGAACACATTTCCATTAGCATATACTTTTTTTTATTCATGTAAACATCGACTTCTTCGAAAATGTTATGAAACAGAAAAACCAATTAAAGTCAAATTGACCTATTTCCTGGATACCGATAGAATTTTGGTTTCCAGAAATCAAATGCAGCAATTTTATGCAGGCGATAATAATTCGAAATTCGATGAACTTTTTTGTTGATAATTCAAAGGGATGGCTGTTGTTGAGATCATTAGAATAATCGAATAATCAGGTCAGCTGTTGCTTACTATGCCGGTATTTTAGTCTGAGAATTTTCCTTAAAATTAAATATTCTAGAGAGCCTTGAACAAATTTCTATCAGCACATTCTTCCCTTTTTTCAATATTTTCGAATTCTTGGAAGAAACAATACTGAAACAAATGGATCTTTGTGAGATTCCTTTTCTAACCTTTCTTGTTATGAAACATAGCAAGTACTATTTTGAGGTTGCTAAGATAGCAATATTGATAGTAAGATTCTTGTTGAAGTGACAGATCATATTGCTCAAAATCTTTGATCAGAATACCAATAATTCCAATCTTGTTATGATAGCAATATCTTTTTCCTAGCAATATTGCTATTTTCAAACAGAATCGACCTGATTGGAAATTTCTATAATGACAGCATAAACACGAGGACTCCAAAGGTTCAGAGTTCATACGGTTTTTATAAGATGGCGCTAGTGAAATATTGTTCACAAAGCTACCTCCCAACAGAGCTTTTGTACCAACTCTTTTATTGTGATTGTTGTACGGCTAGCTGAATCAAGTTGGACTATTTGTTGATTTATTGAAGGATATTCCTCTTTGTGTTTATGTTGATTTATTACATTGGCACCCAGTAATCTCGTAAATATGAGAATATGAAACTTACTTCATTTTGAGAGATATGTATTTATCAGGAATGAGACCCTCTTGTCCGCTGACACATCCTCTCCACCAGTCATTAGAAACTTGACAGTAAAGAGTAACCACATCGCCCTTTTTCAAGGAAAGCTCTCGATGTGATCTCGCTATAAAATCGAATTGTGCTGTGGCCTCCAGATTCTCGGAATCTGAAATCAAAGCTTCTATCAGACCTCAACTGATGAACATTTTTTTGACATGTGCGAATCATGATTGTGAATCTAAATCAATTAGTTTGTTTCGCGAAAATTATCATATAAATGAAAAAAAGCGTATAAGTTTGATTTTAAAACACCTCAACAGTGTATATCTTACAAGGAATTGTTCTAGACTGCTTACCATCTTCGGAAGGATAAACGTCTGAGTAAAGGTCTTCTTGTGCTTGGTCCGAAGGAGAATCGCCAACATCCCTACAAGTTTAAAAAAATTGTCAGTATTTTTAACTATTTTTGAAAAGTAGGTGGTAAACTTACTGATCATCGGGTTCAGGCGAAATATATTTCTCGTATACAATGCCCTCATCATTTGGGAAAATATCTTCATTATACATGATTATATTTTTAATGAGTTCATTAACTTGATTTTGATATTGCACTTGATCCTTGTCATCAGGCACCGGTACTAATGTTGGCCCGAAACAAATTGCCAGGTTGTAAGGGTCCATCATATTCTCATCAGAAAACTCAGATAAACTGTAATAAAAATGAGATATTTAAGATTGGGGGACAAATAGACGATACTCTTATTTTACTTCACGATAGATTAGTGGTGTAAGGATCAAGGATGCAGGAAACGATACTCTGTCAGTTCGCCGACGTTTCGGAAAAATTTTATTTCCATCCTCAGGGCTCTACAAAATTTACGGAAAACATGATTCGTAACATTGATGAAGTTGTTCACAATAGTAAAGGAAAAACGAGCAATACTATAAGTTATTGACTAGAAAAATATCACAGAAAAAGTGGTTTTGGAATAATTTCGACACACAAAGAAAAGTTACACAATTTAAAAGACAGCTTAGGATTAAAGTAAAGTTAACATACATATAAATATACAGATAAATATACAAACATAGATATAGTACTTACAGACTGAACAAGTGTATCTTCCCAAAATCATTTTGTTAAGAACCAAATCAATCCTCCAATATTTCTTGTAAAAATAAATCATAACCGATTAAAAAGCGGGGACAAACAAAGCAACCGATATGCAGACAGTACGCCGACAGACGGAGGTGAAATCAAAGGAACGGCGGACTCGAAACATATTAGGGTAAAAAACGTAAACGCATGTATGTGATATATTGAAGATCAAGTAGTGATGTCGAGAGGGACTAGAAGTTTCATCTTGTTTTAATCGTTAATTTCGTAATTTTCTGCTTGTTTTCAATAAAGAAGAATAAAATCGGCTGAGTTGTTGAATATCAGCTCTAGAGTTTACCGAGTCATGGACGCTTATTTGTAACATTTCAAAAATTAAACGATTACTCAAGTATGGCTCCCTATTTAGTATTCGAACGTCTTCAAAATTAAAGCGATGACCTGCGTTCAGGCAATGTTCTGCCAATGCTGTTTTGGGGTTTGATATCGGCAAACGAACAGACCTAACATGTTCTTGGATTCTGGATTTCAGATATCGGCCTGTCTGTCCTATGTAAACTTGAGAGCAATCTAGACAATTGATTTTATAAACTAAGTTGGAATTCAGAAGAGTTGGTGTGGGGTTTTTGATTATACTGAAAAAATGTTTGCGTAATCGTTTAATTTTTGAAATGTTACAAATAAGCGTCCATGACTCGGTAAACTCTAGAGCTGATATTCAACAACTCAGCCGATTTTATTCTTCTTTATTGAAAACAAGCAGAAAATTACGAAATTAACGATTAAAACAAGATGAAACTTCTAGTCCCTCTTGACATCCCTACTTGATCTTCAATATATCACATACATGCGTTTACGTTTTTTACCCTAATATGTTTCGAGTCCGCCGTTCCTTTGATTTCACCTTCGTCTGTCGGTCTGCATATCGGTTGCTTTGTTTGTCCCCGCTTTTTAATCGGTTATGATTTATTTTTACAAGAAATATTGGAGGATTGATTTGGTTCTTAACAAAATGATTTTGGGAAGATACACTTGTTCAGTCTGTAAGTACTATATCTATGTTTGTATATTTATCTGTATATTTATATGTATGTTAACTTTACTTTAATCCTAAGCTGTCTTTTAAATTGTGTAACTTTTCTTTGTGTGTCGAAATTATTCCAAAACCACTTTTTCTGTGATATTTTTCTAGTCAATAACTTATAGTATTGCTCGTTTTTCCTTTACTATTGTGAACAACTTCTCAATGTTACGAATCATGTTTTCCGTAAATTTTGTAGAGCCCTGAGGATGGAAATAAAATTTTTCCGAAACGTCGGCGAACTGACAGGGTATCGTTTCCTGCATCCTTGATCCTTACACCACTAATCTATCGTGAAGTAGAATTCTTTGGATCACCACTTTTGTGAGATACTCTTATTGCTTCGTCAATTTTGAATAATGTTTAAGGAACAGCTGCTTATCATTTCGCTCTAATGTTTGTGGTTATCTCATTTTTGGCTGAAAATGGTATTTCAAACAAATTGTAGTTAGAACCAAAGTCATTTCAGATTATTCAAAATTCAGATTTCCTTTTTTTGGTAGAAATGGAATGTCGATAAATTTGTTTGGAGATCGAAAATAAATTTTCAACACTGGAGTGCCAAATTTACAATCAGTTGACCAAAAACCCATTTTGTTATAGCACAAGATTTTGTTGTTTGGTAATCATTCAGGCAGACACCTTCGCTACATATATTTTTCATCAATACTTACTGGTTCAAAAATGCGAATAAATATCTCATCACTATCACTACACTTCTTGGTAAACTCATTATGAGTTCTTTCATTCTACTTATGAAGTCTCTCTTGGATTCCAATTCTGAAAAATGAATTTTATTACAATTGGCAATAAAAACAGCTGTCTACAACATTTTGTTGTACAGTTCAAAATCAACATAAACACGAATATGCAGCAATAAATAAACAAATATTCCACCTAGAACAGCCATCAGTATCATCATCAAAGATGAATAGCTTCCGCGCACTGCAGTTTCACGGTATTACCGATCGTCAGCGTGACTCACCCTGTCCGAAACCAAAGGAATTCTAGTTTGGGTACCGAAGGACTATTGAATGGAAGCTTTGTGAACAAATATCTCGGGATATCACGAACTCCAACACTCTGAGAAGCAGAAAACCTTAAGCTATGCATACGGTGTTCATCCTTCTGCCTATTCAAAATATTATTGTCTTTTGCAGACTTCTCAAGACCATGAAGAGATAGTCTGTGAATCTTTTTGGACAGAACAAATAATTGGAAGATTTTTAAACTCCCTAAATTTTATTTTCATTTTAACTAGATGTATTTTGGAATCAGTACTCAAGCAATAGCGGCGGTAGCTCAGTGGTTAGAGCGCAAACCCCATGATCTGGGGTTCAAGCCCTTGGCCGGGAAATAACTTTTCCGGTTTTTAGGGGACCGTCCAATCATTCGCTGTTGGGTAAACAATTAACAGTGCTGTTCCTAACGTGGCGCAAGGAATTAGTAACAAAGCCTACACAGAACACACCCGGTATCCTAACTCGCACAAGCTTGAAGCTTCTGAGGGGTTTCGTTGAAGCCTAGGATATTCGGAAAAAATACAAAAATACAAATCTCACCTAAAGAAATGAAGATGGAAAGAACTTACGTGCTAGCTCCATAAATTGTTCGAAGTATATAATGGGGAAGAGAGGCTCTCTTAATTCTCTTAGGTACAATTTAAACACTCCTGCGACACTGTTTATATCAGAAGCATCTGTCATATCGGCTAAGGGATCTTCGCCTCTCTCGAACCATTCTCTGAAATTATTTATTTCCACTTGCGAGCCAGATACCCTGAATATTCCCTGATGATGCAACCCTGAAAAGACACAATTAAAATTCTAGAAAAGCACAAACCCGAGGTCAGGAGTTTTCACGCCCTTGTTCAAATTAGTGACAAACTAGCTTGGGATGTGGATCTACCTTGCGCCCAGATCTACCTATCGTTTAGATTCGCCTTTTATGTAGTTAAATATATTATACAATGATATGACGTCATCGAAAAATTTTGTGAACACTCGCAAAAAAATGCTCTGTACCCTCGCAAAAAAACGCTCTCTATGACTTGTCAAAACATATGTCAAGGTTACTTCGGAATTATAAACTTTCAGATACATTTTCTAGAGAAACGGAAATATATATCGTTGAAAGAAGATCGAAAACGAATAAAAGGATATTTAATCTTCAAAAACTTCCCACCAAAAGTAACCTAGCTCGTACACAAAGGTAGGATTCCAGTAGGAAAGGTAGTTCTGAACCGGCACAAATTATGCTGAAATTTTGGAAAAAACTCAAAGTTGGTGGTAAAACACTTGAAAGGAATCAGTACCAACCTCTAATCGATCCATTTCAATATAATATATCCCATATTACAGTCGATTTTGTCGAATTTCATGTTAAAATTCCTTATAAGGAACTCTCGTTCATAGGATAGTATTATGGAATTTCCTTTGTAATTATCACCAATCGCTTCATTCTTTTGCTTGAAATCGAAGCCCCGTGCTTAGTTTTTGCCATTTCATACAACATTTGCCAGTATTTCGGCGTTTTTCGGTCAAATTTATTCAATTTCTATCTGACAGCACTGACATCGGCTTTCCGACCCCGAATGTAAACACAGATCAGACTCGATGGTCTGTCAGAATTTTTCCGAGAAAAAAGAAACGTCACGAAATAAACAAACTTCTTAACAATTTTTCGAACAATTTCGTTCGATTTCTAGGAAAAAGGAATGGCCTATTGGGGATGACGGTCTTTGTAGTTTCGTTTCTCACCATCGGTCTCGGCTGAAATGCCTTGCTTTCGGAGGAGATAGCTTTACAGGTACGGTCCATTCGACGAAATCGAGCAAATTCGTCAACTTTAGGATTTTTTTTAGGTACCTTGGAATTCTTCGACGTTTTCGAAAGCGGTATCGACGGAACTGTCAAAGTTTCGAATTTCGTGGTTCGATGATTTTTGCTTGTTCGTTTAGATATAAATAGACTTGATACAAACTAGAGCATCAGCATTTGACAACCCTAATTACAAAATACATCAGATTCTGCTTCAGGTAGGTGGACCAAAATGACCATGTTTGTCATAAACTCGAAAATAACATTTACACTGAACAAGCGCGTAAAAGGGAAATAAATGAAATAATTACCATATAGGTTGATCACTCTGATGCAAGATTTCATTATTATAGGAATTTCCTGATTTGTAGCTTCCAAATACTCTTCTAAAGATCCACCAAACAATTTTGGCTGTCCGTTCATTTGCAGTCTGCCTATTCTTTTTCGTCTAGGCGTTTTTACAACAGGTTTTAACGTGTTGCAGAAATCTGGTGCTTCCGATGCCATAGAGCTCCTAATGTACTCCTGTTTTGAATCTAATCTCGCTATCCTAGTCGATCCTAATAAATATTCCCTGAATTTCTGGAAAAAAGAGAACAGTTTTATGCACTACTTGATTTCCTCAAACTTATCCATACACTATCGGTTAAAGGATATTTTGCATTATTTTTTAGGTTTATTCTAAGTATTCACTCGCAATATCTGAAAAAGAACTATGAAGAATTCAAATTATTTACCAAGGGCAATTTTTAACGAAGTTTTTGTCTAATGAAGAATATCGGATCAAGAAAAACGATCAACAAATGACACTGTAACCTTTCAGAGTCTATATCTGACTTCTCCATCAGATAATAAAGAGAAGAGTTTGCATAATTCTGATATGGTTCATTAGGCAACATTTTTTCTAGTAAGTGTCTTTGACGAATAGTTTGAATTCCGCAAGGGAGTTTTCTATAAATTATAATTATTAAACTAACATAATCACAAGGGAGAAAATCTTTCGATACTTCAAAAAATATTCCACCTTGATCAGAGCTAATCATCCAATCAACCGAAACATTTACATTGAAGAAGCGGGCCTAAGGAGAACAGTTACTGCAGTTTCACGGTCCTTACCGATCATCAGAATCCCTCACATATGGCAACCCCTGTAATAGGACTCTTACTCACAACCTTTCAGACGGAAAACTGCAGTATCACTACTTACAGTTCGCCATCTATCGGGAGCATCGTGCGAACCCTAGTGCAGAATACTTTGATCGATAGGTAAGGCAGTCTGATGATCGATAAGGACTGTGAAACTGCAGTACCTGGTCTCCTTAGGCCCTCTTCAAGGTGGAATATTTTTCGAATTATCGACAGATTTTCGCCCTTGTGATTATGTTAGTTTATTCTTCTACATTAGCCGATACCTGTCTTCATTATAATTTTTATTCGATTTTTAATAGTTTTTTTCGGATATTAGGAGTGGAGAACACCTGAAAAATCATCAATACACCAGTTTTATATATCACTTACAGTGAGGTAAAATTCTTCTGTTTCCTGTCGATCAGATCTTTGTTTCAAGGATAACGTTTCGGGAGGTTTATTCGTCGGGACAGCATTATCACCGAAATAACCACTACAATCATAATCTTTAGCGTTCAGCATCTCCAGAAGAGTAAACTCCGCTGTTTCCAATGTCTTCCAAACCTCCTCAGATTCCGCTCTAAGAGAAGTCACCCTTTTTTGGAGCTGCGAGAGCCTGCTTTCCATTTCCTGATGCAGGACTTTCTGAATTTCCGGTTCTGGCGGCTGAAAAAAGAATCTGAAGACGTGATTGGAAATTTCAAAACCGATCTGACTTACGTCATCTGTCTTCTGTCCTTGAAACTCTAATTTTTTCGGTATCATGAAAGCGGTGTGGTTGAATTCCAAAAATTTCTGTTTGTCCAGTCTCGAATCCAATGAATTGATGCAATTCGTTAACTGCTCCAAACCGTGTTGGACCGATTTCTGCCTACCTTCTTCTGCTGTCACATGCATCATAAGAGCCCTAGATATGCAGTTGTGGAATCCGAAATCCATGCACTGCAATTTCAAGGAGTTTTCCGATTCAATAATCATAAAAGTTCTAGAAGAGCACTGACGTGAAGGCAGCAGATTTTTCGTTTATGTTATCACTTATTGACAACGCCAAACGCTCCTTTACTTCCTGACATTTTTTAACACATCTGAGTTTTCGAAAAAAAATTCGAATTTCTTTTATTTATCTCAACAAAATTTTTCAAGAAGTTGCGCGATATGATACTTCAACTAACTACCAAGTTTCAATCCGATCGCTTCAGTAGTTTCGGAAATATTCAGGAGAGAACCTAAAATATTCAAATGCCGATAATTCCGAAACCCTTAGACCGATTTGGTCATTTATCGAACTAAACCGTCGCATTTAGAAATACAACATACGCTCAAAGTTTCAAGTCGATAAGATTCTCCATACTTACATAATCGTGCCTACGGCCAGGCGGCCGGACAATATTGATTTTGACCGCAGAAATATAAGAATGCTTGAAATCTCGACGTTAAAAAGGGGAAAGCGGGGTGTTGTCCTGCAGGCTTCAGTGATTATTTTTTGAAATTTCTTTTTTGGAAAATGCGCAATGATATTTATTCTTCCATTCTTCACTCAATTTGAATTTTTATTTTTCCGAAAATTCTTGAATATAAAGAAAGTGCCAACATTGCGCATTCTTACTATTTTTTCCAACCTTTTGTACCCAAAAATTTCATTGAAAAAAACTAATTCTGGCGTCCAAGAGTTACCCCATACGCCATGATGGCTATTTTCAATAGCTTACGGTTATGCAAATCCGTATGATAGCAAGTCTCTAACTTTTGTTTCAGTGGTATTCTACAAACTGAAGGAGGGCCATCTGGTCCTTGGTTTTACCTGGGAGTATAATCTTAGTGGTGAGTATAAATGATATTTACAGAGGGTTTTACAATATGGACTTCCTCACTTTGACAGTTGATAACTGCCATATTGTTTAACCCCGCTAGACTTTTTCTTGTGGGGCTCTCAAAAATAACACAGTTCATGCCATCAGTCAAATTCAGCCCGATTTATGGGCCAGAGTCATGGAAAATTGGATATTAAGGTCGAACGCCACCTGTTTTATTCCATATATAACAGCATCGAAAAACCAAACGCAAATTTCAAAAGAGAAAGACCCACCATGTGTAAAATTGAAAACTTTCAGTGTGTAACTATGAAAGCGATCTTCATCAAAATACCCTCATAATGAAAGTTAAATCATCATTTTAAGCAATAAAAGTTTTCATACAAGAACTTCAAGTGTTTTCAGAAAAATTTGCATATAGTTATGAACCTTTAGTATAAAGAAAAGGAACAAGAAGCATTTCTTCAGAATCAAATATTCCTCTTCGAAGAAACATGCTCTCTCCTTAAAAAGTATCCAGTTGAATTATCTGAACAAGTCGTAGGAATGAATTTTTCCAGTATGGATCTTTAATACTTACATCAATAAGATCCGATAAGTCGTCAACGAAATATTTATGGATTGTTGTGTTCGAAGCTTCCAAGCATAAAATATATTCGTTCCTTGCTTTTAGCGCCTTCACCTTGGCATCTGTATATTTGCTTTTGCGCTGGAAAAATGATTTTCAAATAAACAATAAATCCAATTGTACACGAAATGAAATGAATCATCGGAAAACGTATATATTTCAAGACAGGATTTGTTTTTCCAATGGTATTATAAACAATTCATTCAAAATCGACTCCAAAACAACACTGCGAATATTTCCAATGGAAATTCCAACATAAATCGTATCACGTTGTTTGCCAAATACAAAATCTATATCAGAATTTCCCGAAGAATCTGTCACACCTGTCTTTTGTTCTATTTCATTCCATAAATCATATTGAGGCGTTTACCTCATGACATTTAAATACAGGGTGTCCACTAACCCAAACACTCTGCACAGAAATGGTATCAATGATATAGACTAATGGATGTCTTACCTTTTGGACTTCTTTCTCCATCATCTTGTACTTTTTCGATCTGTCCAGCTTATCTTGTGAAAGCGACTGTTCCAATTTGTTCCTCTGATTTTCGGCAAGTCTCAGTTTACCTTCTGCCTGTCTCAATTCACCCTGGTAGCTGTGATATGTTTTCATTGTAGTGTGCAACTCGTGAAGTACTCTCAATATTTCTTCGTGCGTTTCATAGCCAATCTCCCGGCACTAACGAAAGGGTGTTAAGTATTATGATTCAACATCTTATAGTCGGAGAGCTCTAACACATGTGTATTTTGAATGGAAGGTTTTTGAAATTGGGGTCGAATTTATGTTCTGTTTCTAGTATTTGTTTGGCATAAGTATAATTTGATTTGTTATTAATGTAGGACTTCTGATGTACTTTTATCCTATTTGTGAGAGCTCTGCTTGTTTGGCCGACACGAATTCGACAACAACTTCAAAATTCTCCACACAGAAAACGAAGGCAATAGATTGAACCTTTTGGAAGCACTCGAAATCAATAGGTACAAATCTTACTAAACAAACAGACCACCGTTCCCCATTGCTGAATGTATAATTAATAAATATTAGCGGAAACAAAGTGTTCTACTTCAATCGAATTTAACATTCACGAGATAATCAAATATACAATTTGGAAATTATTGAAAAGGTCTATTCCTGTAAGAAATTACTAACTTTTTTGTAGATTCGTTGGACATCATCCATTACTTGAGACAGCCTAGCAACTAAATGAGTTGAGTAAACCTCAGATAAGGCTACGTGGTCCTTACTTAAATTTTTAGTCTGGTCAACTAACTGTTGCCAACATGTATAGCTTGAGAATAAAGGCCACTGTTCCCTCCTACAAGAAAAAAAAATGAGGTTACATAACGGCCAAAGAAAGGCTATTTTTGTACTCACTTTTGTTTTTGTTCCCTATGTCTCAGTTGTATACTCTTAACTAATTTATCCAAATTTTTGGAGTAATCTAATTCTAACTCTCCTCTTCTTCGAAAAAATTCTTGCAACTCGGTTACTAAGGCCACCTGGGCCTCCATTCGTAGATCCAAGCATCTTAATTGTTCGTTTAATTGTAGTCTGATATCTGAAAGAAAGAAAAACACCATGAAAAGTACTGTAGGACCACGGACTCTGGTAGGATGTAGAGGGAAGGAATGGATAAAACGAATTATTTATTTTATTATTTTAATCGATATTTCATCAAGATGTTTGTATTTTTCGAATGGTCTCGATCTGGTCAACCTAATGATAAAAAAATTACTTCAGACCTATTGCGTCAGTTCTAAATAACAAAAAAATATCTCAACCAGATTTCGAAGAAAACGTCACGGTTTTGAAAAAAAAAGTCCTGAAAATCAGGTATGAATATTCCACGATAACATCATTAAAGTTGATTGTAAAATGTTCACATAGTTGTGACATAAGAGTGTCGGGTTTGATTAATGGCCAATTCACATATGTTTCGAGTTGTGGTCCCATCTCCAGACTGATTTATGTAAATAATATCGTAGTGTAGAGCCAAGAGTAAAAAATTGTTCGACTTGCATTACCAGAGCTTTATTATTTGAGATAATAACGAACCAACACAAGTGTTTTTTGGACATCAACTTCCATCTGAGGAATATTAGAATAACGAAACTGAACCCATGCAAATCAATTCATGAGAAGAAAGCGAAAACGATTATGAATTTCCAACCAAAAGTTCGTTACCAATAATTCATACTTCCGGTATGCATATTAGTATTCGGTCATTTGTTCTCTCCAATTGCATGTAAGACAATGATAAAGAGAGTGCTTCCAACTCTATGGCATCACAATACTATTTAAACACACGACTATGTGAATATTCCGTATGTTATTAAGATAAAGACTCGACTTTCCATCGAATTGTCCACGCTCGAGCAGATAAATGAAAAATACGGTTCAATAACTTGCTGCAAGAATTCAACAGATGAATAACAGCGGACAACCTTGAGTATAGAAAATATCAGTTTCCTTGATAAACGTACCTAATTTCACCGCATAGATTTAGAAATCTTTTATCCTATATGCGCTCGTTTCAGGATGTCTAGATATTGCTAATAAGTAATAATAACTGATGTATTATGATCTCTTTTCATTACGAAAACCATAGACAGGACCCATTATAGATAAACTAATAAGATTTTCAATTTGTCTGTGGACCTGAAATTGAAGCAGGGTTCATTGATAGAGGCTTGCGATACAACATACAAATAAACTTTTACATCAGAATATACCTGAGGGAAGGAGGCAGTTGGTGAGTCAAATACGTTGGTAAACCTTTTTAGTGTAAATGTCGGTTATTTTCATTGTTTTCTGTGATATAACCTCAAAATAATAAGAAGAATATTTCATATTTTATGGGGAGTTCCAGAGACCTGCTCTGTGATCATTCATTCTAATATTCTATAGACACTTTTGTTTATTGAACTTGCCCCTATAGTTATCAAAAGGAATAAAAATTCCTTTAATAACTGATATCCTCACCCGGTTGAGTTGATTTCATTATAATTGACGCAAAAAAAGGCGTTTCACGTTAAACAAGTAATGGAACTAGAGGAAAGGTGCTAAGACTTTAGAAACAGAACCGTTTTCCAATGAAATGTACAGGTCATTTTGATAAAACTTGCAAATAATTATTTTACATCCAAATCAAGTGGATATACACTTCGTCATGAAATATATATCATCCCCGAACTCTGGAGATGTGTATAATAGATTGTTTGGAAGAGTATGCAGGTAATATAAGCGGCAAGTATGTTAACATGATTTATCTGCAGTAGAAAGCAGTTTTGATAATTGAATTCAACAAATCGATACATTTCCCAAAGAAGTAACTAGTACAAGAAAAATCAAAATTAAATTATCAAAATGTTTGTTGGATGAATGTCTCTGAAGACAGAGCAGATTAATTCCTTAAACTCAACATGAAGAACGAACACATAAATAAACTCAGGGAGTGTACATAACTTGAGCATTATTATAACCATATGTACTTTGATACGGGAAATCCGGATATCCTCCTTAACTATCCGAGGCCTTCATACCGACAACTCCTTCTCATGTGAGATGAATATGATTGACATATTCGAAAAAATTCTGCTCATTGAGCTCTATATTTCACAGCAGTATACCAAATTTCAGCTCGATATGGTCATTATTTTCGGAGATTTTGGGAAACAATATGTCAAATTTCGTGGTTTTTCCTTCAGTTTTTACCAATAAATTTGAGCAATGAATATTATAAGAAATTGAAAGGGAAGAGGGGGGCCCCGAAAGTTTTCGAGGACAGGGCCCCGGAAATCGTCGATCCGTCACTGAGCCAGGGTAGTGAAACTTTGCATTGATCAAATGAATTTTTTAGATATTCAGCTTTTTATATTTGCCGTAACATAGCTACGTCCCTTAATAAATAAATAGACTCGATAATAAATATATTTGCAAACACAATTCTGTCCCAAACGGCGCCTTATAATCTGTTGCAAAAAAGAACAACAGAGTCGACACCCTATGGTTACTGAACCTTGGAAATACGAGAAGTGCCTTCTTCACATAAAATAACAACGTGCGGGATCGTATGTATTACACAAAGGTTTCAAGATTTATCCTAGCACTTCAAACAACGGAAGGATCTTTCATTAGATGACCTTAATCTAGTTTACAGCTAGATTGAATGCATACAGACCGCTTGTTTCATCTGCATGTTTCATTGTAGCGTATTCTTTCAAAAATTTACTGCGCAACTGGAAAGAAATCCGATTCATCTGGAATTATCGATCAGATTTATTTACGTGGTCTGGAAGTCCTTCCGTTGCTCTAACGATTAAACTGCAAAATCACCACATTGGGTCGTATAAATTAAAAAAAACCTAGAAGCGTACTAACGTGAAGTCAGCAGCTTTTGCGCGAGCTGCTGACTTCACGTCAGATCAAGAGTCAGTCACAAATAAGTTCTTGATAATGTGCACTAACATGTTTTGTTGAATTCAATTATTGAAACTGTTTTCAACTGCAGACGTGCAGATTATTAATCATGATAACATTCTTGCCGCTTGTAACACCTGAATATTTTCTCCGGAACAATCTATTACACATCTCCGGGATTCGGAATGACAAATATTTCAAGTTGAAATTTATATCTATTTCATTTGGGTGTAATCCAAATTAGTGGTTGAATTGGCAAACCTCAATTAAAAACATTTGTCGGAAATTTCCAACAAATCATGAAAGTTTTCTTGTAAATTTCATTAGGAAAAGAATCTTCTAAATAATAATAATATATAATGGAAACAGATCAGACAGATTTTCACTAATAGAAAGAAGATTGATTTCCTCCGACTTATATGAGGAGGATATGAATATATACATTAAGTTCATGTTTTCCATACAAATCCTATAAAATATGAAAGTTTCTTTGTAATATTTTGGGGTTATTTCACAGAAATCAATAATAATAACTAAAATTACCAAATACGCTTGCCAACTTATTTTCCCACTAACTTTCTCCTTACCTCAGATACCCTCTAGTCCAAAAACCTCACACATCCAGGGTTGCCAAATGTGAGGATAAATCCTCATTTGTGAGGATTTTTTGAAAGACTGAGGAAAAATTTTAGGTAGTGAGGAATGTGAGGATTTTCGTCAAATATGAATATAATTAATATTTCTTGATATAACATGACATTCAATAAATTACCACAAATACGAATCACAGAATCTAATAGATAAGAACATAAACAATTATTGATCCATAGAAGTATAATTTTATATCTCTATGATCTTCTCTGAAAAGGATGGTGGAGCAAATATGAAAAACTTGGTCATAGGAGCAAACAAAGGGAGAAGATTGACAAGTGATTGATTTTGAGTTTGATTCAGATCATAGAGTAAATATACGTATTTTGTAAATCAGATTTTGGGCACAGAAAACAGAGAAAGAACATTTTCAACTGAATTCTAAATATTCCTTCGGTTTTGAATGAATTTCTGTGAAAGTAAATATTCATTTCACATAAAAATAACCTTTCCTCATTTATTATGTACCTAGTCAAGATTTGTTTCATTCTAAAATGGTTTAAAAAGTTCCGTTTGCCTTACAGGTAACTTCAGTAGGTAGATGGCAACATGGTTATCGCAAAAACATAGATATATCCGTATGTTCAAAAATGTTTACTTTTTTGATGACATTGTAGATATTTACATGGAAATGTTTTTTTCGCGTTTTGAAATACTTTCAACTACTAATTATATACATACACATCACTGAATGAAAACATAAGAAAGTGAGGATTTACCTTTTTTTTAATTTTTTCTGATCAAGAGAAGTATGATATTTCCAATCAATGAGCTCATACTTTCCGTTCTGATCATGTTACCATCAAAAACAAGAATCCAATCGGACCAATTTTTTTCCAGTTCAAAATGAAATAGAGCCGGACCATGGTTCGAAAGTTAGTGCTCCTGCAGGAGATGATTGTTTCAGGAGAATAGAAGAACAAGTTATATTACTGTATTGGTTCTTATTTCTTCTATTCCGAAGAGAATGTAATAATGAAGACTATCAATAATGAAGAAAGTTCCTTCACACATACTATGAGTCTGAATATTTAATAATTATTTGTAGTTATATGTTAATTTCGATGGTGCAATAAATTAAAAGTTTTAGTTTGGAAGATTTTTTAATTTTACGCCGATATCCTAGAATTGAGGGTACAGTGCAAATGATAACGATTGATTCTTTTTAGAAAGGTATTGTGCTGGTGAGTATTCTCTATCTGATACCTGATCTGGATATGAGAACAAAAATCTCAAATGTTAGCTCACTTCGTACAATGTAGATATTTTTTGCACTCGATAACTTGCAAAAGCAATAGCGTGAGACCAAAGATTTTCACACAGGAGGTAAAAGAAAAGGCAACATCAGCAAGCTTTTCAAGTATCGCACACTAGAGAGAAAGAGCCTGCACACATTAGTACACAAAAATTTGAATAGGACTAATTATTCAAACCAAGTATGGCAAGCGAAGGTTTTGTTTATGAAGAAGACAAAATCATCTCCGACCAATGCTGTCTTGGTAGCCTAGTTGGTTGAGAGATCGGCAAGGATGTTGAAGATATTGGGTTCGAATCCCGGCGAAGTCAAGGATTTTATGTAAATTTGGGGTAGAGGAAAATGTCTAATAATGAAAAATGTCTCTGGTAAGGTATGAATCCGAATAAATGTAAGAGAAGATTAAATCAAAATTCGTGAGTGAGTACACAACCACGAGTTGAACCCAATATGTGTGAGAGATGAATGATTCTCCGACCAACAAATTGCATCTACCTCTCATTGAAACCATGACACTGCTGTAAATTACCACATGTTGCATCTCTGGATCGACTAGATTATGACCTTGGCTGTAACATTAAAAACATTCCGAAAAACTTGTTGCATCGTCCAAGTTTAAGTGGCCCCAAAACCTAAGTAATGCTGACAGTTTTCTCAAATCGAAGTATCGCGTAGTTGAGTTAGATCACACACAAAAAAGTTCATGAAGAATGCACCAAGGACTTCATCAAACAGATGTTTTCTCTCCAAAGTGACTTTTGATGAATATATCTCTTGCCGTTTATAATGAACGTTTTTCACAGGAGCATTATTGAAAAGCGTTTCTATTTGAAGCCGATTAAGTCAATTTTAGAGAATGAATCACATGTTGGTTCTGTTAATACTTTTTTCACAGAAGTTTCATTGACATTCTACTCAAATTATTGAGGTCTCAGTAAACGTAGAATGAGTACTGAATGAAGGAAGTAATGCACGCGTATGAATATTCTTCAAGGCAACAAAATGACTTCTAAAGAATAGATCTCATGTTGGTTTTATTAATACTTTTACACGGAAGTTTCATCAAAATCGTACTCAAATTATTGAGGTTTCTGTCCACGTAGATCAAGTACTTCACGCGTATGGATTCTCTTCTAAGTCAACAAAATAACTTCTGAAGAATACATCTCATGTTGGTTTTATGAATATTTTAACACGGAAGTTTCATAAAAATCCTACTCAAATTATTGAGGTTTCAGTCCAAGAAGAATGTGTACTGAATAAAGGCAATTTGCAAACATATGGTTTCTCGTCGAAGACCTTAGGATTGCTTTCAAAGAATAAATATTATGTCGCTTCTATCAACCTTTTTTCAGAGTTCGTTGGAATTATCCTCAATTATTGAGGTTTCTGTCCACCTAGATCGAGTACAAAATGAAGGCAAGTACTGAACGCGTATGGTTTCTCTTCCAAGGCAACCAAATTACTTCTGAGGAATACATCTCATGTTGGTTTGATTAATCTTTTCACACATAAGTTTCATCAAAATCCTACTCAAATTATTGAGGTTTTCTTCCATGAAGAATGCCAAAGCCAAGCACTGCTAGTGTATGATTTCTCTTCGAAGGCGACAGAATTACTTTTGAAGAATAAATATTATGTTGGCTCTATTAATCTTTTCACACGGAAGTTTCATTGAAATTCTACTCAAACTATTGAGGTGTCAGTCAACGTAGAGTGATTACTGCAAGAATTTCAAGCTAGTTTCTCTTCAAATGTGCGGCCAAATTTCATTTGACAAATAAACCTTTGGTTTTATTAAAAGTTTTACAATATAATTGAAAGACTTCGAAATTATTGAGGTGTCAGTCTACGTAGAATGAAAAACTTCATCAAGGCAATTACTGCAAGCTGGTTTCTCTTCGAAGGCGACAACAACTGATGAAGAATAAATCTCATGCTGGTTTGATTAAACTTTTTCCATAGAAGTTTCATCGAAAGGCTACCTCGGCAAGCTGTAAATTACCACATATTGGATCCCTGGAGCGACTATAACATGACCTCGGTCACAACATTAAAAACATTCCGAAAACCTGGTATACACATCGGCGACAAAGCGATTCTCTTCAATTAATAAGAAACTTCAGCTACATGTATTGATAATATTATAACTGATGTTGTAGGAACTGGCTCAGTTATTGAAGAACATATATCTGACCATTCTGCTCAAAAATTTATCTTTCCTAAAACAGAACAATCAAACAAAGTATTTGAAAAGGAGCAAGTCAGGGATATTAATGAAGGCAACATGAAGAAGTTTATTGATCGAATATCTGATCAACTTTGGACAGAGGTATGTGAGGACTTGAATGATGATGCTAATTCATTGTGGAAAGCATTTTTTGAAAAATTCAATGAGGTTTTCACCTCATGCTTTCCTTTCAAGACTATTGGTTTCCAGAGGAACAAGAAACGTAAATCTAAAAGTACCACCATTCAAGAATATAAAAAACTTCTGGACTGTCTATTCCTACTCTCCAGGAGGTCTGACGAATATTTATCAGCATACAAAGAGACGAAAAGTAAATATGACATTATGATAAGAAAAGAAAGAACAGAATATAATAGAAAAATCATCGAAAAGTCAACAAATAGATCAAAAACCGTTTGGAATCTTGTTAATGAAACACTGGGGAAACAACGCAAAAATACAGGTGAAATTAAAAATGAATCTGAACCGTGCAAACTGTTGAACAATTTTAATAACTTCTTCGTCAATGTTCAGTCATCACTCAATATTGAAAAACAGTCAGATTACGATTCTGATTGTATACAACGTCAAGAAAAATCCTTTTTCGTGTTTGATATCACTGAAGATGAGGTAATAGCTACAGTTAGAAGAATGAAAAATTCCAAATCTGCAGGATGGGATGGTGTTCCTATGGAAGTAATCAAGGCATGTATACATCTCATTGCAACACCTTTGGCTATTATAATGAATAAATCATTTAAGGATGGGGTTTTTCCAGAAGACCTAAAAATTGCTGTTATAAAGCCAATTTTCAAAAAGGGTGATCCCAAAGATCCAGGAAGCTATCGCCCAATCAGCATTCTGTCCACATTTTCGAAGATATTCGAGAAAGTTTTGGCCAATAGGCTTCTGCAATTCTTCAATAGGTTCAAGGTTTTTTCACAAAGTCAGCATGGATATATTCATGGAAAAAGTACCGAGACAGCGATATTCGAGCTGTATAATTCTATAGTAACGGCATTAGAAAGGAAGGAGTTGCCAGTTGGATTGTTCTTGGATTTGTCGAAGGCATTCGATTGTGTTGATACAGAAATATTACTGGAGAAATTGGAAAAGTATGGCATAAGGGATAAGCAGCTGAAACTCATCGAGAGCTACTTGAAGAATAGACCTCAGACAGTAAAGATGGTGATAAATGGCAGTGAATATCAGTCCTCACAAGAAGTAAACAAGGCAGGTGTGCCTCAGGGTAGTATCCTTGGACCACTGCTTTTTCTGATTTACATAAATGATCTTCCATCAGCTCTACGTGATCATATTTTTGGCAGCTTTTTGGAGTGTTTGTTATTTGCTGACGACGCTAATTTTATCTTGAGATCCCCGTCTTTTGGGTTCACCTTGGAGATGGTTCAGACAATTCTGGATGATGTTAATAAATGGTGCACGAAGAATCGTCTTGTACTGAATGTTGCAGAGAGTGAGTGTATGGTCTTCAGTAATGACAGATCTACTGTTAGTGTACCTCAGGATGTTAAAGATTGTGTAACTGTGTCCACAACTGCAAAATTTCTGGGTGTTCATCTAGATAACCACTTGAAGTGGAACTTTCACATAGACAATCTTGTAAAGAGGCTAAACTCGGTGATACATTCAGTGTGTGTTCTAAAAACTAGAATGGACTTTCGAACTTTGAAGATGGTATATTTTGCGAACTTTCATTCTTTAATAAGTTATAGCATAATTTTCTGGGGAGGTAGTTCGCTGTCTGAATTAGTGTTTTTAAGACAGAAGTCTATGTTGAGAACATTATTGGGGTTAAATTATAGGGAATCGTGTAGAGGACATTTCAAGCAAAACAACTTACTAACAGTTTATGGTTTATTTATATAAGTATCTTATCTTCATGTATCTTCATCCCCATTATTTTGAAGTCCACAGAAATGTTAATTTGACAAGAAGAAAAGAAACCTTTTTTTATCCTCATCATTCTCTGGCAATAACTGAAAAATCTCCACTTTATCTTGGAATGAAATTGTACAATTGTCTTCCTAGTAAATTTAGAATGATGAGAAATGTAAACATTTTCAAGAAAACCCTGCATGAACTAGTTATAGAGTGTGAACCATATTCATTGTCCGAATATTTCACTTTTTGTAATAATTAATGAATTTGACGATAATCAATTTTATTGTATGTATACAATAACTTTTGAATTTAATAAATCTACTACTACTACTACTACTCGTGACCGTGCCGAGGCTCTGTTTTTAGAAAATGATATAGGTCTAACGAATTCATGAAGACAAACGGTGTCGTATTCGCCTGCTGCTCTTCCCTCGCGTTATAAATATCCATTCACAAAAATAGATTCTCGTGAAATGGCGCTATGGGAATTGCCCTTGCCCATGACAAAGCGGAAGGACGCTTCCATCTTCCCCCGCCATCAATATTAGACATGAAACTCCTGGAATCCCTGGTAAAAATATAATTCCAGAAAATATGAGCAACAGGAACACTTCAAAGACATCTGATCTTGATCGTGACGATTGTTGTACAGGGTGTCCTTGTTAGTAGCGACATGACTTCATATTTTGTTGCTTTGATCGGTTTCATATAATAAATCCAGAAAAGCACTGACGTGAAGTCAGCAGCTTTTACGCGCATGCATATTATGCATGAACCTTCAGGCTGTCATTTTTCAATCGAGTACTAGATTTCAATTCGATACAATCTGTATTTTCGGAAATATTTTGAAAATAAAATTTTGAATTGGAAAATCTACGGAATCACTGAGCAGATTTTAACCATTCCCGAAATCGACCATTAATTAATCCCCAAACCTGCTTTACTAGTATCGATTTCCTAAGTACTTTCTTTACGAAGTCCTTCGGGCCGATTGTAAACACAATCTGTTCCGGAAGAAACAACTTAGAAACTAGATATATGTAGAGAAGGCTTGGAAGTTTATTGCGAAGGCCGAATTCGTGAATGGGCTAAATCTCAATGCTTCTGCAGATATACCAATTAAAAATTTTATTCTTCCAATATTTCCGAAAATAGGTATTAGATCAAGTTGAAATTTAGTACTTGATCGAAAAATGACAGCTCGAAGGTTTATACAAAATTTAGGGATAATATGAGCAGAATATTGAATATTTGAAAAAACATTTGAACTTCTTTTCGAATTTTTCAAATGACAGGATTATCACGAAATTCTGCACGACGTTGTTCATTGGCATTTTCAAACAAGCTAGCAAGTATCTGCCTTATTCAATCCCAATTTTTTTGAGTTATTCCGGGAAAAATAACGATACCGAAAAAACACACAACTGTACATCTTTTTTCCAATATCTCCGAAAATAATGATAGATCAGGTTGAAATTTAGTACTTGATCGAAAAATGACAGCTCGAAGGTTTATACAAAATTTCTTAGGGATAATATGAGCAGAAGATCGCAGATATAATGGGTTTGATTCATCATTTTCCCAAATTACCTGCAGAAAGTATTCAAAATCAGATTTCAAAATTGGGGTTTGGGATTTACCAGGCATGCAGGAAGTGACAACGGTGTTTAGTAGAATAGCTCTTTCTGCTGTAGAATAATGAAATATTTATTCCTATTCTGTGGTACACACGTGTTCTTTGTCAATATAACCAAAAACTTCCGTTTGCGGTTTGACAGTAATATGACCCTATGACAGTCTGTGCTCGTCAATTTCTATCCCCTGGTCGTTGTCTTCTACTTTAACCAGAACGAAGTATAGCTATCTCTGTTTTCCTGAGCAAAGTCACACATTTGATGTCCTTTTCTTTCCGAGAAAGCTGAATTCGACGTTGCCATATCGTGCACTCAAGACAAATCCCTTTAAATGCAAATCCCCATTTTTATTTTTCAATTTTAGGTGATCAAACATTTTTTTTAAATATAATATTGAAATTATATGTCTGAAATGTGATGTTCTAAAGGTTTTCCATGAAAATTACTGCATTTTCGTTTAAAGGAAAAACCCCAATTCGAACAAGCGCGTAAAAGCTACTGACCTCACATCAGTGCTTTTCTAGATTTTCAATTCCAGCTTTCCATTCCATAATACTTGCTGTTACATATAGACGACCAGCCGAACGGAAAATAACCTAGTGTGATAATATGCTTTCGAATTTCGCTATAAAAACGTGAAAGAATGAAAGATACAGAATTTAATATTGAAGATTTTATCGGAGATTCTAACGCATGATGTAATCTCATGACTAGGATTTCCAGCTAGAAAAAATTCTTCAAATAATTCATCACCAACTTATCATACGTATTATATCAAAGTGAAGTGATCTGAATTGGATTGGTAGCTTATTCACAGTGTTTTCATTGTGAATACCGTCAAGAAGTGTTGCAAGACATGATGTATTACTTCTCGATAAGCATTTCCTGAATTAATTACATGTGAAACAAAAGCAATGAGTGTTGAGGATTATATAACACTCGTTAATGAGATCTTTAATATGTAACACTCTTTTTAAATCTGTGGGATGAGTGAAACATCTGTATAATATCAACAAATAATAATAATAATGATAAATTTAATGATGGTTATTTTGTAGGTTTTTCTACAGTTTCACTCCCGATATCTGAAACAGAACCATTGAAAACCCAGAAAAGCACTGACGTGAAGTCAGCAACTTTTGCGCGCATGTTCAAACTCGTTGCCAAAGCGGTCATCTCCTTTGAACATGCGCGCAAAAGCTGCTCACTTCAAGTTAGTGCTTTTCTAGGTTTTAGCGCGCATGTTCTAGGGAAACAGCGTGCTATCGTTTTGTCCAAATGTCTGTAATCTAATCCGGTGTCAAAATCGATTTTGTCCGTCCGGCCGTATGCACGATTACGATCGTATGGAGAATCCTACCGACCTACAACTTTCAGGGTAGGGGTTGCATTTCAAAATGCTACGGTATGTTCGTTAATGGGCCAAAGGGTTTCGAAGTTAGAGCCTTTTGAACGATTGAATCAAAACTTGGCAGTAAATTGGAGTATAAAGACGCGCAACTTCAACCGAAATTTTGTTGAGATCATACTTTTTTTTTCGGAAACTGTTCATCTTTGGAAGAAACTAAGCGTAGACTCTATCTAAACTTCATATTTCTCGGCAGTGTACCGAATTTCAGTTCGATACGATAATAAATACCGGAGATATTTGCAAAAAATATGTCAAATTTAGTAATTTTTTCCTCGGTATCGTTTTTTTTTGCGCGCATGTCTATAAAAGCACTGACGTGAAGACCGCAGCTTTTGCGCGCATGTTCAAAGGAGATGACCGGTTTGACAACGAATTTGAACATGCGCGCAAAAGCTGCTGACTTAACGTCAGTGCTTTCCTAGGTTTCTTATTTAATTGGGAGAGAAAACCCAAAAAAACCTAAAAATGCTGCAAAATCCTCCCAAAATAAGCTTTAATCGATACTTCGAAGTTAACCTTATCTTGAATTTTTTCTGATCACACATGGAGAGCGAGATATTAGGGATGTAACCTCTTGAAGTTGACACGCTGTATACAGTGCGCATTAAAATTATGGAACAAATTCATTTTCTCAGAAAAAAAATATTTGACAACAAAATCCAAAAACAGGTAAATTTTCGTTTCACTTTTACCAAATTTATATGCATTTTCGAAGGATTTTTGTTGCACCCTGTGCCAACCGCATCAACCCTCTTAATTTTTTCAATAATGGAAGAAGGTCATGTGGTACTTTTTTGGCAAGGGCTTTGTACCTATTTTTTTTGAAAAATTACTTGGTTCAAAGAGGTTTAAAGTATGTGCACTTTGTCATGGCTCATTTACTTTGAGACGATGGTACCTGATGAAATATTTCACCGACTGAAAGTCGACCATTACAGTTTTGTTCATGCACAACTTTCAACCACTTGACGTGAAAAATTTTTTTTCTCCATTGAAGGGATCGTAGGGGTTGAAAGTTGTGCATGAACAAAACTGTGATGGTTGATTTTCATTCGGTGACAAATTTCATCAGGTACCATCGTCTTGAAGTAAATGAGCCATGACCAAAGTGCACATATTGAAAGCCTCTTTGAACTAACTAATTTTTCAAAGAAAATATTTTTTCTTGAAAATTTCTGCACGCCTGTAAAGAAGATACAAATACCTTGCCAAAGAAGTACCACATGACCCACTTTCCCTATTCAAAAAATTTACAGGGTTGATGGGGATGGGACAGGGTGCAACAAAAATCGTTCAAAAATTCATATAAATTTGGTAAAAGTGAAACAAAAATTGACCTAAAAACTCTTGTATTTTGTGATTTTTAGTGGGACTGGTCTGATGATGCTCAGATGTTCTTGAGTGAAACTAGTCACCAATAAACGAACTAGGAAGTAACAGATCTTTTTATTTAATAAATAACATTGTTATTTGTATCAAGTATGGCTGAAATAGCTAAAAAAGTCCATTACTACGAGAGATTACAGTGCAAGAGGATCTATTTTTCAATCATGAATGTTTGAGAAGAGATATCATTCCGAATTAATCAATTAATCAATTCAACAAGAACCACAATAGAATTGTTGAGAGATATAGATTCTGGTTAGCGAAGAAGTTGATTAAGAAAGAAATAAAATTGATTCACACTAAACTTAACTCCTTGAATATCCAACTGAAGATAACATATGATATCATAAAGGGATGTTTAGGTTTTCACGAACTGAATAGAATAATTGGAAGCATTTTTGCTAGATTGGAATTTGATAGAAGAGTTAAAAGATCTAAATTGAGTAAAAAGTTGAGAAGATTGGAAGAGGCAACATATGAAGAGAGAAGACAACAGGAGGGGCCACATAGTTTTCATGAGGTTGTGGTAAATTTCACTGATATCTTGTTTGACAACAATGAACTGGAATTGTTGAGGAAGGGATTGAAATTCATTCCAAAGGTGGAGAAATCTAAATTGGATGATCTGGCTAAGTTGGTAGTTGAGGTAGAGAAGACAATAGAAAAAGAAATTGTCAACAAGGATGAAGTAAGGGATGAAATAAAACCATTGATTAGAAAAGAAGCCAATAGGATTAAGAACAGAAAAATGAAGAGAAGTAATGATGAAAAAACTTTGAGATCCATTCAGAGAAAGATGAAAGAAAAAGATGTTGTATTGACAAGGGCAGATAAAGGTAAAAGCATCACATTGTTGAAAAGAGAAGATTATGTTGGGAAGGTTTCTGAATTCATAGCTAAAAATCAGATAATAGAAAAGAAAATATCTATTTCAACAATCATACAGAGAAATAAAAATACTCTAAAAGAACTATCTGATGGTGTAGATTTGGAATTTTTAAGAAGTTTCAAAATAGATAATACTAAATTACCAAAACTGTACGGTTTATTGAAGATTCATAAAAGTGAGATATTAGAAGAAATCCCAATTAGACCAGTGGTTTCGCATATCAAGAGTCCTACATATGATATAGCTAAATGGTTGAATAAGATATTAAAAAGCAATACAAAATTTATTGCTTCACATACTGTAAAAAACTCTTTGGACCTTATTAACAAGATTAAAGATGTACAAGTAGTAGATAATTATAAGATTGTGACAATGGATATAGAAAATTTATATACAAATGTTCCTAGAGATGAAATATTGAATATAGTTGAAGAAGAACTAACTGATACGGAAATGAGTGATCAAATGGTGAATGCAGTGAATCGTCTTTTGAAAATGTGTGTTGGTCAGAACTTCTTTATTTTCAATGGTAAAATATACGAACAGCTGAATGGATTAGGTATGGGGAATCCTGTCGCTCCAATATTGGCAGATAAGTACATGGATCATTTTGAGGGTGAACACATATTTAAGAATAATCCTTATGTAGCTCTAATAGTTTATTATCACAGATATGTAGACGACACCATAATGTTGTGGAAGGGAACAGAAAAAGAACTTGATGAATTTTTAGAGTACGTTAATAGTCGGGTTCAATCTATTAAGTTTAAAAAGGAGGGCTTTGGTAACAAAGTAGACTTTTTGGACTTGGAAATTGAGATAAAAGAGGGAAAACATTTTTTTGGAATATATAGAAAGCCAACTCAAACAGGCATTTCAATTTCAGCAGAATCACAACATAGTTACACACACAAGGTGGCTAATTTGCATAGCTTGTTGGAGAGACTTTTGAATGTTCCTATGAATAATGATAAATTCAATGATGAACTAAAAATTATAAAACAAATAGCGAGAATTAATGGTTTCAGGGAAGATGTGGTGGAGAAGATTCTGAAGGGTAAGATGCAGAAGAAAATCATTCAAGAACACTTTATAACACAGAATAATCAAGAAAATAAGAAGTTCATTCCGCTATCATATGTTGGAACAATCTCATCAAAAATAAAAAAGATTTTAGAAAGAGCATCCACCATAAAAATATCTTTCAAACCAACAAATAGTATTGGGAATATATTGATGAATAATAGGGACAAAGATGATAAACTGACCAGGAACGGAGTATATAGGTTGACATGTAACACATGTGGGGCTTATTATATAGGAAGAACAGTGAGGACTTTTGAACAGAGAATAAGAGAACATTTGAGAATTTTAAGGTTAGGAAATAACTATGACAGCTCGCATTTTGGAAACCACTTATATGAGTATCAACATGAATTTAAAAAAGAGGATAATTTTGATATCTTGCATGCTAATGTTAGTGGTTGGATCATTGATGGTTTAGAAAAATTTGAAATTTTAAAACACAAAAAATTTAATGATAGTTTGATGTTGAATGCTCAGATGGATTTTGGTAATGATTGTCTGATGAAATGTTTATTGTAGAATAATATGTCAAAAAGAAAAATCTGTATTGTTTCTGTGATTCCAGTTTTTTGTTTTCTATGTTAGTTGTAGCCATCTTAAGAGAATAAGAAATTGTAGATCGTAGATGAGATTATGTTGAAATTTTGTACTGAGAATAATACCTGTACCTTTTTAGTAATTATTGACGAATCTGGTTGAGAGTTCAGGTGAGGGAATATTGGTGTGTAATATGTAATGTCGAAACTCTTGTATTTTGTGATTTTTAGTGGGAATGGTCTGATGATGCTCAGATGTTCTTGAGTGAAACTAGTCACCAATAAACGAACTAGGAAGTAACAGATCTTTTTATTTAAAAATTGACCTGTTTCAGGATTTTGTTGCCAAATATTTTTCTTTTGAGAAAATGATTTTTTTTCATAATTTTGACGCTCACTGTATATTCATAATATTTTGCAACAATGTACCACTTCAATCCCATTTTAATTTTCGGGAATATTGGGGAAAAATATATAAGATGTCGTGGTTTCGTCCTCATAACTGACCTACAAATTTTTGGTGCAGATTTTTTTTCGAAAATTTAAGCTTACAATTGGCCGCTAGATTAACCGTGAACACAATAACCTCCGAGATAAATTAAACGGATACTCGGTATTTGTAGAGTACTTGGAACCTAATTACACAGGCAGAAACCACCCGATGATTCCTTGATATGATTCTCACGAAAAAACATGAACCTTCAGGCCGCCTTTTTCGAACACGTAATAGATTTCAATTCGATGCCATCTGAATTTTCGGAAATATTGGGAAAAGGAAATTACGATAGATATGTCTGTTGAATCATGGGATGGATTTTAACCATTCACGAATTCGGTCTTCGTAATTAACGTCTCCAAAATATTATCGGGTCGTTTCTTTCGGATGTGATTCAGTTAAACAAAATCGAGTCTCTAAATTATTCATTTCCGCAAGACACATCAGCTTTTTTCATGGGAGAAAATATTAAACCAAGAAAAAAAACTCACGAGACATCGGCATCACTGTCGTCAGCTCTATTACCAGATCAGACAACTACTGTATTGTTAATCTACTGTTTCCGTAGGTATTAAAAATAAGGAATAAATCAAATAATCTTATTTGTTTGAACTACTCTATAATTTATGAACGCAAGTCCGTCGTGTGAATTTCCATGTACGAAGTAGAATGAACCTTTATCAAAATGAAATCCGTTCGCCTGAAAGCTCTCCATTTTACGATGTTCAAGTACCTAACTATAATAGTGAAAGATACTTTCCCCTCATTATTAACATCAAACGCCAATAATGAAACTTTATCAGATGACATTATGCTAAAATTGAACAATCATTGAAATTTTCGACAATGAAATGAGGAATTGTAAAATTTATGAGTAGAGATGCGAATAACAGCAATTTTATCCATGGGTGATCTTCACTAATCAATTCCCAGTTCGCTGTTCCGCTTTATTTTCAAAGATATTTATGTTATTTATACGCGCTCGATCTAGGGAACAGAGATCATTTCACAGTTTTGAGTTTTGAGCCGAAAATGGTCTGTAACGACTAGCATTTATGAAGCGCCGTTTAGGACGAAATTCTGTTTGCAAATATATTTATTTTCGAGTCAATATAAAGTTGTCCGGTAAACCGCAAACAAATTCCGTGGCGTGTCGTGATGTATGAAGTCGGGGGGCGCAAGTAGTTAAGATTGTTTTTTGAAAAATGTTTCGGGTGTACCACACCCGAAGACTTATTCTTAACATATTTGTATCTTTCAAAAAAGAGAAGGACAGCGCAGAACATTTTTCTCAGGAGAAAATTTTACTTTTTGCTCTGCAGTAAGATTAATTAACTGTTTAAATATTCCTTGATTCTCAGAGCACTCTATTTCATCATTTTACTATATGCAAATATTCAGGTCGATTTTGTTTGCGTATTGCTATGAACCTTGCTATTCTAGTCATATTGCTATCTTTCTAATTTATAGCAATATGGCCATGATGTTACGTATCCTGTTTCGAGTGTTGTAGCAATGTTTGTAATCAATTTTGTCATAACAATATTGCTATCATAGACTTCCATAATTGGCGATTTTAGAGCTGACAACACTGTATTTTGTGACTTTAGAACTACAAGGAAGAAGAAAATACCCCTAATTCGTGAGTTTTTTTTATGGTTTTGCATACATAACCTCTATCTACGGCTTTCTAAGCGTAATTCATGTAAACATCGACATAAAAAATGTTAGGAAACGAAACGAGTCAAATTTACCAATAACCAATTTCCTGGATACCAATAAAATATTGGTTATCTGAAATCCAATGCAGCAATTTTATTCAGGCGTTAATAATTCGAAATTCGATAAACTTTTTCGTTGGCACTTCAAAGGGATTGCTGTTGTTGAGATGATTAGAATAATCATCTCAGCTGCTACCTAAACCTGTATCTTAGTCTAAGAATTTTCCTTGAAATTAAATAATATTCTAGAGAACCTTGAACACATTTCTATTAGCATATACTTTTTTTTATTCATGTAAACATCGACTTATTCGAAAATGTTATGAAACAGAAAAACCAATTAAAGTCAAATTGACCTATTTCCTGGATACCGATAGACTTTTGGTTTCCAGAAATCAAATGCAGCAATTTTATGCAGGCGATAATAATTCGAAATTCGATGAAATTTTCTGTTGGCAATTCAACGGGATGGCTGTTGTTGAGATCATTAGAATAATCAGGTCAGCTGTTGCTGTAGCACATTCTTCCCTATCTTCAATATTTTCGAATTCTTGGAAGAAATAATAATACTGAAACAAATGGATCTCTGAGAGATTCCTTTTCTAAACTTTCTTGTTATGAAGCATAGCAAGTACTATTTTGAGGTTGCTAAGATAGCAATGTTGATAGGAAGATTCTTGTTAAAGTGACAGACCATATTGCTCAAAATCGTTGATCAGAATACCAATAATTCCAATCTTGTTATGATAGCAATACTTTTTTCCTAACAATATATTATTGCTGCTATTTGCAAACAGAATCGACCTGATTACCTGGGACATAAAATTTACCCTACTTAGTACGGCAAAGGTAGTGCAAGAATCGATGTTGTCACGAGAGATTCAAGATGATGTAACTCACTGATTCCTTTTCTTGCCCAGTTAGGATCCATTCTTGAGTCAACTTTATAAAATAACAAACACGGAAAACAACATAGTAAATTTCTATTTCACACATGTCTATTGAAAAACGTCGCGAAAAGATCTGTTTTCGGCTTTTAGTTCACAAGTTTGTGATAACTTAATAACTGGCAAGGGCCGGTCCAGTTCCTTAATTTTTAATTAATCGGTTAATTGCATCTTATATCCTGCCAATCAAAATTCAATTCAAAAATAATGCTGACTGAATTCTTTATGAATCCTAACACACAAAGAAAATAACAAAAAGGTTTAGTCTATTACATCAACCCGATAAAATAATAAACACACAAAAAAACGTTCGTCGGCGCAACGAACAGTAATAAAGAATCCAACCGTTCCTGAACTCGAACGTCTCGAACTGAGGTCGCAGAAATTTCGCGGCTGTTATGTACTTACAGTTCGGAGTTGATCGGGGTAATTCGACAGCATTCGCTGTGGTTGTTCGTTCCTACATGAGGGTTCCGAAATTTCGCGCGCCCGAGACACATTTTCGATATTCCCACGGTAAATAAAGACCTATTCTGTTCGGGGCGGATTGATGGATCGTTAGAAAGAATTGATGATCGTGTTTTTTGTTGGAACATCAACTAACGGTGGCTGATTCTTAATAAAATATCAATTATTCTAAAAAGAATCAATTGTGTCGCACGACAATATATTTTTTAGGGAGGGCTCGCGGCACCGCGGCCTTATTGAGCAACCGCCACTGAACAATATTTATACCCGGAGACCAACATTTGGCAACAGTGTACAAAATTTCAGATCAATCTAATATTTATTCTCGGAAAACATTGGGAAAAATACGACAAATTTCGTTTTTGTTAACGAATTTGGACAAGCGAGTAAAAGCTTTCTACCTCACATCAGTACTTTTCTAGAAGTTTCAAACAAAAAATATATGTTTCGAATAAATTGAGTAAATAACCTGCTCTTCTAATATTTTATGCTCTCCGCCAAGTTCCAATTATTATTCAACAAACAAAAAACAAATAAAATAGATACCATACAACCAACATAAGGGACTGGAAAAAAAATTAATATTGATTTCACTGGGAATGAAAAACATGCTGAAAAATAATGATAGGGGAATGCATGCCTTTATAAAGAAGCAGGGTCCCGCCCTTACATCTTATCTTCCTCTTATTTAATTAAATGGCACACACTACTCTCATCATAATCATTAGGGGTCGTAATTCTCTTCACCGAACATCTGAACCTCAGGGAAAATTTCATTTCAATCACCTCTCTGCGGTGAAGGGCCTTCAAGAATTACTTGATCAAATATTTTTCCGAATGAAATTTTTTTGTAGAAAGACCTTATTCCTTTATTGATTCTTTCATAACATAGTGAGCAATGATCATTCTACATGGACGTTCATGTGTAATTAAAAAAATCATTAAAATTCAAAGGAAAAAAATATTGGATGAAGATTGACAAACAATCTTAACTGACAGATGTCTATGTTCATAATTCGAATATGATTTAAGGTTATTCTCATTGCCGTATTCACTCATGACACAGGTGCATTATAAGCTAAACAATTCTCATGAAAACAAAAAATAAAATGAAAACGGTTTCTGGTTGATAAGAACGAAATAGAATCCTTAAAACACACAGATGATATTCGAATCTTATCAAGTGAAATACTATGAAGGCGTATAATTAATGGTTGAATACATATCGCCTTCCTGATGATTATTGTTTATCAATATTAATTAACAACCATTTGGGATAACAAACCAACTCAAAAACTTGCAATATTGCGAAAACCTTTTAAGATTTTTATAAAATCCTAGTTTCATGTCAACACGTCGATTTAACCAGCTATGTGAACCTGGCAATTGACCTTGAAATTTTCTCGTGAAAATTTTGCGATCGATTGTACCCGGTAGGTACCCGATTGTACCACAAAAATTTTCGTTTGTACCCCTAGCGTTTTTTTATACAGCCATTATAACTTTTGAACCCACCAGCACCCCAAAAAAAAAAATCAAAATTTCTTCATGAAAACTTGGTGAAGGATTGTACCAGGTAGGTACCCGATTGTACCACATTTATTTTTGCTGAAATCCCCATGGTTTTTTCTACACATCAATTCAAAATTTTTTTTCCTCTTCAACTCGTGATTGGCCGATAATTGATGGAATTTTTGTATGAAAATTCTGTGGTCGATTGTACCTGGTGGGTACTCGATTGTACCACAAAAATTTTCGTTTGTACCCCTAGGGTTTTTTTTATACAGCCATTATATCTTTTGAACCCACCGGCACCCCAAAAAAAAAAATCGAAATTTCTTCATGAAAACTTGGTGAGGATTGTACCAGGTAGGTACCCGATTGTACCACATTTATTTTTGCTGAAATCCTCATGGTTTTTTTACACATCAATTCGAATTTTTTTTTCTCTTCAACTCGTGATTGGCCGATAATTGATGGAATTTTTGTATGAAAATTCCGTGGTCGATAGTATCCGGTAGGTACTCGATTGTACCACAAAAATTTTCGTTTATACCCCTAACGTTTTCTCTATACAACCATTATAACTTTTGAACCCACCGGCACCCAAAAAAAAAATTCGAAATTTTCGCATGAAAACTTGGTGAAGGATTGTACCAGGTAGGTACCTGGTTGTACCGCATTTATTTTCGCTGAAATCCCCATGGTTTTTTTTGTACATCAATTCGAATTTTTTTTTTTTCATCTCGTGATTGGCCGATAATCGATGGAATTTTTGTGTGAAAATTCTGTGGTCGATTGTACCCGATAGGTACCCGATTGTACCTCAAAAATATTTTGTTCGTACCCCTAACGTTTTCTTTATACTGCCATTATAACTTTTGAACCCACCGACACCCAAAAAAATTTTTTTTGATTATTTCATGAAAACTTGGTGAAGTATTGAGCCATGTAGGTACCTGAGTGTATCATCTCCATTTTTGCTGAAATTCTCAATGTTTTTCGTACACATCAATTCGAAAATTGTTTTCTCTTCAACCCGTGATTGGCAGATAATCGATGGAATTTTTGTGTGAAAATTCTGTGGTCGATTGTACCCGGTAGGTACCCGATTGTACCTCAAAAATATTTTGTTCGTACCCCTAACGTTTTCTTTATACTGCCATTATAACTTTTGAACCCACCGACACCCAAAAAAATTTTTTTTGATTATTTCATGAAAACTTGGTGAAGTATTGAGCCATGTAGGTACCTGAGTGTATCATCTCCATTTTTGCTGAAATTCTCAATGTTTTTCGTACACATCAATTCGAAAATTGTTTTCTCTTCAACCCGTGATTGGCAGATAATCGATGGAATTTAGGTGTGAACATTCTGTGGTCGATTTCACCTGGTAGGTACCCGATTATACCACAAAAATTTTCGTTCGTTCCCTGTACGTTTTCTTTATACAGCCATTATAACTTTTGAACCCACCGACAGTCAAAAATAAATTGCAATTTAAATGAAAATGTTTGCTTCCAAATTTTGTGATCGGACATAAATTTAAATTTTTCATATTGTTTGTTCTATACAGTAATTATGAATTCTGTACTTGTCGGCAGCTGAAAAAAATCGGAATTTCTCCGTCAAAACTTGGTTTAGATTTGTACAGAGTAGGTACCTATGTAGGCGAATATCCACCTCATTTCAGTTCAAACTTCCATATTTGTGCCACACAGCGATTCGATTTTTTTGTTCCAGTCTCATAGGAGCTTGCAAAAATGGAAAGAGTATTCCATATCTTATAAAAAAAAACATCATACAATCAAGCATCCATAAGGTAATTATAATCCATCATACGATTTTCGAGGAAGAACACGAACTTATGATTCCTATGAGCGACAAATAAATTTCCCATTGGGCTGGATGTAATCTTGATATCATCCATTGAATGATATTTTTTTTTAAAAGATATTGAATATTCTTTCCATTTTTGCAAGCTCCTATGAGAATGGAACAAAAAATCGAATCGCTGTGTAGCACGAATCTGAAAGTTTGAACTGAAATGAGGTGGATATTCGCCTACCTGGGTACCTACTCGGTACAAATCTAAACCAAATTTTGACGGAGAAATTCCGATTTTTTCAGCTGCCGACAAGTACAGAATTCATAATTACTGTATAGAACAGACAAAATGAAAAATTTAAATTTATGTCCGATCACAAAATCTGGAAGCAAACATTTTCATTTAAATTGCAATTTATTTTTGAGTGTCGGTGGGTTCAAAAGTTATAATGGCTGTATAAAGAAAACGTACGGGGAACGAACGAAAATTTTTGTGGTATAATCGGGTACCTACCAGGTGAAATCGACCACAGAATGTTCACACCTAAATTCCATCGATTATCTGCCAATCACGGGTTGAAGAGAAAACAATTTTCGAATTGATATGTACGAAAAACCATGAGAATTTCAGCAAAAATGGAGATGATACACTCGGGTACCTACATGGCTCAATACTTCACCAAGTTTTCATGAAATAATCAAAAAAAAATTTTTTGGGTATCGGTGGGTTCAAAAGTTATAATGGCAGTATAAAGAAAACGTTAGGGGTACGAACAAAATATTTTTGAGGTACAATCGGGTACCTACCGGGTACAATCGACCACAGAATTTTCACACAAAAATTCCATCAATTATCGGCCAATCACGAGTTGAAGAGAAAA
The DNA here is from genome assembly GCA_958510865.1 of Myrrha octodecimguttata. Classification (NCBI taxonomy): domain Eukaryota; kingdom Metazoa; phylum Arthropoda; class Insecta; order Coleoptera; family Coccinellidae; genus Myrrha; species Myrrha octodecimguttata. Next base: position 28,044,066 of record OY294065.1, on the reverse strand, counting down.
AAAAATTTCGAATTGATGTATAAAAAAAAACATGGAGATTTCAGCAAAAATAAAAGTGGTACAATCAGGTACCTACCTGGTACAATCCTTCACCAAGTTTTCATGAGGAAATTTCGAATTTTTTTTTTTTTTTTGGTGCCGGTGGGTTCAAAAGTTATAATGGTTGTATAGAGAAAACGTAAGGGGTACAAACGAAAATTTTTGTGGTACAATCGAGTACCTACCGAATACTATCGACCACAGAATTTTCATACAAAAATTCCATCAATTATCGGTCAATCACGAGTTGAAGAGAAAAAAAAATTTCCAATTGATGTGTAACAAAAATTATGGGAATTTCAGCAAAAATAAAAGTGGTGCAATCGGGTACCTACCTGGTACAATCCTTCACCAAGTTTTCCTGAAGAAATTTCGATTTATTTTTTTTGGGTGCCGGCGGGTTCAAAAGTTATAATGGCTGTATAATAAAAACGCTAGGGGTACAAACGAAAATTTTTGTGGTACAATCGAGTACCTACCGGGTACAATCGACCACAGAATTTTCATACAAAAATTCCATCAATTATCGGCCAATCACGAGTTGAAGAGAAAAAAAAAATTCGAATTGATGTGTAGAAAAAACCATGGGGATTTCAGCAAAAATAAATGTGGTACAATCGGGTACCTACCTGGTACAATCCTTCACAAAGTTTTCATGAAGAAATTTCGATTTTTATTTTTGGGGTGCCGGTGGGTTCAAAAGTTATAATGGCTGTATAAAAAAAACGCTAGGGGAACAAACGAAAATTTTTGTGGTACAATCAAGTACCTAACAGGTACAATCGACCACAGAATTTTCATACAAAAATTCCATCAATAATCGGCCAATCACGAGTTGAAGAGAAAAAAAAATTTCGAATTGATGTGTAGAAAAAACCATGGGGATTTCAGCAAAAACAAATGTGGTACAATCGGGTACCTACCTGGTACAATCCTTCACCAAGTTTTCATGAAGAAATTTCGATTTTTTTTTTTGGGGTTCCGGTGGGTTCAAAAGTTATAATGGCTGTATAAGAAAAACGCTAGGGGTACAAACGAAAATTTTTGTGGTACAATCGAGTACCTACCGGGTACAATCGACCACAGAATTTTCATACAAAAATTCCATCAATTATCGGCCAATCACGAGTTGAAGAGAAAAAAAAATTTCGAATTGATGTATAAAAAAAACCATGGGGATTTCAGCAAAAATAAAAGTGGTACAATCGGGTACCTACCTGGTACAATCCTTCACCAAGTTTTCAAGAGGAAATTTCGAACTTTTTTTTTTGGGTGCCGTTGGGTGCAAAAGTTATAATGGCTGTGTAGAGAAAACGTTAGGGGTACAAACGAAAATTTTTGTGGTACAATCGGGTACCTACCGGGTACAATCGATCACAAAATTTTCACGAGAAAATTTCAAGGTCAATTGCCAGGTTCACATAGCTGATTTAACCAGAGTTTTTTCGTGTTAACTTCCAGTGGGAGCCTGGAATTTGTTGTATGAACAGTTATGACAGTAATGTTCCATTATTTATGGGGACAAGACTGAAATTCACACCAAACGTAATCACTTTCATTGAATAGGAGACTGATTTCTTATTTTCTGTGAACAGTATCTGCTGCGTCTTCAGTGATCAACAGAGAAAAATCTGTGGTTCCGCCGAACTTTCACAGATTTCCGTTATTCACACAAAACTGATCTATTTATTTCGATCATAGACAACATATATATTCAGTGTCAAAAACACTGTGCTCAAGATACAAAACCTGGATTTAAATTCAATTCGAAATAAACAATATAACGTAGATTGTTCATGAACAATTTGTCAAACGTACAATTCTAGGAAATTTTTCATATAATATGGGAATTAATGAACTTAACTGAGGGACGTAAATAAAGAATTCACCAAGCCAGAATAGTTTCAAAGGAAAACAATGTACCATAATGTAAAACCAACAGCGTTTCCAATGAACGATAGGGCATTTTTTCGAACTTCAACACTACAACTTCACACTACAACAAATAATAAACCTGGAAAGTCAGCATTGGTCTCGACACTAAGCTGATCTTTTATATTCCAAGTGTTGAAAATACGTTGTTCAAGTAAAAAAAAACTTGATTCAAAAACAACTTGAAATATACAATAAATAGATTTCTAACGATGAATCGTTTGTTGATCGCATAACTTTAAGGAAATAGTCACACAATATGGGGACGAAATGACCCAAACTGCGTGATGTAAATAAACAATACTCTAAATCGAAATGGTTCCAAAGAAAAACAATGAAACTACATGTATATCTTGCAGCGTTTCACTGACCGATAGGACGTTTCTGACTGATTGAAAAGCATACGAGAAAATGCGTGGTTTCATTGAACTTTCACACATTTCCCCGATAGAATTCCCAAGATAACCCTTCAAGATGAATCAAAAAAACAAACCTGGAAACACATCTTTGGTCTCGGCATGAATCCAACCATTTCTCTGTTGAATAATGCACTGGAACATCGCAACACCAAAAATCACTAAACACTACATCTGTTTATACCTGAAAATTGTGTTGTGTTGAGGACGTTCTGTTTATAAATAAGAACCACACCAGATACCCGGTGGCACGTGTATTTTGAACGCTGTCAGATCCGAGTGAAATAAATAATTTACATCACTGCGTACACAAGGCAAATCCTGCAACAGAACAAACCGTACACGAGTGAATTTCAAGATTCGATATTTTATACGGGCACAAATCGTGTGAAAACCATCAGAGTAGTAGTCGGTGAAACGTATTCGATTCAAGTTGGGTTGGGTTGCCGATAGCTTTACCGGATGACCCCTTGTTCCGCTGCCAGGGATCTGGACCGCACTCAGGATTAATTTCTACGAACATTCGGAGTTTCTTCAAGAGGGCACACGCGTTCAAAGGCGGTGCTACCGAACCACCACACACGATATCGATTCCTTTCGTTTTCAGGTTATAAGTTTATCGAATAATTATACTTCGGGACAGTTCAGGAAAAGAATTCATCTAACTCGCCAATGGAATTCTTATAGTTGAGTTCGGAAGTGCGTAGAATTCGAAAATCGAATCTGAACGCTTCAAATTTCACACTAAGATATATCATCAAATATTCCAGTTCTTTTTATTATTCATGAAATCATTTTTCTCAACATTTGTATTTGTTTTTGTATTTTCCGTCTATCCTAGGCTTCAACGAAACCCCTCAGAAGCTTAAAGCTTGTGCGTGTTAGGATACCGGGTGTGTTCTGTGTAGGCTTTGTTACTAATTCCTTACGCCACGTTAGGAACAGCACTGTTAATTGTTTGCCCAACAGCGGTCCCCTGAAAACCGAAAAAGTTATTTCCCAGCCAAGGGCTTGAACCCCAGACCTTACGTTCATGAGGCATGAGCTCTAACCACTGAACTACCGCCGCTCCATATTTCTCTAAATCCTTTCAATAGTAAAATCTGTAGATTTTTCACTCCCAAATCACTATAATTTTCTAATATTTTACCGAAATTGGTCTCTCGAGTCAATTCAATTCTGTCCGGTCAACCGTTTCACGGTTCGTTCCGAACAGAACGAGCTAGCGACGTGAAACTTTCAAGGTGGTTAGATTATAGAAGAGGGGCAGTCGAGTTCGTTAATGGGCAAAATCGGCCGAACGGTTTCGGAGTTGTGGTCATTTAAGTTTTAGAGGTTATTTTCTAAATATCTCAGAAACTACTACTACTTACAAATATTGACTCCCTAAGTTGTTTATTTCGGAAATTATTGCGTTAGGCTAGAAGTTCACAGATCTTCGGCAATTAGGGAAAATAAATCTTGAATGGATATGTCTACGGAATCATTGGATGGATTTTGCCGATTCACGAATTTGACCTTCGTAATAATGCCCCAAACTTGCTTTATAAGTATCGAGTCTGTACTTGATCGTAACAATAGACGCTACTGACCTCAAAAATTTCTTTTTCACCTTCAACACTCAGCAGCTCCTTGAGAGAATGTTACATGAACAGTTGAAAAGTGACATATCAGTATATCGAATTTTTTCTTCAGTGAACTGAAGCCGAAATAGGTCATTCGAGCTTGCTGGTGGGGTCGGCAAGACATGCAAAGATTGCTGAGAAACTTTCTAGAAAGTTTCTACGCCACATGTGCCTGTATATCGGGAACGTAAAGGGCTAGACATACATCTGGATCTTAAATCATCCCTAAAAGTTACACCCTCATCATTCTTACAAGGGATTGGAAGGAATAGGTATATAACAGAAACCAAACTGAAATAGACCTCCTAAAACAATAAACTGACTCATCCGGCCACGTAAGAGCGATAGCTCTGTCGCACGGAACACAGAATAGGTCTCTTGCATGTAACACGGATTATCATTATTGGTTTTATTATAAAATCAAATGATAAACCTTAATGATCGAGCAAAAAAAATAACCCCCCTTAAAAATGTCACAGTTCACATTCTGAAGTATGCTTATAAAAAAAAAATCCGTCCGTCCGCCGTCCGAGGCTTTCCTCGGAAAGTACTGAACCGAAATACGTGAAACTTCGTAGAAAAATCGTGTGTCGCTAGAGATTGATCCTTCAAGCTTTTCAGCAAGATCGGTGTACCCTGAGGGTTCAAAATTGGGGGTTGGACGGAGAAAAATATTTCTCGAAAACTTACCACCGAATTTTCATGAAACTCTCAACGTTGATTACTGTTGCATAACTCAACCTATAAATTTTCACCCGGATGGTTTACGACCAGTGGTCCCCGAGTTATAAAGAAAAACGCTGCAAATTGTGTTGTGAAAAGCCAATGAGTTACGAATAATATACAGAGTGTAACAGCCAAATGGAATAAATTCGATAACGAATAAATGAGGGCGTGTTGGGAAAAAGGATCGGACACGTCGATTTGTAATTTTAAATGCACATAGTTTTCAAGAAAATAAAGTTATATAGGGTGTTCCATGCGACCGTGGCCAATACAAACTTTCTTATTTCAAATGTAACCCCCTGTATATTATTTATTTTTTGGATTCTTCAGAAAATTCTAGATATAATTCATGTACAATGTCCTATATCTATTTTCAACTTTTTCGGAAATATTAAGTGTTTTCAGATTTTTTACAAAAATTAACATTTTAAATGAAAATTATTTTATTTCACAAATTCGATACATTACACTCAATACTTATTTCCCATTAATCTCTTGATATGAAGAAAGTAAGCAATAACCATTACTGAGAAGAAATAAAAAAAACAAAAACAGATTTGTTTATTCTGAAGACGTTCGCGGCGAGCATTTTGAACATTTCCTACATTGACATAAATGTTTTTTTTTGTTTTTTTTTTTTAATTATTAAGAAATAATCAGTATTACTTATTAGGTTTTAAGTGTAATGTACCGGATTTGTGAAATAAAATAATTTTTATTTAAAATGTTGATTTTTGCACTAAATCTGAAAACACTTAATATTTCCGAAATAGTTAAAGATAGGTATAGGACATTGTGCATGAATTGTGTCAAGAATTCTCTGAAGAATCAAAAAAATAAATAATATACAGGGGGTTATATTTGAAATAAGAAAGTTGGTATTGGCCACGGTCGCATGGAACACCCTATATAATATTATTTTCTTGAAAAATATGCGCATTTAAAATTACAAATCGACGTGTCCGAGCTTTTTTCCCAACACGCCCTCATTTATTCGTTATCGAATTTATTCCATTTGGCTGTTACACTCTGTATAAGTTTTATTTAAGATATCAATGGTATTGGGTTATTTGACTGAGAAAATAATAAACCCTTGTGTGAAATTTCCAGCGTTTTTTATGTTTTTCTCATTTTATGTCGGTACAAAATTATAATGCATGCTATCACACACTTTAACAATTAGCGAGTTTTGAATAATTCGGTATTAAAAATAGTAAAAATGGATACGCAAGTGCAAAGTCACTCGTTATTGCACCACTCTACGATCGATACAGCCGACGCTGACCATTGGCTTAATAGAGAGATGGTGCACCAAAAGAGAGGAAGAGCAGGCGGCCATCCGGCCGTGTGCGCTTTAACTTTCGAAAGAATCGACCGTGAGTCTTGAAATTTTCAGATTAGGTTTGAAGTACGAATACCTCGGTGAAGTTCGTTAATGACTGAAATCGGTCGAACAGTTCGGCAGTAAGACAATTTTGAGATAAACTCCTCGATATCTCATGAATTACTGATTTGATCAAATTAAAACTTCGTATATAGTTTGAAATTAGCAACTTGATGCAAAATTTCGTATTGATCCAGTGGTCGGAAAATCAAAAAAAATATATATAGCAAAATTTTTCAAATTTTCTGTCCTTCCGTCTAGCCTTAAACTTTGGGAATTTCAAAGGGTGTTTGGTTGGGGACAATGGTTTCGGAGTCATACCCACCTAAAATTTCATTTCTTCAATAAAATTCGAAAACCACTATTATGATCTAACTGCCAATCGGGTAGAAGTTGTAGAATATGCCAACACGTAAACTTGTCGGCCGACTGTGAACTTAAGGCAAGTTTGGATCTTAATTACCAACGTGAAATTCAGGAACGGGTGAAATCCACCTAACGATTCAATGAACATGCACATTCAAATTTGTTTTCCCAATACTTCCAAAAATAATAATCGAAATGTAGTAGTCATTTCAAATCAAAAGCATGAAAGTCCATGCAAAATCTAGAGAGGTTCGTACTATTAGAAGACAATCCAAGGATCAATAGAATGTTTTAGAATATTTTAAAATAAATCCGTCTCTGTCTGTAGGACAGTAGGTACAGAGGGGTAGAATAAAACTGTGGCGCTTGCGCGCACCTACATTTCTTATTAAGAACATGCATTATGCATTGTAACTTTGTTATTAATGTTAATGCCTTAGAGAACATGAAACTAATCAACTTGATAAAATGATTTCTCAATTAGTTGGCGCTTCTTAGATTTTGCAGTCATTTTATTCAATTAATTCCAGTGGCGTGGAAAATGTTAATGAAAAAAAATATATATATCGGAAAATCCAACAAAGGTTTTTAAGGGATCTATAATATTACAGACATATATATTTATATAATTTGAATACTATTAAAAAATATACCAACGTGATCATAAATTTTGAACGTAAACAAAAAAGAAGTACTACTGCATTTCCATTAAATTGAGAACGCGAAAATATTTTTTTCACATGTTATCATAATTCTACAGAATTGAAAGAACTATCATTACAATCGGAATTAAAGCAAGCATGTTTTTCAAAATAAATGAACCTCGTGGGTGGTTATTTATCGGTTTATGACGTATGTATTCAGGTAGCTGCCTCGCCCCTAATTCAACAATGGGGGTGACATTGTATTCCTGAGGACTGAATGGAAGAATAACATTCCCAGACAGCCTACACACAATTTATCCTAGCAGTTAACTCAACCTTCACGATGTAATATTGGCGTCTTCCTAAATTAATTCCATAAATATGACAAGGAAGTAAGGACATTGCTAATCAGATAACGAATCTGCACAAAAGGAGGTGTGTTAACCATAAGAGAACCTAACCTTTCACCCAGACAAATTTCAGTCAAAACCACCGAATTCACGTGCTATCTTCCTAATACAATAATACATCAATAAAAACAACAACAAACTCGAATATGACCAGAATAAAACGATTTTCATGAAATGTAAGATACTATTTCGGTATGTAGGAGAAAGAAAAATTTAAAAATAACATTACTCACTGTTGAAGACAAGAAGTTTCCTGGTTGATCCAAGTCTCTTTATCGGAGACTTCAATTCCTGCTCATTTTCATCCATTCTCATTTAAATCTTAGTATGTATCCTTGAATACAAACAAAATTATTTTTATCGCTTCATCAAATCGAAGGATTTATTTAGGCACATCACTTGATCTGGAAGGGCTGTTCCGTTTCTAATTTGTTCTATCGGTTATCATTCAGAATAAGCACAAAATCTCGTAGAAAATTACGCGAAAACTATGAAAATTCCTAGAAACAATTTCCCTACAGGAACTTCGATTCAACTTCTCAACAATTCACAATTCTGTATTCTGTGGTATTCTGTCCGTTTAATTTGATGGCTCGTTTTCCAGTTGTAGCAACAAAACAAAACTCGTTCATAGAAATCGAAGATTTTTAAGGTTTGTTCCTACATATTCGAAATCATGTGCGGTGTCGACCACCTAAGTTTCGTTGAAAGAATCTTGAAAAAAATTGTAATACTATTTTGTGAGGAATCCTAGATCCTAGTAATCAGGACGTGTAAATGAAAATAATCAACCCAAATGTGACTTTGAACTTTTTTCATATTCTATAGTCGCGCAAACTCATTGATTTTTAGTTCGCCCACAAATTTCACCACAGAATATTGCTTTCCAATGAAAGAAAAGAGAATGAAGCAAAATAGAAAGTAAACAAAGAATGTGTAGATTATCGTTCCAAGAAATTAAACAGCTACAATCCAGAACATAACATAAGAAACCCATAGTTGAATTTATTTAGGTGAGTTGGAATAGACTATAATCTTTCCGTAAGAGGAACAATTTGTGTATTTTTCAATAGGTCCATGGAAGGATTTGATGCTATTTACTATGAAGAGGAGGAGGAAATTGTAGATGAAATTGAGACGGTTGATATTTCTTTAGTACCAGATCCTGTGATAATACGAGGAGCTGGTAATATGACTGTGTAAGTATGAAAAGTTCAAATTTTAATTTGATTACTAAAACATACTAGATGAAGCAGTAAGGTTCAGTTACACAGAACATATTGTTTGATTTAGGTGAAATCCATGGGATTCTGAATCTGATAGAATTCACAGAACCAATTTTTGTTTTTCCAGTTCAAGTATGAAGCTCAAAGATCAAAATTCTTATCTTTCGTATTTCCCCTATTGGTTTGTGTTTATCCGTAGCTTTGAATTTGTCCACTTAATCTGGAAAAGACACAGGTCAAAGTTAACGTGACAATTTTCCCACTTTCATATTTATATTTCAGATTTGGCTTGAGCAATCGTTTCAGTACTGATTTTCCATCCGGCCTAGTTTCTAGAGTAGCTCCTGAAGAATTCAAAGAAACAGTAATGAGGATAAATACAATCCTGAAGAAAACATTACCAATCAATGTCAAATGGCTTTTTTGTGGTTGTATATGTTGTTGCTGTACACTTGGATGTTCCTTATGGCCTGTTATATGTCTTAGCAAAAGGGTAAGTTCCTCTGGTTGATTCCCCGATTTTTTTCAAATTGGTTAATTTTTCAGACTCAGCATTCCTTGAATAAACTGTTGGAGTGGGAAAATAGTTATCTATATAATAAGTTAGGTTTACACTGGCGCCTATCTAAACAACAGTGTGATTCATCTTCAATGATGGAATATGTCATACTCATTGAATTTCTGCCAAAAATTCCCATATACAGACCTGATTAGCCTTTAGGACTATACGTAATTTTGTATATAATTAGGAATAGTACAATTGTTTACTTACGCAAGAATCTCATAATTAAAATTATACTTGTGAATATTCAATCTTTGTGATAATAGAAAATATAAAAACTGTTAATTATGCTAAGTTAATGATTCTTTAAGCTTTGTGAGATATATGACTTGTGAGAAATTGGAGCTTTCAAAGGTATTATCCATTCAAGAAACTCTTCAATGGATAATGTTAGGACATTTTCAATAAGTAAATATTTACATTTTGAAATTAAAAATTTGAATAAAATGTTTGTCTGTCAATGTGTAACTGAGTTTCTGATGAGAAACTGGGTGTAAACCATCTATCGAGTATTCAAGGAAATATGTGTTTAAATTACCAATAGCATCATTCATAGATGTTTCCTCCAGGTTTAACTGAACAAGTAAAAATTGAAGGTTGGAATGAAAAAATTTTGTTCATGAAATTCTAGATAAATATTAGTTTACTGATCCTATAATCTTCACTGTGAAACAGTTGAGATATTGGACCAAGTGATAAATTAATTTAGAGGATTTGAAGAATATTATTATGGTAAACTAAAATTGATTTTGTTAATATTTTATCAAATGGTTAGCATTGTAGATCAATTAATAGCTTTTATCAAGAGCAAATCTTTGATGAAATTGGGACACGAATTTGAAGCAAAAAATATTTATTTTTGTAGAGTATAATCTTAAGGTATGTCCAGTAAAAGATATACATATATACAGTACAAAAATATAGGCCTTCATTAAGGCACTGAAATATCACATTCAAAAATACATTTGTAATTTCATCAATGGTCACTTTTATAATATTTATGTCAAGATCTTTTCTTATGATATATCGGTATTAACAATCAACAACTAAAATTGAAATTAGTAAACTAATAACGATGTTGCATAAATTATGGAGGGATAAATAACTTCCCCAGTTTCAGGATATCGTTCAAGATCATAGAATCATTTGTTCTACTGAAATTAAAAATAATAAATTTTAAGGACGGACTATTTCATAATCACTGATACTACCCAAAAACATGAAATTTCTTTTAATTGCCATGACACCTGAACACCACTATTCACTTCCAAAGAGAAGTGGACAATCAGAATATTTTATATTCCTACTGCAGATCTCACAAAATTCGAAAACAAAGAATAATCCAAAAATTTTAACTAAAGTTTGTATTGCTCCTGCGAGCATGCTGCAACTAAAAATAGCTCGTTTCTGTGAAATAAATATTTCAGTTTAGTATTTTATTTCTTATGGCTCTACTTGAAGCCTTTGGTAGTCTTGCAATGCTGAACGATAAATAAACATATTTCGCTTAATAACTGAACTTCTAAACTTCATCTCAAATCTTCTGGTAAAGGATTGATGATTTGTATAAAATTCTCAGGAAAAATTCCTTCCTGGTCATTCACCTGACCATGAAGCCATTCCTTATTTACTCTTCGAGTTAAAATGACAACATCGTCGACCTGAAAAATGATTTTTTTAGTTCCAAATTACTCCAATAGTTTAAATCCTATCGTTTCCAACAATTTGATCGTATATTTACTAACCTCTAATCCTAAATCTCCAGGCTGTGTGGCTGGAAACTGATATAGTGCAATCCCATAAGGAGTTATAACCTCACTAGCATTTTTGGGTGGACTTGGAGGTGGTCCGGTAGGCATAGGTAATGAAGGAGGACTCGGAGGTGTACCTGAAGGCATTAGCAGTGAACTGGATGTGTGAGAAGTAATTGGAAGCTCTGGCCTAGGCTTGATTTTATGTCTTGGTCTTATTATTGTTGGTCCAAACAATGAAGATGAAGGCACTGTAGTTGGGTTATTTTCACTACTTCGGATATTAATCAAGCCATAATTATCGTTTCGAGTATTAGACCGCACTGAAGCAGAAGTGTTATTCGAGTTTTGGGTAGAGTTTTGTACTGAATTTGTACCCCAAACTGTTGAAGAGAAGTTGGTGGATAGAAAGCCATCATACTCGGTAGACTTTTTAATAGATGCCAGACTACTTGTGCTGCTACTGAAAGAACTTGATACGCTTCCCCCAAATTTAGGCAAAGGGTCACTTCTAGGAGAACTTGGTGGACTCCAATCAATAAGGTTTGAATTATCACAAGTCTTGTGTATGGTATGGGTGGATTTACTCTTCGATTTGTTTAGATTTGGAGGAGGAGGCCTTGGTGGCGGTTTCTTTTTATTACTTTGCGAAGACGATATTCTTAACGGCATTTCAAATAGATAACACTGGATACATATGATATTTTTCTTCTAAAATATTTTATATTTTCAATAAAAGAAAATTAAGGACACAGAACATAGAATACTAATAGAGAAGTGTAACACAGACAATTAAAGAAATATAGGTCTATGATCATTATTGGAGAGAATTCTCTGGTTCGTGTGTTTGTTTATTAATGTCAAAAAGCTGTCATTTGAAAAGTTTTTTGTTATTTATTTATTTGAATTTAGATCTGAATGTTTTCATTTTTTGAAGTTGTCTATTTACTCTTATTATTTTATCATATTGAATTTTAATTTTTCATAGTGAACTTTTTACAAACGCTATTGCGTGATTAAATACGATTCTATTTGAAAGTAAATGTGTGCTTTTATAAAAATTTACTTTATTGTAATAAATGAAAAAGAAGCTCGAAAGATAAGAATATGACTAAAATGAACTCGGTTAGCTTATACGTTACTACCAATCAGATAATTCTCAAAGCTGATGCCAACAATTCAAGTTCGTGGCAAGATTTGTATAGACTATTACCTTATTTAAGGAACTCATTAAGTTGTGTAGTGTGTAGTAACTTGCTAGTGGATCCTCAATCTCCAACCGCAGGACGATGTCACCATCATGTATGTAGAAAATGTAAAGGTGGCAGGAAAAAATTGAAACCAGCATGTTCATGGTGTAGAAACTGTGCGGAATACATTGAGAACAAGAGTTTGAAAATACTGTTACAATGTTATCAACAGATGTGTCAACACCTTACCCAAAGTCCCATTTATGCAGGTGAAAAATTCTCATGATTCATGATATTTGAATGAAAGGTTGAATCTTATTTGTTTTATAGGCTTACTGGAACAAGCATCTATAGTCTCCCCTGTTTCAAGTGTTGAAAGAGGTGCTGGAAATTTATTAGCACTTATAAGGGAAGGCTCAGAATTCCACGATGATTATCAAAGTGAAGGTGGTATTCCAAAATCCACTTATAATATCTTACCTTGTGTTTATACAAATTCTTCTACACAAACATTACAAGTTACACCAGTAGAAAGTAATCCTGGTCCTCAACCACAAAATGTCTTGAATACATCTAGCCTAGCTAGTAGATCAAATATTGGCACGAATCTCTACTCAGTTATGTACCCTGGAGCAATAAATAAAATTACAATCAAAAGAAAACCAAAAGAAATAAATGATTTAAAACAGAAACTGATACCTCTAGATAAAAAAGAGCCAGTTGAAAAGGTATTCCTCAATGTTCTTGCCTGCACTGTAATTTACTTAAGATGCTTTTAGGTTCCAGTGTTCAAGAGACCAGTAAACAAGTGTATAGTACAGCCTAAGAAAGGGTGTAGATGTGGAAATGCTACAGCAACTCCTGGTAAACTCACCTGTTGTGGTCAAAGATGTCCATGTTATGTTGAGAGCAAAGCCTGTATTGAATGTAGATGTAGAGGTTGTAGAAATCCACATAGGCCTAATGGTCTTAAGGTAATTTATGGAATTTTGTTATTTTTAATGTGTATTAAGAAATAAAATGAATAAAAAGAAGTCTTAATCCATTTTCGTTTAAATCAAAGCATCATTAATATTTATGGTATGTAATTAATTGCTATCATTTTCAGGTTCGACCAATTATACCAGATATGCATTCCTACCAAGTGGCACCAAATCCTCAAACATCGGATTCTCAAATTATACAAAATCAACCAATGAAATTAGGAAACATTGACATGGATCCTCATTTCAGCTTTGATCCCATAGGACTTAAAACATATAAAGGTAGATAAATTATCCCCAAGTTGTTTTGTAATTACATTCAATGTTTTTTTAGTTGTAGCAGGCGGTTTTAATGGTTTATCAATTCCTGCAACTTTGCTCATGAATACACCCATCTTGGAAGAAGATATCAATTTAGAAGTGTGATGGCTATGAAAGTGAGAATCCTCATTCCCTTCCAAATCATATTTGTGTTGCATTTCACAAAAAAATATTCATGGAGGCTGAAATGCAAGTTTTGTTTCATACAGACAAATCAAGATGAAAGAAAGTCTTTGAGATGTGAATATTTTCATTAATTTGCAGACATACTGGAGCAAGAATTCAAAAGTTTTTTAGTATTTGTTTATTATTTTCCATCGACACAAAAAAAAGAAACATCAAACATTTTACCAAATAAACAATTCAGCAAGAACTCGAAGTATTACTAAAAAAATACATAATTAATTTACTGTGAATCAGAAATTTAAAATTTAGCAAAAACTGAAATATTTGAAAGGAAAAATAAAATTTAAAATGGTTTATATTTATTGCAGAATTTTGAAGGTAGTATTCTCAATAAATGCTCCTCCACATGAGTCCATCCATTCAATCTGCTCAACTCTATCAGCCCCTCTTCTATGTGAGAATTTTTCTGTTCCTCCTGTAGCTTCCACAAAATTTTGAAACATTTACCATAACATTTGTTCATGAAAGAATACCATATGAGGAAGTATAAGACATTCGGCAGATTCGTTGGCAAGGACTGAAAAAAGAATGTTTTGTATCTTGTGAAATTAACACACACAGTTTATTCAACACGATCCGAAGTAGTCATACTCCCAGCCAAACAATTTACAAGAGAAAATTACACACAAAAAAATCGCGTACTTTATCCCAACATCAACCTGTCCGATGGTGAGAGTATTCCTTGGACCAAAGCCATGTTGTATGGGGTTTTGTGAACAAAATGTCAGTGGTGCCATCTCGGGGGAACCTTACAAACTACCTGGAATACAGAAAACTTCGATCTTTGTGCACGACGGTCAACCATTACTTGTTCCAGGGATCAAGTCGGCAGTTTGGCAGATATTTCTCATAACATCGAAGAGAAAGTTGAACCTTTCATCTCATCGTTTATTTTTTGGACAACGAAAGCCGCACCTTGACTCAATAACCGTTTGAGTATCCCATAACATGACCCTTAATCATATATCACCATCAATAATATCAACATATTTCGCTAGCGTGCGAAAGTTTACGTTGATCACCGATAATTTTCACTCTGAAAATCACTTTCAACATGATTGAAATTTCGTGATTTGAATTACAATGGCCGTGATTTAAGTCACGTTCACGGTGATGTGAGTACTGCAGTGATTGGCGATTTGTAACTCACGACGATTAACAGTAGCATTTCTTCCACGTTGCAGGATTCTGCTCAAATTTACCTTCAAAGTTGTGTCGTTGAGGTCTATGAATTGTCCCAAGGACTTCCACACTTCTCGTACTCCATCTAGATTCATTTTCTCCTCTATAGCTTTCAACTCCAACCGGCACATCGCAATGCCTTGATGACATAGCGCATTAATCAGAGCGTTCTTTTGCGTTTCTAATCTGAAAAAGAAATATCTTCCGTTCAAGAAATTCAAACCCGATGATTCGATTCATGAATTTTTATTCAGTATTTCAATATGATCAAAAATATCGTTGCTTCTGCAACGTAGAAATCTGAATTCTTTGGTTTCCAGCAATATGCCCGAAACTCAATATTTTTTGGTTTAAATCAATTGACACCGGCTTTAAGAGCATTTTATCTCAAGCCAACAATAAAGTATAATTTTGCATGACAGAAAACACGCAGATGAAATTCAAGCTCTTAGCATTCCAGGAATCGGAGCTTTGTGGGTGGTATACTTCGGTACTCAAAGAATCCAGACATCACATGTGACAGTTTATAGAATTTATCTTATTAGACCATTTACGGAAATTTCCTTCACACATTTTTGCTCTCTCTTTCGCACCAGCCAATCCGAGGTGTTTTTTCGGATCTTAGAAGGGCGTCGCTTAATTCAAAAAAACCAATCAAAATTTATATTCTCCCTCTACAATGTGAAGAAGGGAATTTTCTTAATTTGGGTTTCGTTAGTTTTTAGACACTCTTCATTTGACCGTTGTATAGTAAACAACATTCGCTCCCGAATTTATAAACAAGACTTATACGTTAATTCTTGTGTTGTAAAAATCGTAACTTCTCATTTGAAAATCGCTTCGATCTTGCTATCGAATAAGATATAGAAGGAAGATTCTATTGTGCAAATCACTTGTATACCATTTCGGTCTTGTTATCTAATACAGATACAGATTTTCGTGTCATAAGTGCAACGATATTGATCAACTGGTCAATAAGTTCTTCAATTATCTGCTTATTTTAGAAGCATCAACATTTCTGATAAAGATCAGAAAATGTTCGTCGGTCGTGTCTTCATTTTGCTAAAGACTGAATTAATCAAGTGCGATTAATTCAACCAATTGGGGTGTCTACTACTGAAACCCCCCAATACACCTGAATAAACCAATTCAGGTAAAATCAAATATTATTACTGACCTTTTGGTTTTGCTAGTATCTGTTTTCTGGTCTGTTTTAATCGCTGTTTGAATTAAAAGTGCATTTGTGTCAACGAGACCTATGACTTTATCACATATAGAAATTATTCTATTCAAGTTTGATCTGTTTATATGATCCTCTGAACCAGTCTCAAAGGGAGGTAGGCCAGTTTTAGGTCCTAAGGGATCCAAGACTGATAAATAGGTAGAGTATAGATTGACGCAGGACTTTGCTGATTCATCAAGACACAATTCTTCAAACATTTTTTCTGCAGCCTGCGCGTCTGAAAAAACATCGATCGTATTAAGAAACTCTGAAATAATTTCACTTCACCAAGAAGAGATACCTTTTACAAGGTGTCCAAAGAGGGCAGCGGTTAATTGATAGTTGAATAAAATAAACGATATGAATGAAAAAGAAATTGATTTCTGATTTAACCAACTGGGAAATTATTCAAGAAAATTACCTTGATTAGATTGTTTACCAAATTTTCGAGCTACCAAATTAATTTTTGATGATAAAAAAAGCACTGCCGTGAAGGCAGCAACTTTTGCGCGCATGTTCAATGTAGATGACCGCTTCAGCAACGAATTTGAACGTGCGCGCAAAAGCTGCTGCCTTCACGGCAGTGCTTTTTGAATTTTTTTTCTGATAAATTACTGGATTTCAATTCGATCATATCTGTATTTTTGGACATATTGTAAAAATAAAATTTTGAATGGGTATATCTACGGAATCATTGGGCGGATTTTACCAATTCACGAATTCGACCTTCGTAATTAAGCCCCAAACCTACTCTACAAATATCGAGTTTCTAAGTCGTTTCTTCCGGAAGTTATTGTGTTGACGGTCAGCCTGACGGCCGACTCCGTAAACACAATAACTTCCGAAAGAAACAACTTAGAAACTTGATATTTGTAGAGAAGGTTTGGACCTTAATTACGAAGGCCGAATTCGTGAATGGGTAAAATCCACCCAATGATTCCGTAGATATACCCAATCAAAATTTTATTTTTCCAATATTTCCAAAAATACAGATCAGATCGAATTGAAATCCAGTACTTCATCGAAAATAACAGTTCGAAGTTTCATACAGAATTTAATGAGGATGATATGATGAGAAAATCATAGAAATTTTTTTTTTCAAATTGTTCTAATAACACGATTATCACGAAATTTTGCATAAAGTTGTCTTTCAGCATCTTAAAACTAGCTGTGAAGTTTAATCAGGACTGAATCAGTATTTTTCGAGTAATACCGAAAAAAATCAACGATATCGAGAAGAAAACCTCGAAATTTGACATATTTTTTCCCGATATCTCCAAAACTTATGATCGTATCGAACTGAAATTTAGTACACTGCTGTGAAATTAGAAGGTCAAAGTGTGAGTATAATTTTTTTTGGATATGATTAATGGTTTCCGAAAAAATTTTTTTTAAATTTACTGACAATATGATCTTGACGAAATTTGGCTCAAAGTTGCGCGTCGTTATACTCCACCAAACTGCCAAGTTTCCGAAACTATTCGACCGATTTGGCCCATTAACGAACTTAACCGCGGCATTCTGATGCGCAACCAATCCTGAAAGTTTCAAGTAGCTAGCTTGCTTCTGTCGACAGTTATCGTGTCTACGGACGGCCGGCCGGACAGAATCAATTTTGACACCGGATTCGTCATCAGTGAGTCCAACCTAGTCGATTGAGACGATTTTCGGCTCAATCATCCAAAATTACAGACATTTGGACAAAACGATAGCACGCTGTTCCCTAGAACATGCGCGCAAAAACGATGAGCGCTGCATAGAATCCCTCGTAAACAAAGAACGCTGTGATACTCTACATTGTAAAATTACAAAACAAAACCTCGCTACCCTTTTTGAACACCAGGTATGAACAAATAACAAAACTTTTTGTGAAAGTAACAAAAATGCCTCATGTAGTCTAGCAGGAGGAAATCATGCTCATTTCTTCCTCTGAACGTTTACTACAAGCTTTACATCCAGGCGCTGTTGCCAAGTTGTACAAGGAAACAAAGCATTTTAAAATTCGGAACCCAATTTCCAAACTGAGGAAAATTTCCCACTGAACCCATCAACAGATAATTTTCTAGGATAAACTTAAAATAAACATTAAACATTTGAAACTCAGGGCCCTTTTAATTTGCTTTGACTTCATGAAGAAGAATATCAAAGTACCAAATTCCATTATGGTTGAAAAAATCGGATACATCCGATTTACCTAATTTTGTGAGTATCTGTATTTTCAAATCACGAATCTGGTCGTTTAGTTCTTCAAGTTTAGTTTTTCCATTGTTGTTATTATTATTGTTGTTGTTGCCATTGTTAGTCTTTTTATTATTTCCCTCTATAAGAATATATTTGAAAGGGTGGGTATCTACAGCTTTGCCAATTTCGTCCTTAGTAAAGGTAATATTCCCTGACAAATATTGTCCACCAAGTTTAGGTAACCTACAAGAAAAAAAATTAAGGAATACATTGGCGGATCCTCTCCGAAAGCAACAACTTACTTATCAGATGGTATAGCTGCAATATAGATAGGTACAACTACTGAGTTTGATTTCGAAAGAGTCATTGATTTCTTGTTGCCAATAAGAGCATTACTGTAACTAGAATGTACATCTACAGTGATAGGACTAGTCAACTTCTGATGTATAAGCATGGGAACTTCGCTTAACTTCTCCAAATAATCAGTCTTTTCGTGCCTCACCTGAACACGGATAACATAGTCACCCTTTTCAATCTTTTTTGCATACTGAAAAAAAATATATAAAAGTTTGTCATTATTTTGAACCTTCAACGAACCTTTGCTGGATAAGCATCTCCACATCCGAGTAATTGCTTGTTGCTATCGTACAACATCCAAAATTGTGATTCAAATTCTGATTCGTACAGGAGATCGCTCAATGGTGCCAAGTAAGGAGTAATATCTACTACTTTAGGAACAGAGAAATTATAAACTAATACCAGTTCGTAAATTTGCCGTGAAGTTGGGATCACATCACGAGCAGTCAGAGGCGAAATTTTAGCTTCTGTTGGCCTGAAAATATATAGTTTCCTGAATCTGTACATAGCAACCAACATATTCAAGGAAACTTCCTGAAGGAAAATTTTAAATTACAGTCCAAAAAGGATGAATTGGTATAGTGCATCTAAAAATTATAGGTGAAAAACGATAATAACTTTAAAATAAATGTTTGAAAAAATTTAGAAAAGTAGGCCATTCGGTTCGCTAGCCTGAACGTAAATACAATTGAAAAAAAAAAGTCCAAAAAGCACTGCCGTGAAGGCAGCAACTTTTGCGCGCATGTTCAATGTAGATGACCGCTTCAGCAACGAATTTGAACGTGCGCGCAAAAGCTGCTGCCTTCACAGCAGTGCTTTTGGAATTTTTTTCTGATAAATTACTGGATTTCAATTCGATCATATCTGTATTTTTGGACATATTGTAAAAATAAAATTTTGAATGGGTATATCTACGGAATCATTGGGCGGATTTTACCCACGAATTTGACCTTCGTAATTAAGCCCCAAACCTACTCTAAAAATATCGAGTTTCTAAGTCGTTTCTTACGGTCAGCCTGACGGCTGACTGCGTAAACACAATAACTTCCGAAAGAAACAACTTAGAAACTCGATATTTGTAGAGAAGGTTTGGACCTTAATTACGAAGGCCGAATTCGTGAATGGGTAAAATCCACCCAATGATTCCGTAGATATACCCAATCAAAATTTTATTTTTCCAATATTTCCAAAAATACGGATCAGATCGAATTGAAATCCAGTACTTCATCGAAAATAACAGTTCGAAGTTTCATACAGAATTTAATGAGGATGATATGATGAGAAAATCATAGAAATTTTTTTTTTCAAATTGTTCTAATAACACGATTATCACGAAATTTTGCATAAAGTTGTTTTTCAGCATCTTAAAACTAGCTGTGAAGTTTAATCAGGACTGAATCAGTATTTCTCGAGTAATACCGAAAAAATCAACGATATCGAGAAGAAAACCTCGAAATTTGACATATTTTTTCCCGATATCTCCAAAACTTATGATCGTATCGAACTGAAATTTAGTAAACTGCTGTGAAATTAGAAGGTCAAAGTGTGAGTATAATTTTTTTTGGATATGATTAATGGTTTCCGAAAAAAAAATTTTTTTGTAAAAAAATTTCGAAAAAATTTTTTTTTCAAATTTACTGACAATATGATCTTGACGAAATTTGGCTCAAAGTTGCGCGTCGTTATATTCCACCAAACTGCCAAGTTTGAATCCAATCGCTTGAGTAGTTTCTGAAATAAAAATTAAATAACTTCAAAACTTCAAGTGCCTATAACTCCGAAACTATTCGATCGATTTGGCCCATTAACGAACTTAACCGCGGCATTCTGATGCGCAACCTATCCTGAAAGTTTCAAGTAGCTAGCTTGCTTCTGTCGACAGTGTCTACGGACGGCCTGCCGGCCGGACAGAATCAATTTTGACACCGGATTCGTTATCAGTGAGTCCAACCTAGTCGATTGAGACCATTTTCGGCTCAATCATCCAAAATTACAGACATTTGGACAAAACGATAGCACGCTGTTCCCCTAGAACATGCGCGCAAAAATTGAATGAGTTGAATTTGAAAATTGAAATAAATCAACAATAACTTCGAAAAAATATTTCAAGATGTTTCTAACGATACGGGGTCTTCACGTGCGTGCGCCAAGTTTTAATCTAATCTCAACAGTATTTTCCTATATCTCGAGGAAATAACCACAAAATATCAAATGAAATTAACTGAGCATGTCTTTATCTATATGTATAATTAATTAGTTTTCAAGCGCTGCTTTAAGCGGACAATATCTTCTTAAATCATTGGGTTGGACTCCCTGAATAACAATCTGTGGTCATATTTAATTCTGTCAGGACTTTCTTATATGTTTTCGAAGAAAAGGACCTAAAGACTAAAAGTACGTGTGAAGCCAAAATATATAAGTTCATTTCGTTAATGAGCAAATTCGACCAATCGGTTTTGGACTTAAAGCATTTGAAATTTCGATTATACCCTAGATATCCCAAAAATTACTGATGTCATCAGATTTAAAGTTCATTACAATCGGCAGTGCTTTTCTAGAATGTTTTAATGAACTACACCGTTACTCTTTAGATGCAATATATTATATGACATACGAGGCAGCAGTTCTCACCTTACGACCAGAGTGGAAGTGTTTAGCACCAACGAAGGTACTATTTCATCTGCTTGTAACGTGGCCAGTTCCAGGCTGAGAATTCCATCAGCAGCGTGCATCATCACCTTAGACTGGTTAGGTTTGATTCCCCTAAACTTGATGCTATAATCCAACTTCATACTTGCCCCATCATTCCATGACTTAGCAACTACTACTTCGACAGTTGATCCACCCCGAACTTTGAAACCGTAACGTACCTCATTTTCCGAGTTGAGGTCAGCTTGTTTAAATGAATCTATAGTCTTGCAAGATTGTTTAGGTATAATTTGAAGAACATGAATCATAAATCTAGCGGTTTCCTCATGCTTTGTCGATAATTGCAGTTGAAACCAAGTAGCCCTTTCTGGTACATGGATGAAGTGCCTTTTAATACTGTTCGGTTCGAAACTAACATCTTTAAATGTTAAAGAATATTTCGGTTCCTCCAATACTTGAGGAATTATAACAGTTATAGGTATTTTGAAAACTGCCCCTTTTTCTATATTGCTGAGATCGTACGCTTTAATATAGGTACTATGAACGCCAGTTTCAAGTCCTTTCGTATCAACTTTCACAGTAAAAACTCTGGACAGATTGGAGAGATCTAAATGTGTCGGTGAGCAAACATAAGCCGCATCACATGTCAGGGCTAATCTCATATTGAAATTAATTTTAATATCAGCCGGTACCGTGTCAGAATTTAAAAAGTACGGTTCTATCGACACCTGCTCACAAAAACTGGAAGTTTTCAGTTTGTTTCTCCTGTATATTCCTTTTCCATTTTCACTTCCGCAGGATATTTTGAACCTAACGTTCAACTCTTTAGCTGCGTGATTTGCTACCAGATTATCGAATGATTTCTCCACATTCAGCAATCCACTACCTTGTACGAACACTTCTATATCCTTCAAAAATGTGGCGGAAGCTTCCAAGCCCCTTTTAATACTGTAAGGCGAGTAGGGTATGTTCCTTTTAAGCAGACCAGATATAAGTAAACTCACAGCGCCCGCTGTATGAGGAGCTGACATAGACGTTCCGTTGCATAGTTGGGAATATGTAAGCGTGTAGTTTGGCGTAGAAGTTACGGCGCCACCTGGTGCGCAAATTGTTACACCCATCGCTCCGTCAACTGTGGGGCCTCGAGAAGACCATGTATAGAGTGTTCCTGAAAAGGGTACGCATAGAAATGTTTGTCTGCATCAATATCTTCTTCTACATGAACATTACTGGCGCGGACTTGGCACAAAATTGTTCGAATCTTTTTTCACGTCAACTTGAGACAACATTCGGAACTTTTAACACTGAGCAATTGAAGACCTATCTCCATATCACTGAGAACATGCCTTCTTGAGAGATCTCAGAATAATAAAAACCCAATGAACTCTATATTATATACCTGGAAGGGACCCGTTTTGAGCGACAAGTGAAGCCAATTCGTTGCTTATGCAACCCGCGAAGTGGACGGGTATCTATCTCTTTCTTCCTCATTGCAGTAAGGGGAACTCTGTCGCATTTATTCTAAATATTTTTAATTTTTCGTTTCAAATTAGGAGAACCTGAATGTTTTTCTGACTAATTCGTGAATAAGGCAGGATTGAAGAAGATCGCACATGTTCAAGTGAAATTTCAACTTAGTGAGCGGTTTTTCTGGGGAACAGCTCGTTATCATCCTCCGTAAATTTGCGTTTTTCTGCCGAAAATGGTTCCAAGCGACTAGGTTGGACTCACTGATGAAGAGTTCAATGTCAAATTGAATTCTATTCAGCAGCCCGTTGCCACGATAACTTACTACCGAGAAAAGCTATAGCGACTTAAAAAATTCAAAATAAGTTCGTTAATGGGCAAAATTTACCTAACAATTTCGAAGTTATATCCATTTCAAATATATTATTTTATTTCCTCTATATCTCAAGAAGTACTGATGCGATCAGATTGAAACTTGCTAACTGATTGCATGAAGAATCGTTAAAAAAATATTTTTTTTCGGAAACTATCAATGAGATTTCAATGAAACTTGGCGCAGACCTTGAAGTCGAATCTGAACAGCAATGTTCGAAATTTGAACTCGATTAGACACACATTTCCAAAAATATCGGAAAAAAGTATGTCATATTTCGCATTGGCAATGAATTTTAACCAGCGCTTAAATTTTCCTGACTTCAAGTCAGTGCTTTTCGAGAAGTATTTTCCTATGTTCCTATTATTTAAATTTATCGTAATAATGATGAAACTATCGTCAATCGTCAATGCACAGCTCACACCAACATAATTCTTCACTTTTTGAACCACACGTGGTGAAGGCTGAGAAAATAATGGCATATCAGAGAAAAATAGATATTCATTTTTAAAAATATTGCACTTTCTAAACGATGTAATACCCAAACTAGCTGAATTTTCAAGTAAAACCAAATTTGTGCCGTTCAACACCATTTACTTCAATGGGTGTGACAGGGAGAGGTTACCGTAATTAGCGCTATCTTTGTTTCGTTGCCCCTTGTTACGCTTTAAGCTTAGTTGAAGAAGGGTCGGGTCCTTTCCAGGTAGTAATATAGAGTTCTATGTAAAAACCAAAGACAGGCTGGAAGCTATGTAAACATGACATTTGTTGAATAATTCTCCTGAAAAATTATCGCAATATTTTTATTTCCGAAACTTACAATGAATTTTTTCAACCTAATAAATAATTTCGCTTTCCAATTAAATAAAATAGATACTCAGAAAATTGCCGCCACTCGGGTTTTGCTTTGGTTGAAGAGTAAACAAACCACAGATGACTCCACTAACCATCACTTCAAAACATTGCTCATTTATTCGGAATGAGATCTCTCTATGGTGTTCATTGATCTCAAATCAATTGATTAAAAAAATAAGAGTACCTGGCAATTTCTGTCGCATTGAATACCCAGCAATCATCATTTCAGGTGAAACGTAAGCTCCTACCCCAATGAAAATGTCCTGGCACATATCTGGAGGAGATCCCACTGTATTAAGGGCGGGCCCATGATTTCCTGCAGATACCACCCAAGTCAATCCGTACTTGTCTACAACTTCCGTCATTAACTCTCCAAGACGACTGTAATATTCAAAAAACATATCGTCGATATTCAAACAATGGAATAAGAAGAAAACGAGTATTCAAGAAAAAATCATCAAATAATCCCCCTTGACCCAAGTTAGTAATAGAACCACCCAAAGTACTACAAAGTGCAAGTATTTGTGGTATTGTAGTAAATTCGCATACTACTGTTTCTTGGTTTTAATAAGCGCTACTCACCTTGACCAATACCAAAAGAGTTCTAGGTACTAGAGACCTGCTGGATGGTTACTTTGTGAACAGTATTTCACTAACGCCATCTCGGAGAACTTATGAAATCTAAGATGCTGAATGTTCTTCGAAACCTATTTTTAATTTAAACATCTGCAGTATATATTCAGTGGGTCATTATCATAAAATATTTTCGTTACCGGTTTTAGTATTGCTTGAAAAGTTTCAAGATGCTGCTTTGGTTTCTTTCATATTTTGAAACCCATTTAGAAGAAGAAGGAGGTAGAATCTTGGGTAAACCCGCAAGATTTCCCGTCGCGAAGCTATAAGTAAGGTATTCACATCATTGTAAGCAGTGTGAGTTCCTGAACAAAAATTATGAAGGCCAACATAGGCGGTCTCTCCTTGTTTGGAAGATATGGGCCCCCAAAGTTCCAAATTGTTGCATTTTCAGATCCTTCTTTCAGTCATGAAAATGATCTCTCACTTCTCAAATCTAGTTCATAAATCATCTTTGAACCTTCAACCAACGAATAGAGACACTTTCTTTCAAGAATATTCATTATTCAAAGGAAGAAAAGTGAAAATATTAGACAACAACTTAACCTATATTTCTACGAAATACTTCTCAATGTTAAAGCGGAGCTTGGCAACAGCGTCTTTTCATCGCTGACCAACGTATTATGACCGAAGAGTAGTTGCTGGCGGGACATATGAAATGATGGACAGTTGAAGGATATGATTGTAAGGAAAATGCTTCTGTCACTGAAGAAGAGGTGGTTATTCTAACATCAAAACAAAATCATTGAGAATATTTCTTTAAGATTTCACTCTCAATATTTTCGTTTGAACTTTCTTTCTATCCCCTTCAAAATAGGGAGGTTTTTATCTACTTCGTTTTTTGTTGTGTCTTCGAGATGGTCCCAGTTTAGAATGAGATTCAGGGTATTCCAATAAAATGGGTTATACAATAACCTCGATTTCATTGGAAATCTGGGAAGGGCGCGACCTCTCACATATGAAAAAAATGTACGTTGAAATATATGTCAGGGTGTATTCTCACTCCATTACTATGTGTGTCAACCTTGTAGATTTCATTAGAAACGAATTCTCCTATTGGAAGATTTAGAGTTTCGCAGTAAACAGTAAGAACTAAGAACATATTTCATTTTTCTCGCCAGCAATAACCTATCATTCATGAATACGCACGATGGCACGATTCCGACCGATGAAATTTGGGCCATTGCCAAACTTCACTTTTAGTCTGAGTCGAAATCAGAAGGAATAGAGGTTAAGTGGTTGTCCAGTAATTTCATTATTTTTTCATTAAATATTGATTATTCTTGAAAAAAATTGTTGCTTATTGTTGGTTGAAGGTTCAAAGGTGGTGTGTGAACCATACAGATGAAGTGAGAGATCGTTTTTATGGTGGAAAAAGGGACCTGAAAACGACTCATTTTGGAACTTGGGGGCCCATATCTTCCAAATTAAGGGCGACCGCCTATGTTCGATTTCACATTTTTTATTCAGAAAATCACACTGTATACAATGATGTAAATATCTTTTTAATATCTCGGCGACGGGAAATCCGAATCTTGCAACTAGCGCTGGTTACCATTTTTTCAACTGAAAATACTCACCCAAAATCTGACCAATGAGAATGTTCACCATAACTCATATTGATAACATGAATATCTTCTGTTTGCGACAGTTCCATAATCTTAATCATTGCCCTTACAAGCCCAGTCCCTGTTTCCATTGAACCTATTCTACAATCTCCTATAGTTAATGAAATAATTTGGGCTCCTGGGGAAACACCATTTTCCTCAGGCTTGTCAGGGAAATTAGCAGCCGCTATTGCTGCTACCAGGGTTCCGTGAGTAGCTGTCGGAACATATTTTTTTGTAGTTGAGATATCTTACGAAATGGATAGTTACTCACAGCACAAACCAACTAATTCCAAGGTATCCCCTTTATTATGTACATTAAAACTAAAGTTCAAATTTGATTCTTTCGTGAGGGGCGCATAATCTCCTGTCTTACTATACTCTCCCAACAGTGGACATTCCTCCAAATCCCCCCTTTCTGTTGAGTCCACGCAACACCTCCACATCTCCCCATCATGAAACAAAATGCAATCGTACACTGGACCCACATCAGTTAATTTCTTATCAAGCTGTGTTAACATTTCCATTTTAGCTTCCAAATTCTCTTTCTTCATTTTATCCCTATCTAATGAATCTAAAAATAACTATAATGAATCTTATTCTTCAGAAAAAACTAGGGAATACTGGGCACACACCAAAGGGACATCACCAATATCTAATATATAAAGCTACAGTTCAATCAATTTACCTCCTTTAAGCTCTACAGCACTTAAATCTATTCTAGCATTTGCCATAGCCTGACTATGGGGTTCGTTCCATCTGTTTTCTTTATATTTTTGCTTCATTTCCTTAACTAATTTTTCAGGATACAAATGGAAAGCATGTTTGAATCCAATTCTATATTCGTTCGTTGGATTATTCCAAGTTTTAGGGATCTAAAATGTTAAAACTCAGCAATATGTAAATGGAGACATTAATTTTCTTCCTCACCTTCAGTTCACGCCCTGTTATACCTACAATGACCCCTTCAACCGGTTGGACCACTGTAGTGGTGTCAACATCCCCAGCACCACTACAATCGAATCTATGGATTACTTTCCTCTTTCCATCTGAAGTTACCTGAAATATCCCATTTATTTTTAATCGATTGGGATAGATTTGATATTTTCATTTTGTTACGTACTTGTAAGCCCGGTGCACCCGGATCAACCCCTGAATCTAATATAACTATTTTGGTTCCTCTACCATCGAAATCAGGATATTTGGTTAGGAAAGAAATAACTCCAGTTTCTTTTTTAGGCATTAAGGATATAACGGGAAAGTCTTCCAACGTAGTCATTTTCTTAGTGATTAACTAGTGCACTTCCTGGGAACTGTAGATAATTGTTCAAATAACACTATTTCCAATAATCCCAGTTATCTTTGTATTTTTGATAATGAGCTTAATCATCTACAAACAATACAACTTACAAATGTCTGTTGAATTCATAGAATATGGATACGTTTTCACAGAATAAAGCAGTAAAGCTCATCTTCCTTTGTTTATTATGATTAACCACAGAGCATCCCTCTAACGAAAATATTGAATTTTCGTTTGAAACAACAAAGTTTATATTAATCTGTTACACAAGAGTCACATAATACAGATAAAGAGCCAAATGTTCATTACGAACAAAATTAATTTAAAATGATTTAAGAAGAATCATTAAACCCTATTAGGAATATTCCATGAATTGAATTTTATGAGAACTTGATCATTCCGTGTTTGCCATATCCGAATGATATTTTCAGAGATATAACATTTCTGAAACTTTTTCGAGTGATACAATCCTCACGAAATTTTTCTTTAGCCTTCGTGTCAATACTGCATTATAATCAACTATCAATAAGATTCAATTTGCCTGCCGGCATTTTAAGGAACAAGTTTCAATGCGATCAGATAAGTATATTTCTCGATTTCTCGGAGAAGTTCCAACATTTCCTGTGATTTTACAAAACCATTGGGCAGATGATTAACAAACTGAACCAACGCCTTTTGACGCGCACTTGTGAGTATAGTTTTATATTTTGTTGTGTACTTTCAGCTGAATTGAGTCAATGTTGATAATTCTTAGTCTTGCTTCGTGTATTTTTGACAATGTATTTCTTCTAAGTTTATGTATGGATTAATTCATAATATTGTGTGATATTCCGAAATATTATTCTTCAATAATTTTTTTTTCGGAAAATATTCCTCCTACTCGAAAAAAAAATTGCTCAGACTTTCCGAAATACCTTAAAAGAATTTTTTTGAATGGGTATATGTGGGGAACTATTGGGAGATTTAAAAGATATAGAGTTTTATGTTGTTTCTTTTGGAAGTTATTGTGTTAACGATTAGCCGTGAGGATGACCGTAACTTTCGGAAAAAGCGAATATATTTTCAGTTTAGATTTGGGGCTTAATTACGAAGGTCGAAATCGTGAATGGGTAAAATCCACCCAATGATCACGATTCCGCAAATACACCCGTTCAAAATTTAACTTCTCCAATATTCCCAAAAATACATATTAGATCGAATTGAAATCCAGTACTTGACAGCTTGAAGGTTCATGCAGAATTTCGTGGGGTTAATATGATAAAAAGATAGTCAAATCTTTCCATCAGAAAGTAGATATTGCTGAGACAATTTCAAGTTCAAAATTCGCAATATAACGAGATTTTACGAAATTCTAGCAAGCTGATATGATCGCGCATAGATAGGTTAGTACTTCTTCTGTTTGAGGAACCCCTCTGTGCTCTAAATAACAATTAGCAAATCGTAAACGAGCCACCTAGAGAACAATTAAGGAATTAAGACTTATCTTTAGCTTTAATCATTGGATTTTTGCATGGGCGTCGAAATCAACATGAAACTAGTGGTCAAGTATCCCAGAGCCTTTCCAGATTTAAGAATAAGCCGGGAAACCACGCGGGAGACAAAACTTAGCTGGATCGGTGTGTCACTTCAGTCAGAATTCACGTTTGATGTGATGTCGAGTGATTTAATTCATTGAATGACACTAAATTAAATGAACTAATTCCGATAATTAGTACGTGAAGGCGATGTGACAATGTCTGAAGAAATTGGTTTAATTTATATAAGTCTCAGCCAATTATTAGACGGTAAGTTTTATTTTTTGAATTTCAAAACAAAGTTAAGAGCATTTTGTCATGTTATTTGTTGATAAGATAAGACAGGAAGTCTGTTTTTAGCATTGAGGATATACATCATCCAGTAAAAAGTCCCTTTTATTGTTATATCATGATTTATTAATTCTCGATAATTCAAATACAAATAAATTAAAATTCATATTTCAAAAACCATTTATTGTTCCGCTTGCCCTCGAAATATTGCTTGAAGGACATAATTTGTCCGAAAGTTCAACAAAAACTTCTATTTTGTGCAATCGTGAATTTGAAGCGAGAAGATACAAAAAGTTAAGAGCCAAGAGCTTTCACGCGCTTGTTCGAATTTGAAGCCATTGCCTCACGAAATTTTGCATGAACTTTTATACCACCATTTTCTAACAAAGTACTAGATTTTAATCCGATTGAAACTGCATTCTCGAACGTATTGCGAAAATAAAAAGAAGATATTGATATTTGTCCTCGGTGTCGTTTTTATTTCCGGCATAACTCAAAAATACTGATTGAATCATGATAAAATTAGGTAACTAGTTGAGAAAAAATTTCCGATTTTTCGTGATGATCCCGTGTCATTAGAACAATTTGAATCAAAACAGTAATTTTTTTTCAAATATTTTATGTTCTGTGATCCTGTAATCATATTATTCTCACGAAATTTCGCATGAACCCCGTATTTTCGGAAATATTGGGAAAAAAATTTTGAATGAGTATATCTATTGAATCATTGGGAAGATTTTACCCATTCACCAAGTCGATCTTCCTAGTTAGACTCCAAACCTGTTATACAAACATTCAAACTCTAAGTCGTTTCAGTTTGAACCGACTTTTTTGAAGAAGTTGGAAAAATATATGATCTGCGATCTTCTAATCAATTAATACATCCGCACGAAAATCTGCATGGGTAACCTAGTAGATACTAGATTTCAATTCAGGCCAATCAGCTTTTTTATAAATTTTTAGGAAAATTTTGAATGGGTATATCTCCGGATTTATTGGGCGGATTTTACCCATTCACGAATTCGCGTTTCTGAGCCGTTTCTTCTGGAAGTTAATGTGTTTACGGTCGGCCTAACGGCATTTTTTCCAGATATATGCGTATTTCTGAGAGATGGAGTCACGAAAGAGGCTTTTGCTGGCGACACAAAGAAACAAGCTGAAACCTTGATTAGACGTTCCAAAACCCAATTACAACAAATTTCGAACCTAACAAATGGAGAATGTTACATGCAAATGGAAAATGAAACGAAAAAAGTAGAGGGTATGTACAAATTATTATCATTTCGAATGAGAGGTTTGATTTTGCGTTATGGTTACTAAAAATATCAAAATTGGTAACTCTCATGTGAATTTCAAGATGAAATCTGCGGTGTTAACAGATCTGTTGACCTGTTCCTGTTGCAATGGGGGTTTTTCCTTCGAACATCACATTTCAATATCATATTTTTAAAAAAATGTTTGATCACCTAAAACTGAAAAATAAAAATGGGGATTTGCATTTTAAAGGGATTGGTCTTGAGTGCACGAAATGGCAACGTCGAATTCAGCTTTCTCGGAAAGAAAAGGATGTCAAATGTGTTACTTAGCTTAGGAAAACAGAGATAGCTATACTTCGATCTGGTTAGAGTAGAAGACAACGACCAAGGAATAGAAAAAGAAGAGCACAGACTGTCATACTGTCATATTACTGACAAATCGCAAACTGAAATTGTTTGGTTATATTGGCAAAGAACACGTGTGTACCACAGAATAGGAATAAATATTTCATTATTCTATAGCAGAAAAAGCTATTCTACTAAACACCGTTGTCACTTCGTGCATGCCTGGCAAATCCCAAACTCCAATTTTGAAATCTGATTTTGAATACTTTCTGAAGGTAATTTGGGAAAATGATGAATCAAACCCATAATAATTATGTTCAAATTTGCATTTGCAGTAATAACCCAAATTCAGGAAAAACCCCCATTGAGTTTAATTTGATTTTATTGGTAGTTTAATGGATGTATGCAAAACTAGAATTAAAATGACATTGGAAATTTATAATTTTCTGTATTTCATTTTCGAAATTTTTGGGATCAGAAGAAGAAGAAGAAGACCTAATTTACATGGACGCAGAGGAACATAAAGAAGTACCTGTAGAGAACAATTTAGTCTGCCCATTTGCAAGTAGGTGCCAAATAATTTTTCCGAAACAAAATTATTCAATTTCCATGTTATATATATCTAAGGGCAATGAGTTATGAAAAAAACCCTAGAGAAACAGTCATCTTTTCACGTATTGACCCTGTCGAACGCACCTTTACTTCGAGATTGAAAGATTTGATGATTGGAATAATCATGTTATTCTCACGAAATTCTGCATGGAAGTTATTGTGTATAGGATCAGCCGAGAGATCGACCGTAAACACAATAACTTCCGAAGAGAATCGACTCACAAAATCCATATTGTTATAGCATATTTGGATATCAATTACGAAGGTGAATGGGTGAAATCCGCCCAATGATTCCGTAGATATACTCATTCCAAATTTAATTTTCCCAATGTTTCCAGAAAATCTGATTGGGTCGAATTGGAATGCAGTACTTGACAGAATTTCGTGATATCAATATGATCTGTCGATCGCAGAATATTGAGTTTTTGAAAAGAAATTGTATTTTTGCGCGCATGTTCTAGGGGAACAGCGTGCTATCGTTTTTTCCAAATGTCTGTAATTTTGGATGATTGAGCCGAAAATGGTCTCAATCGACTAGGTTGGACTCACTGATGACGAATCCGGTGTCAAAATCGATTCTGTCCGGCCGGCCGGCCGGCCATAGACACGCTAACTGTCGACAGAAGCGAGCTAGCAACTTGAAACTTCCAGGATAGGTTGCGCATCAGAATGCCGCGCTTAAGTTAGTGAATGGGCCAAATCGGTCGAATAGTTTCGGAGTTATAGGCACTTGAAGTTTTGAAGTTATTTATTTTTTATTTCGGAAACTACTTGAGCGATTGGATTCAAACTTGGCAGTTGGGTGGAGTATAACAACGCGCAACTTTGAGTCAAATTTTGTCAGGATCATATTGTCAGTAGTTTTCAAAAAAAATTTTTTCGAAATTTTTTCACAAAAAAACTTTTTTTCAGAAACCATTCATCATATCCAAAAAAAATTATACTCACACTTTGACCTTTTAATTTCACAGCAGTGTACCAAATTTCAGTTCGATACGGTCATAAGTTTTGGAGATATCGGGAAAACATATGTCAAATTTCGAGGTTTTCTTCTCGATATCGTTGATTTTTTCGGTATTACTCGAGAAATACTGATTCAGTCCTGATAAAACTTCACAGCTAGTTTTGAGATGCTGAAAGACAACTTTATGAGAAATTTCGTGATAATCGTGTCATTAGAACAATTTGAAAAAAAAAATTCTATGATTTTCTTATCATATCATCCTCATTAAATTCTGTATGAAACTTCGAACTGTTATTTTTCGATGAAGTACTGGATTTCAATTCGATCTGATCTGTATTTTTGGAAATATTGGAAAAATAAAATTTTGATTGGGTATATCTATGGAATCATTGGGTGGATTTTACCCATTCACGAATTCGGCCTTCGTAATTAAGGTCCAAACCTTCTGTACAAATATCGAGATTCTAAGTTGTTTCTTTCGGAAGGTATTGTGTTTACGCAGTCGGCCGTTAGGCTGACCGTAAACACAATAACTTCCGGAAGAAACGACTTAGAAACTCGATATTTGTAGAGTAGGTTTGGGGCTTAATTACGAAGGTGGAATTCGTGAATGGGTAAAATCCGCCCAATGATTCCGTAGATATACCCATTCAAAATTTTATTTTTCCAATATTTCCAAAAATACAGATTCGATCGAATTGAAATCCAGTAATTTATCAGTAGAAAATTTCAAAAAGCACTGCCGTGAAGGCAGCAGCTTTTGCGTGCATGTTCAAATTCGTTGCTGAAGCGGTCATCTACATTGAACATGCGCGCAAAAGTTGCTGCCTTCACAGCAGTGCTTTTTGAAATTTGTTTTCAAATTGTTCTGAGGACAGTATATCATCATGAAATTGTGCAGAAATGAGCTGTTCATCAGCATTCCTAATCTATAGTTACCAAGTTTACTATGATCGAATCAGTTTTTTCAGTTCTTCCTGAAAAGCAAAGAGACCGAGGTAAAATAATAAATAATCTCCAAAAATTATAATAATATAAAACTTTAATTCGGTACACTGCTGTGGAATATAAAGTTCAAGGTGCGACCAAAATCTTTTTACAACTACTACTCAACAAATATCGAGATATTCTTGTTTCTTTCAGAAGTTATTGTGTTATGATCATCTGTGACGGTGACTGTGAACATAATAACTTCCGAAGTAAACGATTTAGAAACTTGATATTTGTAAAGTAGGTTTGGGGCTTAATTATGAAGGTCGAGTTCATGAATGGGTAAAATCCACAAAATGATTCGAAATTTCATTTTCCTGATATTTCCAGAAATACAGATTGGAGCGCATAGAAATCCAGTATTCGATTGAAAAACGACAGCTTCAAGGTTCATGCAGAATTTTGTGAGGGCTTAATCTTTCCATTCGGAAGTAAATAAGGTGCGCGATTGGCGGGTTCAATACGAGAAAAGATGATAGATTTGGCAACGAATTTGAGCATGCTCGAAAAAGCTGCTGACCTCACTTCAGTGCTTTTCTATAATTTTTCATGAATTTTGTAGGCGTGCCTGCGAAAAGCCTGGCTTTGGAAGATAAGCATGGATTCATCTCTTTGAAAACGAGGTTGATATTAAGAATTGAAAAGTGGAAAAAAATATTTGCAGCCATTCAGGATGATTGGTTTCTTATATATTGCAACGATAGGGAATCGAAACCATGTTATACATACTGTCTAAGAATTCATAGGGCTAAAAAATTACCAACCAGTAAACAGTCGGAGTTTGATACTCCATATTTTGGATTGGTCAACTTGGAAACTGATCAAATGTTGCAGGTAAATAGGATGAAATATCATACTTTCAAAATTGCGCGAACGGAGTCAAAATTAATCTTCATCATCTTCATTAAATATATTTATTATACAGGGTGATTCCGGAGGAGAACGTCAGATTTTAGGATAAGCTTACACTAGTCAAGACAGTCTCGAAACAATGTTTGGTTTATGGTTGGGCGTCTGTATTCAGAATATACAGGGTGATTTCTCCGATTCGACCGATTTTACTTTTATTGATAACTTTGGTATGGCTCATTTGATTTAAATGAAATTTTCAGCGAAGTACAATATTGATGAGCAAATTCATTAATCTCAAAATTTTCTTTAAAATAAGCGGTTGTTATTTTGATAATTCCAGATCAATTGTGCAGGTTGAAAAAACACCCTATACATCGCATTCCCAAAACTACACTATCTGTTCACCATTTTACTATAGTAAGTCATTATTTGAGAGTTTCAATTTTTTTTGGCGCACTTCTAGTGTTCCGAGAAATTTTTATCAAAAAAAGACAATGTCGAAATTTCACTCCAATCGATTCTACTTTTATTATTAACTTTGGTATGGCTCATCCAACTTTGATGAAATTCGCTTTGTAGGATCATCTGAATAAGTACATTCAATAATTGTAACAATTCCTCAAAATACAGGGTTGCAATTGTGATAATTTCAGAATATCAGAATAATTGTGCAGTTCAAAAAAAACACCCTGTACATTGCTTTTCCAAAACTTTCTTATTCGTTTCAGATTCTATAATAATATGTCATTATTCAGAGGTTCTTTATTTCTTTGGCACACCTCCGGTTTTCCGAGAAAAAATGTGAAGAAGAGCATAATCTGAATTTGGCGCAAAAGCAGTGAGAATATTTTGCACTAGGTAGTAAAGCTGTATATTCCAAGGATGCAAAGCAGTTCTTAAGTTCTAAAATATTCTTTCCAAATTCATATTTGACTCCTCATATTCTGTATGAAATTATTCAATTCAGAATATTACTTCATATGCACATAAACCAAACAAATCTACACACATGAAAACAAATATTGAACAAACATACGAAACAAATGACAAGTGGACTTTTTGAAATGGTTTCCTTTTTTTCGAATACATATTTGCGGCCTTCTTTTAATTTCCAATCGACATTATTGAACGAAATCATATAACGTTACTGCTTCATAGAAATAACCTTTTTATTGAAAACCGGAGGTTTGCAAAAAAATTAAAGTAGGTAATTTTCTGAATGGGGTGATTTTATACAGAAAATGACCAATTGAAAATAAATTTCGAATTTGAACAGAATATTTTAGAAGTGACAAACAAATTTACATCCTTGGACAATACAGCTTTCCTACCTAGTGCAGAATACTCTCACTGCTTGTGAGCCAAATTTCGATTATGCCCTTCTTCAAAAATGTTCTCTAGGAAAACCGGGGGTGTGCCAAAGGAATCAAAAACATCTCAATAATGACATATTATTTTAGGATCTGAAACGAATAAAAAATTTCGGAAAAGCAATGTACAGGGTGTTTTTCATCCACTGCACAATTGATCTGAAACTCTGAAATTATCACAACTGCAGCCCTGTATTTTGAGCGATTGTTGCAATTATCGAATATACTCATTTAGATTGATCTACACTCCAAATTTCATCAAAATTGGATGAGCTGTACCAAAGTTATCAATAAAAGTAGAATCGATTGGAGCGAAATTTCGACATTATCTTTTTTTAAAAAGATTTTCTCGGAAAACTAGAAGAGTGCCAAAAAAATTAGAAAGTCTTAAATAATGTCTAATTATAGTAGAATCGTAAACAGAAAGCGTAGTTTTCGAAACGCGATGTACAGGGTGTTTTTTCAACCTGCACAATTCATCTGGAGTTATCACAATAGCAACCACAAATTTTGAAAATTATTTTGAAATGAATGAATGTGCTCATCAATATTGTACTTCGCTGAAAATTTCATTAAAATCGAATGAGCCATACAAAAGTTATCGATAAAAGTAAAATAGGTCGAATCGGACGAATCACCCTGTATATTCTCAATAGAGACCCCCAACCATAAACCAAACAGTGTTCCGAGACTGTCTTGACTAGTGTAAACAATCCCAAAATCTGACGGTCTCCTCCGGAATCACCCTGTATATCGTGTAATTAAAAATCTAGACGTACTGAACATCACGGTACTATACAGGGTGTTCCACGGTGGTTTACGGAGAAAGGATCACAATTTTGTGTTGAACATTTACAGTTGTGGTTTTTCGACAATGAAAGTTCCCTCCAAAGTATTTTCAGATCACTGCAACTTCCGGTTAGACCGGAAAGAGGCTACTACTAGCTTGTTTGATGAAATTTCCAACAATATGCCATAGTTTGGGTGAATCTTAACGGTTTCTGAGTTATCGAATTCTTTGAAAAAAAAATGAGTCGATGGAGACTTTATTTAATATTTTCGCAAAGAAGCGTTCTTCAAAAAAAAGTCTTTCTGATTTTCAATATTACCAGTATCGGCTGTTTTAATTGTGTCTGTTAATTGGACTGAAATGTAAAGGATGTTCATTAGAGGATCATCGAATTGTAGGAACCGAATTCATCAAAACTCAAGATTTTCAAATAAGAACATATATATTTCAATCTTTCAGCTAATTCTACGAAAAAAAGAGGGGGTTACTTAAGCAAAACCTACAGCTAACATGAAAACTTTCCGAGTTATCAAGAGAACAGAATAATTGATTACAATTCATTGAATCTCATAATTATTCATCAGAACATCGAATGTAAGTTTCTTTCTGTGGTTTCTGTAATCCACAGACTACTCAGAATTGTATTTTAGGTATAGGATTAACCCTATACCTAAAATACAATTAACCTTTTCGAGTTAACAAGAAAAACTCGATGTAAAAAAAACAACAATTCTGAGTAGTCTGTGGATTACAGAAACCACAGAAAGAAACTTACATTCGATGTTCTGATGAATAATTATGAGATTCAATGAATTGTAATCAATTATTCTGTTTTCTTGATAACTTGGAAAGTGTTCATGTTAGCTGTAGGTTTTGCTTAAGTAACCCCCTCTTTTTTTCGTAGAATCAGCTGAAAGATTGAAAAATATAGGTTCTTATTCGAAAATCTTGAGTTTTGATGAATTTGGTTTCTACATTTCGATGATCCTCTAATGAACATCCTTTACATTTCAGTCCAATTAACAGACACAATTAAAACAGCACTGGTAATATTGAAAATGAGAAAGACTTTTTTTGAAGAACGCTTCTTTGCGAAAATATTAAATAAGGTCTCCATCGACTCATTTTTTTTCAAAGAATTCAATAAATCAGAAACCGTTGAGATTATTTGCTTGAGTACCTATCCCTTCTGTTCTTTCGCGTTGAATCATCTCCATGATGTGATTTCAGTTTGAGGCTCAGACTCATAAGGACATGATTCAATGGGTAACGAGAATAAATAGATATCATCAGCATGATTTGAGGCAGCTAAATAAGAGCGAAGATCCACCAAAAGTTGAAACTGTTCCTGTCAAAGAAATTCAGGTTGATGATGAGGAAGGGGAACATTATGATACCGTGATCTTGAAAGAAGATGTTGGTAAAAAAGAAGTGTCATCTGAGGAAGAAGAAATCTATGAAGTCATAAGGTGTGTCTTTAGTGAGAATTTTTGCGCGATTGATCTGGGGAACGGCCTGCTATAGTTTCTTCCAAATGTCAGTTATTTTCGAACTTTGAGCAGAAAATTGCCTCAAACGACTAGGGTGGACTCACTGATGATTAATCCTGTGTTGAAATCGATCATGTCTGGCCGACCAGCCGTATGTACGGGCTCTCAGGGTAGTTTGAGTTGTTATTGGAAAAAAATATGTCAAATTTCAGGTTTTTTGCTCGGTTTCTTTTTTTTCGCGGAATAACTCAAAAACTGCTGATTCAATCATAATGAAACTAAGTTACGATTCCCCTATAAATGCTGATGAACAACGTTGTGCGAAATTTCGTAAGGATAATATGATAAGAAGAAGACAGGGTGAATAAGATAAAAGAAAACCGCTTTGGCACCAAATTTGACTTCACGTAAGTGCTTCCTGGAATTCCCATAAAAGTCTACGAATTTCTCAACTTTGATCTAGGTCCGAATACTTCACCTGCATCATTGAAAATTATTTTAACTTTTTCAGGCCACCAACACTTGATAAGAACCAACACATTCCAATTCCCAAACCTTCTGAAATATCAACTATGCCTAAAAGAAGACAACTAACACCTCTTCCCCCACTACCAGTGGAGGAAAAACGATCATCAGAATCCCTAGCGTCGTATGATGATCTAGTAACTCTGGAACCTCCAAATGTTCAGCAGGATAACCCAGAAACACTCTCATTTTCTGAAGATGACGACGAAGATAATAATTATGATGTATTGGTGATGAATCCGGTGCCAGAGCAGGATATTCGACCAGGAAAAACATTTATGTATCCTACGGTTCCCCCGAAGAAAATAGAAGCACCACCCACCAATGTATCATCGATGAAAAAACTATTAGAAGCTGTTCCAGACACAAAGCCGAAAAAAGAGAGGCCAATACCGCCAAAAAAATTGATTTTCGATAAGAAAATTTCTACGAATAACTCACCAACGAAAGAAAATCAGTTGCCGTCTTTAATCAATTTTTCTATGATACAGCAACTAAAGTCAACATCTCCTGGAAAATCATCTTACCTTCCATCACCAAATCATTCTCCAATTTCCCCAAATGGAAAAAGTGCTTTTGCAAAACCTATTCCTGATCCTAAACCATCAGTTCTAACGAAACCCAAAATTGATGTTAAGATTATAAAATCTTTACCAAATACTAAATCGACAAAACAAGTCATGAGGTTAGCTAAAGAAATAAGTATGAAATGATAATTATGAACTTGACATTCCTGAATTGTTCTCCAGGACGGCACAGCCAATGTTTCCTCAGTATAGTGTTGGTTTCAACACATGATGTATTACGAAAATAACGATTTCAAGTGAATTTGGAAAAGACTAGAAGGAATGAATGAAATGCCGCTATCTCGTATATATGCTTCTTTATAATATCTGTTCTTTATTTTGTAACAATTTCCCAACTATGAAATTTGAATGCAAAATAGTATGTCTCTGTGTAGTAACAAAACAGTGTGTAACTACTCTCTATCCACTTAAACTTTCTGCGTAGTAACGATATGTCTTTGACAAAGGAAACTTGGTTTCCGAAACGTGCGTTAGACGCAGAAAGTTTAAGTGGATTAGAGAGTAGTTATACACTGTTTTGTTATCAGTATTCTATCCACAGTGAACTCTATTAGTTATATTTCTGTATAGTATTTGTTACTAATTCCTTGCGCCACATTAGGAACAGCACTGTTAATTGTTTACCCAACAATGAATGGTTGTAAGGTGCTCTGAAAAAAATTCTTTCCGGGCCAAGGGCTTGAACCCCAGACCACATGACCATGAGGCATGAGTTCTAATCACTGAGCTTCCGCCGCAAAATAAATATACATTTATATACATTACATTTTACTGAATAGCCAGACCTTACGATCATCTCAAAATTCATCGACGAAATAATAATAATTCTAGGTTTATGTGAACTATAACCTGGGAAGTAATTCCAACAAATATATCATAATGGAATGGAGAAAATAAAATACAACTTGAAATAATTTAATTAATCATCTTCTATACAATTTTAGATTAATGTAAAAAACATTCGATTAAAGATGTGGACATAAAATAGCGAAACAGATCAATACAATTGATCATATCGAACATTTAGTATAGATTTCAGTTACTCCCTTACCTAAATTTATCACGTTTTTACAATAAAAAATTACTGTATAAGACTATATGGTATTTATATATTCGTTTATCAGGTTCGTCTTAAAAATATTCAGCGAATTCCATAGATGGCACAGATTCGAAATCATAAAATACTTAATACTGATTTTTTAGATTTAAATAAATGCTTTCGAGACAAATCAAATCTAGAGTCTCAAAACAATTAGTCGAATTTTTCTCCTTTCATACTCGATAGAATAGGCGACATAGTATGAGTAATAGATTTTGATTATATTACCTAGTGATCGATTCATTATAAGTGAATGAAAATAAGCATTTTCCAACCCCTATCATAGAACGACATGTGTGAAGAATTTTCACAATTCCATGAATCAGTTGGCGAAATCTACTCTGGAATCTTTTGATGTTGTCACCTGGATAGAGTTAAGATACTTTCCGAAAATACAATTTTCAAGAATAGTATAAATTGCACATCAGAATAAAATTTCTCAAAAATTTCGGGGTTTCTTCTGAACGGAAGCAGTCAATTGACTTGATTTTTCAATTCCTAGTACCTGATATTTGAGCTGCTTTAAATCGAATTCTCTTGTGGAAAAAGATAATTCTCAACATCAGTACGCACAAATTCCTTATGCCTGCTCTACACTACACACTCCAGAGCAGTAAATGGTTTGTAGAGTCTTCTCTCCCAGCTACCTCTGATATGTTCGAAGTTCGAAAATCTTCATAACCATCTCCTCCAGATATAACTACTGATTTAGTATTGTTTCTTTGATCTGATATCCTCTTGAACATATGTCTATGAGGTATCTCTGGAATATTAGAAGGAATTTCTAAGTATGTCAAAAATCTTGCTTGTCCAGTATGTCCATGAGAAACACCTGTTACCACAGGTGGTGTGCTGTTTAGGATGGCGTTGGAAACTCCTTGTATATGAGGCATTGTCAAAATAACACCTGCGGATGTTCCAATCCAGATTAAGTCTTTACAAGCTAAGAGGGAGGTCACTCTGAGACATGCTGCTTTGTGTTGTCTTATGATATCATCACAGCCTGTCAATGCGAGATAATAATTGATTATTGAATGTTACAATTTCGAATTTAAGAAATGAAAAGTTCGGTTTATTAAAAAAATCTACTTACTGGTGAGCATTTTGGTGACTGCAGCAGCAACATTTACTTCACAAACAAATTCGAAGTTGGTAGAATGATAACATTTTATAACTGCAGAATGCTGAGTGGATAGCCAAACATAACTTCCAGAAACGACTATACAACTAATTGATTTATTGTTTTCCGTGTTTATTGAGAATATATTTTCGGTTGCTAAGCTTTGGGGGTTGAGGATCTTTATAGAATTTCCATAATTGCACCACAATTTTCCTTCATTTGTTATAAGTTTCAGAACTGGACTGGATATGGTTCCAACCTGTATATTTATAGGTGAATTCACATTCCAAGCACCTACGAAATTTAAATGTTTGCATTGTTCATCGTTTTGCATATGTTTTATCATCAGTAACGTTACCTTCTTCTCTGTCATACACTAAGACGTCACCATTTGCTAAAGATACGAATACTCTATTATCCATATATCTGAAAAAAACATGTAAGGTTAAAGTTTTGGTAAACCCGCAAGATTACCCGTCGCCGAGATATTGAAAAGATATTTACATCATTGTACGCAGTGTGTTTTTCTGAATAAAAATGTGAAATCGAACATAGGCGGTCTCCCTTAATTTGGAAGATATGGGCCCCCAAAGTTCCAAAATGAGTCGTTTTCAGGTACCTTTTTCCACAATAAAAACGATCTCTCACTTCATCTGTGTAGTTCACAAACCACCATTGAACCTTCAACCAACAATAAGCAACACTTTTTTTCAAAAATAATCAATATTTAATGAAAAAACAATGAAATTACTGGACAACCACTTAACCTCTATTCCTTCTGATTTCGACTCGGTCTAAAAGTGAAGTTTGGCAATGGCGCGAATTTCATCGGTCGGAATCGTGCCATCGTGCGTATTCGTGAATGAGAGGATTATTGCTGGAGAGAAAAATGAAATATCATGAAATATGTTCTTAGTTCTTACTGTTTACTGCGATACTCTAAATCTTCCAATAGGAGAATTCGTTTCTTATGAAATCTACAAGGTTGAAACACATAGTAATGGAATGAGAATACACACTGATATATATTTCAACGTACATTTTTTTCATATGTGATAGGTCGCCAGATTTCCAATGAAATCGAGGTTATTTTATAACCCATTTCATTGGAATACCCTGAATCTCATTCTAAACTGGGACCATCTCGAAGACACAACAAAAAACGAAGTAGATAAGAACCTCCTTATTCTGAAGGAGATAGAAAGAGAGTTCAAACGAAAATATTGAGAGTGAAACCTTAAACAAATATTGTCAATGATTTTGTTTTGATGTTAGAACAACCACCTCTTCTTCAGTGACAGAAGCATTTTCCTTACAATCATATCCTTCAACTGTCCATCATTTCATATTTCCCGCCAGCAACTACTCTTCTGTCATAATACGTTGACCAGCGATGAAAAGACGCTGTTGCCAGCTCTGCTTTAACATTGAGAAGTATTTCGTAGAAATATAGGTTAAGTGGTTGTCTAATATTTTCACTTTTCTTCCTTTGAATAATGAATTTTCTTGAAAGAAAGTGTCGCTATTCGTTAGTTGAAGGTTCAAAGATGATTTATGAACTAGATTTGAGAAGTAAAAGATCATTTTTATGGCGGAAAAAAGGATCTGAAAATGCATCAATTTGGAACTTTGGGGCCCATATCTTCCAAACAAAGAGATACCGCCTATGTTGGCCTTCATATTTTTTGTTCAGGAACTCACACTGCTTACAATGATGTGAATATCTTACTTGTAGCTTCGCGACGGGAAATCTTGCGGGTTTACCCTTTAATTTTCTGTACTTACATAATTGATAGTACGGATGAACTGTGCTGTATTTTCAGTTTGTTCTTCTTAATACGAATGTTATCTGTTGAACTGTAGACATGAATGCATCCATCTTCAGTACCAAGCCACATGGTTGCTCCTAAATGATCAATATCGTCCAAATCGACGCTAGAATTGTCAGTACTGTTGGTAACTTGATGATGGGATTCCTGATAATCTTCATTATCACTTTTGTCGTCATCTTCGCTGGAAGAACTACTGTCCAATTGTATCTTCTGGTCTTTGGGTTGGTTTACTGGATTACTTTTGGGAGCTGAAGGCACACTGAAAAAGAAAATATCTGCATATGATGTAAAAATTTGTTTGGTTGTTCTTACACGTCGTTATTAGCAGGAACAGAGGCAATACACAAAATCCTTGCATTGCAGACACCGTTACAAGAAGATACGGTAGGTTCTGGTTGAAAACTGAGGACGCAAACTTGGCCTACATAACCATCACTATTGCAAACCCATACAGTTTTGTTTGCGTCACCAGAAGTTGAAGCTCCACATGTAAACTGGAGACCTGCTCTAGTTTTTCTAATAGGCACCGTAGCAACTAACTCTGGTATGGGTTTTTTCACTCCTGAGATCACTGGAATAGTATTTGTAACATATTTGGCCTCTTTCAGAGGAAATAAGTATTCGTTCACACTGAGCAATACTTTACCTAATTTGTTTTTCGTTTCTATGAATGCTTCTTCCCAAGCAGCTCTTTTTTCTGGAGTAGAAAACATTATCGATATGTGCTCGGTACCACTTCTGAAAAAAGCACAGATACATTGGTGAGTAATTGAGGCCTCATCTATAACAATGAGTTTGTTGACACATCCACTTTTCTTTGAGATTATTGAGTTGCTTCACTACAATGCCAACAGGATATCAGAAAGAGATCATAGTTAAGAGACCAAAGCTTCAATAGAAACCCCCCATAGAATGGCAAACAACTAGCCTGAAAACCAATACGAAAAGTGCTACTCCAAGAATGGAAAAACACCTCTATAGACGCCATTTCTGCTGCCGGAATTATTCTGAAACTTGATGGGAAGGTGTAAACAGGAGGACACTCTAGTCAGCTCAATACATAGGGGCACAAAAGATAATCATAATAATGAGTCTAAAGTTCAAATTTTCCAAATACTTACGGAGTGGTTAGATTCAGGTCTAAATAGGATAATTGTGATTCACATGACTGCTGTTCGCTGAGGTGCTTATTTACAGAAGAAAGCATTTCTTTAACGATTTCATCTAATTGACTATGATTGCTGTGAAGATTCGAACTCATTTCTCCGATTTGATTTAATATGCTCAAATCCTCGTTGAGGTTCTCAATCTCCAACATCATCTGCCTCACGTTTTCATCTTTCGACTTGGCTATTTCGAGATCT
Organism: Myrrha octodecimguttata; assembly: GCA_958510865.1. NCBI lineage: Eukaryota > Metazoa > Arthropoda > Insecta > Coleoptera > Coccinellidae > Myrrha > Myrrha octodecimguttata. The sequence continues at coordinate 27,999,478 of OY294065.1, read as the reverse complement.
TCTAGCGGTATTTTCATGAGTAGTTTGTATTTATTTGCTTCTAGGCATCCAATAACTCCTGTTTTGTCAGAAGCTAAGATAGGTTTCTTTATAGCACCACTTTTCCTTTTGATACTGGTGATGAGAAGAAGGTCAGAAAAGAGGAGAAGTCCTCTTTCTTTCCTTGTTCCAACACCTCCAGTCATACTGACCAGATCGTGTCTCATGAATTGTCTTTCCATTGATACCAAATCCATCAGTCCTTCTACTAGGCCTTCTATTTCCCTCAGTAAATCTAACTCTAGAGTTTCTCTCTCTGTGCAATTGATTTTCAGGGTTTGTTCGTGTAATTCTTTTTGTGCGACGAGTAGAAGATTGTGGTCTGCATGAGAAACATCAGTATGCTTTATTAGTCTTTGTAGGAGCAGTTCATATCTAGGAAATCTTTGAATTGGCTTGATAAGCAAAGAGTCAAGAGCCAGTTTTCCCCGATGTTCCCTGGCAGTATTCTGAAATCATACAACCTTATATGTGTACAAGAATAACTGAACGATTTTAGGATACCAAGTATCCACAAAGGGTATCCGGGTTTCGATTTTATGTTTACTGTGAGAGATTCAACAATGGAGTCCTATCCTGGACTTCGGCTTTCCAATTTCCTTCATTATCTTTTCGCAAACGAAATTGAGCAATTAATATCAAAAGGTTGTATTTGCAGTTGATTTTGAATAATGACATACATTCAACAGCTTCTTATATGGAGTGGATTTAAGAACTGAAGGCATTGATTACCTTAATCAACTAAGGTTTGAAGATGAAATACTAAAGTGAAACTTGAAAACTTTCTGTTTGGACCCCAAGAATCCTGATCTTAGTTCTCTTGATTATTTTTCATGAGGACATTCGAGAGGAATTGGTATTCGAGAGCAAGTCGACGAAACTGATGCCATTAGAGCACAATATCAGATCAGAAATACCCGATACCCTTTTTGACACCTTGTAGTTACTTTACCTCAAGAAATTTGGCGAATGGTGCTTTCGTTTGTTGTGTTGTTTTGATGATGTTTCTAGCTCGTTTCCAATTGTTGACATAGCTGATATAACTATCTATGAGTGCAGGTTTGGATAACTGAAAATTCACGAGTAAATAGAAACGATTTTGTCGATATTTGAAAACTTACAAACTCAACAAAAAGATCACCGATATTTTGCCTTATGTCCCATTGTTCCAGTCGCGTTTTCAATTCTTCTAAAAAATGTTGATGGTGTGTTAAAAGAAAAGGAATCTGAAAATTGTTTTAATATAAAAGTTTTCTTTCGAATCGAGTGAAAATCTTCTTACTTGGTTGAAAATTTCATCCACGAGGGTGGAATCCAGAAGAGTTGCATATTCTGGGCTTCTAAGTGGCTCCAGATATTTCTGAAAATTTGTTTTCATTCTCAAGTACCTATGTGTGCACGAAAATTTTTCTACCACTATAGTTTTTAAATTGAATTGAGTTTCTGAAAAATTCCCTCAGCACTCCTTAATGAACCGTATAAAATGCCCTCCTACGAACCAAGGCATTTTTTTGATTTTATATCAGGGCAGGGATATCAAGGGTGGTATCTTCTGAAATTGACACACTGTATATCGAATCTGAGAATGATTTCAGAATTGTTCAGAAGGAGTAGATTCTTCCAGAATAGAATTTTTGAATACAATTCTGTGATACTTTGAAATATGTATGTTTTATTAATTTGTTATCATTAAAATAGCGCTTATAGAACATCAACCCACTTTATCGAATTTTATATGAGGGCAGAGATATCAAGGGTTGTATCTTTTGAAATTGTCACACTGTATATCGAATCTGAGAATGATTTCAGAATTGTCCAGAAGGAGTAGATTCTTCCAGAATAGAATTTTTGAATACAATTCTGTGATACTTTGAAATATGTATGTTTTATTAATTTGTTATCATTAAAATAGCGCTTATAGAACATCAACCCACTTTATCAAATTTTATATGAGGGCAGAGATATCAAGGGTTGTATCTTTTGAAATTGTCACAATGTATATCGAATCTGAGAATGATTTCAGAATTGTTCAGAAGGAGTTGATTCTTCCAGAATAGAGCTTTTGAATACAATTCTGTGATACTTTGAAATATGTATGTTTTATTAATTTGTTATCATTAAAATAGCGCTTATAGAACATCAACCCACTTTATCAAATTTTATATGAGGGCAGAGATATCAAGGGTTGTATCTTTTGAAATTGTCACACTGTATATCGAATCTGAGAATGATTTCAGAATTGTTCAGAAGGAGTAGATTCTTCCAGAATAGAATTTTTGAATACAATTCTGTGATACTTTGAAATATGTATGTTTTATTAATTTGTTATCATTAAATTGCGCTTATAGAACATTAACCCACTTTATCGAATTTTATATGAGGGCAGAGATATCAAGGGTTGTATCTTTTGAAATTGTCACAATGTATATCGAATCTGAGAATGATTTCAGAATTGTTCAGAAGGAGTTGATTCTTCCAGAATAGAATTTTTGAATACAATTCTGTGATACTTTGAAAAATGTATGTTTTATTAATTTGTTATCATTAAAATAGCGCTTATAGAACATCAACCCACTTTATCGAATTTTATATGAGGGCAGAGATATCAAGGGTTGTATCTTTTGAAATTGTCACACTGTATATCGAATCTGAGAATGATTTCAGAATTGTTCAGAAGGAGTTGATTCTTCCAGAATAGAATTTTTTAATACAATTCTGTGATACTTTGAAAAATGTATGTTTTATTAATTTGTTATCATTAAAATAGCGCTTGTAGAACATCAACCCACTTTATCGAATTTTATATGAGGGCAGAGACATCAAGGGTTGTATCTTCTGAAATTGACACACTGTATATCGAATCTGAGAATGGTTTCAGAATTATTCAGAAGAGGCAGCTTCCCCTAGAATAGAATTTTTGAATTCACTTCTATGTGCATATAAAAGATATTTTGAAAATTGTATGTTTTATTAATTTGTTATTATAAAAATAGCACTTATAGAACATCAGCCCATTCATTCATTCATTTCATTTTATATGAGGACAGAGATATCAAGGGTGGTATCTTTTAAAAGTGACACACTGTATATCGAATCTGAGAACGATTTCAGAATTATTCAAAAAGAAGAGATTCTTCCAGAATCGAATGTTTGAATACAATTCTGTGTGCGCATAAAAGATGATTCGGAAAACTACAAATTGTGATTTATTAATTTGTTATCATTGAATTAGCCCTTATATACATCAACCCTTTGTGTTGGCCATGAACAGTGTTAGATGCCAATGTTTTAATCAAATTAAATAATAAATTTTTTGACTCTTCATCTTTTTGCCTTAATGACTATTCGTGACGAAAAAATGAATAATTTTCAGAGTTCCAAAAGCATGGTCAACACAACAGTAAACTTTTTCTGATAGAATCCAATTTTATGGTTTCTCCTGCTCAGTTCAAGGCGAAGAATCCCTTGAAATGATGGAGTAGGGAAAGCTGAAGGAAATTTTCCTGAAATTCACCAGAAATAAAGATGATATAAGGTAGAAGACCCAATCTATCTTTTCCTTCACATTCGAGGTAACATTCAAAAACAGACATCCTACCGTTGTTAGGATTTGTAGGGATTCAACATAATTTCTTTCGTTGTCGTATAGCTCCACCACCACGTGCGTTCTCGTGTCCTGCAAAACAAAAACTCGCGTTAAAGATGGATCGTCCAGTTTCGTCCTGATTTTACATTGATTTCTTGCATTCCAGCTGCATTTTGCAACATCTGCACCTCATGGTCACTATCTTCACCTGTTGAATAGCATTCCAAACGCAAACGCAACTCCCCACGTAAATTAGAACTCATCTTTGCCCGACATTCTGTGTGCCACGCCTTGTCGAAATGCTAACTTCCACGGGAAAAATTCACGCAGACGCTTGTGCCCAGAAGCCCTTGCGCCACACGCTGTAGGAAAACACTTGGCTCAAATTCTAACGAAGCCGCGTTATCCTGGAAAATCAATCCTTGACGGACTGATAACAGCAGATTAGTGCGTCAATCTATGTATCACATCAAGAGCCATAGACATCTTACATCATCAGTATTGATGTTTAAATCTTGGAGCCAAAGAACTTATTGGATACTGACCGATTACGTTTTCTGAAATAAGGGGTGTTTTTTTAGAGGTATAGAACTTTAAGTTGGCAACACTGTTTTAACTGGCGGCAATTTTGTCAGCTGTCAAGTAATTTGTGTTTAGTTTGGTCTGGCATTTCAACATGAAAAGACTGACGCCTGAACAACGCTTCCAAATTGCAAATTCATTTTGAAAATAATGGTTCTGTTCGAAATACGTATCGCGCTCTACGTCCATTTTACTGTCAACATAATCGTCCATCAGAGCAATTATTCGACTAACTATTGACCGTTTTAGCACCACGTTTACTCTAACTGATAATACGCATCCACAGATATGTCGTACAGTGAGAACAGAAGAAGCCGTTGCTGCTGTAGAGCGTAGCGTAGCGGAAGACCCGAATCAGAACGTTACAGTCAATGGTAACCGCTAAAGAGCCATGATTACTCACTCTTTCATTCCTCAATTGAACAACCATGATGTGCAGCAGCTGTGGTTACAACAAGACGGCGCAACATGTCACACAGCTCGTGCCACAATTGATTGGCTGAAGGAAACTTTTGATAACCGCATAATTTCACGTTCTGGGCCCGTGAATTGGCATCAAAGATCGTGCGATTTAACGCCGCTAGACTATTTTCTGCGGGGAAATATGAAGTTGCTAGTCTACACCGATAAGCCCGAAACGATCGACCTCTTGGAGGACAACATTCGCCGCATTATTGCCGATATACGGCCACAAATGTTGGAAAAAGTGATGGAAAATTGGACCTCCGGATTAGATTACGTCCGAGCCAGCGTGGCGGTCATATGTCAGAAATTATATTTGAATTATAATGCAAAAAGATAAGCTTTTGAATAAAGCTAATTTCATGTCAATTTCAAGAATTCATCCTTGTTTTATTCCATTTCAAAGTTCTATACTTCTAAAAAAACACCCTTTATTTCAGTGAAGCACTTACGTGAAGTCAGGAGCTGCTACGCTTTCGATGCCTCACGAAATTTTGCATGAATCTGCCCGCCGTCATGTTCCAGGAACATCGAGCTATTTTAACCCGCTTGTTCTGGGGAAAGGCGCATTATCTTTTCGTCACAATGTCTGTTATTTTCGAATTTTGAGTCAAAAGTGATCTTAATCAACTAGGTTTGACGCCTTGACGAAATATCCGTGGTCAAATTCAATTCTGGCCGTCCGACCGGCAGTCCGTATTTGCTCTAACTTTCGAAGGAAAGGACCTATAGAGACTTGAAATTTTCAGATTAGGTTTGTAGTCAAAATATCTTGGCTAAGTTCGTTAATGGGTGAAATCGGTTGAATGGTTTTGGGGGAAGACCCATTTGAAATTTTGAGGTTAACTCCTCAACATCTCATGAAGAACTGATTTGATCAGTTTGAAACTTTGTATATAGTCAAAATTTCGTGTCCCGAATTTGCAAAATTTCGTTGGAAATTTGTTTTTCTCCGAAAATGTTGTTCAGATTTCCACGAAATTTGGCACATACCTTAGAGCTAGTATTCAACAACAATGTTCCATATTTAAATTCGATCCGATATGTATTCTTGGAGATATAAGGTGAGCAATATGTCAAATTTCGTTGTAATTTGAAATTCGGAAGATATTTCCTCAATAGTTAAAGAAGTACGATAAGGTGACTGCTTTAGCAACGAAACGAGCGAGTAAAGCTGCTGACTTCACGTCTGACATCTGACAAAGAACTATTAATAATTTGTATTTGAAGAAAACGCCCTTAGGAATTGCAGGATCGAAACTATTTGTTTCTAGGAAAAGAGTTGCCTAATGAACAATATTGGAACAATGCAAACGATCAACAAAGTGAACTGCTTCGTTTCAAAGTCTTAATCTGACTCCTTCATCAGACAAAAGAGAAAATTTTCCGAATTATTTTCTTTCGATTATTCTCGTTTTTTGAGACTTGTGAATAATTCCAGTGAATGTGTTGTTTGCTTTTTGAAGCATTTAAAACAGGGGGGAATTTATACATTCCTTTTCTCTAAAACTGGACATGAAGACAAGTAGAAAATCATGCCCAGTTGAAAAATAAAGAAGCTGCTATAAGATTTAATTCAGGATGATTCTAATTGTTCTGTGAGAGAAGTATTTTCGATTATTCAAACTGGAAATATGCTGATTCTCAAAAATCACCATTCAATCGAAAAATTCTGACATATATTCACATGTGAAGATAATAAATCACTTTTTAACTTTCAATTCATCTATTTGAACATTCTCAGAATGATCAATCATCTCGGAGTTGCCTTAAAGATGACTTATTATTATTGGTAGGAATCCGAAGCAAAAACAGTGAATGTACGAAACAAAAATAAAGTTTTATTTTCATATTAGTGAGCTGTCCTAAAATACGGTGGGAGTTTCAACTTAAATTTGATCTGAACCGACTGATCTGACAACAAATGGTGAGCAAACAAATATCAGAAACTGGAATGACTAATTCACACAATTCGAATAAAAATTGCACTTACGTTCAGTAGTTTTTCCTTCGTAGCTAAAATAGCCAGTTGTTCAGAGCTGCCCTGGAGTAACTGAGTCAGGAGTTTATTAGAATCCACTGGATTACTCAAATTTTCGAATTTCGAAGGACTCGATATAGTTCTTTGGTGGTTCACTAATTGTTCTCTGTCTAAAACGAAATTGTCTGCACTTACTTTCCTTTTAGTATGTGAGGATATTTGATTGCAACAGTCCTTAAGTTGATTTTCATCGTAGGATTTAGAACTAGATTCACGCTTTGAGTGTTTCGGTTTGAACTCATTCTCCAATTTCATTGAAGAAGACCTTGTTGCCGAGTTGTTCGATGATATTTCGTTCAAAAAATTGAGATCATAGTTGTTTTTAATACCGACTTCAGGTTTCTTCATTTCTGCTTCAAGCATTTGGCCGTAAGGTCCTCTGAGTGGCCGTTTTGTGTATCTCTTTGGTGCAACCTTTCCATCCAAATCCGAGAGATCAGATTGAAGAAGAGATAATTGATCAGATTTCCGCTCAGAGTCAGGTTCATCCTCAGAAAAAGAATCAAGTCTTTGCAAGCTCGTTTCCCTGGAATGTGACTCAGTCGAATTGGTTCTTTCGAAGAGGTATGCCGGATGTGTTCTGTATCTATTTGGCCATTCTGGTGGGGTGTTGTTGTCTTCTGGGCTCAATGGTTCTTCTTGAGGACTGGTCCATTGAGAGAGATCATTCAGTTTGCTGTCCATGTTTGAATTTCTGTGAGTATCGGAGTTGTTGTTTGTTTGTTGATTTAATTTGCTGAAGTCGCCTTCTTCCACAAACTGTGGAATGATGTTATCTGATGGCTCACTAAATGCTGACCATTGAGAAAGATAAACACCTTTTCTTCGTTTCGATTTGAATTTTTTGTCTTGGATCGAATCGACTGATGATAATCTACTGATACCTGCAGATAACTCCTTGTAATCACTCAATTTAGGGGTTGTTTCCGAAATTTCGTCATGTATGACTGGCTGTTGTTCATCCTTAGAGATCATGTTGTTTTCAAATCTTGGTATCGTGTTATTCGTATTGATAAGTTGTTTCGTAGTTTCATCACTTTGGGAATTGTTTTTCGATCTTGGCAATGTTGAGATACCTCTTTGGTGTATGTTGTTAACCTCTGAAGAGGATGATGGATCATCAGATCTCCGGATGTATTTTTTTCCATCTGGAAGATATTCAACTTGAGAAAATGAAGCACTTCTTAGTGGAAGTGGTCGCTGATGTGTCGATGGTTGTTCATTCGTTTTCTGTTGTTGTTTTATCGAATGGGCGTTTCTTTTAGTTCTTGGCGGCACCACAGGACTACGCCTAAGCCTTTCATTCACATCTTTGAGCAATTGCTCGTTTACTCCTTTCTCTAACTCCCTCACTTTGTGGTTTGTTCGATTACCGCCGAAGCGGAACCTGGGAAGTCGATCCAGATTGTTCAATATGTCGTCATCTTCATAACTATTAAGTCCTTCGAACACATGGCGTCGCACTTGTCCACAACGTCGCAATTTTCCTTTCAGAAGGAACCTATTCGAAAAAAGAAAATGATCGCGCACTGAAGCTTGCCGAGACAAATCTGACGTAGCCTTTTCAATCTTCAGCTTATTTGCGTAACTAGCTATATCGTAGTTATTTATAGACGTTTTAGGCAGAGTCGAAGTCCAGGAAATGTTATGAATGTCCCCAAGAGCGTTCGGCCAGCAACACTGGGAACGATAACAGGGGCCGAGACCTGGAGGTGGGGGAGAAATGGATCCCACCCTGCTTCCATATCGTATCGAGCCCATTATGTACCTGTAATTTTTTTTTTAATATTATTTTTCTTTTATTTTTCAAGATTTATCAAGATGTACAGATTGTTTTAGAATTCGCAACTACTGCTAAGCGATACGCCCTCTGGTGATAGAAATTCGAACACTTCCAAGCTAGTAGTTTTTCGACGTGCCTGTCATTCTAACGTAATTTGCTCACTTTTGTGTTGTTCTCCGAGTTGAAATTTTGGAATACCGAAAGTGTTTGTAATATTCATCAATCGATTCCTTTCTTTGCGATTAAAAATTCCGATCGTATTAATTCGAAATGGCATCCTCCCGAAATGACTATTGTTGTGTGCCTCAACTCAATGTTATTCATAGTCAAAGAAGAAAGGATCATCTAGTGCCTCTAGTTTTCATTTTTTCCAAAGCCAAATGGAATTAAAGTTAATTTGGAAACAGCATTGGGCAGGGAACTCAATGATAGAAGAAGGCCTAGCTTTAGAAATTGAAGATTGGAAAACAGATCACGAAATACATGAAAGTATGTTCACTGCATTTCTCTGAAGATGTTTATTTTCATAAAGGTAAATTTCCTACAATGTATTTATTTCGAAACAACTTCATGTCATGATGTTTTCAGGTGTAAATAAAAATGAGAGAATTTTGAAGGAAAATGCTGCAGAGAAACTACCGAGCACTTCTGCAGCTACCTAATTCACATACTACACAAAATCATATTCTAAAAGAGTGATCTGGTAGAAAATCTGACAAAAACTAAATATACTGTTAGAGTTGATAATAGCTGAAGTTACTCATATAAATACATCAATACTTTTCATTTCCTTATATAGGTAGGTTGAACCGGCTGTGACATTTTTCATTTTGTATGTGTATCTTGAGCTGCTGTAATATGAAAATGAAATCAATTATATGTCTATCTGTTTCCTTTTCTTTAGAAATACGACGCAAAAGAACTAAAGCAGAAAATCTGTTTTCATTTTGTTGATTCCTTCGTTTGTAAACAAAGAACAAGTCATATCATTTGGACTGATTCTAGATTTACCACATAATATAGCCTGCATTCAGCACTTCTTCACATAAATAAGAGTCCTTAAATTACTTATTGAGGTGCCTATATTTCCAGAAATTCAAGTAAACTTAGATATTGGTTTATTTTGATCCACTAAGCAACATACACTAAAATAACACCGAAATTATCCTCCAGGAACGATTCAAAGTACGATTTTATATCGTGATCCAAACGAAAAGTTCCTTCTCAAGAAATCTTACACAAAACTATAATAATTTCTTTAAATATTCAAGCTCTGCTTAATAAATATTCGTTCTCCACCACATTTCTAAGGTTTGTTTACATAAAACTACTAGCTTGGACAGGTTCAAAATTTATCCGTTAGGGCGCTGGCATCTTCGCAGAAGTTCCCAATAGGATGCTGCTTTTTGAGGGTGTGATTTAAAGAAGAGAACTTCAAATAAACACATGTCCTAAACCTCTCAAATTTTGAGCTACAGAATGGTGAAGTATTGAGAAAAATTCAGTTTTCCACAACTACATCCAAACTAGTATTTATTCTATTGTAAATATAAGTATTAGGGTGCCAAAGCCTCTCTTACTGACTCTGATGATTAAAAAACTATTGTACCATGATTGGGTCCATATGAAACCCCAAATAGGATAATGAGCAATATTCAAGAACTAGTTTCTGTCAAATTTATTGTTTGACGTATTATCATGGGAAAAATTCATTTCTAGGTGTTAATAACCCCAGTACCGCTCCATGTAAGAGCGCCTGTTGTTATGACTAACCCCGTGTATTATTCCACTATTTAAACCACCTGTTGATGCCTCTGATAAGATGCTTCAGGTGTCCTTGATTCAAATGTGAACAGACCATAGTACGAGAGCTCATAACACATGTTCCATGAAGTGTTTGATTCAAGTTGAAATTTTTTACGATGGTACATACCGGGTGTCCCACGAAAAACGTTCGTATATATTTTTGGGAAGGAATCAAAATTCAAGTTTGAAATTTCGGACTGAAGCTTTTACTGGAGAGATGAATGAATGTAAATTTTTTGAGATTCGTAGGACTTCCGGTTTCACCGGAAGTGACATCAACTTTAGTTTTTCAAATGGGAAGCCCCATATTTCATAACGAAAATAGATTCCTTATAAAATTCTAAGTTATCCTTGTGTGCAATTTCTGGATTTCTGTCAGAAAAATCTTTTTTTAACGTGAAATTCCAATAAAAATATTGAAAATGGCGCTCTGCTGAAACATGGATATCTCCCAGGTTTTTCATTGGAAAATTGCCGTTTTTAGGCTTCCGCGAGGAGTCAGAATAATGTTTCTGTCGCAATAGTCAGCATAGAAACTTATGATACAGGAGGTCACAAAAGCGTTGACAAAGTTGGCAATTTCGAAAACTTGAACACACGGTTTTTTCAAATTTGAACCTCATTTATGGCCGACTTCTTTGTATGCGAAGTACCTGGTGTATCCAAGTGGTTCAGAAAGACACTCGATTACATACTCATCTAGCCTATACAGGGTCTTTCACGAGGAACCTCACCCATATTTATACGGGAAACTACTGAACGTATTTTCATGAAATTCAGCACTTATAAGTATTTCACGATGCTGATGAAATCTAAAATATTTTCAAGGCATGAGCACCTCCGGTTTTTCCGGAAATGACGTCAACTTCCGTTTTTCAAATTAGAACACCATTTTTTTATTGCAGAAATAGATTCCTTAGAAAATTTCAATTTATTTTGATGTAACATTTTTCAGTTTTGGTTGGAAAATTCTCTCTGAGCGGGAAAATTCGAAAAAAAAATCGAAAATAGAGCTCCGCTGAAACAAGAATAACTTCGAGGTTTTTGGATGGAAAATTTTCATTTTTGGGATTTTTCAAGATGTAAGATTGATGTATCCACTTTAAAAATCGAAATCGCGATTCATGATACAGGGGGTGAAAAAATCGCTTTCAAAGTTAGGGATGACAAAATCGTGAAAAATCAATTTTTTCAAATTAGAACCCCATTTTTTTATGGCAGATATTGAATCTACGTTAAAAAATAATGTGAGTGTATGCATCACACCCTTTCCCTAAAATGGATATTTTCTGAGTTATTCACAAAAAACTGTTTTTCGTCTTGAATTTTCAGCTATTTCTTTTCCCTTCACGCCAAAAAGATGAAATTTTCAGGAACTGTTATTTGAACCATGCTGTAGATTTTTCACACCTTCTTGATACCGACTTCAAGTTACTATTAGGAGAACCATGGCAAACTCTCGCAGTTATAACTAGAGAAGATGCTCAAAGTTTTGACCGTTAATTTCTAGACATTTATTTATACGTCTCAGGAATGCTTCGTGCGTTGCTCTTCTTATTTCATCGGGAGGAAGAGATCTGCAAAAGTGTTTAAAAACCAAATTGAGTTTCAAAACTATGAATCTAAAAATCTAAACAAACCTGAACGCATTTCTGACTCGTTCTATGCAGTCCTCTTTATCAGTCAGGGGAGTTGAGTAGACAATATTTTTTATCCTACCCCAAACATAATAGTCTAAAGGAGTTAAATCGGGAGAACGTGGTGGCCAAAGATGTGGACCATTGTTCGCCAACCATCGATCTTCAAATAGCCTGTAGAGGATATTTGACACATTGAGTGAATTGTGTGGAGGCGCGCCATCTTGTTGAACCATAAGTCATTATGGTTCTGTACAAGCGGCTCAATTATTTGAGTCAATATGTCAGAATATCTATCTCCTAAGGGAGAACATTCTTTAAATAATGCAAACATGTGTAGTGTTCTATCTTACCAGTTAAAGTCCCATCATAAATGTGAACATCGAGAATTGCATTATTTTTGATGGCGCAAAAAACATTGAAACTCCAGGTCTCTTGAAAGTTCCATTGTCTGAAGTGGTGGTTGTTCTCTTCATCCCAATAATGACTGTTATGCCTATTGAAAGAACCATTCTTTGTGAATTTAGATTCATCTGTCCAAATTATACAGTCCAAAAAGTTTTCATTCTCTTGAAATCGAATCATCATAGCTTCGCAAAACTCTGTTCTCCTGACGAAATCAGTTTCCTTCAAATGCTGTACCCTATTGAATTTATATGGGTGCATTTTATGTTTTTTTAATATTCTCCAAACACTCGATTGAGATAATCCCAGATCAATCTCGGCATCTTTGAGAGAATTTTGAGGATTCACACGAAAATACGCAAGAACTGTAATTTCGTTGTTCTCATATTCTACTACACTTTTTTCTCTGTGTGTAGTTTTCTTAACGAAAGATCCGACATTTCTCAAGTTTGTCATGGTTCTGTTAATGGTATCTCTCGTTGGTCTGGGTCGGTCAGGAAACCTCTCAATGAACAGTCGAATCGTTCTATCTACAACTTTATTACATTCTCCATGAAGTAGAATGAGATTTAAATAATCTTCATTGGTAAAATTAGGCATAGTGATCGATTTTATAACTTAATACGAATTATCACCAAATTAATAGTAAACACAAAATGCTACTGAATAAAGAGGAATTTGGCAGATGTAATTAATGATATCTATCATTAAAAAAAATAATGTAAAACATGGTAAGTTTTTGCATATGGTTCATAAGGAATTATTTATTTATCACTGGAGAGAAAACCGATGGCCGATTAGTTGAAATAAAGAGGTTTCCGATACAAATTCGAATCCAAATTCGCCATCTATTTAGGAACAACCTGTAACTTTTTTCTCTTGCATATTAGGGTAGTAAAATCTAAAACATGGTTTAAGTAACAGTTCCTGAAAATGTCATCTTTTTGGCGTGAAGGGAAAAGAAATAGCTGAAAATTCAAGACGAAAAACAGTTTTTTGTGAATAACTCAGAAAATATCCACTTTAGGGCAAGGGTGTGATGCATACACTCACATTATTTTTTAACGTAGATTCAATATCTGCCATAAAAAAATGGGGTTCTAATTTGAAAAAATTGATTTTTCACGATTTTGTCATCCCTAACTTTGAAAGCGATTTTTTCACCCCCTGTATCATGAATCGCGATTTCGATAATTAAAGTGGATACATCAATCTTATATCTTGAAAAATCCCAAAAATGAAAATTTTTTATCCAAAAACCTCGAAGTTATTCTTGTTTCAGCGGAGCTCTATTTTCGATTTTTTTTTCGAATTTTCCCGCTCAGAGAGAATTTTCCAACCAAAACTGAAAAATGTTACATCAAAATAAATTGAAATTTTCTTAGGAATCTATTTCTGCAATAAAAAAATGGTGTTCTAATTTGAAAAACGGAAGTTGACGTCATTTCCGGAAAAACCGGAGGTGCTCATGCCTTGAAAATATTTTAGATTTCATCAGCATCGTGAAATACTTATAAGTGCTGAATTTCATGAAAATACGTTCAGTAGTTTCCCGTATAAATATGGGTGAGTTTCCTCGTGAAAGACCCTGTATAAATAATCATGTAAATTTCAACGTGAATCAAACACTTCATGAAGCATGTGGTATGAGCTCTCAGTACTTTGAAAATTTATCCGATACAATCCTGTCTTCGAGAAAACTCGAGCGTTGTCCTATATTGCGAAGAAACTGAAATTCATTCGGAATCATCCTGAAACCCCAGAGAATGTATTTTCGACTACGTCAATCAGAGAAATGCCTTAACCAGAGAAATATATCGTTCTATTTTTGAAATATTTATTTTGTTCATTCTCCGAGAGAAACTCGTTCAGAGAGATAGGACTCATTATACAGGTGTTTACGAAGTGAAAAATTTCGTCGGTTCGAATCCAGCATAGTTTAAGCTCGACATATACAGGGTGGGCGAAATTCGTTGTCTACTGAAGGGATCTCGAGAACTATAGCAGCTAGAAGAAAACTGATAACACATTCTCAAGCTTTTTTTTCCTGACTAACCCGAATCTGAAAACAGATCCAGCGTATCGCGCATAGAACTTGAGTTATGAACGAAAATTGAAAAATTGTCATTTTCAATAATGCTGAATAACTCGCTTGTTTGACCTCGTATTCGAAATCTGTTGATACATTCTACAGGCACTTTTTTAGGAGTAATTCAAATATAATATGACTGAATTTTTTAATCCAGCCATTTTCGATAAATGAGAGGGATTTTGAATTTTTCAAATGTAAACTATAGTCGAAAATTCTCTTATCTTGCTACAAAATTTTTGCTGATTTTAAAAATGTATCATATGTCACTATTTACATGAATATTACATGAGAAAAATTTCAATACTTTTTTCCTGCTTTTCTATTCAATGTTGAATTATGAGTAGGCTGACGTTACCATAGCGACGATTGAATATGCATTATCTTTGTGTGAACTCACGCCTCTATGATTGAAATCAGCGATTGCTGAATAAATATTTCTATGGTTGATTTGTCATAGTTCTTAAGATTAGCAATAGCAAATCTGTTTATTATCCCTAATGGCCCGAATTGTTCTAAATTACGAAAAATTCGATATGTTGGTATGCTATATTCAAGCGAATGGAAATAGCCCAGTTGCAAGGGAAGTCTTTTTCGAGAAATATCCAGAACGACATATATAATAATATATATAATGCATATTCAATGGTCGCTATGGTAACGCCAGCCTACTTATAATAATTCAACAGAGAATAGAAAAGCGTAAAAAAAATATTGAACTTTTTCTCATGTTATATTCATGTAAATAGCCACATATGATACATTTTTGACATCAGCAAAAATTTTGTAGCAAGATAAGAGAAATTTCGACTTTAGTTTACATTTGAAAAATTCGAAATCCTTCTCATTTCTCGAAAATGGCTGGATTAAAAAATTCAGTCATATTATATTTGAATTACTCCTAAAAAAGTGCCTGTAGAATGTATCAACAGATTTCGAATACGAGTTCAAACAAGCGAGTTATTCAGCATCATTGAAAATGACAATTTTTCAATTTTCGTTCATTACTCAAGTTCTATGAACGATAAGCTGGATCTGTTTTCAGATTCGGATTAGTCAGGGAAAAAGAGCTCGAGAATGTGTTATCAGTTTTCTTCTAGCTGCTATAGTTCTCGAGATCCCTTCAGTAGACAACGAATTTTGCCCACCCTGTATATAAGTTTAGTTGTTTTGAAAGATTTTCAGTAGTTTAGGTAGGATTGAAATTATGATAATCCTTAACCAATATTGAAAATAAATAACAAAATATCGTGCCTCTTAACAGAAATTAACAGTTAGTTATCACATAAAACCTTAATATGTATTCTTAATATATGGCTTCAAATAACCATAGAATAAATTTTCAGAATCTGTTAGCTGAGAACACCGTTGCTTACAGTCTATTTCATAAAAAACATCGAATCAGTATGTACTGGGTCGTTTGAATAAAAAAGTAAGCATAGCTCCATAACAAATATTTTCACAAATTTATTCTGAAGAATCTCGTTCAAAGAGATAAATGAGAATATATTATACAGGTGTTCATAGAATGAAAATTTTTTCGGTTTGAATCAAAAAAGCAAAACATAGGCATATACTTCAACTATATTTATGGACTAAATATATTTACTTCATATGGATACCTACTGTTGAAACCATGAACATATTATTCCAATTTTTAATGCGTCTTTCGAATGATACCTATATGTCTATGGTTGAAACATTTCCAATAGTAAAGCTGAGATTTGGATTATACTCTCCGTGGCCAATGTTGAAATTTAAGGAAATTAATGCCCTACATATACAGAAAGTATTAGGAAGACATTGCATAAATTCTCCATATACTTTTGAGAAACGAATAGGTATCCCATCGCTCTTTTGTATTGCCGTTTCAAATAACCATAGAACAAAAACATTTTCATTTATGTAATATTCCAAATTCAATGAATATTTACTTGTTTTTGAAATCTGATAGATGGGAAAATTCATTTGATCAGTGTTTCATAAAAAATCAAATAATTATATACAGGATCGTCCAAATTAAGAAGTTGACATGGCCTGTGTATAACAAACATTTTTCCCCAACGAATTTATTCAAGAGTTACTTGTTCAGAGAGATACGAGTTAATTGTAATTATACAGTGAAAATATTTGCTGGTTTTCAATACAACTAGCAACACATAAACATCTAACAACCTTAACTTTCAATTATATTCAAACTATAGTTAAACTTTACATATTTAATTTCTTCCAAAACTCTCTGGTTAGGATAGGAATTATAATTATTCTCCTAACTTATTATTGGAATCAGAGAAAATTATTGCCCTACATAGACAGAAAGTTATTGTAAATATCTGATTGCTCTTTTGTAGTGCGGTTTCAAATAACCATAGAATGAAAACATTTTCATTCATGTAATATTCAAAAATTCAATGAATATTTACTTGTTTTTGGAATCTGACAGATGGGAACTTCCATTGCTCAGTCGTTCATCAAAATCATCGAGTCAGTGTGTAATTGTTGGTCCAAAGGAAGAAGTAAACAAAGCTGGCCCATGACAATCCTCATAACAAACATTTTCATGCCAAATTAATTCACGTTTCACAATAGAATATCATCCGTACTCAAAATTGAGATGCCCGACTACCACACAGGTACAGTTAGATGTTACATGCAGAAGGCGTTCACTGACTGTATTGATTGTACTCTGAACTGGTTTGTTTCCTTTCGAACAGTAGTACTTCGGGGGGAACCTAGTACTTGAATTTCTTAACATACCTACCTGTATACCCGGGGAGAAATTCACCAAGTGGATAATAAGGTATCTTTTCGAAATCTTGCTAAAATTTGCCAACTTTTACTCGTTGTTGAGATCATAAAAATGATCGATGGATTCCGAATAGAAGGTTGTGCAATCTTGATTTCACAAGGCAAAAATACCGATACATGGTGTTGAGTATTTTGTTTCCATTATTGAATTAAAAAAAGTTGTTGCTTTTACAAGCTGATTCATAGAAATCTGATGAATCGTTTCCAGAAAACAAAATGTTTATCGAAAAAATCTGAGATACTGAGGAAAAAAAATAAAAGTTTGAAATAGGAATGACAATGAAGAAGCTGTTATGTTGATTTTGCCAAAAAACGAACCTATCACGTCATTTTATAGGTTTTTTCTGGTTTTTCACTCCCAATATCTGAACACAACATTGAAAAATTACATGTAAATTTGAATTTTAAATTTTATATATAAATTCTGGGAAACCCACGATACAATTCATATTTGAATCAGGAAAGAATAATAAACTTTCATTCTCAGATGTTGAAAAATCATTTTGAAACAAGTGTCTTCAGAATCTCATCAACCCAAGAGATTCGTCAACATGAACCGAATTACCTCAAATCGTAAATGAAAAAATCTAGAAAAGCACTGACGTGAGGTCAGGAGCTTTTACGCGCTTATTCACATTAAAGCTATTAGATTAACACGAAATTTTGCACCTAGTTACGTGTTGGTAATCTCCACCTGATTACGTACTTTAAATCTAATTGCATTTGTACTTCTTGAGATATTGCGGAAATAACGTTAAAATTCCAAATAACAACGAAATTTGGCAATTATTTTTCCTTATATCTCCGGAAGTTTATATCGGATCGAATTGAAATTTGGAAAACTGTTGTTAAATACTGACTTCAAAGTTTGTGCCATAAAACATTGAAATCTGATCAATTTTTTCAGAGAAAAAAAAATTCATCAAAAAGTTTAAAAATTTTCGAATAACAGTTTTTTTTTCAATTTTCTAACAACTGAATTGACACGGAATTCCACTTCAAGTTGCGCGTTGGTATTCCATAACTTTCCACCGAGTTTCAATTCTTTCGAGTAAATACTTCATGAAATATCGAGGAATTAACCTAATAATTTTAAATGGGCCTAACTATCCAACCGATTCCAACCATTTACGAACTTAACCGAGATATTTGAACTCCACACCTAATCTGACTATTGCAATCGCTAGGTCGTTTCCTTCAAAAGTTAGAGCACATACGGACGGACGGACCGAATTGAATTTAACCACGGAATCTTCTTCGAGGAGTTCAATCCAATAGTTTGAGACCATTTTCGGCTCTAAATTCGAAAATTACAGGCAAGATGACGAAATGATAACGCGCTGTTCGCTAAAACAAGCGCGTAAAAAAGAGGATAGAATTGAAAAACATTCAAACTAAACAAGCAAGTGAATATGTGAAGCTGTGGTTTTTGCGCGCATGTTCTAGGGGAACAGCGTGCTATCGTTTTGTCCAAATGTCTGTAATTTTGGATGATTGAGCCGAAAATGGTCTCAATCGACTAGGTTGGACTCACTGATGACGAATCCGGTGTCAAAATCGATTCTGTCCGGCCGGCCGTAGACACGATAACTGTCGACAGAAGCAAGCTAGCAACTCGAAACTTTCAGGATAGGTTGCGCATCAGAATGCAGCGGTTAAGTTCGTTAATGGGCCAAATCGGTCGAATAGTTTCGGAGTTATAAGCAGTTGAAGTTTTGAAGTTATTTATTTTTTATTTCAGAAACTACTTGAGAGATTGGATTCAAACTTGGCAGTTGGGTGGAGTATAACGACGCGCAACTTTGAGCCAAATTTCGTCAGGATCATATTGTCAGTAAATTTTAAACAAAAATTTTTTTCGACATTTTTTTTCAAAAATTTTTTTTTCCGGAAACCATTCATCATTCCGAAAAAAAATCCACTCACACTTTGAGCTTCATATTTCACAGCAGTGTACCAAATTTCAGTTCGATACGATCATAAGTTTCGGAGATATCGGGAAAAAATATGTCAAATTTCGAGGTTTTCTTCTCGATATCGTTTATTTTTTCGGTATGACTCGATAAATACTGATTCAGTCCTGATAAAACTTTACAGTTAGTTTTGAGATGCTAAAAGACAACTTCATGCGAAATTTCGTGATAATCGTGTCATTAGAACAATTTGAAAAAAAAATTTCTATGATTTTCTTATCATATCATCCTCATTAAATTCTGTATGAAACTTCGAACTGTTATTTTTCGATGAAGTACTGGATTTCAATTCGATCTGATCTATATTTTTGGATATATTGAAAAAATAAAATTTTGATTGGGTATATCTACGGAATCATTGGGTGGATTTTACCCATTCACGAATTCGGCCTTCGTAATTTAGGTCCAAACCTTCTCTACAAATATCGAGTTCCTAAGTTGTTTCTTTCGGAAGTAATTGTGTTTACGCAGTCGGCCGTTAGGCTGACCCATTCAAAATTTTATTTTTCCTATATTTCCAAAAATACAGATTTGATCGAATTGAAATCCAGTAATTTATCAGTAAAAATTTCAAAAAGCACTGCCGTGAAGGCAGCAGCTTTTGCGTGCATGTTCAAATTCGTTGCTGAAGCGGTCATCTACATTGAACATGCGCGCAAATGTTGCGGCCTTCACGGCAGTGCTTTTTGAAATTTGTTGGAAATGTCAATTTGACGGAAGTCTCGAAACACAAAAAATCAGAAGAATTCTACAAATTTTCCCGTTTGTCTGATGGAGGAGTCAGATTTAAATTTCATTTTTCTTGTTTCCAACACTCTCTTGACGGAAATTTATAACAGTTCTTCTGGATTTGGAAACTATTGTATGATTGTCTGATTTGATATTCCGAACACGCTTTAAAGCAACTGGGTTGAATTTAAATCATTCGCTCTAATATACATTTATTTTTTCACACTGGAATAACAATTATAAAAATATACATTCCAAATTCCATAAGCACTGTAACGTTACAGAAATTCAACTATAACTTTGGTAAAACAATTACTTCAGTAAATTGTCTCGAAAAAATCAAACATACCAAAGTCCTATAAAATAGAATCGATTACGAATGCTTGATAATTATTTCAATATTATAAGTTTTTGATATATAAGAGACACTTAGCGGATTTGGTTCAATCAATAACAGTCAAATGGTACCATCAGCGTAACATATCTGGTCATTTGAGATGTTGAGGGCACTTGAATTCATCCAAAATAATAAAAATATTTGGATATACATTGGACCTTTAATCAGTCTCACCTTTTCGAAATGTTGTTACGCTTCTGGTCAGAGTATAAAGTGTATAACATCGACAAAATACATTTACACGGTCTACATTTACTATTCAACGGAAAATCCATTTTTGTTTTCATTCTAATACATTTTATATGTACAAAAATGAATTATTACAAATTTTTTAGGCGCTGAGAGGTGATTAGGAATGTCAAGCTAAATCTAATTTTCCCACAAACATTGAATTTTGTGACTTAAGTGATCCTCCCGAGCTGATGGAATATTTGTATACTTTCTAAGCGCATGTAGCAAATCCTTGGTTGAAGCATTCAGATAAATTCACCTGAAATTACAATGGAAAAGGGTTTACATTTTAATTTATTCATACAGATTGTCAATTTGAAGAACTTTAATATCTCGTTTTCGGAAAAATCAGAAAAAATGCAAGTCGTGTTAAACTTTGGTTCGTACGGGGACATGTTATGCTGTTGGTTCCAGACAATTTGTATGAACCCGGTGAGCATGAAGACAGCAACCCCTGAAATCTTAAATGGAAATTGAGGTTTAGTGACACTCTGTTATGAAGGTAATTCGATGGCGTTTTCAAAAATGCCACTCACTTGACCTTTTTGCGCGCATGTTCTAGGGGAACAGCGTGCTACCGTTTTGTCCAAATGTCTGAAATTTTGGATGATTGAGCCGAAAATGGTCTCAATCGACTAGGTTGGACTCACTGATGACGAATCCGGTGTCAAAATCGATTATGTCCGGCCGGCCGTAGACACGATAACTGTCGACAAAAGCAAGCTAGCAACTCGAAACTTTCAGGATAGGTTGCGCATCAGAATGCCGCGCTTAAGTTCGTTAATGGGCCAAATCGGTCGAATAGTTTCGGAGTTATAAGCAGTTGAAGTTTTGAAGTTATTTATTTTTTATTTCAGAAACTACTTGAGAGATTGGATTCAAACTTGGCAGTTGGGTGGAGTATAACGACGCGCAACTTTGAGCCAAATTTCGTCAGGATCATATTGTCAGTAAATTTTAAACAAAAATTTTTTTCGAAATTTTTTTCCAAAAATTTTTTTTTCCGGAAACCATTCATCATTCCGAAAAAAAATCCACTTACACTTTGAGCTTCATATTTCACAGCAGTGTACCAAATTTCAGTTCGATACGATCATAAGTTTCGGAGATATCGGGAAAAAATATGTCAAATTTCGAGGTTTTCTTCTCGATATCGTTTATTTTTTCGGTATAACTCAAGAAATACTGATTCAGTCCTGATAAAACTTTACAGCTAGTTTTGAGATGCTGAAAGACTACTTTATGCGAAATTTCGTGATAATCGTGTCATTAGAACAATTTGAAAAAAAATGTCTATGATTTTCTTATCATATCATCCTCATTAAATTCTGTATGAAACTTCGAACTGTTGTTTTTCGATGAAGTACTGGATTTCAATTCGATCTGATCTGTATTTTTGGAAATATTGAAAAAATAAAATTTTGATTGAGTATATCTACGGAATCATTGGGTAGATTTTACCCATTCACGAATTCGGCCTTCGTAATTTAGGTCCAAACTTTCTCTACAAATATCGAGTTCCTAAGTTGTTTCTTTCGGAAGTTATTGTGTTTACGCAGTCGGCCGTTAGGCTGACCTGGAAGGTGTCACACAATCCCTTTTCCATTTCAGATTTTAGAGATTGCTGTCATCACGTTCATAGAGTTGATACAAATTGATTGTGACCAATCGAATAAAATTTCCACCTGCGAACAAAAGTTTATCTCTTTTGCATTTTGCCTGAATTTGCATGAGGGTTAAGATATTTCGGGCGGTACATTTTCAAATTAAAACATTGTATACAAATATGTATAGGTACATATATGTTTTCTTCTGTGAAAACAGTACGGAAGATATCAATCGAAAATGGTTTTTGAAGTTCTAGTATTTTTTTCATGATTCTCCAGTCTTTATGTATTTCTAGTTATAGAAGAATACAGCTAAAGTAGACACCTCGCATCAATTTTCATATCTTACTTAACGCTCATTTCAATACTGTCCTTGGATATTAACAGGTCTGTTTTAGCATCAGTGGATCGGTCCCTAACCATCTAGAATCGGACGACGCATGCTCCTTCGAATAATATTGGCATATTTCAATGGTGTGTGAGCATGCGTACTCCGATTCCGCATGGTTTGGTACTAATGCATGATGCTTAAACAAACCTTGCTGGTGCTGGTACTTATTTTGGTTAAGTAGTCAAATTGGAAGAGGAGACTAATAAAAGAAGCTGCTATAAGGGTTGTTCGCAAGTACGAAAGGCTACATGTCTATCAAGAATGATCCAGATGCATATTATATTGTGGTTTAGTGCTCCATTTTCTCTAAATTAGCACCCTAACATCTGAATTAGCCCCTTATTAAATTTACAACATAACTACACCCGTATTCTCCGACATAATCTTATTGGTTGAAGTTCGAATTACTGCTTCACCCAAAACACTTCTCTTTACACTCACTTTTATGAAGTCAGTTGTTAGGCATCGTTAAAAGTCGACAAGTTCAAAATAATTCTGCGAGAACTTTCTATAATTTGATTTACATACACACCTAACTAATACGACGTTGAAGTAGAATGTACAACCTTGCGTAGTCTGACAATAAAATAAATCTAACCAAACATTTTTCAATTATACAGAGTGAAATGTGGCAAACTTCCATGGCCAACCGACTGACTTTATAAAAATGGATGGTGAATACTTTTCTCTTTCATTGGAAAATAAGTAGAAAAATCAGACTTACACTTAGTTTTGAATCTTGTCATATCGTTTAGATGGTCCTTCTGATTCTGGGGATGATAGTTCGTATTTATTGCTGTCAACCATCATCTCTGTTAGGTCCGAGTCTTGCGTGCAACAATATTTGCAACGCATTCTTGTATCGTCGTCAACTCTAACAGACTGCATTATTATACAGAGTGTTATGAATGAAACTACGAAAAACACTGAAGGCACACTCAGAGCTATTATTAGTTCTTTCCTAGTTTTCTCTAAATTATATCGTGATATCACCATGAAGTTATTGTGCTGCAAAGAAATCCTCAATGATAAACAGATCAGTCCGAGAGCTGTTTTATGTTTTTTGTTCACGCTCATCGATTATTTGCTTCAAATAATTTTTTACATACGTTTGTTAATAGGAGAATATATATCTACAGGGTTGCCTATCGAAATGAGGGCGCAAGTAATTTTCAATGAATATATAGGTAATCATTAAGTGATTTTTTGGAAGATATCGCATTCACTTGCTCTTTTGAATAAGATATCATCCAGCTCATAGCAATATTTGTGAAGACTTCGGAAAATCCCGACTGCCGTTGCGTTTTTGGCTGTACCTCTTCGCAGCCAGATGTAAAAAGGTACAATGTTTGTACTACTTATGATCATAACGTACATCTTTCATTTATACAGGGTGATTCAGGAGGAGACCGTCAGATTTTGGAATAAGTTTACACTAGTCAAGACAGTCTCGGAACACTGTTTGGTTTATGGTTGGGGGTCTCTGTTGAGAATATACAGGGTGATTTGTCCGATTCGACCGATTTTACTTTTATTGATAACTTTGGTATGGCTTATTCGATTTCAATGAAATTTTTAGCGTAGTACAAAAGTGTTGAACACATTCATTGATTTCAATTTTTTTTGTTTTCAAAATAAGCGGTTTTTATTGTGATAAATCCAGATTAATTATGCAGGTTGAAAAAACACCCTGTACATAGCGTTTCCTAAACTACGCTATCTGTTTACGATTATACTATAATAAGTCATTATTTGAGAGTTTCTAATTTTTTTGGCACACTTTTAGTTTTCCGAGAAAATTTTTTCAAAAAATGATAATGTCGAAAGTTCGCTCCAATCGATTCTACTTTTATTGATATCTTTGGTATAGCTCATCCAATTTTGATGACATTTGCAGTGTAGAACAATCTGAATGAGTTCATTAAATAATCGCAACAATCTCTCAAAATACAGTGTTGTAACTGTGATAATTTCAGAGTTTCAGATTAGTTGTGCAGTTGAAAAAAAACACCCTGTATATTGCTTTTCCAAAACTTTTTTATTCGTTGCAGATTCTACAATAATGTCATCACCAAGAGGTTTTTGATTTTTTTGGCACACATCCGGTTTTCCTAGAAAACATTTTTGAAGAAGAGCATTATCGAAATTTGGCTCACAAGCAGTGAGAGTATTCCGAACTAGGTAGGAAAGCTGTATATTCCAAGGATGCAAAGTTGTTCGTCACTTCTAAAATATTCTTTTCAAATTTTAAATATATTCTGAATTGAATGATTTCATACAAAATATTAGCAATTAAATATGAATTTGGAATTTGAAAAGAATATTTTAGAACTTAAGAACTGCTTTGCATCCTTGGACAATACAGATTTCCTACCTAGTGCGGAATACTCTCACTGCTTGTGAGCCAAATTTCGATCATGCTCTTCTTCAAAAATGTTTTCTAGGAAAACCGGAGGTGTGCCAAAAAAATTAAAAACCTCTGAATGATGACATATTTTTGTAGAATCTAAAACGAATAAGAAACTTTTGGAAAAGCAATGTACAGGGTGTTTTTTTTTCAACTGCACAATTAATCTGAAATTCTAAAATGATCACAATTACAACACTGTATTTTGAGAGACTTTTGCGATTATTGAATGTACTCGTTCAGATTGTTATATACTGCAAATTTCATCAAAATTGAATGAGCCATACCAAAGTTATCAATGAAAGTAGAATCGATTGGAGCGAAATTTCGACATTGTCTTTTTTGATGGAATTTTCTCAGAAAACTAGAAGTGTGCCAAAAAAATTAGAAACTCTCAAATAATGGCTTATTATAATAGAATCGTAAACAGATAGCGTAGTTTTGGAAATGCGATATACAGGGTGTTTTTTCAACCTGCTCAATTAACCTGGAATTATCACAATAACAACCACTTGTTTTGAAAAAAACTTTGAAATTAATGAATGTCCTTATCAATATTGTACTTCGCTGAAAATTTCTCTAAAATCGAATGAGGCATACCAAAGTTATCAATAAAAGTAAAATCGGTCGAATCGGACAAATCACCCTGTATATTCTCAATAGAGACCCCCAACCATAAACCAAACATTGTTTCGAGACTGTCTTGACTAGTGTAAACTTATCCCAAAATCTGACGGTCTCCTCCGGAATCACACTGTATATCAAATCAAAGCTAATTTTTTTCTGTGTACGATGGCATAGGATTGCCTGAGTAAATCTAGCCATATTTTGATGAGCAGCCCTGTAGATATTATTCTCTTATTAACGATTGCTTGTAAAAAGTTGGTTTCAAGCAAATACTCGATGAGCGCAATTAAGGATGGTATTTTTTCAAAAAACACAATGTATGAAGGAGTATACATCAACGATGACCTTATCTCACCTTATTATAGTAACAAGGATACTTCGATTGTGCTGTATCATTCTTTCCATCTCTTCCATGTGAATGCAAAAATTGCATACATTCACCTCTTAAGGTATTAACACATCCTTCGAGGTTTATATAGAGTCTGGAATGGTTGTATATTGTCAAAACTGATTGCATTGGTAAAAACTTCTGTTCCTTGGGATCAATGATTTCCTTCCATTTACCAGTCAAGTTCCAATATTGTTTGAATGACATGGAAGGTTTGGGAACATCGTCCAGACTGTATATTGAGCCGTTTATACAGTCTGTTCCACTGGAAAAACAATATAATGAGTTCTAATGTAGAAAAAGCACTGAAGGCGCTGAGAGTAAACACAATAGCTTCCGAAGAAACTAAATATTTGTAGAGTAGATCTGGACATTAGTTACGAAGGCAGAGTTCGTAAAGGGTGAAATCCACCCAATCATTCCGCAGATATACCAATCAAAAACTTTATTCTTTCAGTATTTACAAAACTAAAAATTATCGATATAATTTGTAGTTTTGTAAATACTGAAAACTGGAAGATTTATACAGAATCTCGTTAGGATAATATAATCAGAATATTGAATATTGGGAAAAAAATATGACACGATCATCAAGGAAATTCACACAAACTTATTCATCAGCATTTTTATATCAGGTACTAAGTTTCATCATGATATAATCAGTATTTTTCGAGTTATTTCTCTCAAAAAACAATTATACCTAGGGAATATCCATGATATTCGACATATTTTCTCCCAATATCTATATATATAATTATAACTATATCAAATAGAAATTTGATACACTGTTGTGAAATCTGATGCCCAAGGTATAAGCCGAATGTTTTCCGAATATTATGTATATAGTTTCCAAACAAATTTTTTCGGAAAAAATTAAAAAAATTTTTTTTTCGATTTACTAACAGTGCGATCTCAACAAAATTTTGCAGAGAGTTGGGTGTCATTATGTTCCAAATAACTTTCAAGTTTAAATCGAATGGGGGTTTTTCCTGAATTTGGGTTATTACTGCAAATGCAAATTTGAACATAATTATTATGGGTTTGATTCATCATTTTCCCAAATTACCTTCAGAAAGTACTCAAAATCAGATTTCAAATTTGGGGTTTGTGATTTGCCAGTTATGCACGAAGTGACAACGGTGTTTAGTAGAATAGCTTTTTCTGCTATAGAATAATGAAATATTCATTCCTATTCTGTGGTACACACGTGTTCTTTGCCAATACAACCAAACAATTTCCGTTTGCGATTTGTCAGTAATATGCAATGAACTCTATATTATATACCTGGAAGGGATCCGTTTTGAGCGACAAGTGAAGCCAATTCGTTGCTTATGCAACCCGCGAAGTGGACGGGTATCTATCTCTTTCTTTCTCATTGCAGTAAAGGGAACTCTGTCGCATTTATTCTAAATATTTTTAATTTTTCGTTTCAAATTAGGAGAACCTGAATGTTTTTCCGACTAATTCGTGAATAAGGCAGGATTGAAGAAGATCGCACATGTTCAAGTGAAATTTCAACTTAGTGAGCGGTTTTTCTGGGGAACAGCGCGTTATCATCCTCCGTAAATTTGCGTTTTTTTGCCGAAAATGATTCCAAGCGACCAGGTTGGACTCACTGATGAAGAGTTTAATGTCAAATTGAATTCTATTCAGCCACCCGTTGCCACGATAACTTACTACCGAGAAAAGCTATAGCGACTTAAAAAATTCAAAATAAGTTCGTTAATGGGCAAAACTTACCTTACAATTTCGAAGTTATATCCATTTCAAATATATTATTTTATTTCCTCTATATCTCAAGAAGTACTGATGCGATCAGATTGAAACTTGCTAACTGATGATTGCATGAAGAATCGTTAAAAAAACTTTTTTTTCGAAAACTATCAATGAGATTTCAATGAAACTTGGCGCAGACCTTGAAGTCGAATCTGAACAGCAATGTTCGAAATTTCAGCTCGATTCGACACACATTTTCAAAAATATCGGAAAGAAGTATGTCATATTTCGCAATGGCAATGAATTTTAACCAGCGCTTATATTTTCCTGACTTCAAGTCAGTGCTTTTCGAGAAGTATTTTCCTATGTTCCTTTTATTTAAATTTATTGTAATAATGATAAAACTATCGTCAATCGTCAATGCACAGCTGACACCAACATAATTCTTCACTTATTGAACCATACGCGGTGAAGGCAGAGAAAGTAATGGCATATCAGAGAAAAATAGATATTCATTTTCAAAAATATTGCACTTTCTAAACGATGTAATACCCAAATTACCTGAATTTTCAAGTAAAACCAAATTTGAGCCGTTCAACACCATTTACTTCAATGGGTGTGACAGGGAGAGGTTACCGTAATTAGCGCTATCTCTGTTTCGTTGCCCCTTGTTACGCTTTAAGCTTAGTTGAAGAAGGGTCGGGTCCTTTCCAGGTAGTAATATAGAGTTCTATGGTAATATGACAGTATGATAGTCTGTGCTCTTCTTTCTCTATTCCTTGGTCGTTGTCTTCTACTCCAACCAGATCGAAGTATAGCTCTCTCTGTTTTCCTAAGCAGAGTAACAAATTTGACGTCCATTTCTTTTCGAGAAAGCTAAATTCGACGTTTCCATATCGTGCACTCAAGACAAATCCCTTTAAATGCAAATCCCCATTTTTATTTTTCAGTTTTCCCAGATAGCACAGGACGTCCTAAGGACGTCCATTACATGTCCATATTTGGTCGGAACGTCCAGGACCAATTCTGGACGTTTTAAGAACGTCCAGTTCGTTAAATCCTCAGAACGTCCAGAAAGCGACCTCCTTAGAACGTCCATTTTACGTACGAAGATCATATCTTCGAATTGTTCATTTGTGTGATTACTGGCATTATTCAGATCGAGTGTATATTTTGCTATTGGATCATGATATAAATATGCCGATTCTGCCTCTTTGTATAGATTTTACTGTCAGATCAAGATTTTGATCGACCTGAGAATTTATAAATGATATGCTTGGTGAATAATAAGAGGAATAATTATATCACATTTGCAAAACTATCCTAGTATGAAGTATCATTGTTCAAACAATAGAAGAAGTATAATGCGATTGTTCAAACAATTCCATTTTATACAATGTTAATACCATATCCTCGGAATTAAGAATAAGGAGACGGTTATTGTGGTTCTGTGTTCTTTTGTGTAGTGTGACCGTCATGTCAGATGTCAATGGTTGTTAAATTTTTAGCGGGACGCCACACGAAAGATAGAAATGAAAATAGCTAAGGAAAATATATTATTACAGAGACATTGTCTCAGATTATTATTCAGATCAGATTAGATTCTCAAATGATATCAGTGATTTCAAGGAATATTGAGATACCGAAAGGTTAGTAAACATTATAATGTCTTAACTGAGGAAACTTAAACACCCATTCCCACTTGAGTTTCATGAACCTATATTACATCATTCCTTTTTCGTGCCTATTTGTCTGCTGACTGACGGTTCACAACAAATTTGAATGCGTTCTAGCCGGTTTCGTTAACTGTTTTAGGTTTCCCCTGAAGTCAGGCTGACAAAAAGGCACAAATAATGTAGTCAAGTGGTACGAGTTCCAATCATTTCATTCTTCATAATAAATTCAATTACAGGATATTGAGTAAATGATACAAGTCATTCCAAGAACTTGCTCCACAATGTTGCTGTATGTTCGATATTTCATATACCGTTGAAAGTAAGATCTTAAGCAAGAACTCCTGAAGAAACAAGTGACTTGGAATCAGAGTTCAAGTCAAAAACCAATTCTTTCTTTAACGAAGAATCAATAGGTGATATAAGTCTTCTTCCTTCTCTTTAAATAAAAAAAATAGTTACTTATAGAATTTCTAAACAACATACACATACACCATGTTCAATAACATATTCTTCATTTTACAGTTAATGAGACAGTTTCAGAGCCTAAAAGTATTAATGGTGAGCTAAGTTTTGATTATATACGATTGAATAACTGTTTTCAGAAATATATTTGAATATATCTAATTTTTTCTTTATAGGAGATTGACAAGATGGTAAATCATCTGAAGTTGTCCAGGATATGTTGGACTCTTCCGTCCATTCTGATACTTCCTTCCATTCAAAGGAGTCTGATGGAATTCACAACGATAAATATAATTTAAATTTTCCTTTGATTTCAGAACAAGAAATAATTGAATTCGATGCTATTTTAAATATTGAAACAAATGAAAATGTGAGTTGATTTAATATTTTGCTCTTTATTGTTCGTAATACATATTATAATGTTGCTTCGAATCATGAGAATGAAGAGGGTTTTTGTGATGAATAAGAAAATTACTTTGCAGGTGAATAAATGCAAAAATAGGAGGTACAAACAATTATAATATGGTGAAGCAAATATTGATTTTATTGATCACTAATGATCAAACAAGTAGTTGGTTGGGGCCAAAAGTAAAGAAGCCATGTACCATGAAAGTCACTGAGCTATTCATAAGTGAGTATTTTGTAGTCACTGCCTGTACGTTGAAGTAGATATCACAATATATTAGGCACCAAAATTGATTTCATATTCACCTTGAAAAATAGGGGTATTTGAAAGAATATTTTATTAATTTTTTTTATAGGTTAATGTGAACACAGGTGCTCACATTTTTCCATATAATTCTCATACACCAGAGATTTTGAATTATGATTTTCTCCAAAAAAATATAAAATAAAAACTGCTTTATAATGATCAATACTGAAGAATTTGGAATTGCATCTTGATCTGCCATTCAGTTTGGATAAGCAATTTAAATTATTTTCAGGTTTAGCTGAGAAGCCAGACAGGACCAAGAAAAGAAACTGAATTGTCAATTCTGGCATGGTTGAAAAGGGCAGAGGAGAGGAAAGGTGTGAACTCAACAAGTTTTGATATCAAACAACATATAAATATTGTTTGGAAAAAACTCCTTCTAAATAAAAAATTATAAATTATTTTCACTTATTTCCTGGAAAAATTCTGATGAATAATGAATCAATTAATTTCATTTGAAGGAGACAGGACATGGATATATACAGTGTGTCAATGTGAAAAGGTACAACACTTATTATTTCTGCCCCTATCCAAATCAGTAAATATGCAGTAAACGGTAATCTTTGGTTGGTTGGGCGGACATTTTGAATTGGTTCTAATCAATTTTCATAAACCCTGTGAGGCTGATGACAGCAACCCCTATAATGTTACATGGGAAGGGGTGTTGAGTGACACCTTGTTTCGAAAGTAATTCGATTGTCTTCCAAAACAAAAATACATCTTACCTTTTTGTTAGTACTTCCGAAAAATTGATAGAAAAAGTTTCAATGAAACATGAAAATGTTGAAAAGCACTTTCGAGTTTCATTACAACTCTTGCTATCAATTTTTCGGAAGTACTAAGAAAAAAGGCTTTTTTAGAAAGATGATCGAATTACCTGTGAAAGAAAGTGTCACTCAACACCCCTTCCCATGTAAGATTATAGGGGTTGCTGTCATCACCCTCACAGGGTTGATAAAATTGATTGGAACCAACTGTATAAAATGTCCCTGTACAGACAAAAGTTTAACAGTTTTTGCATTTTTTCTGGTTCCGCATGGGACGAGATATAAAGGTGGTGGTGCCTCTTGAAACTGACACACTGTAGAATAACCCCTCGATATCTTCATGCGCCCCCAACTATGTCCATGAAACGTCCTTAAAAGGACGTCTGTAAGACGTCCTATGAATGTCCATTTTAAATCCTGAAAGGCCCTATTATGGACGTCTTGAGGACATCCTGATTAGTAACATTGGACGTTCTAAAAACGTCCATAAGACGTCCACGTCCGTAAAATGGACGTTTTGAGGATGTCCCGAATGTCCGAGCTGGACGTTTTAAGAACGTCCCTAAGACGTATTTGTGCTATCTGGGTTAGGTGATCAAACATTTTTTTAAAAATATAATATTGAAATTATATGTTTGAAATGTGATGTTCTAAAGGTTTTTCATGGAAATTACTGCATTTTCTTTCAAAGGAAAAACCCCCATTGCTCAAGCAGTCCCTGAAATATCTGGAGAGTAAGCTCAAAATTTCGAATGGCTATAACTCCGATACCGTTCGACCGATATCTGACTCATTAAAGAACCTAACCGGCGCTTTCTGACACTCAACGCTAGCCTTTTCGGTTAACATAGGAGAAGAGTTAAAACCATTTTCGGCTCAAAATTTAAAAACTACAGATATTGGTGCAAAATGATTGAACGTTGTTCCCCAGAAACATATGGTCGCAAAAAATATAAAAATTGTGTACCTACTTCAAAATGTGTTTGACGGGATCGTATGCCACAGAATAGCAAGCAGCCATGAGAAGATGTTCCTTTTTGGACTTCCAAAAATGTGTTGCATTCACAGCATATCCCTCAGCATTTCCATTTGCAGAATTCAATGCCACCGCTGAAGAACAGTTGGCGAAGAAAACGCTGTCATCAACGTTAAAAAATACATTGTGGCCTGTAGACAGAATCTTTTCTGGACAGATACGATCGCAACTGAAGGCCTTCTTGATTTTCGTACAACGTGATCCTTTGCACTCGAAAAAGCCATTCAGCTTCACATTATCCTTGTCACTATCAAGCGTGAACCCATCTGCTTTATAATGACAGTTGTATATTTCGGACATATTCCTGCAATGACCCAAGGAACAGTTGAACACGCCTTTTAAAGATGCACATTCTGTTCCATTGTTGCAATTGAACTTGCTAATTGCATTACTGTCTACAGGGGGGCACGAGGATTTGTGAAAAGATGTGCAGTTTTGAAACTGTACATTAGTTCCGTTTTGACGTACGGTCGCGTGGATTTGTGGGCAAAATCCTGAAGCTTTCGTCAGGCACCATTCGCCACAAGAGGCCCAACTACAGTTATTTATCATGCTTGTGTTTATAGTTTGGCACATAACTGGTCTGAGTTCAAATCCAGAATGGAAAGCCCTGTAGGACGGAATGTAAATAACAACTGTTAAATATATAAGGGACACACAACTTAAAACGAGTACTAGCTGACAGAAGCAGATGATTCCACAAATTTTCTTGTTTTGTTGCGGTACAATTCTAGCTTTGCATCTATTTCGATGGCTCATCTTTAGAATAAAATAAGGCACGTATACACTACATCACTTCGATGGAAATGGGAAAATCTGTCGGGTTACGCAGGTTTTCTAGTGGCGCAGGCGTCTGGAATGAATAAGGCATCGATATTCATCGGTTTCAGGTCAACAAAAGAGACTGGACAGTTTTATGCTTTACGGGAATAAATAATGGAAAAGGTCATTTTTCATTACCATGCAACCCTCAGGGAATATACTGAAAACATGGAAAATTTACATGCACTCGGTCACACTGGGGAACACGACAAGCTGATGTTTTTTATATGAGTTAAATTTCACGCAAAATGCTGGACGGGATAATATATGAGTAGAAGATCGCTGAATATTAAATATATGACAAAAAATTCAATTTTGAAAAATTGTTCGTCACGAAATTTTGCACAAATATATTCATCGGCATTTTCAAACAAGTCACCAAGTTTCATCATGATTTAATCAGTATTTTCCAATTCCAATTTTTTCATAATATCTCTAAAAATTATAACCTATGCGACTGATATTTGATCCATTGCTGTGAAATATAATTTTCAAGGTTCAAGCAATTTTTTCTTCAAATTCAGTGAAAATTTTCGGAAAACCAAATGTTGGAAAAATATTTTTTTCTAATATTACGATATCAACAAAATTTCTCAGAAAGTATGCTCTAAAGTAACTGCCGAGTTTCAATGCATTCGCGCTAGTGCTTTCTAAAATATCAGGGAAATATCCTCAAAATTTCAAATAACTATAACCCCGAAACTGATTGACCGATTTCTCTGATTTATAGAATAGAATAGAATTTGAAATGAAATCTACTGGCGGCTGGACAGAATGAGTTTTTACACCGAATCTGTCATCAGTGAGTCCAATCTAGACATTCTCGGGAAAGAATTCAAATATTACAGAATTTGGGCAAAAAGATTGCACAGAACATGCGCGCAAAATTTTAAGAGTTGAGGATATTTGAATGAATTTGTGATACCTGTTTCGTGTCGAGTTGTTTAAAGAAGATTGTATATATATAATCATGTAAAAGTGAAGTTGGGACAGTATTCCTCAAAAGTGAAGTGGTTTACTTCGGTACTAATTCGAAATATATCATTTGAATGCAAAATACACTCAATGACACTTTTATTCTGAAGCCCTCCATTCAAATTTGTGTCTGATATCTCGCCATATTCCCGCCCTAAGTTTTCTATGCGCTGCGTTGCTTTCGGTTGATATTCAATAGTAGCGTTCGGTTTTACAGGTCCATCCGCTCATTTACCTCTGAAGTTCGAAATTGACACTAGTTAAACGATCTATGTGTCAATCTAAGTCATCAAAGGAACCCCATATCCCACAGGCATTGTTTAAGGAAACAATGCCACAGGTATGTGCCCTCTTCCCTCTCAGCATTGTTTAATAAACAAAAAAAAAGCCACAAAAATCATAAGTAGCAATAGTGAACACTCCTGAAGTTGATGAGAAGAATCACTATTCGCAACTACTGCTAAGCGATACGCCCTCTGGCGATAGAAATCCGAACACTTCCAAGCTAGTAGTTTTTCGACGTGCCCGTTATTCTAACGTAATTTGCTTACTTTAGGAGTTCATTTTCGAGCTTTTGTGTTGTTCTCAGAGTTGAAATTTTGGTATACCGAAAGTGTTTGTAATATTCATCAATCGATTCCTTTCTTTCCGATTAAAATTTTCGATTGTATTAATTCGAAATGGCATCCTCCCGAAATGACTATTGTTGTGTGCCTCAACTCAATGTTATTCATGGTCAAAGAAAAAAGGATCGTTTAGTGCCTCTAGTTTTCATTTTTTCCGAAGCCAAATGAAAGTAAAGTTAATTTGGAAATAGCATTTGGCAGGGAACTCAATGATAGAAGAAAGGCATAGCTTTAGAAATTGAAGATTGGAAAACAGGTCACGAAATACATGGAAGTATGCTCACTGCATTTATCCGAAGATGTTTATTTTCATAAAGGTAAATTACCTACACTGTATTCATTTCGAAACAACTTCATGTCCTGATGTTTTCAGGTGTAAATAAAAATAAGAGAATTTTGAAGAAAAATGCTGCAGGGAAGCTACCGAGCACTTCTGCAGCTACCTAATTCACATACTACACAAAATCATCTTCTAAAAGAGTGATCTGGTTGAAAACCTGACAAAAACTAGATATACGGTTAGAGTTGATAATAGCTGAAGTTATTCATATAAATACATTAATACTTTTCATTTCTATATAAAGGTAGATTGAACCAGCTGTGACATTTTTCATTTTGTATGTGTATCTTGAGCTGCTGTAATATGAAAATGAAATCAATTATATGTCAATCTGTTTCCATTTCTTCAGAAATACGATGCAAAAGAACTTGAGCAGAAAATCTGTTTTCGTTTTATTGATTCACTCGTCTGTAAACAAAGAACAAGTCATATCATTTGGACTGATTCTAGATTTATCACATAATATAGCCTGCATTCAGCACTTATTCACATTAATAAGAGTCCTTAAATTACTTATTGAGGTGCCTATTTTCCCAGAAATTCAAGTAAACTTAGATACTGGTAAATTTTGATCCACCAAGCAACATACACTAAAATAACAACGAAATTATCCTCCAGGAACGATTCAAAGTACGATTTTATATCGTGATCCAAACGAGATGTTCCTTCTCAAGAAATCTTAAACAAAATTATAATAATTTCTTTAAATATTCAAGCTCTGCTTAATAAATATTCGTTTTCCACCACATTTCTAAGGTTTGTTTACATAAAACTACTAGCTTGGACAGGTTCCGAATTTATCCGTTAGGGCGCTGGCATCTTTGCAGAAGTTCCCAATGACAATGATTATCATAAGCTGAAAAACTTCTGTCATTTGAAATTGCTTACTACACTGAATAATTCATTACTTAATATTTCGTAATCATACATTTTCCCGTCCAAATGTCTTTTTTATAGTTGACATTTAATAATGATATTCTGTAGCCGAATCATAAACATAAGGCTAAACTAATCTTTTTTTTCCTTTCTGTGGCTTCAAGTTCTATGGTGACGTCTAGTCCGTAGTGCAAATAGGAATTGCGAAGCATGTTAAATTGAAACAAAATATGTGCATATTAGTATTTTTAAACCATTAATTACCTCCTTTTAGTTAAACGTTAGGAATGTCGGTGTCTAAATAATCTAAATGAAGTTTATGCGTACTACGGTTGATGCCTAAATTTTGGCATTAGTTATCTTACCATGCTTTCAGTCAACAACATGGTAAGTAATGACTCTCCATATTGACGTTAAAGCGTGTTAAAATTCGTTGGTTTTGCCGGAAAACTTTAATTGTGATAGTGTTGAAGAGTAATCATGTCATCTGAAACTGCCGAAACAACAAAACATCTTTTATCAAGTGGTGACAAGTCTGGTAATAGCGATATGGCAGGGGCATCTTATGCTAATGCTGTATTGAATTTCAAACAAACATCCAAGGAGTCTAATGAAGAAACGGTTCCTGAAATGCCTGCTACATTACCAGAAAAGAAAACTGAATCACCACCTTCAGTTGACATTGACGAGTTTTCCTTCATACCTGTGGTCAACCATAATAGAAAAGACAGAAAAAATGATAGATCCAAGAAGGAAAAGCACAAACAAAACAGTAATGAACGAAGTGAAAGAAATCAAGATAAACACTTTGATAAACATCCTATCAAACATGAACCCCAACAGAAGGACCTGTCTGAATCTAAAGATGAGAATGGATCAGCCTCTAAGAAAGTTTTTGTGGAAGCTCCTATTCCTAAAGTTAATGTTTGGAAAGTGAAAAGTACAACTAAAGAAGTTAAAACAGAAGTTACAACAAACCCTCAACAAGGAACATCTTCTGATTGTCCCCCTTCCCAGCTTGTGAAAACTGCCAAATCTAAAGATAAGAGAAGTGATAAGGTTAGTGTACAATGACAATTTTAAATGTTGATATGGTATTAAAGTTGATAGTAACAGTGGAATTTATGTCAACTTTTTATTGCATATATTATGGATATACTTCATTAGTCAGGGTCAAATTAGTATGCGAATATATATCTACATATAGATTATCTTAATAATTGAAATAAATTCCAATTATATCTTTTCATTCTTTCTGAATAACGGCGATATTACATTTATTTTTGAAATGTCCCTTCAATCCAAGCAATTTCTTTCAGGCTAATGATTTTACTACTAACACAACAGATTGGCCGACTCTAGGGGACCACTGTGAGGTAATTTACTAATTTTTTTATCGAAGAACTTTTTCTTGAGTGAGCTATATTTAATTCTGATATGTGATCCATTCTTTTGCTGTGAAATTAAATGTTTCATCATCAAATTCATTTTTAATAATATTTTGTAATATGCAGATATCAATTAAATTGTAGTACTGGATATGAATCATCACATCGATTCATTATCTATTGTGTTTTAATAATTTTAATTGTTCTTTACAAATTTCCTACACTGTTATCATTCTAGTGTGAATAAGTAATTATGATATTTTGAGGCAATATTGTGACACATGTTATTCGAATAAGTCCATAAGTTAATAATTCTAGATCATAGTTCAAATTTAATATTGATTCGTATTCTAGATGCGTAGATCCAGTACACCTCCAAATGGTCCTACTTCGAGTATTCTCAAGGAGAAAACTTTGAGTGAGGATAATGAGGAAAGAAAAAGGAACAACAAGCAAAAATGGGTTCCTCTTGAAATTGATCTGAGCAAATCAAGGAGAAGAGACAGATCTTCTTCAAGAAAAGATAGAGGAGATGCACATTCTACTGCAAGTGAAGGAGACCGTGATTGGAGATCAGAAAGAAGTAAGGCAAATGAATGAGGCGTTCTATTGTCAAAAATAACATCGAAACAGTCATTGGGTATACTCGGAATATATTTAATTTTTTCTTCATTTCAAGGCAATGGTGATAGACGTAGACCCCTCCCACATGCTGCCAGAGGTAGGAGTAGGAATCGTAATGGAAGAAAAACTCCGTTTAATAACAGAAATAACAAACAGAATGGTGAAATGGATTATTTTGAGTACTCACCTGACATTTCTGCTGTGAGTATTCATTCCATTGCTCAACCTGGTTTAGCTCGTCTATCATTTTCGTTAATGATGATGTATTATGTTATTTTTCAGGTTTTTTCTGGGTTTTCACCCCCTAATTCCTGAAAAAGGTCTTTTGAAAATTGAATAAAAATTATTATTTATTGAAAACGCCCATGCTGATCGCGGATTCAAACTTTTCGTCGATGGCAGTTTCTAGAAAAAAATGTTGCCTAAAATGTTAATTTGACAAAGTCTTGGAATACGAAATTATTGAGAGAAAGTAATTCTGCAAGTTTTCTCTTTATTGTGCGATGAAGGAGTCAGATATAGACTCTGAAAAGTTACAGTTCACTTCGTTGATCGTTTGCATTATGCCGATATTATTCGTTAGGAAGCATTATTTCTAGAATCTGCCCTTGGCTAATAGTTTGAATCCCCCAATCTGCAAGGGCGTTTTGTTTAAACAATGATTTTATTTAATTGTTAATAGTTCTTTTTCGGATATTGGGAGTGAAAATCAAGAAAATGCTATAAATAATGCAAAATCCTCCCAAAATATTCGATTATCGTTGAGCCCAACTTTCCAATCTTGTCCTTATCATTATATGGTATCATTTTTGTCAAATCTGCCAATTGGTTTCGTGCGTCGTTTGACATTTGTCATACGTTGGAGGTAAAACAAACTCACTTTCCCGCTTTGTTTATATTATGAAATACAGCATTTTCAACAATTTCAGGATAAATTCACAAGTTAAAATGATTTATATTCATAGAATTGGTGAATTACTAGACCCGTGAGGCCAAGTTATTGTGTCGCTATGAAATGCAACATAAATACACTGACAGACCAAGGAATACATTCGCTTTGTTTACATTGGCGAAGAGCGATTATTTGGAGATTTTAGTGATTTTATTAATTTTACAAGTGAAATTTTGTGATAATGGATCTGATTAACTGATATTCAATCTCAGATGATAATCGTTCAAAACGATATAAATGAAAATTGCAGTATTTATCCTTGTCTTCTAAAGCCTAGAGTATCCACATCAGAGATAGCATTTATTATAGGTATAACTATTGAAAATGAAACAGTAAAATGTTTGGCTCATTAATTCCTGAAAATAAACAGCAAAATGAAATCCAACAAATGTATGGAATGGAAAAAATATGGGTTCCAGAGAATTTCTCAGTACTATTTCAAATATTGGTCTACAGTTGCTATGTCAGTGCTATCATAATCTTCAATTATATATTTATTATACTAAATATATGTTACAAATAAAATAATTCATATGAAATTTTTTCCTTGAACACAGATTTCGATTCATCCTCAAAAAATTCTTTACTATCCATATAAAATGCTTTTTTATTATGCAGATACAACATTAGGGCTTTCATAATCTTTAATAATTGAAAATAAGGTCAATTCGAAACATATTACAGACAACAAAATGTAGAAGTTCCATCCTTGAGTAGTCGAGCCACATCGGAACGTGTTAGGTGGAGAACAGATGAAGTTATCTGGTTCATTATTATTATTAAATGCATATTTTGACAAATCTATCACATAACGAATTGCCTTTATATATCATATGGAGATGCGAGTGGTAACCATTCAGGATGGGTTTGTCAATCATAACGCCAGCTATTGTAGTTTCGAGAAGATATAATTCTTGAAATCTGTATAACAAACACGAAATATTCTTATCACACTTATCTCATCATGAGTCAATTCATTAAACAGAACAAATTAAATAGATAGTCTAACAATTCCTTAACCAGTGTGGAAATGCCTCCAACAAACTCTACCATAGTATGTTACTTTGTCAGAACAGTTTTTTCAATTTATGGCGTGAATATAGGATGTTTGCCTTCTCTGGGATAGTTCACATAGTATTCTATTTCTTCCAATACCAGATAAAACTTAGGGGAATGGGTCAAAAACGCAAATATTCAAATATAAAGTCTACACTACAATATATCTGAAAAATCGCATTCCTTCGTCTCTCTGTGTATATATGTTGTATTTCACAACGAAACAATAACTAGGCCTAGTTATTCACCAATTCTATTAATATAAATCATTTTAACTTGTGAATTTATCCTGAAATTGTTGAAAATGCTGTACTTCATAACATAAACAAAGCGGGTAAGTGAGGTTGTTTTACCTCCAACGTATGACAAATGTCAAACGACGCACGAAACCAATTGGAATGTCTTTTCTTCCAGATCATGAAGTATAACATGCAAGACCATCAGAACTTCATGGCTCCATATATGGGTACATACTTCTTTAATTCGGAAAGTACTTCTAATGTATACAGTGTGAAAGAACGTCTAACAAAGCAGATGTAAGAAACCATAAATAATTTCTTGGATTTGCCTTTTTTTTGAACTAGAGATATCTTTCAGAGAATATTACTTCAGTGAGGAAAATCTTGACCGGGACTTTTACCTCAGAGGAAAAATGGATGCAAACGGTTTTCTTCCGATACTGATGATTGCCTCCTTCAGACGTGTTCAATCTCTTACAAACGATATTCAGGTGATAATTGCAGCTATAATGGATTCTGATAAATTAGAGCTGGGGGCAGATATGAAGGTATGATCGGTGTGGAACATTGAGCGAGCGTACGATTGTAATTATATATTGTAGGTACGCACCAAACATGATCCGACAAAATGGCCATTAATAGATATGAATGCACCGACAAGAAATTTACTACCTGCACCCGTGCCGAGAAGTTTGAGGGAACAGAATATTGAGAACTTGAACCCGAATGTCGCTGAATTCATACCCTTGGAGAACAATTCCACGAAAACAGGTGAGGTTATATAATTAGGTGGCCACTCTGTGGTTCTAAAGAGAAATTGTCAGAATTCTTACGGAAGTGGATAAAAATTCCAGATAAGTTTGGATATACACGGTGACCGGGTTAGTGGTAACAAGGCTTCGAGGGTAGATCCTCTGGTCAATTTTATACACACAAAAATTCTAGAAAAGTACTCACGTAAAGTCGCATGTTCAAATTCGTTTCCATAGCGGTAGGTTTTTCACGAATTGTCCCCACTGAACGCACTTTTGGTGACCTCTTACTCATAAATCATCTTAACAAAATTCTACATGAGCCTTCAAGCTGTCATTTTTCAATCGAGTACTGGATTTCATTTCTAATCTAATTCTTGGAAATATTGGGAAAATAAATTTCTGAATGGGTATATCTGCGGAATCATTGGGCGAATTTTACCTGTTCACTAATTCCACCTTCGTAATTCGTGACTAAGTCCCAAGCCTACTCTACAAATATCGTGTTTCCAAGTTGTTTCTTTCGTTAGTAATTGTGTTTCCGATCGGCGGTGAGGACGAGCGTAAACATAATAACTTCCGAAGGAAACGACTTGGAAACTCGATATTTGTTGAGTAAGTTCGGATCTTAATTGTGAAGGCCTAATTCGTGAATGACTAAATTTCACCCAATGATTCCGTAGATATATCCATTCAAAATTTTACTTTTCCAACAATAGAGTTCGATTAGTGTATGATATCGACCAGAGAAACTACTGTTAAAGTCTTGTTACTACTTACCCAGACAGCCTGTGTATAAATACACTTTTTCGACACCCAATTTCATTGAAGAATTTAGATAATTTGTCCCACTATTAGGAAAACAATTGCGTTATTTACAAATGAAATATCACTCAAAAGTATTTATTTTATTCGTGAAAGGTGATGGCAACAAAAATAATAACAAGGAAAACAAAGTTGCTAATAATGAACAAACAGAGTCTGTTTCAAAAGATGAACCGGAACGAAACGGTACAGATTATGAAGCTTGGAGAGAGGTGAAGAGAAAAAACAAGGAAAACAATACGAAGACGAAAAAAGAAGCCAAACCAAAGCTGAGACATGAAGCTGAATATGGATTCATGTTCTACGAAGATCTTGATTCTGATGATGATGTACCTTCAGGAAGGCAAAACACCTTTTCAGATAATTGGTAAGCTTATGGTGAATGTTGGAAATTTTGGGTTCTTGCAGTCTACGGTTGTTTCTGAGATCAGGTCCCCAAAGTTCAAAAGAAGTCCATTTTCAGTTAACTTTTTCTCAGTGTATAAAGACCACTGTTCTTTCTTCTATTTAGTCGACAAAGCATCTTTGAACTTTCGCTCAACTATTCGCGGTGATTTCATCTGGATATAATCAATATTGAATGAAAAAATGAAGAGAAATTAGTTAATGGCAATTCCAACCTAGAAGTCTGCATATTCTTGTTCATACACAAGTGACCTTCGGAAATGGCTCCGATAATGATTAATGAAGATGAGAATTTAATTTAGGGCAGGGTTTATAAATAGTGGAGCTTCCAATTATCATCTATTTTGGTCCTCCATGTTGTGACGTCATTGGTGGGTGCGATTTATTTGAATGATGAAACAACCTTTGATATTAAATTTCATACAAACTGTTGAACGATTTTCTTTTGGCTGAATTCAATCAAGAATCGGACATAAATAAGCTCTTGATGATGTGCACTAACAAACTTTGTTCAGTTTCTTTATTAAATCTAATTTTTACTCCAGATATTTATTTATTCATTAATATCCACAGAGATTTACAATCTAATTACATGGATATAAAACTAACAAATTTATTGAAGAATTAACCCACAAGAAAAAAGAACTCACTTGAATTGAAAATTAATATGACGTGGCTTGAAACTAAGCAAATATAATAATTTACATAGATCAAGAAGTGAAAGATGCGGGACTAAATGAAAAAAGTTATTATTTGCTTAGGTATTCCTTTTCTGAAACCTTTCAGTGAAGCTGTGAAATCAATATAAACCAAACTGTTCAGTTCGTTAGCCAATCGAAACATGGTCACAAGAGGAGAACTCAGGGATAATGCTGTAGTTCCTGTTGGAATATTGAATTCTTGCCCTTTCAAGCCAAGATTATTCCATTTCACATCTTAAGAGTGCGGAATGATATATTTCAGATATATCTACTTAATTTGGATGTAATCCAATAGATCATATAGAAGCATTTGTCAGACAATTCATTTTTCTGAAGTTTCAACAATATGTGAAAACTTATTTGTAAATTTCGTTGGAACATTATTCTGCATGTGAAGTCTTGGTACTTTTCTGCAAATTCCATAACTTTTACCACATAAAAGCTCCTACATTTGCTTCATATATAATGAAATCAAATCAATGAAAGTTCTTTGTAATATTTTGGGGTTATATCACAGAAAACAATAAAAATAATTACTAAACAAGTTTGTCAACGTATTTTTCCACCAAACGCCTCCTTACCTCAGGTTCCCCTGGTCTAAAAGCTCACTTATATCGCAACCCTAAATAAAATTTTCATCTTTATGAGAAACTCTCTGAATATCGGACTAATAATACATCAATTCACATTTCACTCCAACATATAATAAATATTCATCTGTCGTTTTGTGAATAC
Organism: Myrrha octodecimguttata; assembly: GCA_958510865.1. NCBI lineage: Eukaryota > Metazoa > Arthropoda > Insecta > Coleoptera > Coccinellidae > Myrrha > Myrrha octodecimguttata. The sequence goes on along the minus strand of OY294065.1, from coordinate 27,955,805 downwards.
CAATTCGATTTTTCCCTGTTGTAATGATAGCGCCCGTTTTCGACGGTGATTACTGGCGTTGCCAAACTTCTCTTTCTGTACTGGCAAAATCCGTGGAATGCGAGGTTAAATGGCTAATTTCTCTAATTAATTCGGTAAAAATCGTCGTGAATAGTTGATCCAAGCTTGAAAGAAGATTTGTGGAGTAAACGAAGAACAGAGTGATTTTTCATGTTGGGGAAAAAATCATCCGATAATGGAAATTTTTGGAATTTTGAAACTAAAAAAAACCGTTCGAGTTTCGACTGTAGATTTATGTCTAGGGGGCCAAATTAAGAAGCAAAAAGCAACTTTGAAGTTTCAATACTTTTTCCTTGATTTCAATATCGTTGATGTTTCAGGATCGATGATGATAACGACGATGACGAGATCAGCGATCGTGACATAAATAAAATCCTCATCGTTACTCAAAATCCTGTAACCATGAATCCATCTAATCGAGCTCCCAAACACGAAGGTTACGATCGTACCGGTGATTGGACTACAAGGGTTAAAATGACGCAAGAGCTGGTTCAGGTAATCAATGACGGTCTCTGTTTCTACGAAGAGGACCTTTGGAAGAGACAACGGACCACCTCTGTGGGCAGTTATAAAACGGTCAATGTGATTTCTCAAGAAGCATTCGAGAAGATGGTTCCAGCTGTTCCTAAAAAGTCGCAAACTCTGCCGGCCCCTCCACCTTTGAAGGTTGAGAACCAACAGAAAACAGGTATGAATTTAATTAAAATCTTTGTTTTACTCCCATTTAGAAAAAATTTTGGTAAACCTGCAAGATTTACCTTCGCGAAGCTATAAGCAAGATATTCACACCATTGTAAGCAGTGTGAGTTCCTGAACAAAAAATATGAAGGCCAACATAGGCTGTCTCTCTTTGTTTGGAAGATATGGGCCCCCAAAGTTCCAAATTGTTGCATTTTCAGATACTTTTTTCCGCCATAAAAATGATCTCTCACTTCTCAAATCTAGTTCATAAATCATCTTTGAACCTTCAACCAACGAATAGAGACACTTTCTTTCAAGAATATTCATTATTTAAAGGAAGAAAAGTGAAAATATTAGACAACAACTTAACCTATATTTCTACGAAATACTTCTCAATGTTAAAGCGGAGCTTGGCAACAATGTCTTTTCATCGCTGGCCAACGTATTATGACCGAAGGGTAGCTGCTGGCGGGAAATATGAAATGATGGACAGTTGAAGGATATGATTGTAAAGAAAATGCTTCTGTCACTGAAGAAAAGGTGGTTATTCTAACATCAAAACAAAATCATTGAGAATATTTCTTTAAGGTTTCACTCTCAATATTTTCGTTTGAACTTTCTTTCCCCTTCAAAATAGGGAGGTTTTTATCTACTTCGTTTTTTGTTTTCTTCGAGATGGTCCCAGTTTAGAATGAGATTCAGGGTATTCCAATAAAATGGGTTATATAATAACCTTGATTTCATTGGAAATCTGGGAAGGGCGCGACCTATCACATATGAAAAAAATGTACGTTGAAATATATATCAGGGTGTATTCTCATTCTATTACTATGTGTTTCAACCTTGTGGATTTCATTAGAAACGAATTCTCCTATTGGAATATTTAGAGTATCGCAGGAAACAGTAAGAACTAAGAACATATTTCATTTTCTCGCCAGCAATAATCTGTCATTCACGAATACGCACGATGGCACGATTCCGACCGATGAAATTCGCGCCATTGCCAAACTTCACTTTCAGACTGAGTCGAAATCAGAAGGAATAGAGGTTAAGTGGTACAGTAATTTAATTGTTTTTTCATCAAATATTGATTATTCTTGAAAAAAAGTGTTGCTCATTGTTGGTTGAAGGTTCAAAGGTGGTTTGTGAACTATACAAATGAAGTGAGAGATCGTTTTTATGGTGGAAAAAGGGACCTGAAAACGAGTCATTTTGGAAATTTGGGGGCCTATATCTTCCAAATTAAGGGAGGCCGCCTATGTTCGAATTCACATTTTTTATTCAGAAAAACACACTGCGTATAATGATGTGAATATCTTTTTAATATCTCGGCGACGGGAAATCTTGCGGGTTTACCAAAATTTTATTTGAATTCAGAGTAATAATTCACAATATTTTTTACCAGGTTGTTCTAGGAAGAGTGCGTTATCGTTTTATTCAAAAGTCAGAGCTGTATTTTCGTAAATATCGTGAAAAGAAAATTTCGTATGGATTCATCTCGGGGATCTTTGGATAGTTTTTTCTCATTCACAAAGTTATCAGAAGTTGGTAGAAAAATTACAGCGTGAAAAATCATGAAATTTTTTTTGAGGGAATGGCTTCAAATTTGAACAAGCGCATGTAGCGCCTTACGTCAGTGTTTTTCTATGATTTTCTGTAACTTTCCAGGTGTCTCAAAAGCTGCTGCCTCAGCCAGTACTTCTGGAACGAACAAAGGAAAAGCTCCCAGTACTAATCTCAAGAACGTCCCAAGATTCTTCCCCGTTATCAAAAATGAGACTGGCCCAGATCCTCATACCCCACGTAAGCGTAAGACAAGACACTCCAGCAACCCCCCGATGGAACATCACGTTGGTTGGATAATGGATGTTAAGGAACATCGCGACAGGACTGCTTCAGTGGGGTAAGCTGACATCATAATTCAATTTTTTTTGCGCGCATGCTATCGTTTCGTCCAAATGTCTGTAATTTTGGATGATTGAGCCGAAAATGGTCTCAATCGACTAGGTTGGACTTACTGATGACGAACCTGGTGTCAAAATCGATTCTGTCCGGCCGGCCGGCCGTAGACACGATAACTGTCGACAGAAGCAAGCTAGCAACTTGAAACTTTCAGAATAGGTTGCGCATCAGAATGCCGCGGTTAAGTTCGTTAATGGGCCAAATCGGTCGAATAGTTTCGGAGTTATAGCCACTTGAAATTTTGAAGTTATTTATTTTTTATTTCGGAAACTACTTGAGCGATTAGATTTAAACTTGGCAGTTAGGTGGAGAATAATGATGCGCAACTTTGAGCCAAATTTCGTCTTCGAACTGTTATTTTTCGATGAAGTAAATTTTGATTGGGTCTACGGAATCATTGGGTGGATTTTACCCATTCACGAATTCGGCCTTCGTAATTAAGGTCCAAAACTTCTCTACAAATATCGAGTTTGTTTGTTTCGGAAGTTATTGTGTTTACGCAGTCGGCCGTCAGGCTGACCGTAAACACAATAACTTCCGGAAGAAACTACTTAGAAACTCGATATTTGTAGAGTAGGTTTGGGGCTTAATTACTAAGGTCGAATTCGTGAATGGGTAAAATCTGCCCAATGATTCCGTAGATATACCCATTCAAAATTTTATTTTTCCAATATTTCCAAAAATACAGATTTGATCGAATTGAAATCCAGTAATTTATCAGTAGAAAATTTCAAAAAGCACTGCCGTGAAGGCAGCAGCTTTTGCGTGCATGTTCAAATTCGTTGCTGAAGCGGTCATCTACATTGAACATGCGAACAAAAGTTGCTGCCTTCACGGCAGTGCTTTTTGAAATTCTTCATATCCCAACAGACCCAAAATCTCATTTCACTATGATTTAGTCATATTTGGATGCTGACAAACGTATCATAAGAAAAGTGATCAATGCTTTTTTGCGGAGCAGCTTGCTATCGTTTTGTCCAAATGTATGAAATTTTCGACTTCAAACTTTCAGGGTATGCAGCATTTCAAAATACAACGGTTAAGTTACTCAATGGGCGAAATCGGCCAAACGGTTTCAGAGTTATAACCATTTGAAATATTGAGGTTATTTCCCTGATATTTCAGAAACTAAAGGAACGATTGAATTGAAACAGCTAGCTGAAGCATACAGGCTCAACTTTCAGACTGTTGAGATCGTAGTGTCAGTTAATTGAAGAAAAACCTGAAATATTCCTTTTTACCTTGAAAAAAATTTGTTTTCGAAAATAACTCTGACCTCAAGGTCCATATTTCATAGAACTCTACCAAATTTCAGTGTAATATGATTATAATTTTCGGAGATTTTGGAACACACGATCGTGAACACAACGATCGACTTTTAGGTTGAGTAAACACAATAAATTCAGGAAGAAATGGCTTAGAAGCTCGATATTTGTAGAGTAGGTTAATGGCTTAGTAACAAAGGTCGAATTCGTGAATGGGTAAAATTCACCAAATGACTGTATATGTACTAAATCAAAATTTTCAAGAGTTAATTGAAATTCAATACTGCTCAGGCAACGAATTTGAACATGTTCTCAAAAGCTGCTGACTTCATCTCTGCTTTTCTAGATGTTTTAACTAGAGATGTGGCGGTATTTAAATACCGCGATTTTGGAGCGGTATTTCTCTGGAACCGTCTGTCGCGCTCCAAAACAGAGAAGTAACGCGTTCCAAAGTAACCGACGTTCCAAAATACCGTGTAACTCCCCAATCGTTCCACGCTCCAGTCGCGATCGATACCTATCTCGCTCCACGTTCCAAAGTAACCGACGGTTACTCTGGAACCGACGTTCCAAAATACCGTGTAACTCTCCAATCGTTCCTCGCTCCAGTGGCGATCGATACCTATCTCGCTCCACGTTCCAAAGTAACCGACGGTTACTCTGGAACCGACGTTCCAAAATACCGTGTAACTCTCCAATCGTTCCACGCTCCAGTCGCTATCGATCTCGCTCCACGTTCCAAAGTAACCGACGTTCAAAAATACCGTGTAACTCTCCAATCGTTCCACGCTCCAGTCGCGATCGATACCTATCTCGCTCCACGTTCCAAAGTAACCGACGTTCCAAAATACCGTGTAACTCTCCACCACAGAACACATATGTATAGAAGGGAAACTCCCCCTCTAAAATGGTTAATGCTTTCAGCGGCTCCAAGCGGGCGTTTATGGTACCATCATAGCCCTCTGGCGGTGATTTTTGGAACTAATGAGCGCGAAAATTCGAAATGCTTCCTATTGAAAATGCATATCTCTATTCGAAATTGAAATGAAACAAAACTACGTATGGAAATAAGGTAATATAGCAGTTTTCTCAAGATGCTATATTGCCTATATATTTCAATACGAGTTGTTCCATATCCAATATTCTTTTATAGGTACTTAATTTTGACTTGAAATTCAGAAAAAATAATAACTAGACAATAAAATTATTTTATTTCCTTGAACTTAACTGAATTTCGAATCGGAGCAATAGTGCCTTCACAATTACATTTACACGGTAACACCAAATATAAATAAATATACATACAGTACTTGACATTGAGAAATAATTACCAGGGAGTAGTTCTGAGTCAGATGAAATGAGAAAAATAAAATCATGATTTTCCATTATAGGACAATACATAAAAATACTGCCTCGATTCACCATTCACGAATTGCTTGTATATCTTCTAGCCTTGATGAGCGTTGAAAGGAATTGATGTTCATCCTGTGATGGACGAAGTTGTTCACAATGGGGACATTTCGGAACTTCTAACAGAGTTTATCTATTTGTTCATGCGTTTTCCTTCTGAACAATGAATTAATATTTCAGATTTTCGTTCAACAATTTTCAAAAACCCGCATTTAATTCACAAATCTACGACGACAAACAAAGTTCTTTTCGTTCGACAAAAGAACACAAAATGTATGAGGTTATGTTTAATGTTGTTATGGAAATGTCCTGCGAAACGTAAATTCAGCGATGCGAGCGGCTTCATGCGGGCGTTTATGGGACTAAACTAGCGTTCCAAAGCTTAGTAGGAGAGTTTCCCCTCTATCCATGATACAAATACAAATGTATTTGTATCATGCCTCTATCTATATTTACTTTATGCTCTCCACTCGTTCCTCGCTCCAGTCGCGATCGATACCTATCTCGCTCCACGTTCCTCGGTTCCAGAATACCGCGAACAGAATACCCATCGCAATGCGATTACGTCTGTTACAGGAGTTACAGCTCTAGTGCGCAGCACAGAATACAAATATATAAGAAGTGCTAACTCCCTACTAAACCAGAGAAACAAAGTGTCCGCCATTTGTTGGTGTCATGGCGGGAATAATTTCGAATTACGGCGGGAAACTAATTTATTTGAATTATTTAACAGTAGTCATATTTTAAAATTAAAAGAAAAGTTTTACTTCGAAAATGTATTGAAGTCATCGTATCTTACATATTTGATATAAAATGATGATTACAAATAAATCCATTTACAAATTATAGATTTATGACATAAAATTTTATATGTAATAATTGATTCCCTATCAATACAAAAGATTTTATTTGTCCCACTTAAAAATGTGTGAAATTGATTTTGGCTTTCTGGGCATTGATAAAAAAACAATAGTTTTAGATTGATTGAACACATAATCATGAAGTTATGAAACCTAACTACAATAGTGTAGGAAGGTTTCAGTGCTTCAAATAATACATATATGCAGCTATTCAAGGAATTATTGCACAAAGCATTCCGAAACGAAAAATAGCTATGAACCTTTTTCCACAAAATTTCAGAAAAAACAGTTATTAGTCAAATTCGACAAATTATTTATGGACCCGAAGAGATTTTTACCTTCATATTTATGGAATTCTTTCAACAAGCAAAGATATATTATGAAATTTCTCATTATTTAAAGGTCCATGATATTTAAAACTCCGACAGATTCAGCAAAAGTATACCACTTTGGGTCATGTAAATCACTAGGGAAATACCTACATAATATAAAGATCAACTCAAAATAACAAAATGAATCATCTCTTCAATAAACTATTAATAAAATACATAATGATCCTAATAAAATATAGGTTCTTTTAAAAATAATTCCTCAGGTACCTGGTTTTCAGCATTCCATGTGGTGAGTTGGAGTATGAAACAAGAAAACTATATTAGTCTTATCAATCAAGTCTGAGTTTTTTCTCTACAGAACTCTCAGAAATAACCCTGAACTCAAGGATATCGTATCAAATATGAGAGCACAATATAAATTGTCTATTCCATCAACTTGGAGTTTAAAATGTTGTGAAACAGGTTAAAGAGGTCGATATAGAAATGGTATTGATTCCTTAACTGTTTTTAAATCCCTGGGTGATGGAAAAATAATCTGAGGTAGACCCACAACTTAGTACTTCTCCTAATTTTGCTTCAATAAACTCAAATCTGCCATCTGGAAATGAATTTAGCAAAGAATTGAATACTTCCAATCCTCAACACTGATTTTAGTAAATGGTTTCATGGAGAAGAAAGAGCTCCAGTAGTAATAAATAACATAATCACAAGGACGAATATCCGTCGATAAATCAACAAATATTCCCCCTTGATCAGAGCTAATCACCCAATCAACCAATCAATCGACGGATATTCGTCCTTGTGATTATGTTACTGATTTTAGTTTTCATAATTTTGAAAATATATACTTTTGAATTTTTTACATAGAATCCTGATTTCTTAACAATACAAGTTAAACCTGTTTCAAAACAAGATCTCCTCAGTGCTATCTGATACCCCCATATCAGATAGCACCTGAAACTCCCTTTCAGAAAAAGTCTGTTTTGATGTTGAAGGATACAGTGACACAAGTTCTGCATCATGTTGATGATTGTTGTTTAAACCATCAATAATGTTCCCATGATTGTCAACCTTAGGGGCTATTTTGGAAGCACACAAATTTATGGTCCTCTTGAGATTCATGCTTTGACAGACAGGAAATAACATTTAGATGTAATCATATTATCAGTTTTTACTTGGACTAAAAGAGCAGAGTCAATAATTGGGATCGTTCTTTCGGAAGAATCTGATTCGGTAATGTTCATTGGGTATGAATTTGATCCAATCGTAAACAGAAGCAACCTTTGTAATTCCTGATAAACAAATTAACTAAAAAAATAAATGCTGGAAACTACAGGACGAATTATTTCCATCAGCTGTTACTTAAAATCAATATATTATCACAGATCAAGTCTGTGATATTATTAATTTAAAAATAAATTAATTATAATAATATATAAATAAATTATGTGCTAAAATAACCACAACTCCACAGCAAACAACAGCCATCATAATAACAACTAAATTCTCAACGCTGATTGGCTTGATAATGCAGAGCAAAAGAGTATACCGTGATTTGCATACCGTGAATTGTTGGTGTCGTTTGACGTTTCTTGTTTCCAAGATTCGCATAGAAGTTTCACCCCCCTGGTGCGCAGTGCGCCTCATTAGAAACTGTAGATGTCTACTTCGTTATCAGCTGTTACATTTCCGATACGGTGTTACATGGTTTACTTTCAGAAGGTGATATTGTGACAAGTAGTTCACAACACACAATCTGATGGAATATAATAATATTCCATCAGATTGTGTGTTATGCTTTCTTTTCGATAATTAATTAATTCATCAATACTTTATGCATATCCGTAGATATTATTTCAATCTGCTGGTGGAAGATATTCAAGGATAATAAGAATTGAAAATTTATTATGCAAAACATGTATTCATGTAAAACAAGATATTCAAATAATATTGATACAGTTTGCGTCCTTTATAATGATAATGTCTATTGTGAATATGTAATTTTGAATAATAATCTTCTCAATTGAGAAAATATTAATCCTCAAGGCATTCTTCTCTTTCAATTGAAATGATATATCTCGAATGTGAAGAAAATATGAAAAAAAAGTTGGAAAAAATCAATTATAGTTTGAAGATACGTCAGGTTTTAACCGAAAATATTTTAGCGGGAGAAATTCTTGGAAGCTCTAAATCTGAATACAATAGCTATAAGTAGAATAAAACGAGAATTTATATCATTTGAGAAACAGATTGCCGTACTGATTCATTTTGTTTCAGCGTTGGAACGACGGTTCCAAAATCGCGGTATTTTGTCGCGGTATTTTTCTGGAACCGTCGCGAAAATACCGCGACACGGGTGGAACCGGTATTCCCATCTCTAGTTTTAACGAGCTTATATTATTCTTTGCAGGAGCTACGGAACCAGTCCTAGCGAACATGCATCCACTAGTTACGGTAGTGTCCCACAGGCTATACCGAAATTCCAGCATCCATCATATGCTCTTATGGAGGACCAATTGTTCACGCAAGTGGCATACAATAAATACCGAAATAAATGTATAAGAGAACGTAAGAAATTCGGTATGGGTAGGTCGCAGGAAATGAACACCCTCTTCCGTTTCTGGTCGTTCTTCCTCAGGGAAAAATTCAACAGGAGCATGTATAACGAATTCAAAAATTTGGCATTGGAAGACGCAGAGCACGGCTGGCGATACGGATTGGAATGCTTGTTCAGATTTTACTCTTATGGATTGGAAAAGAAATTTAGACCGCACTTGTATCAAGATTTTCAGGAGCACACCATTAAAGATTATAAGAATGGACAGTTGTATGGTTTGGAGAAATTCTGGGCGTTCTTGAAATACTACAAACATAGCAGCGAATTGCAGGTTGATCCTCTCCTAAAGAATTACTTGAAAAACTACAAAGATGTTCAGGATTTCAGAGTTGTTGAGGTTTGTTGAATAATATTTTTCAAAAGCTTACAGTCAGGAAATTTGTTGAAGTGCTATTCGTTTCATAAAACTTTGATGATAATTTTCAGCCACGTATTAACGAATTGAAGAAGAAACGTAATCGCAGTATCTCGGAAAGTATGCCTGCCCAGCTTCACGATGAAGTCTCGCCTCTAAGACCACACAATTACATAAGGTAAGTAACGAATTTGGAAATCTTTTCAGGGTCTTGCTGAAATTAGTTTGAAAATTGCTTTCTTTCACTTGATTTGGTTTTTGGAGGTCATTAAATTTTCCGGCCTATCGAAATGATCAACGGCCTAGATTCGACTACAGGTACATACTCAGGAGACCTAATTGAGTGAATTAAAGCCAGTTTGAAACTGTTGTGCCCACAATTTTCATATTGTAACATAAAATTAAATCATAACTAACATAAATTAAAATAATGTATTTACTAATTAACAATAATTTTGTTCTTGAACAAAACACATTAATCGTTAGCATAACTTAGAAGTATTTGGGGTAAACCCGCAAGATTTCCCGTCGCAGAGATATTGAGAAGATATTTACATCATTGTACGCAGTGTGTTTTTCTGAATAAAAAATGTGAAATCGAACATGGGCGGTCTCCCTTAATTTGGAAGATATGGGCCCCCAAAGTTCAAAAATGAGTCTTTTTCATGTCCCTTTTTCCAGCATAAAAACGATCTCTCACTTCATCTGTATAATTCACAAACCACCTTTGAACCTCCAACCAACAATAAGAAACACTTTCTTAAAGAATAATCAATATTTAATGGAAAAACAATGAAATTACTGGACAACCACTTAACCTCTGTTCCTTCTGATTTTGACTCAATCTAAAAGTGAAGTTTGGCAATGGCGCAAAATTCATCGGTCGGAATCGTGCCATCGTGCGTATTTGTGAATGACAGATTATTGCTGGCGAGATAAATGAAATATGTTCTTACTGTTTTCTGCGATACTCTAAATCTTCCAATAGGACGTTTCTAATGAAATCTACAAGGTTGAAACACATAGTAATGGAATGAGAATACACTCCGATATATATTTCAACGTACATTTTTCTCATATGTGATAGGTCGCGCTCTTTCTAGATTTCCAATGAAATCGAGGTTATTGTATAACCCATTTTATTGGAATACCCTGAATCTCATTCTAAACTGGGACCATCTCGAAGACACAAAAACTTGAAGTAGATAACAACCTCCCTATTTTGAAGGGGATAGAAAGAAAGTTCAAACGAAAATATTGAGAGTGAAACCTTAAACAAATATTCTCAATGATTTTGTTTTGATGTTAGAATAACCACCTCTTCTTCAGTGACAGAAGCATTTTCCCTACAATCATAACCTTCAACTGTCCATCATTTCATATTTCCCGCCAGCAACTACTCTTCGGTCATAATACGTTGGCCAGCGATGAAAAGACGCTGTTGCCAAGCTCCGCTTCAACATTGAGAAGTATTTCGTAGAAATATGAGTTAAGTGGTTGTATAATATTTTCACTTTTCTTCCTTTAAATAATGAATATTTTTGAAGGAAAGTGTCGCTATTCGTTGGTTGAAGGTTCAAAGATGATTTATGAACTAGATTTGAAAAGTGAGAGATCATTTTTATGGCAGAAAGAAGGATCTGAAAATGCAACAATTTGGAACTTTGGGGGCCCATATCTTCCAAACAAAGAGAGACCGCCTATGTTGGTCTTCATATTTTTTGTTCAGGAACTCACACTGCTCACAATGATGTGAATATCTTACTTATAGCTTCGCGACGGGAAATCTTGCGGGTTTACCGTATTTGGATCAAATATTATTCTTAATTTGAGTTGGAAATTTGTTGAAATCTGAAGTAGTACACTTCCATGTTAAACCTTCATAAAATGTATCAGAAGCCAGCTGTCTGCATCTTTCTTCGTTCATTGAAATGTTTTAGATGATGTAGACTTATAGTATTTGGGTTTTCTTGTAGACGAGACGATTTGCAACGTCCTCAACCGGGCACTAGTGCTCCCAGTAGTTCTTCATCATTTCATCATTACAGGAATCGCACCGAATCCATCGGTTCTGGAAGGACAAGATTTTCATCATTTCACAAACAATAATTTTATCGATAAGGACGATTTAGTGAAGAATAGACAATAAGTACTTTCTTGTCATTTTTCACGTGAGGAGAAGTCGATCTTTGAATCCTAATGAAATGAAAAAATCTGACTAATAACAAGTTGGATTAAATGTATAGATATTTCATAGTTTAGTTATGGCTGTAGTTTAATCAGTTTGTATAAAATGTTTTTCAAAGTACACAGTATAAAGAAAGGGAAATTTATATATTTGAGTGCCATTCTTTCAATTATGGGCGCATAATCTAATTGATATTTTTCTATAAGACTATTGTGTAATCAATTTTTAATTAGCACTTGGAATTTTGTAGATTCAAAGTACTATCAAAGTTTAGTAATGTTATAGGGTTTCCTACGATCTTGGTAATCATTTTTCTAAGTGTTTTTTCTGTTCATGGAAAGAAATATTGTCTAGTACTGTATGTGAAATTTTTGCTCACTTGCTTTCGTTATTATCATGGTGTGTAATGCTTTCACTACTTATTTTAGGTTTATCCTGTAATGAAATAAGATAGTGGTGTAGTCGTGCCTAACTGTGTTACATATAATTATTTGGATGAAACTAAAGATAATTGTGTGAAATTTCTTCATTACCATGCTCCATTTGTATAATAATGACTAAAAAAATATTCAAATTTTATTCTAAAACAAAAAAAAATTACTTAATTTAAGTTCGTGATAACATGTGAAGCAGTTTGCTGTCTATTTTAAAAATGATCTCATTTTTTGTTTTTTCAGTAAATCTAGAATTGTTATTTTCACAGAGTTATAGAATTCAACATGTATAAAATTTCACATGTGCCTTCTTTTTCACTCAGACCAGATTCCCATCGTACCATAATCATACAAGAAATGAGATCGCATTTCTCTAGTAATTTTATTACTTCCTATTGACATCCGATTCACTTATTATTGACCTGAAAGACAATTTTAATATTTCTCATATATTTGCGATGACCGGGAATGATTCAATCATTTTTGCACAGCATTTCCTGTTTTAATTTGCTTCATATTTTAATTTTAGATTGGTTATTTAATATTTGAAGATAATGTGTTGTTGATTATTTTGTTCTGTTGTTTAATAATAGCTATGAAGTTAAATTTTACCGTATTTAGGTAGTAAGCAGCACCATTCATTTTTGTTTCAAAAATATGGTCAGTAAATTGTCTTCCAGTGACACCAAAAAAAGGAATAAAAAGTCTGAAACCACCAACCTTGCAGTTTTATTATGCGATAACCTACATAGATTTAACAGAATTAGACTTTCGTATATTTCAACATCAGTTTCTACTGCTTCAGAGTATTTCTTCATTCAACAAGACTGAAATGATTGTAGAGTTTTCACAAGTTATTGTTTTCAACTATCAGTGTTTTACCGAACTGAATCTTTATCAGGAGTGGATATGTAGGACAATGCAAACTAATCATCTAGTTTAATGCATAAACAAATCATAAATCTAGTTTGTCTATGGCAAAATGCGTCTCGCTGAGACTAATTATTATGGTATACTACCAAAATAAACTGTCGCACAGCTCTGAAGATATAGACACGGAAAAACACTAAAAAATGAAAATTTAAAATACGATTCTTTACGGTGTACCCATAGGTTTCCTTTGCAATGGAACTCATTAATACAGTGACATTAATCTTGTATAGTAATAGCATTGTTTAAGGAGAACTCTCCTTAAACAATGTTAATAGTCACTGTACTCATCAATAATCATGAGAGACATCTGTTGTGCCATACTCCAAACTAATTCAAGGATTTCATGACTTGCGAAGGTTCCTGTAATGGATGTGAGAGTGAATACAAATTTTTGTTTGTAGTTTTGTATGAAACCACCAGAGGCCACCATAGGTGCTTACAGGTTACAGATTTTTCCAATCATGCTCTAAACCAAAGATTAAAGAGATCTTTAATCTTTGCTGTAAACTAATGCAGGAGTTCCATGTTCTTGTGAAGATCGCTGTAGTTTAGTTTAGTTTCATGGTACATCACTAGAGGCCGCCACAAGTGTCATCCAGCGATTCATGTTAGAATGTTGTTATAGATTTGAGCATTGTATAAATGTTATAGATTTGAGCATTGTATAAAAATTGTTGTCTTTATACAATGGTCCTACTATGTTGTCTTTATACAATGGTTCAAGAGTCTTACTCAAGCAGAAAACTGTTTTAAGTCACCTGATAAAATGTTTGATATTTAAGAGGGCGTATTTGCATGGGGCACGATTTCATCGAATGTTGCAGTGTTCCAATAGATGTCACGATGAAACCACGTCCAACAAGATTAGTATGGGGAGTAACTAACTATCTTCTCCTTAAACAATGCTAAAACTAACTGATAACATACTCGGAGATTCAGAATTGATATATATATCACCTATATTGATCTGTGGTTATATGATTAGCTTATTGTATTGAATTATATTTCGGGGATAATTTCATATATTCATATAAATATTTCGTATCAATTTTGAGAGTACTCAGCAAAAGAAGGTTCCTAGTATAAGGAGTGAGATTCTGCCTTCGTACGCGTTCTCAGTAGAAAGATTTCCTGCGGTTAGTTGCCTGTTGTCGTCGCAAGATGCCGTCGTACAATACCTTTACTACAATTAATTGTTATTTTTATATTTTCGGCTATGAAATGTGGAGAAAATGGTGAATTTCTATTTCAGTCCATTTGAAGTTTGAAATCCTCTGAAAGAAATGTCAACAGCATTATAGGTATTCGATTGTAGAGTCGTTAAATTAATTGAAATTGTTCGAAACGAGCACTGACAGCATCCGACAAGTTTTTTGTTTAATGATCACCAAGCCAGTCAACCTTTTTTCTTTCTTTCTTACCATCAGAGAGTGACGTGTTTGTTTTCGGATCACTGCTCGGTTCTGAACCAATTTTTTTGAGGCCTATCTTATAGATCAGCCTATCATTTAATGAAAATCAATGTTCAAACTTATTGGAGACTCTGATGTCGTAATGTGTTTTAATGACACTGTCCCAGAAATGGCGAGTGAAGACCCAACAAACAGAAGTATTAATTTTACATTATACTTAATACATTTAAGATCAGTTAAAATAATTCATCTAGTGTTACAAGGAATTACAGGATATTTAATTTATTTAGGAGCTCCATTTGAAATGAATGTTTTTTAGTATAGATGAACTTGGTAAGATGATTCAGTTGATATTGTAGATCGGGATGACCACATTGACACCACCATCATTCTTTCTCGATCGAGATCAATATTATCACTTCGAATCTCTTCAGTTTGTAAGATATGGTCACCAAGACAGCTTCGTACAACGCCAACAAAATGAAGACTTATTAATTTTTTTTCATGTAAATACTATTTCAACAAAGATTTCTGTAACAAGGGGAATTCCAATCAGCAAGTTGATCACTTGCGATTAGCAAAAATATATCAATAATCAATTTTTTTAAGACCTTTGTTCTTAGAATGCCTGATGACGGCAATAATATCCTTTCGAGTGGACCTTTCATTTAATTCTTTTATCAATGATTTTCACGAAATGTCGTAACTGCATATTAGCAGCATGTTACTCAAGCAATTATATATTCAAAACTACTACTCAGGGTCGGTACTTTCACCTCCGAATAAATTTCCACCAGCACCAGCAAAGACAGAATTATCTTAGTTACTGATTTTATTCCTGAATAAAAAATTCATTTAAAAGTTCAGTTGGTCGTGAAGGAATATCTGTTCTGGAAAGTAATAGCCACAGAATACAAATATATATAGCATTGCATGAAGATGGTAATAGGCCAACACTTGGTTCGAACATCGGTGTGGACCACAGATTACAGAATAATATAGGTGTGGACCTATACAATGGTTGTTATGAGATAATCTATATCTTACCAAGACAGACAAAGAGATCAAGCCCGCAGGGTCTAAGAGCAAACAGTACAGCCGGCTTATTAAATACAGCTTCGTGAATTTCGGTAACAAAGCCAAGGTAACTTTCAGTTTCGTTCACATAACTGAATTGGTCATCGAAAGACCTTCTATGCGATGTATCACATGCATTTTTCCGAAAAAAAAACTGTTGAGGTTTAAGGGTGTAAACCCCCAACTCTAAAACTACATGAATTTTCTCAAACTTCGAAAATAGAAATCGGCGGGTAGGAGGACATTTCTCAATATCTATTATTTTAAGAATAACAATCTGACACCAATCACAAATTGTTAATTTCCTCATGAAAAAATTGCTTAACAAATTCTTCTTCGGTCACGCCACTTAATATGCAATGGAATGTACTTCCATTTGATATATCACAATCCATATATTGGATGGTGTGGAGCGTAGAGGGTGGGAGATTTCGAATTCAAAAAAGCATAGGGAGACCTACTTTCGGAATTACAAATCCTTGGGTCCGTGAATTTTCCTTAATAATAATTATTAAAAGAATAATGGAATGATTGCAGTACTCTCCAATCGCAAATTGTGAATTAATTCCTAATTTTTCATTGAAAAACGGCACGACAAATTCTTTTTTTAGTCAAATCGCTGAGTAGGTAATCAAACTACCTTTCATTTGATGTATCACAACCCATATATTCCAATTTGAAAAAATAAAGTAGTTGGGAGTGAGAAATATCAAATTCAAGGAAACACAGGATAAATTGCCTTCGGAATTCAAAATTGACGGGTGCGAGGATTTTCCTTAATATTTCTTCGTTCGAAAATTATTGACGAGTTACGTTACTTTTTTGGCACGCTGTATAATATTCATATCTCATTGGTTTTTCACCCCAAAATTTGCTGCGTTTTCTTCATACCTCAGGAACAACTGGTCGGGAATCATTCGGGTTAAAATTTTCAGATTGAGTCATGCAACAATAACAAATATTGAAAGTTTCGTGAAAATTCGGTAGTAAGTTTCTGAAAAAAAATTACAGATACACTTCCTAATGGAAAGATCTGTCATTCTTCTAATCAAGTTATCTTCACGAAATTTTGCAGGAACCTTTAAGCTGTCGTTTCTCAATCAAGTACTGTATTCAATTCGATCCAATCTGTATTTTGAATAAGTTGGGAAATTATAATTTTGAATGGGTAGGTATATCTACAGAACCACTGGGCGGATTTCACCCATTCAAGAATTCGACCTTCTTAATTGAGAGCAAACAATAACCCTTGTCGGTAAATTACGGCTAGGCAACACAGCCACATTAAAGTTTCATTAAACCTCGTTAATATACCAAGCTCAGGCTCCTGTACGTGGTCTACATGCTTTAACATTGCCAACAGCTGCGTGAAATATTAGAATCGGAGAAATTTCGACGTTTATAGGAGAAAACGGGGTGTCGTTCTGCAGGTTTCAGTGGGTATTTTTTGGAAATTTTTTTTTGAGATGTAGTCAACTCTTTTGTGAGAATGCACAATGTTAGCTATTTTTCCATTTTCACTTTATTTCAGTTTTTATTTTTTGTTCAGTCTTAGGATTTTTTTCAACCATTTGCACCAAAACATTATTTTTTTTAAAAACGAACTCTGTCGTCCGAAAGTCACCCCGATATATTCGAGTTATTGTTGTTGCCCCAAACCTACTCTACAAATATCGAGTTCCCAGGTTGTTTCTTCTGTAAGCTTTTGTGATTACGGTCGTTCTAACGGCCGATGATAAAGCAGAATGTTGTTCATCAGCATTTCCTAATTAGTTACCAAGTTTTATTATGATTGTGCAGGCGGCGTAGTTTAACTGAGCTGCCAGAAGGTGGCACCACTGACCGACGCACGCTAGCTACTTCATTCCAACATAGCATAAGCGCGTCGATCATGGTCGCTCACTACGGAATAATACTGCAGTTCTCAGTCTAGAGAGTTATAAGCAATGTTACCACCTCTACCGATTTTTCGGTAGATCTACCGAAATTTGATGGAGTGAATGTATAATTTGGTATCCTAGGAAATCATGACTTTTACGATGTTATTTTGAAGGTTTCCTTGCCATTCCATAATTTCATACATAATTTAAGTTATAAATGGTTATACGTTGCAGATCTATACAGCGTGACCAATTATTTTTTTCAGAATCTACCAAACCTTCTGTAGAAATCTACTTTTTTCTACCAAAGTTAATTACAGAAATCTACTGTTACCTTTAGCACTTTATGTTGGAAGGAACGTAGAAAGCTTTAATGTTTCGTGCAATTTGAAAAAATATCGCAGTAATTAACATTTGCTAAGCAAAAAAAGCTAGAGAAGCACTGCCGTGAAGCCAGCAGCTTTTGCGCGCATGTTCTATAGAGATAACCGCTTTGGCAACGAATTTGAACATGCGCGCAAAAGCTGCTGCCTTAATTCACGGCAGTGCTTTTCTAGGGTTTTTTTCGATAAAGTACTAGATTTCAATTCGATCTAATCTGTATATTTGAAAATATTGAGAAAATAAAATTTTGAATGGGTATATATCTATGGAATCATTAGGCGGATTTTACCCATTCACGAATTCGACCTTCGTAATTAAGCCTTAAATCTTCTCTACAAATATCGAATTTCTAAATCGTTTCTTCCAGAAGACAACGGCCGACCGTAAACTGAACTTTCGAAAGAAACAACTTAGAAATTCGATATTTGTAGAGAAGATTTGGACCTTAATTACGGAGGCCGAATTCGTGAATGGGTAAAATCCAACCTATTATTCCGCAGATATTCATATATATTCACCTAAATGAAAGGCGCTTCCGTTTCGGATGGAAACGATGAAAATGCGGGAAAATGTAGCGCACACACGTACCTATGATGGACAATACGATCATTGTATAAAGATATACTTATTGAGTTGAGTTTTCACATAATTCATGCGATTACAGTTAGGTTAGGTTAGGTTGTGCCACTTCTCAACTCAGACAGAAACGTTCTACTGCTTCAACAGTTGAAAGTAGAATTCTACTAAGATAGTTCGAAATACTACCAAAATCTACTGCTCACAATTTCTGTCTACTTTCTATGACTAACAATGATGAAATTATAACGAAAATCTACCAAAAAAGTAGATTTCTACCAAAATTGGTCACGCTGGATCTATAACGCAAAGCATGCCACACGTAATACAGACTTATGTATTACAGGTTGTCTCTTTAAAAAGTTGATAAATACCTCGCTCAAAACTGGGAGCAGTTTTTGATTCCCCTTGATAAATTTTGTTAATCCCCAATGAGGGCATGTCACCATATTTATTTTTTTGCATATTTGTTGTTTCCAATAGGTATTGGTTTTTCTGATACTCATTTATTTGTTATAATATTGATTTTTCGTTCACAAGTTTGATTTTTCAAATAATGATTTTTTAATTAAGAAAATCTATTTTTAATATTGCTTCATTCGTAGTAAATTTCATACCCAATATTTCGGATAAATGGTATTTAGACTAAATAAATAACCCATACATAGGTGAAAAGTTATGTTTTTCAGAAATCTACCGAAATCTACCGATTTTTTCCGAACTTTCTACCGAAACTGTCGGTACGGAAGGTGGCAACACTGGTTGTAAGTATCTTGAGTCCTAATACAGCGGTTGCCGGATTCAGGCTTCGACCTTCGAGGCCTACGGATCGAGCAGAGGTACGGCCTACGTACCTGTCAGTGAATGCGACCAAAACCGAAACTAACAGTCAAAATAAATACGAACGTAAAGAGAGTATACCCATATCGAGGAGAAATTTCCTCAATGAAGTTTATCGACGGTTTACGCCGAATAAACGAAATCAACGAAAACCGAAGAAATGGCATCCACCAGCAGTTCCTGGGCTAATGAAGAAATGGAATTCACCTCTCCGAAGAAAGTTTGCAAACAACCTCAAGCTTTTATCGCCGCAAAAATTACAACTAAAAATTCATTTGGAGCCCTACAACCGTCCACAGAGATGGAAACAGGAACATACCATACTACAGCTACACAAGCAACGAATATAACACCAAAGAAGATCTCACCCATCGTTATTACTCAAAAAATAACAAACTACACCACATTCCACCAAAGATTGAAGAGTATTTTGAAGAACAAATTCTCCGTAAGGTACAACAAATCGGACATCAAAGTTCAAACCAGTACAGACGAAGACAAATCAATCCTTATCCACGAACTGAAGAGCGAATCCATCGAATTCTACACATTCACCCCCAAGGATCAAACCAGAAAAAAAATAGTCATCAAAGCCGCGTGCTTCATGACAGAGGAGAATATCAAGAACGAGATCGCCCGGGATGGAGTCATCAAACACGAGGACATCGAGTGCATCAAACTCAAAGGTAGGCACAGTGAAACCTCCCACTCATTCCTGGTAAACATACCAAAGAACTACCAAATCCAAGACCTTAAGAAAATTGAATATATGGACCATGTTAAAGTTCAGTGGCAACGATACGCGAAGAAGTCAAATGTAACACAGTGCTACAGATGTCAAAAGTTCGGGCACGGCTCATCAAACTGCAACAGGATCGCGAAATGTGTAAAGTGCGCGGAAAACCACCTCACGACAGAGTGCTCGAACAAAGTGAGAAACAGTGCCCCAGTGACGTGCGCTAATTGTGGAGATAATCATACTGCAAACTATTCGAAATGTCCAGAGTTTCTCAGGTATGTAGAATCACTAAAACCAAATACGACCCAGGTCAATCATCTGTCCCCTCCCAAAACAAAGGCCCCAAATTCAAGGCCAGTAAGTAACGACATATCATATGTCGACATGGTCAAAAACGACCCAAAAAACCCCAAACCTTCGCATCAAAATCTCCCAGACCCCCACCACTCCAAAGTCGAAGATTTTAACACCCTAGTGAAAGAAATTAGCGACCTAGATTCATTCTGCAATATCTCACAATTAATTGCACTCATTAGAGAACTAAAATCTCAAATTACAAAAGCAAAATCACCCCTTGATAAAATTCTAATCATTCAAAATCTAGCTCAAAAATATGAATTATAAAACACCGAAAAAACCACTAAATATCATTACCTGGAATGCTAATGGCATTTTCAACAAAGCGTCAGAATTAGAAATTCTTACGCGAGAAATTAAGTGCGAAATAATTTGCATACAAGAGTCCAGGCTTAATAAGCGTAGTCCCCCCAAAATCAAAAACTACTACTACCTGAACAAACCCAAAAATGAATCCGGAGGCTTAGTCATCTATTACAAAAAGCATTTAAAACCAATTGAGATACCTACCATTACGCAGAATTCCGAGACCCAGGCAATCAGAATCAATGAAATAACAATAGTGAACTTTTACAACGGTCACCAAAGCCCGCTGAACACCCGAGAAATTTCTTACCTGATGGGCCTGGGACAGAAAGTCATTGTCGCAGGGGACTATAACTGCAGGCATCCTTCCTGCAATTGCCTCGGAACAAATGCCGACGGTAGAACCCTAAAAAATTACCTGGATAAATCGAACTACATCCAACACTATCCTAAAAACGCCCATACATACAAACCAGCACATGGACGATCACCGTCAACTATCGATTTCATGATAACAAAACACACCCAACTATCCGAACCATTCACCATAGAAGAATTAGATTCTGATCATTTCCCAGTACTGGCCACCATTCCCAAATCTAATACCTCCTGCATACCGAAACCAAAAGTAACCTTCAATACCAACTGGAAACAGTTCAAACAAATCCTTAACAAAAACTTAAACATTAATACCAAATTGGATACTACAGATGACATAAACAAATGCATTCTTAGCTTACCTAAACTTATCAAACAAACCCTCCACCAAAATTATTCAACCCACTGACCGCATTGAACTTCCATCTCACGTTTTGAATTCAATAAAAAATAAAAAACAACCTGCGAAAACGCCTTCAGCGTAACTACAATATAAACCTTTACCAAGAATATAAAGACGCAATCAAATACACAAGAAACGCAATAAATTCGCTGAAAACGGAGAATTGGGAAAAATTCACAAAAAATCTCTCAAATTCAAATGATATATGGAGGATAATGCGATCACTAAAACAAAAAGAAAAATCATCTGGAATCTCAACACTAAGCGGTCCCCAAGGATTCATTTTCGACAACGAAAACAAAGCCCAACACCTGGCCGACACATATTATAAAATTCACCAAACGACACTCGAAATGTCAGATAGCAAAACAAAACGGACAGTCGAAGAAAAGGTTCGATCGTTCCTATCGCAATCCTACAATGTCCCAACAGAATTCCTAACATCCCCAGATGAAATCCGACAAATAATTAAATCATTCAAAAATAGAAAAGCTCCTGGCGAGGACAAAATAAGAAATCAAACCCTAAAAAATCTTCCCCGCAAGGCCATAATCCAACTCCATTACATTTTCAACAGCTGCCTAAAACTAAACTACTTTCCATCCACATGGAAAAATGCAATAGTCCTAGCTTTTCCTAAACCAAACAAAAATCACAAACTAGCCTCAAATTACCGTCCAATCAGCCTCCTCCCAACTATGTCGAAAATACTTGAAAAAATCATTCTTAATAGAATAAATGACCACGAAAACACCCATCAAGAAATTGCAGAGGAACAATTCGGCTTTAGAGCTTCCCACAGCACTACCCTACAGTTAGCAACAATCACCGACCAAATAACAAAAAATTTCAATTTCAATAAAATAACAGCTATGCTTAATTTGGATATAGAAAAAGCGTTCGACACTGTATGGCACGATGGCCTCATATTCAAATTACTCCAAACCAAACTACCCCCATACATCATTAAAATTATCCATTCATACGTCAGCGACCGGACCTTTCAGGTAAGAGTAGAAAATAAATTATCGAATAAAACCCCTATCCCGGCCGGAGTTCTTCCCCCACACTATTTAACTATTATATTAACGACATACCGAAATCAAACCGAACAAAATTGAAAATTTTTGCAGACGACAGCAGTAATTTCAGAATCCACTCAACCAAAACAGGCAAACAAATACATTCAGGACCACCTAAACGAACTTGACAAATATTATAACAAATGGAAAATCAAAATCAACACGAACAAAACTACTCTAATCCACTTTACCCACAAACGTAAACACGCAAAAAACTCGAACTCGGTTACATTCAAAGGAATTACAATCAAAACTCAAAATTCGGTGAAATATTTAGGCGTCACCTTAGACAAAAAACTGAACTACAACACACATATAGAAAACTCAATCCGTAAAGGACAAACAATACTTCGAAACACGTACCCATTAATGAGTTATCAAAGCAGACTCAGCAAAAAATCTAAAATTCTACTATATAAACAGAGTATTAGGCCTGTATTCTTGTATGCAAACCCCATCTGGAGTAACACCTCTAACAAAAACATGAAAAACCTTCAAATCCTACAGAACAAATTTCTCCGTATCATCCTCAACAAAAGAAGATCCACGCATCAATTAACTTCATTCATCCGCCGACATCCGAACTATCCTCGAAATAATACAAAATCAAACCAATAAATTCTACAAACATACAACCAAGAAATTAAACAAAACAAAGCATATCGGAACAACTAACACTGAAAATACAAACATCAAAATCAAACATAAATTATCCCATCACATTGTCAGATGATACATCCCAAAACACCTTCATCCCATCTGAGACGTATATGTGTTTTTTTTGATCTACATACCTCTGGAAAATAACAAACTGTTATAAACACTCATTGCTCTTAATAAAACCATACCATTAGGTAAGATCATACGATCAGGAACTAATTGTAAACCAAACCATAAATCTATATATCTTGTATATTTCCCCATGTAAATAGTCGTGTATATATAATTTTAGGAAATTCAAAATAAAAAAGCTGCAAAGCAAAATATGTGTTTTTTTTAAATGTGTTTTTTTTTTGCTCACTACGCCGCATTTGCGGTTGTCATGGACATGTGCCAGAGCTTTCAGCATATCTGATGAGTCCACCTCTGGCACTAGGACGGAACAACTTTCCTTAGAGCGAGCCGTTCTTCAGATGGCGCGAACTCATGAGAACCGCCAAAATTGAATCAGTATTTTTATTTTAAGAGTTATTCGGTAGAAACACCGATACTGAGCCAAAATCTGAGAAGTTAGGCATATTAATTCCCAATATCTCCCTAAATTATAATCGTTTCAAACTGATGTTTGGTCCATAGTCTACCTTGGAATATGAAGCTCAAAATTTGATCGATTTTTTTTTCAAATATTATAAATAATTCCCGAAAAGTCTTCATATCTACACGTTCGATCGTAAACCCAACAACTTCGGAAAGAAACAACTTAAAACTCATCATTTGTAGAGAAGGTATGGGGTTTAATTTCGAAGGCCGATTTCGTGAATGGGTAAAATCCACCAAATGATTCCGGAGATAAACCAATTCAAAATGTTAATTTCCCAATAATATAATAATACATATCAAATAATATTCATATCGCGAATATAAATAGTTCCAGAAATTTTTCCGAAACAAAAATTTCCCAAATTATAGGATAGATAGTGATTAATAATAATAATTTTTCTTTCAGTCTATCCAAAAGAGTCAATATACTATTTTCTCAGTTGGTTTTCGGCGAGATATCTCTGGTGATAATTTTATTATGCACCGCACTTTTTCGGTTGTCTGTTTTGGTAAGAAAATATTCAAATTACGTATTTTAAACTGAAAAGTCTTTTTTGAAGGTGAATCAAGCTAGATCTGAATTCCTTCTACTTGGGGCCTTCATTTTTGCGATGTCTCTTCAGCTGTTTTTATACTGCTGGTTCAGACACGAAGTTTATAGTAAAGTAAGTCAACAAATGATTCGAATTTCAATTCGATCTTATCTGTATTTTTGGAAATATTGAAAAAATAAAATTTTGAATTTCTACGGAAATATTGGGCGGATTTACCCGTTCCCGAATTCGACCTTCGATCGAAGTTATTGTGTTCACGGTCGGCTTGAGGGCCATTCAAAATTTCATTTTCCTAATATTTCCAAAAATACAGATAAGAGCGAATTGAAATTATTATTTTTCATTATGATTGGACATGTATTTTTTAAGTAAACCATGAAATTTTCAGCGGAGGTTTATTAATCGATGAAATCAAATAGTAAATATAAAGCACCAAATCATAAGAATAAAGACAGTAAATTAGTTCTTACAATCAAGTTTCTGCCATACAGATTACAGTAAGAGATATCTGTGAACAAATTACAGAAATGAATTAGCACATTGAGAAATACCTATTCAACAGCGTATATAAATATTTATTTGAGCCGAACCTGGAAAATGAAACGAGTGTTTTATGGAATGAGAGGAATTTTTAGTTAATTTTCATGAACAACATATGTACTCACACTACTCACCCTTTACAACAGTTTTGAGAAAACTATTCAAAATCCATCCATTACCAGGATTTGAACATACTATAATGGCTAATAGTCCATTAACTTTTATGAAGTCATTCGGAAGGCCATGGAAGTTTGACACATTGTATATTGTGTATAATTGAAAAATTTTAGGTTTTAGTAATTCTCTTGTCATATGACTACTCGCAGATTTCTGTTCTTTACACAGGTCTTAGTAATTACGTAGGTATACAGGGTGTTTCATCATAAACTGGTCAAACATACATAGCCGTATAGATGATATTGGGAAAGTCATTTTTGCCTTATGACATCAGTACTCTATGGTGGCTCCTATTTCTTTCAGGTGCCGTACCGAGCACTTCTTATATTTGATGTTCTGTGGTCAGTTATTTGTAGACAGGGGGGTTAATAACATATTTGTATTCTGTGGTTAATAATTCAAACTCTAAAAATCTTGAAATTTGGTTAGGAAGTCAAAGGTTGATTGTGAAATTTGGACGTTCATAAAATTCATAATCATGAATCACTTTCGAATTTACGAATTCGACAACAAGGAGATATGTTGTCTTCCCGTCCATTGGGTCGAAAATGGTCAGGTAAGTTCATTCGAATGAAACTGATGATAAGAAAATATAAATAAGTAAAAATAGATGTTTTATCGTAATCATTTACAGGTCAAATTTGATTGTGGAAAAGCTCGAGATTATTATTATTATTATTAAAAATACAATTAGAGTTGAGGTGAACACCTATAAACTCAAATAAGCTCACTTAAAGAAAACAAAATTCATGTACACTTCCCTATAGTGAAGACAAACAGATGAGCGAATACAAAAAAAAAAGTAAAATTATTCTAAGAAACAGGTAACACAAATCAGCACCAGTTATAGCGAACACATATCCACAATCAAAGACGTCTCATCTTAGTCTATCCAAGCCATTCTTGAAGCTATTGGTGGTGGAGCTATTGACTACCGAACTGGGAAGACTGTTCCAGGGTGAAAAGATTCTGTTCGAAAGGAACATCTGTCTGGGAACAGTACGGAAATTCTCCTTCTTCAATTTGAGATTGTGACCTCGGAGATGATTGACGTTTTTGGGGAAAATACCCTCTACTTCAGAACCAAAAAATCCGTGCATACATTTGTATGAGAATATCAAGTCACCTCTGGCGCGTCTATCAGCAAACGAAGTCATGTTATTCAGTCTTTATACAATGATTTGAGTATCTGCGATTTAATACTCAAGGATCATAGGAAGGATTTCATCAGTGTGGTCGTTTCTGATTCTACAGTGACTATCAAGGATAGAGTCATAATCGAAACAAGTTTTATAATTTGTACGTTCTTATGTTTTTTTTTCTGTAATCTGTGGTTTTTACTACGAATAAAATTGGATATTACAATTTAAGTGTTACTTTATTTAACCACCCAGTTTCAAACTCATTTCAAGCTCATCATCGACACTGAAGATTCAACAAATGTTACAGAGTATTTATGTGGACACAGGTACAAAAAGGTGGTAGGAATGGTCATAAAATTCGGCCAAAACTGAAAAAAAATTTGACCGTTATGTACAGAAAAAAACTAAATATGTAGAATTTGAAATACGATTCTCGCAAAATCGGTTTCCTTTGCAAACTTACTCATGGTAAGGTAGTTTTCAAATTCAATATTTTTGTTCCGAAATAGGCATCACAGATTACAGAATCAAGGCATGGAAATCATCAATAATTATGAGAGACATCTCTTGTGTAATACTCTAAACTGATTCAGGGATTCATGTACTTGCGAAGGTCCCTGTAGTGGCTGAGACAGTGTGCATACATTTTGTTTGTAGTTTTGTAGAGCACCACTAGAGGCCAGAACCAGCGCTTACAGATGTCTTACTTCGAATAACCCATTCCTTTTGCAGATAATTAACCAAATCAATTATAAATTCTTTCAACATCTAGAAATGAACTCAGTTCTCTACTTCACCATCGTACAAATGACTTTACCATTCATGTTAGAAAATATGGTCACTCCAATTTTAGGCACATGCATCTCATGCTCTAATGTAGGAGTTCTATGTTCTCGTAAAGGTCGCTGTAGTTTGATGGGACACCACTAGAGGCCGCCTCAAGTATCATATATTTGAATCATCTTTTAAATCGAAAGTTATTCATTGTAGGAAGAATCAGTGTAGTAGCATTGTCTTTATACAATGGTAGTATTTTCCGATTTTCTCTGTCGAGTTACTCAAATTCACTCTTGTGGCAGTTGAAAGTCTATGTATTCAACCAGAAGCTAGCTGGATTTCGATGAAAATCAGAAATTTCAGGCTATTTGGATGGGCATCTTAGTTCTAGAATAAATTTACATCGGATTTCACTTTACCTATTCAGCAGTTCGCCCACCCCTTGAATCGTAAGTTATACTTTTTCTGTTAATTTCGAAATATGTAGCAAAATATCACATTATATATCATTAGAGCCATCTCTTTTTTTTCAGCAAACTTATTCAGATAGTTGATATCGTTGTAAAGGTCACTTCAATTGAGTAGAGGATTAGTTGAAATTTCGTATAGTTTGGTCAGCACTCTCTAGAGGCCGCCACCTGCACCATCAGGTACAACCTTTTCAATGCTGATTTTCGACGGAATATGCCCGGATAAATAAAGAATATCTTGAATTTCAAGCAGTTCGTAGGGGTATGAGAATGTTAGAGATTATGAGCAGACGAATTCATAAAGTTTTTATTATAATATAATATATTGGTCACATTTGAATTCAATCAAAATTAGTGTATCCATGATTTCACTTCCTGGAGTGGTTGCAATATTTTGAATCTTCTTTCCGACGTACAAGTCTGATGAATTCTTTCTATAACGTCGGGAAAAATTATTAATTCAATTTTCAACAAAGACACAACAAAGTTTATTCATCAATATTATGTCATTCGCTTCTCATTCTAGGAACTGACATATTCGAGAGAATTATAGAAATGGTATAACAAAACGGGGACAAATCAAAATGCAAAGAAGTTTTGCTTATTCAAATGATGCTTATAGGATGGGAATTTGCACAACAAACGATTGAAACGTTCGTTTTGGAATAACACAGGTCAACAGGAAATATTTCTTTTTGTTGAAGCGTGCCATTTCTCTTTCGATTAGTTCCCACTTTTGGACTTTTTATGAAATTCACATGATTTGTGTTAGTAAAGTACAATCTTGCGTAATAGCAATTTTTCATCAATAAACATTAAATATGACCGTGCAAGATACATGGAAATCCAATTTTTTATTGCCATTTCGTTCAACGACAAAATTACGACTAATAGTGGGATGCCTCAGTTGGAAAGATTCACAAAAAACATTGAAATGTACCAAGAAGACGTCGACTCGGAATTATTTTCTGGTGAGCATTTTTATTATCTTTTGAGGTGCCACAATTTTTTCATAATTTGCAGTTGGAAAATCATGGTGAATTTTCAGTCCAGCTGAATTTTGAATAGATTTTGACAATAACACAATAGAAAAAAATCCTGATAAATCTAATGAAAACCGATTTTCATTTGGAAGATTTGCAATAAAGATATTCACAGCTCTACGAATTCAAAATCTCTTTCCTCGAATTTAAGTCTGTAATCAAAGGGCGAAAGAAGGGTATCTTATGATATATTGATGAAAAATATATTGGTTCCGAATTGAAACCAACTCAATCCTGTCAAAAAGTACGAATTTGCCTTAATTTTAAATAGGGTGAAATTTCGAGGAAACATAATCTTAAGACCTGAATCAGGTAGGTATATATATTATTTTGAGAACGAGCATTACATTTTTGGGTATAACACCGTAGTAATTGGTTTGAAGAACATGGATGGCATCTTTTTTCTTGGAAAATAATTTTTTCGTAATCTTGAATTCATTTCGACAAAATATCTGAAACAGAAAGAGGTACAGAAAACCAGCAGGAAGCACTAAATAATATTACCTACATTTGCTCTCTGACCTGATAGGTCTTTCGACTAGGTCCGGTCCTCCAAGCGATGATATTTCAGATCCTCAGATAAACGAATAACGCTACAGGCCCTTATAGTGGGGAATCATTTCCCATAGATCCATAATTGGTTATTTTTAACTAGAAATCTAAAAAAAATCGGAAATAAATTGAAGGAAGACTTCATTCTAATGCAACAAAGAATGTATAATACAGAAAAAGACTGGAATATATTCAAATAAATTTTCAAATTTCTATCGATTGCTTGCACATTTTTTGCATCTTTCATATAATTGTCCTAGAAAAGGACGGTCAAATTGATAATTATTCAATTGTATAGAACTTTCATCAAACTGAAATTTATTTATTTTAATCTTGCATACTTTTTTTCCGAATTGCAAACGGTCATTTCAATTGTATAGTTTTTAGGTGATTTCTAGGTTTCTACTTCCAAAATCAAAAATAATTATTAAATCAATCGTATTGCAATGCCTTGGCTATAAGGGGACTAATCAGGATCTATGTTCATGTAAAATTTTGTGACTCAAAGATCTGTGCCAAGTTATATAGAAATCTGATGGATACTTTCCGTAGGAAGATTCGATCTAATCTGTATTTTGGGAAATATTGGGAAAATAAATATTTGAATGGGTATATCTACGGAATCATTGGGCGGATTTTACCCATTCACGAATTCGACCTTCGTAATTAAGCCCCAAACCTACTCTACAAATATCGAGTTTCTAAGTCGTTTCTTCCGGAAGTTATTGTGTTAACGGTCAGCCTAACGGCCAACTGCGTAAACACAATAACTTCCGAAAGAAACAACTTAGAAACTCAATATTTGTAGAGAAGGTTTGGACCTTAATTACGAAGGCCGAATTCGTGAATGGGTAAAATCCACCCAATGATTCCGTAGATATACCCAATCAAAATTTTATTTTTCCAATATTTCCAAAAATACAGATCAGATTGAATTGAAATCCAGTACTTTATCGAAAAATAACAGTTCGAAGTTTCATACAGAATTTAATGAGGATGATATGATAAGAAAATCATAGAAATTTTTTTTTCAAATTGTTCTAATGACACGATTATCACGAAATATAGCACAAAGTTGTCTTTCAGCATCTCAAAAAAAGCTGTGAAGTTTTATCAGGACTGAATCAGTATTTCTCGAGTTATACTGACAAAATCTACGATATCGAGAAGAAAACCTCGAAATTTGACATATTTTTTCCCGATATCTCCAAAACTTATGATCGTATCGAACTGAAATTTGGTACACTGGTGTGAAATATGAAGCTCACAGTGTGAGTGGAATTTGTTCCTGGATATGATGAATGGTTTCCAAAAAAAAAAATTACTGACAATATGATCCTGACGAAATTTGGCTCAAAGTTGCGCGTCATTATACTTCACCTAACTGGCAAGTTTGAATCCAATCGCTCAAATATTTTCTGAAATAAAAAATAAATAACATCAAAACTTCAAGTGCCTATAACTCCGAAACTATTCGACCGATTTGGCCCATTAACGAACTTAACCACGGCATTCTGATGCGCAACCTATCCTGAAAGTTTAAAGTTGCTAGCTTGCTTCTGTCGACAGTTATTGTGTCTACGGCCGGACGGACGGCCGGCCGGACAGAATCGGTTTTGACACCGGATTCGTCATCAGTGAGTCCAACCTAGTCGATTGAGACCATTTTCTGCTCAATCATCCAAAATTACAGACATTTGGACAAAACGATAGCACGCTGTTCCCCTAGAACATGCGCGCAAAAAGAGCTACAAAGTTACAATATTGTAGCACCTTCACACCTCCCTTCATAAATTGGTTTCCGTTGCTTTCGGTCATTGTTCTTCGAAACGAGCAAAGAAATTGCCAGTTCGAATGACAAATAAGTGTAAACATTCAAAGTGAGACTAATTCGCCCAAAGATGATGAACTGAAGGAGGTGGTTAAGTCTGGTGTTGGGGATTGTACATGGGGCACAGTGCCAGCAATGCCGCACTCTCAAGTCGCTAGTAGTTGCATTCGATACCTAGTCTGCACTGGCTAGGTGGGTCCATTCTCGTAGCGATTGAAAACGCGTGTTTAGTGGATAGTGTTACGCAGCAAGGTACTCTTTCAGCTGTCAGAAGATTTTTTAAAAGAATTTATGCGCTCCAAAAATACGTTAAATTGAAACCAATGTGCACGCATAAGGTACAAGACTAAGTCGCGTTCTAATTATTGGTGTTTTGATTTTTCGTGAAAACTTACAACTCAAAACAAGGTAAATATAATTGCAACTTTTCGTTAAAATAACATTGCGATAGCTTTTTATTTTTTTTTATTTTGACCGGTATAGGTACTACTTTCTAGCACTGGATTTTGAAAATTGCTTCATACATTAGCAGTAAAAACATAAACATCTACAGAATTAACAAGTGGGCAAATTTTTTTACGCGCTCGTTCTAGGGAACAGCGCGTTATCATTGCGTCACGATGTCTATAATTTTCGAATTTTGAGACGAACATGGTCTCAAACGACTGGGTTGAACTCACCGAAGAAGAATCCATGGTCAAATTCAATTATGTCCTCCGTCCGTATGTGCTCTAACTTTCGAAGGAAAAGACTTAGCGACCTGAAATTGCCAGATTAGATTTGGAGTTCAAATATCTCGGTTAAGTTCGTTAATGGGTGGAATCGGTTGGATAGTTAGGCCCATTTAAAATTATTAGGTTAATTCCTCGATATTTCATGAAGTATTTACTCGATCAAATTGAAACTTCGTGGATAGTTTCGGAATACCAACGTGCAACTCAGAGCGAAATTTCGTGTGGATACCATTGTTAGAAAATTGAAAAAAAAAATTTCCAAAATTTTTCAAATTTTTGTAAAAAAAATTTTTTTGTCTCCGAATATTGATCAGATTTCGATGGAATTCGGCACAAACCTTGGAATCAGTATTCAACAACAATGTTCCAAATAACAATTAGATCCGATATTAAATTTCCGAGATATGAGGAAAAAAATATGCCAAATTTCGTTATTTGAAATTTTAAAGTTTTTTCCGCAATATCTTAAGAAATACAAATGCACTCAGATTGAAACTTTATAATTAGGTGGAGATTACCATCACGCAACTAGGTGCAAAATTTCGTGTTGATCTAATATTTAGAATTTAAACAAGAGCGTAAAAGCTCCTGACCTCACGTCAGTGCTTTTCTAGAATTTTTTCTAGCTGGGATCATTCGTAAAGCTTTAAAAAAAGGGTTTTAAGTGAAATGTTACGCAGCACGGTACTCTTTGAGCTGTCAGAACATTTATTTAAAAAATGTGTACGCTCGAAAATACGTCAAATTAAAATCATTTTTTTAGATTTTTTCTGGGTTTTCAATCCCAATATCCGAAACAGAACTACTAAAAATTAGATAAAATTGATTTTTTATGGAAAACGCCGTTGCGGATTGAAAAACACATGCCTAATGAACATTACAGGAACAAAACAAACATTAAACACAGCAGACTGTGACGTTTCAGATTACTAATCTGACTCTTTCATCAGATAAACGAGAGAATTTTTAGAATTGTTTTCTTTAGATTTTTCGTTTTGAGACCTTTGTCGAATTGACATAATAACAAAAATTAATTGATAACTTTTCATCAAGATTTTTTTAAATTTTGACTGCGATAGGCACTATATCCTAGAACTTTGAGTGGATTTCGTGAAAAGCTCTATAAATTGACAGAAAACAAACATCTACAGAATAATCAAGTACCTAGGCATACTTTTAGAGCTGTTAGAAGATTTAGGTACTCCATAAAATGATGAGCTCCAAAAATACGTTAATTTGAAACTAATTAGCACTAGGAACAAGATTGAGCTACTCTTTATTACTTGTTGTTTTGATTTTTCCTCAGTACTTACAACCTTACAACTCACAACAAGGTGAATACAATTAATATCTTTTTATTGGAATAAAATTGCGAAAGCTTTGAATTTTTTTTTTGATTTTGGCTGCGATTAGCATTTTCGCGTTATGTCCTGAGGATCTTCGAAACTATATCACTCTAGATTGTATTTCGCAAATTCCTTCATAAATTGACAGAAAAATATAAATATCTACAGAATTAACAAGTGGGCATATTTTTTTTCCTGGTTGGGTACCTTCATAAAGATATTGAAAAAGCGTTTTAAGGGAAATTTTATGCAACTAGGAACTCCTTGAGCTGTCAAAAGATACATTTAAAAAAATTATACGCCCCAAAAATACTTCAAATTCAAACCAATGTGCACGTATAACGTACAAGACTAAGGGGCGTTCTTATTCTTGAAGTTTTGATTTTTCGTGTAAACTCACAACTCACAACAATTTTTGCTTAATTTCTAATGGTTCTGTTCAAGATATTAGGAGTGAAAACCCTGATGCCAAATGCTCCCAAAATAAGATTCAATCGATACTTAGGCATATTTTACTCCCTGCTAACTGGGTTCATCATAAAGCGATTAAAGTCACTTATTTAGTGGATGGTGTTATATAGCAAGGTCCTATTTATTTTTCGATCTTCAGCTTCAAAAGAATTCTAACATATCATCTCCTGGCATCTTTAAAACTATATGAGCATCCTATTTCTTTCTGGTAAATTTTGAAAGATTTAACATCCAAATAAAAATTTCAAAAAGCACTGCCGTGAAGGCAGCAACTTTTGCGCGCATGTAGATGACCGCTTCAGCAACGAATTTGAACATGCACGCAAAAGCTGCGGTCAGCCTGACGGCCGACTGCGTAAACACAATAACTTCCGAAAGAAACAACTTAGAAACTCGATATTTGTAGAGAAGTTTTGGACCTTAATTACGAAGGCCAAATTCGTGAATGGGTAAAATCCACCCAATGATTCCGTAGATATATCCAATCAAAATTTTATTTTTCCAATATTTCCAAAAATACAGATCAGATCGAATTGTAATCTAGTACTTCATCGATAAATAACAGTTCGAAGTTTCATACAGAATTTAATGAGGATGATATGATAAGAAAATCATAGAAATTTTTTTTTTCAAATTGTTCTTATGGCACAATTATCACGAAATTTCGCATAAAGTTGTCTTTCAGCATCTCAAAACTAGCTGTGAAGTTTTATCAGGACAGAATCAGTATTTCTCGAGTTATACCGAAAAAATCAACGATATTGAGAATTTTGACATATTTTTTCCCGATATCTCCAAAACTTATGATCGTGTCGAACTGAAATTTGGTACACTGCTGTGAAATTAGGAGGTCAAAGTGTGAGTGGAATTTTTTTTTGGATATGATGAATGGTTTTCGAACAAAAAAATTTTTTGGAAAAAAATTTCGAAAAAAAATTGTTTTTAAATTTACTAACAATATGATCCTGACGAAATTTGGCTCAAAATTACGCGTCATTTTACTCAACCTAACTGCCAAGTTTGAATCCAATGGCTCAAGTAGTTTCCGAAATGAAAAATAAATAACTTCAAAATTTCAAGTGGCTATAACTCCGAAACTATTCGACCGATTTTTTTTTTTTTTTTATTTAATCTCCACATATACACCCTTAGAGTAATTACACATGTAGAGAGGTAACAATTACACATACAAAAGAGCTTTCAACTCATTTACACCAGTATTGAATATGTCTATATCAAACTTTTGGACGAATTCATTACAGATAATTAACATTGTGTTAATAGGGGATAACACACTCGGTTTAACAAAAAATATGTTCTTATTATGCAATCTTAAATTTAAGTTTGGAACCGTGAAATTAATATAACTCAGAAAGTCACAATCAAAATAATTTCTACTATTTACAACATCAGAAGTAAAAATCGCAGCTTTTGTTTTTCTTCTATTATCTAAAGATTGAAAACTAAACTCAATTAACATAGAGCGATAGGATTTCATAAATGGAAATTCTTTATATTTTTTTACATTTAGCCCATTAACGAACTTAACCGCGGCATTCTGATGCGCGACCTACCCTGAAAGTTTCAAGTTGCTAGCTTGCTTCTTTCGACACTTATCGTGTCCTCGACCGGACGGACGGACAGCCGGCCGGACAGAATCGATTTTGACAACGGATTCGTCATCAGTGAGTCCAACCTAGTGGATTGAGACCATTTTCGGCTCAATCATCCAAAATTACAGACATTTGAACAAAACGATAGCACGCTGTTCCCCTAGAACATGCGCGCAAAAATGGAGATTTTTCTCTTATCTTCTAACTTTCATTTGGGCCATTTTGTTTGTTTATTTCGATGAATTAAAGCTCCTGGTTACAAGGCTTACCTTAAACAACAAACAAAAGTATTTTGTATCACATTACACTTCAATTTTTCCTTGTCTTTTACGTACCAAAATTCAAGAAATCTCCTGTAATAATTATACTAATGAATAATTATTACATTTTCGATGCAATCATTAGAATCGACCAGGAAAAAAATTCTACTTAGGTTTACATTCAAAAACACTCAATGGGCGAAGAGAAATTATATCTAATTATTATTAAATGTTAGACACGCTATACATGACATTGTTGATATCGATCTTGAACTTCAAAACAATTAAATTTGATCTATTTCGACGATGGAGAGTAAAATTAGCTTCAAACCACAAATCACTGTTTTTTTTCGTTTCAATTCGTGATGTGGAAAGTATGCTTTTTTCATAGAATCACGACAATCAGGTCGATTCTGTTTGTAAATAGCAATATTGCTATGAAAAAGATATGGCTATCATAACAAGAATCTTGCTATCAACATTGCTATCTTAGCAACCTCAAAATAGTACTTGCTATGCTTCATAACAAGAAAGTTCAGAAAAGGAATCTCTCAGAGATCCATTTGTTTCAGTATTATTCCTTCCAAGAATTCGAAAATATTGAAGATAGGGAAGAATGTGCTAATAGAAATATGTTCAAGGTTCTCTAGAATATTTAATTTTAAGGATTCTTAGACTAAAACACCGGCATAGTAAGCAACAGCTGACCTGATTATTCTAATGATCTCAACAACAGCCAACCCTTTGAATTCCAAACGGAAAAGTTCAACGAATTTCGAATTATTATCGCCTGCATAAAACATTTTCGAATAAGTCGATGTTTACATGAATAAAAAAAAAGTATATGCTAATGGAAATGTGTTCAAGGTTCTCTAGAATATTATATAATTTCAAGGAAAATTCTTAGACTAAGATAGAGGCATAGGCAACAGCTGAGATGATTATTCTAATCATCTCAACAACAGCAATCCCTTTGAAGTACCAACGAAAAAGTTTATCGAATTTCGAATTATTAACGCCTGAATAAAATTGCTGCATTCGATTTCTGATTTTCTAATATTTTATTGGTATCCAGGAAATTGGTTATTGGTCAATTTGACCAGTTTCGTTCCTTACATTTTTTATGTCGATGTTTACATGAATAAAGAAAGCCGTAGATAGAGGTTATGTATGCGAAACCATAAAGAAAACTCACGAATTAGGGTTATTTTCTTCCTCCTTGTAGTTCTAAAGTCACAAAATACAGTGTTGTCAGCTCTAAAATCACCAATTATGGATGTCTATGATATCAATATTGTTATGACAAAATTCATAACAAAAATTGCTATAACACTCGAAACAGAATACGTAACATCATGGCCATATTGCTATAAATTAGAAAGACAGCAATATGACTAGAATAGCAAGGTTCATAGAATACGCAAACAGAATCGACCTGAATGTCATGTCCAGAAGAAGGGACCTCTCATTGAAGATCATGTATCCATGAAAAAATATTAAGTGATTCTATAGTTATAAAATAATTAAAATGATGGTGTTTCATATTCCTAAGAGCAACACGAATGAAATTATTTGAAACGTGTTACGAAACAAAAATTCAGTATAGTGATTACTTTCCTCTGGTAAGTGTGGAACCGGAACTGAAGAGTAAAGGGGATCATAGACGAAAGAACTCGTCTTGTGTATCTCGTTTGAACTAACCAATTTTTCACAAGTTTAGTAACATGTGCCATTTGAAATACGTGTAAAAGTTTCAAACTCTCACGTTTTCCAAAAAAGGCTTCTCACGGCCGATCGTAAGCACAATAACTCCCGAAAGAAACAACTCAGAAACTCGGTATTTGTAGAGAAGCTTTGGGGTTTAATTACGAAGGCCGAATTCGCCAATGGATAAAATCCACCCAATGAATTCGCAGATACGCCAAGTGAAAATTTTATTTTCGCAATATTTTCAAAACTACAAATCAGATCGAATTGAAATCCAGTACTTCATTGAAAAATACCAGGTTGATGATTCATACAGAAATTCATGAGAACAATATGATCGCAGATTTTTAAATTGTTCTACTGACACGTTCATCACGAAATTCTGCACAAAGTTGTTCATCAGCATTTCAAAACTACTGACCGAGTTTCATCATGAATTAATTCGTTGTTTCTGAGTTATTCCGGAAAACAACGATAACGAGGAGAAAAACACGAAATTTGACATATTTTTTCGCAATATATCAAAAAAATACCAAGAGTATGATCTGAACAATGTTTCGCAAAAAGTTCGGCATCAACTAACTGTCAAGTTTCAATCCAATGGCTCAAGTAGTTCCGGAAATATCAGGGACATACTTCAAAATTTTAAATAACTATAACGCCGAAACCGTTTGGCCGATTTTGCCCATTAACGACATTAACCGTCGCACTTCGAACTCAGCCTACCCTGAAGTTTTTAAGTCGACAGGATGAGGGTTTTTCCTGAATTTGGGTTATTACTGCAAATGCAAATTTGAACATAATTATTATGGGGTTGATTCATCATTTTCCCAAGTTACCTTCAGAAAGTATTCAAAATCAGATTCCAAAATTGGGGTTTGGGATTTGTCAGGCATGCACGAAGTGACAACGG
Source organism: Myrrha octodecimguttata (assembly GCA_958510865.1). Lineage (NCBI taxonomy): Eukaryota > Metazoa > Arthropoda > Insecta > Coleoptera > Coccinellidae > Myrrha > Myrrha octodecimguttata. The sequence continues at coordinate 27,917,884 of OY294065.1, read as the reverse complement.
TGTTTAGTAGAATAGCTTATTCTGCTATGGAATAATGAATTATTCATTCCTATTCTGTGGTACACACGTGTTCTTTGTCAATATAACCAAACAATTTCTGTTGGCGATTTGTCAGTAATACGACAGTATGACAGTCTGTGCTCTTCTTTTTCTATTCCTTGATCGTTGTCTTCTACTCTAACCAGATCGAAGTATAGCTATCTCTGTTTTTCCAAGCAAAGTAACACATTAGACGTCCTTTTCTTTCCGAGAAAGCTGAATTCGACGTTGCCATATCGTGCACTCAAGACAAATCCCTTTAAATGCAAATCCCCATTTTTATTTTTCAGCTTTAGGTGATCAAACATTTTTTTAAAAATATAATATTGAAATTATATGTTTGAAATATGATGTTCTAAAGGTTTTTTATGAAAATTACTGCATTTTCATTCGAAGGAAAAACCCCCATTCTCCGAACGCCCGTAATTGTGCCTACGGCCGGACGGTCAGACAGAATCGATTTCGACACGGGATTCTCATAAGCGAGTCTAACCTGGTCAGGAAAAAATCGAAAATTACAGACATTAGGACGAAAGAATAGCACGATGTTCCTGCGGGCAAAAATGACGAACAAGAGAAAATTACCAAGAAAAAAATCAACTCCCGAAGTTTCGAGAACAATATTGATGAAAAAATAAAATGAATAGCAGAGTTAGATATTTAAATCCGTAGATTCATAAAATATTTATGGATTTTCAGATAAAACAATTTGTCTTTCTAACCTACATTTCAGAAGATAAGACGAACTTTATGTCTGTATGGTATTTGTTCAACATATTAGATTCCATGAATGTTTTATCGTTGATATCAACCTGGAATTCGGAAAATAATGAACTGAAATGGAGGTGATTCTATAAGCAAGAAATATCATTCCTTCTACTTCATCGAAGCGTTCTTCAAACGTCAAAAGTATTTGCGGATGAGAGAGAAGTTAGCCACTTTTTTGCAGTTGATTTTGATAAAATTTTTAAAATGTATTTTTCACGAAAAAACACTTATACGAGGTAGTTCATAGGCTTCTTGACAAGAACTTGAAATATTGCGTGGTATTTATATTTTATACCAACGGGGGTTTTTCCTTTAAACGAAAATGCAGTAACTTTCATAAAAAAACTTCAGAACATTACATTTCAAACATATAATTTGAATATTATATTTTTAAAAAAATGTTTGACCACCTAAAACTGAAAAATAAAAATGGGGATTTGCATTTAAAGGGATTTGTCTTGAGTGCACGATATGGCAACGTCGAATTCAGCTTTCTCGGAAAGTAAAGGACGTCAAATGTGTTACTTTGCTTAGGAAAACAGAGATAGCTATACTTCGATCTGGTTAGAGTAGAGGACAACGACCAAGGAATAGAAAAAGAAGAGCACAGACTGCCATACTTTCATATATTACTGACAAATCGCAAACGGAAATTGTTTGGTTATATTGACAAAAAACACGTGTGTACCACAGAATAGGAAAGAATATTTCATTATTCTATAGCAGAAAGAGCTATTCTACTAAACACCGTTGTCACTTCATGCATGCCTGGCAAATCCCAAACCCCAATTTTGAATTCTGATTTTGAATACTTTCTGAAGATAATTCGGGAAAATGATGAATCAAACCCATAATAATTATGTTTGAATTTGCATTAATAACCCAAATTCAGAAAAAAACCCCATTCCAGAGGTAAACCTGCTGACAATCTTGTTGAAATAAGTTGACTTAGCGTTCATGTCAGAAAATGAGTTGAACACAGGGCACCATAAAATCTGTAGTCCTTCGTACAAAAAAATGCGAAAAAAGTTTATATTTTCGTTTCAAACAAAGGTGAATCTAATAAACAAAGAAGGATACACTCAATAAATCAACTAATAATTGGTAGCACACACCTATGACCTTATCGGTACTTCCTTTTATTATCTTATCTTCAAGTCCAACATTCAACACATGCATACTGTTGTTATCTAACAATTATATCCGATTTTAACGATAGAATCCTAATTATAGTGCAAAATGTCCAAATGAGACACGTTTCGTTCTTCAACGTGGCAAGGAAGACATCATTATAAATGAAATTGCACAATAGAAATTTAATATGAAAAGGACACTTCCTTGGCAGAAGGTGAATTTTTATTATAAGTAGCAAATTATCCAATTTCGTCATTTAAACCATGAATTGACAAGATTCTGTTACTTGGGGTTTTATTGATCATATATCGAGCATATATAATAATTGAGTCGTGAATATGAAATGTCAAGGTTGAGAATAAAACGTTTACCCTCACCCTTCGAATAGTTTTCGAGACAAATATACAGGGTGTAACTAAATAAGTGTAAAAAACTTTTGGAGGTGATTCCCCATCGAAAAAAAGATAGGATCTTTCATATAAAGAAATTTCATTGGAGCTTCCCTTGTTAAGATACAGCCCCTTAAAGGGGGTACATAAAATTTGTATAACAATTTTTTTCACAAGCACTAGGAAAGTTACAATATTGAAATTAACCTGACGTTTTCTACTACCAAAAAGACACTTAGCCAGTAATTTATTTGGTTTAACCCATGGTTCTAAGGGGTGGGAAACGCAACCCCTGAAATGTATTTGCAATATAACTTTTTGTCTTATTATTTGTTTGCCATTCAAAAATTTATTCCCAATAGCCTGTTTCATTCTAAACAAAAAAGGACTCTTGGGTTTTTTGCCCGAAATAAACCAATAATAATAATAAACTAGTTTTGTTTATTACCCTCTAATCGTTTAAAGCAGGTACTAACTACAAAATAACAATAAATCCAGTCCGCATATATGACGATGTATCTCTGTAGTTGTTTGTAAAATAATTTTTTGCTGCGAACTGGTTCATTTTGGGCAAAAACCCAAGAAATATTTTTTGTTTAGAATAAAACAGGCTATCGCAAATAGATTTTCAAATGGTAAACAAATAATAAGACAAAAAGTTACATTGCAAATAAATTTTAGGGGTTGCGTTTTCCACCCCTTACAACCATGGGGTAAACCAAATAAATTACTGGCCAAGTGTCTTTTTGGTAGTACAAAACGTCAGGTTAATTTCAATATTGTAACTTTCCTAGTGCTTGTGAAAAACAATTTTATACAAATTTTATGTACCCCCTTCAAGGGGCTGTATCTAAACAAGGGAAGCTCCAATGAAGTTTCTTTATATGGAAGATCCCATCTTTTTTTCGATGAGGAATCACTTTCTTAAATGTTTTACACTTATTTAGTTACACCCAGTATAATGAATGAAACTGAATGAAACCCTCCCCTCCTAAATATCTAGGCTAAAACCAGATAAAATGCTACAAAAATTTAAGTTTACTATCGTAACTATTCTGTTTTTTTCGAAAGTGATAGTTTTTTCTCGATAACGGTATCAAATGTTGACACGATAACTCAATAACGGCAAGAGCTAGCGGATTCAAACTTTAAGGATTTGTTGCGCAACAGTACGCAGTTACGTAATTTTTCGCTTGGAATAACTCAGAAACAATTAACCAAATCATAATGAAACTCGATAAGTAGTTGAGAAATACTGTTGCACTTTTTTATGCGAAGTTTCGCGATGATATTGTCATTAGAGAAATTTAAAAAAATCCAACCTTTTGTTGTCAAAGAACTCGAAGATGCGCGAAATCTGCGGACTTCACGTCATTGCTTATCTAGTTTTTTTTCCTCGGAACCCAACGCAGTGCATTTCTCGATTTCCTACTCTTAAACCAGGGGAACAACTCATAACGAATGAGTTATATGCTAGTCAGCAATAATTTAATTGACCTAATGCAATAATGGTATCTATATTCACAAGTAGGTAAAGTACGCACTTCCATAACCTTACACTATCGTTCAATGAATATTAATAGATCCAATGTGTTTCGAAATTGGTAGACGCTATGTTCCGATATCTTCTACATGCGAGATACTCGAAGAAGTTCCAACTCAGAAACGGCATGAACAAACAAGGCAAAACAATGTAAAACATCAAAATTCAAACGGTTCATAGTAAACATAAGTTGAATGAAATGTCACAAACCTCGCGGGAGTTCAAACGATGATTCTAGATAGTAAAAAAAGAAAAGAGCACACCTAATTTATATTCAACTATATGTGCCAATGAGTTGGTTGCGGAAAGATTTCAGGGTTAGCGAGTTTCAAAGCAAAGATTACGCAAATTGAAGAAAGTTCTCATTATAAAATACTAGTAATTTTAAACTGTTGACAAATTTGAACAAGTACAAGCTGTGGCGATTGTAGTTCATTGATTGATTAAACGAAAATTTCATACACCAATTACGAGAAATATATCGATAAAAATCTGTGAAAGTTTTGCTGAAAGCACAGACTCCAGATCAGTTTACAGGAGGAAAATTGCAAAATATCTACCTGTCGATAATGGGAATTTCTGTCATTTCATGATTATTCGACATGTGCAGCTTGCAACATTCTGTATGATGTCTCTGAGTTTCTCTCATATTATATTCTGCATAAATATTTCCAGCTGTAAACATTAGTTGACAATTTTAGCCATAGAATGACAATGTACTAGCTGTGATTTCAACAAGAGGCTTGTTCATAGAAATACAAGAATATATATCTCTATGGAATATAGCCCAGAAAAATCCAATGTTGCCAATATTAGTTACAAATCATATTCTGTGGTTGCACCTGAGTCTCTTAAACATCACTGGATTGTCGTTCGTAGGTTCGTTTCTTGAATCAGAATATGAAATTAAAGGACACTGTACCAAATTAAACTGACCTAACCTAACATAGAACTTAAGTTTGCAAGTTGAATTAATTATCCTATTCTATGATTTTAGTTTACGTATATTTCATAGAATGTGTTACAGGTCATCGATAGATAATCTATCCTAGTTAATTCTATGAACATCAATCATTAGAAACACATTTTAATCAGTGTTTATACTATGAATATCAAAGCGTCGCAAGAATTCCTATAGTGAAGCCGAGATACTTTTTAAAGTAGCACGTAATTTATTAGTGTCATATTTGGATATTCATCATCTTTCAATGGACCTAGATTTCGGCATTCTGATAAAAATAACTGAATGGTGTTTCTGTGAGAATTAGGATGCGAGTTTATCAAATCACATTAGATGTCAAAGTGACAACCAGATAAAAAACTTGAAATTGTATCCAAGGGAATATTCAATTCTGTTGATATTAAATAATATTGAATGTTGTTTCTTTGGATTTCAGGTAGGATTTGGAATTGGTAAAATGAGTTATGAGTTGTATTTCGTATGAGAAAATAAAATTAACTTTGGTTTTCAGAGAAACAATTCTATTAATTATTCAGGAATAGAAGATTGACATTCTATAGATTAGAAAAGTTATAGTTCATCAGGAACAGAGGATGTTTTCATTTACAGTGTTCACCTTCATAACATGGATAAAATTAATTCTCTATCCATAATACCACAAGAAATTCAACAACATTTCATATTCACGTCCGTTAGTTCAAATAACAAACATAATCTTTTTCATGAGGAATTTTCTCGAGTATACAACTCGGTAATCTAGAATTTATAGCTTCGAAATCAAATAATTTCACTTATGCATATTCAAAAATGAACAGCCGAAAAGTGGACTGTTCACATTCATCATAAGAGGTCATGATCGGATTACTTTCATCGTTCACATCATTCGACTGGTGTTCCCAAATATACCTACCGTAAAAGCTTTATCACATAAACATTCTCTAGAGGGGTAAAGAATGCATTTAATACACATCCCATCGAATTTATTGTTTTTTTGAACTTCGAGCAAGCCACTCAGTTATTTTTGCTAGTTCGATATGATTTGGGATTCTCATAACTTCGCTGTTTGAAGAAACTCAAGTCAGACAATTCTGTACATTTTTTGAACTTTGCATCATTCACTCTTTTCGTGAATTTTTGATTGACTGTCGTGAAATATAGGATTCAAGGTGCAAAATTTCGTCGAAATCCATTGGAGAGATGTTTGAAAAACAAAAAATTTTTCAAGAATAATTCCATATAATCCCAACAAAATTCTGCAGGCAATTGTGCGCCACTATGCTTCAACTAACTACGAAATCCAATTGCCCGTTTGGTTCCTGAGATAAAACCCAAAAAATGCAAATGAGCTATTACTCCGAAACCGTTTGACCGGTTCGAAAAATCTATTAAATCTTAATATACAGTGCGCGTCAAAATTATGGAACGAATTCATTTTCTCAGAAGAAAAATATTTGGCAACAAAATCCTGAAACAGGTTAATTTTTGTTCCCTTTCACCAAATTTTTATGCATTTTTGAAGGATTTTTGTCGCACCCTGTGGCATCCTCATCAACCCTCTAAATTTTTTGAATAGGGAAAGTGGGTCATGTGGTACTCTTATTTGGCAAGGTCTTTGTATCTTCTTTACAGGCGTGCAGACATTTTCAAGAAAAAAATTTTTTTTGGAAAAATTACTTAGTTCAAAGAGGTTTTCAGTATGTGCACTTTGTCATGGCTCATTTACTTTGAGACGATGGTACCTGGGGAAATTTGTCACCGAATGAAGGTCGAACATTACAGTTTTGTTCATGCACAACTTTTAACTCCTATGGACCCTTTTATGGAAAAAAAATGGAGGAGATTGAAAGTTGTGCATGAACAAAACTGTAATAATGTTCGACTTTCATTCGGTGACAAATTTCATCAGGTACCACCGTCTCAAAGTGAATGGGCCATGACAAAGTGCACATACTGAAAACCTCTTTGAACTAACTAATTTTTCAAAACAAAAATTTTTTTCTTGAAAATTTCTGCACGCCTGTAAAGAAAATACAAAGACCTTGCCAAAAAAGTACCACATGACACACTTTCCCTATTCCAAAAATTCAGAAGGTTGATGGGGATGGCACAGGGTGCACAAAAATCCTTCAAAAATGCATATGAATTCGGTAGAAGTGAAACAAAATTTGACCTGTTTCGGGATTTTGTTCCCAAATAATTTTCTTCTGAGAAAATTAATTTGTTCCATAATTTTGACGCGCACTGTATATGCAATGAAAATTTCAAACTTGCTTATGACTTAGAATGTTAAACAATACAATTTAAGCAAACAGTTTATTTCTTGCTTGTCGAAAGGATAAAACTGCCAGTAACTTTTTCAAGAAGAAATAATAAACCTTGTTGTTTTTCATCGATCGAAATCAACAAATAAAAACGCCTACCATGTCTCCGAAGGAAATCTAGGCTGAGAGTCGAAGCCACACGGCGATTGAACTTTCGTTGTAACAAATTCGCTTAAGATTCGATATAGTTAGTTGAAAGTGAAACTTGTGACTAACCATAAGCGATAGCACCGAAGAATCTGCAGAATATATTATAGCCAAGCAGTTATTCGAAGATTGGCAAAATTAATTATATAATGATTGAATAAAACTATTAGCATATTATTTCAGAGTTGTTGTAATCTTGCAAGAACCAAATAGAAACTATGCATATTATCAAGTTTTTAACTATTAAAAAATAAAAGATCGGTATCCATTTAAGTTTATTTCCGGAGGATTTTTGGGTTTTCACTCCCAATATCTGAAACAGAATTAATAACAATTAAATAAAATTGTTTTTTCATGGAAAACGCCCTTACGGGTTGCAGGATTGAACTATTTGTCAAGGGCAGCTTCTTGGGAAACAGATTGCCTGTTATCGACCAAATCAACAGAACAACCATCATGAACAACCCAATTTATTGAATGTGATTCTTTATGTACATGGACTTTCAGCAAATCAAAAAATGATTTGAGATCCATACTGAGTAAAATCAGACCAATTAACGGGAAACAAAAATCAAAAAATTCTGTTTATGGTACTCCCTGTATTTGTAGAAACGTCTCTACCGTTGAATATCAGAAAACGAGGATAAACAAAAATCACAAATAGCGAACCATGTATGTTCGACCATTAGGAATCACATGATAGATTAAGACAATACAAAAATGCTGATGTCGGAATCAGATAATTTGAAAAGAAAAATTAAAACGTCCTCTTGCATTTTGTTAAATGGAGAGAACTTTGCTTATTGTTCTGTAGAAATGGACCCTATTTGGCTGAACTCACTTAAAAGAGAGGTAGAATTGAATAAACTTCAAAACCAAATGCATCTGTGTTGCTGTGGTTTCTCAAAAATGTCAATTTGACAAAAGTCTCAACTCAAAACGAAAAATCGAAAGAAAATAATTCTAAAAATTTTCTCCTTAGTCTGATGAGAGTCAGATTTGTACTCTGAAACGTCACAGTTCGCTTTGTTTATAGTTATAGTAGTAGTATTATATTTTCAGATATTGGGAGTGAAAACCCAGAACAAAACCTAAAAAATAATAAAAGATCGGGCTTTTATCTGGTCCGTTGACGTTGATAATACTGTCTTGTATACATCCACGGCTAGATATATAGCTAAAAATTGAATCCTTCAGCTAATTATAAATGAAATATACCAGATGATTTTCTCTCTGAATTGAGTTTGAAACATCAAGGCGCATGAGCATACTTGTCATACCGGCAGAATTTCACAGTATCCGCATGCGTCGTAAAGTTGACACATTGTTTTGTTTCTTCTTGCCAAAACACAACAGTTCAGCGTTATGGAATAGATTTCAACTTGGCGTATCTATTCAACATCCGGTATTCATCACGACCTAGAGAATTAACATTTCTACCCACTTCAATATAGGTGATACGCATTTGCGTACGTCTGGAGTATTTCAAAATTGAACTAGGAGTATTCCAAGACTGGCAGTCACATTTCCATCCACTTTAGCCGAATTATTTTAACATTCCCAACTTTCTAAATATAGCGAATAATCTCTCCTTGTCTCTCGATTCTGTTTTCAATGGGTCAATATTTTTAAAATAGTCCAGACAAACGTGAGAATGGAACCATTCACAGAAATCTACGCAAGTGGAATTAACAAACACGAATTAATTTCATTTAATCAATCAGTAATCGTATTATCGAATAGATACACCAATATTCGATATTTGCTCTTGAAACTGTTGGTGGTGATTTTTTTTTATTTTTTAGCATTTTTTTTAACTTTATCCTCATAACTCGTGAAGAACTGGTAGAAATAGTTTCATTTCGATTCTCAAAAATTCCGTTGAAGTATCTGAGATTTTCTTCAGTTTCAACAAACTCTTCAACCTTTGGTCTATTCAAATATTATCCTTAGTAGGATTCAAATGTGGATGATATTGAATAACTTTCGATGTACGTGAAAGTTAATGAAAAATGAATATTAATATTCATAATAATGTATCCCTTGTATAATCCTTCTTTTTTGATAGCCTTACACCGTCCAAAATTGATTTATTACTCAGGTCAATAATCATGATTAAAGTATGATTCGTACGCTTTGAATTGAAATCACCAATTTAAAGTATGGGTGGTCTGAATTTCGTTGCAGAAACTGATACTAAAAAATAATTCTCTGAAGCTAACATTTTATATGAATACTATTAATATGCAGGATTTTGAAAGAAACTGCTAGACAGAGTTCGTGGAAAGAAGAACATGGGAATTTTGTCTCCATGTTGCGATTTATCTGAATGATGTCAACAACACTAGTGATGTTCTTTCGTACTGAACGAAGTGATTTATATAACTTCAATCAGAAAGATCAGTTGAAGCGATCGTTCTTTCGTTTTCAATCAGTTCCCCCTTCCACAACTCTAAAGTGATTGCAAATGATTATTCTAATCGCGGAACAAGTTCCATCAGTTCAATCAGTACGAAAGAACACTACTATTATTTGATATTACACAAAAATTGTTGAACGATACCCTTTTGGCTGAATTCAATCACGAATTAGTCAAAACAAAGTTCTTCATTATGTCCAATAACATGTTTTGTTCAATTGAATTATTAAAATTGATTTCGACTTCAGATATACTCAGTAGAAATCATGTTGAACTTCTTGCCGCTTATACCACCTGAATATTCTTCGAAACAATTTGTTACAAAACTACAGAGTCCGGAATGAAATATATTTCATGCCGACATGTATTCTATTTGGGAACTTAATTGGCGAACCTCAATGAGAAACATTCGTCGGACTAAATACGAAATCTTTAACGAATCATAAAAGCTCACCTGTGAATTTCATAAGAAAAAGATATTGCTTGTAAAGTCTCGGCACCTTTCTGCAAATTTCACAGCAAGTATAACATAAATCAGTTTGGGATATCATATATTAATAGAAGGAATCCTAATTTCTCTCGATTACTACAGGGAGAGAATGAATAAACAAAAGATAAATCGATAAAATCATACATATCCTATAAAATATGAAAGCTTTGAAGCTTCTTTATTCAGAGTTCAGAGTATTCATACTATTTTGGGGTTATATCACAGAAAACAATGAAAATAACCGAAATTACTAAACATCTAGACGAAAGCTAGCGCTACGGAACACAGAAATATTCATTTACAATTTTTAGTCTGTGGCTTGTGCTACGGAACTACTGTACGATATGTATTATGTACCATCCATTTAATCGTCTGTGGTCTGTTAAAAGGCATTGCGGATTTCCAACCATTCGTCATGGTCTGAACAGAACGTGAAATACGTAGCTTTTCATCTTGATGGGGAATGTGACAACATGTTAGTCATAAACTTCGGTATTCTCGTAAAATCCATATCGCGGAAGAGCATAATCCCATTCCGTACAATAGTATGGTGTTTCCAGCTGCAATTAAATCTAACGCTGGACAATAATAGTTAAGGTCTTCAGATGGATGACCCATAGTTCCCTTAACCTTACAGTTATGGGGAGGGAAGATGATCACATTTTTCGAACTTTCACGATTAGATAGATTTCAACACACACACACATCGTGTATAGTTGCCGGATGTTCGCCTAATCGTTTAGTAGACAACCTGAAGCTATATCTGTACCTATAAATTATGCAAGGTTGATAACTGCTCGATTCTCTAGACGAAATGTATTAATCAATATTTCATTATTTTCTGGTGTTTTCACTCCCAATATCTGAAATTGAACTATTAAAAATTAAACAGAAATTGTTATTAATAGAAAACGCCATTGCGGATTGCAGGATTAAACTACTTATTGTCAAGGGCAGTTTCTTGAAACAAAATTGCCCAATCAACAATATTTGAACAATCAACTGTAAAATTTCAGAATCTAGAACCGAATTCTTCATTAGAGAAACGAGAAAATTTGCAGATTTTTTTCAGTAATTTCAACCAAATATATTCGATTTTCTCTTTCTGTCTCTATTCATTCGGTTGTGATTGTGTTCTGTGAAACGCTACAGTTCACTTTGTTGATCATTTGCATTTTTCAGTGCCAGTGGCGGTTGCTCAATAGGACCGCGCGCGCTCCCTAAAAAATAATTTGTCGTACGACACAATTAATTCTTTTTTGAATAATTAATATTTCATTAGGAAACTGCAACCGTTAGTTTATATTCCGAAAAAAACACAATCATCAATTCTTCCTGACGATCCATCAATCCGCTCCCAACAGAATACGTCTTTATTTACCGTGGGAATATCGAAAATGTATCTCGGGCGCGCGAATGTTGCCGCCGCACGGCCAGGCTGGCCGGAACTCTCATATAGGAACAAACAACCACAGCGAATGCTGTCGAATGACCCCGATCAACTCCGAACTATAATTACACAACAGTCGCAAAATTTCTGCGGCCTCAGTTCGAGTTCAGGTGCGGTCGGATTCGGTACACTTGTTGGTTGCGTAGATGAACGTATTTGTGCGTGTTTATTATTTTTTCGGTCAGTGAGTCACACCATCTTCCAGAAAAAATGAGGAAACATGAATCGTCTCGTGGCCACGATTGCACTGCCTTTGCCTTATTTGGTAAGGTGAATTTTATGTCCCAGTTAAGCTCTGCATTAAGTGAAAACATTATTTTAAATATTAATTATGTCTAAAAAATAGACACATTTAAAAAAAATCATCTATTACGTAAAATTTTGTAACACCTTTTTATTTTGCCCTTAGAGGTCACAATGAAGTGACTGCTCTGAGAATCTAGGAATATTTAAACAGTTAATTAATCTTACTGCAGAGCTTGACAAAAATTTAAATTTCTCCTGAGAAAAATGTTCTGTGCGGTCCTACTTCTTTTTGAAAGTCATTCTTTGAGCTTCATATTTCTCAGCAGTATCACATAATTTTTGGAGATATTGTGGAAAAATCTGTGGTTGATATCGTGGTTTTTTCGGAATTACTCGATAAATACTGAGTCAAAATTTCGAGGTCGTGCCGTTAGAACAATTAAAAAAATCAATTTTTTTTCAAGTATTCAATATTTGGTGATCTTCTGATCACCTTTTCCTCATTAAATTTTTTATGAACCTTCGAACTGTCATTTTTCTATAAAGTACTGGATTCCAATTCGATCTAATCTGTAGTTTTGGAAATAGATACATTTTAAAAAAAATCATCTATTACGTAAAATTTTGTAACACTTTTTTATTTTGCCCCTAGAGGTCACAATAAAGTGACTGCTCTGAGAATCTAGGAATATTTAAACAGTTAATTAATCTTACTGCAGAGCTTGACAAAAATTTAAATTTCTCCTGAGAAAAATGTTCTGTGCGGTCCTACTCCTTTTTGAAAGTCATTCATTTCTCAGCAGTATAACATAATTTTTGGAGATATTGTGGAAAAATATGTCGTTGATATCGTGGTTTTTTCGGAATTACTCGATAAATAACGAGTCAAAATTTCGAGGTCGCGCCGTTAGAACAATTAAAAAAAAATCAATTTTTTTTCAAGTATTCAATATTTGGTGATCTTCTGATCACATTTTCTTCATTAAATTTTTTATGAACCTTCGAACTGTCATTTTTCTATAAAGTACTGGATTCCAATTCGATCTAATCTGTAGTTTTGGAAATATTGGTAAAATTAAATTTTGAAAGGGTATATCTGCGGTATCATTGGGTGGATTTTGCCGATTCATGAATTTGGCTTTCGTAATAAGGGTCCAAACCTACTCCATAAATATCGAGTGTCGAGTTGTTTCCTTCGGAAGTTATTGTGTTTATGGTCGGCCGTTAGGCGTGACAACGGCCAGTCTAACATACATAATTGATTTTGACATCTGATTCTTCTCCGTTGAGTTCAATCTAGTCATTTAATGCCATTTTAAAGGAAAAATCTGAAATTACAGACATTTGGCCGAAATATTAGCACGATATTCCCTACAACATGTGTGTCGAAACCAGATGATATAAGGGAGGCAATCTCATTATATCCTCGATAAAATATCAGATTTTCAAATTCTCCCCAGATAAAATTCTCGATAGTGATAATGTTTAATGATAACGACCAGAGGTATTTATTATAAATCTTCATTCTCTTATCTACTCCTCAACATCATAGACGGATGTTTCACAACAATCTCATCTAGATTATAACTATGTAGCGGATTGTCTTCAAGGGGATGATCCATTGTTGAAACAATAATTTGATATAATCACAATGTATTATTCTGATGTTATCAAAATCACAAGTTACAACAGATATTTCCTTAGATCAGATGACCTAGGGAGCAAGCATGATAATTAACTGTCTTTCGATAGCACACAAACAATTAACAGTTACCTGTTGAGAAATGCATTTTTCGCAAATTCACCACAGAATATTAGCTAATTCACAAAGATGTTTTTCGATGTGCAATATTCCCATAGAGTACCTGAAACTAATTCTAAATTGACGAAATACAGGATCTTCAATGCACACCACTGGATATCTAGGCGATCAAGAGACATCTGACCACGATAATTCAGTAAAAAAATTACTCGCGGACGCTTTTATTTCAAAATATTTATCAACAATAGAACAATCAAGTAATTCGACTAATTAATCACAATCCATTGTCAAATAATTTGTTCGTATATTTCGCTTGAACAATTCTACTGTGAATGATTTTGGATTCTCATTAACAGTGAAGATCATTCATTCGATCATTTGTTTGAGGGAACGCGTTACCATTTTATCCGAATGTCTGTAATTTTCGACTGGGGGACTCACTGCTCAAGAAGCGATTTCAAATTCAATACTGTTGAATAACTTGGAAGACTGACAATTTTCAGAGCAGGTTCAAATACGAAGGTCAAGTTCAGAATGCTTAAAATCCACAAACGACGTAGTAGATGAACGAATTTGACTTCACCTAAGTTCTTCCTAGAATCTTCAATAATTCGACTTCACGTAACTAAGTCTCAATTTTGTGGTAATTCAAACTGTTGCATTCCATGAAGAACTTACTGAATGAGTCAGAATAATCATCATTTGGTAAAAAATACTACTATACTTGTCATCGCGTTTTGATTTATATGCTCAACATCTTCAAGTAGCTTGCTACTCAGATTTTTTTACTATAAACAGAATGAATCGGAGAGTGAATCATACAACTAATATTTGTTGTTAAACTGTACACTAACCTTGAATGAGAAAATCTCTCTGTAAATTTACACAATATACAGTATTTTGCTATGGGAATATCCAAATCATCTCGGTTCTTCGCAAATTCATCAGTTTTTGGGCGCATACTCCAGAAAACAGAGCGCTCTCGTTTTGTCCAATATTCTATTTTATCCAGGAAATTGGTCATTGGTTAATTCGACTCGGATTGGTTTTTGTGTTTCGTTACATTTTTGAATTAGTCGATGTTTACATGAATAACCATAGACCTTATATAACATGATATTTTATGTCTACGTGAATAAAGAAAACTATAGATAGGGGTTATGTGTGCCAAATCATAGAAAACTCATAAAATGTTCATAAAGTAGGGTTATTTTCTTCTTCCTTGTAGCTCTAAAGTCACAAAATACAGTGTTGTCAGCTCTAAAATCATAGATTATAGAAGTCCATGATAGCAACATTGCTATGAAAAGATCCATAACAAACTATGCTAGATAACACTCGGAGCAGAATACATATCATGATTATCATGGCCATATTGCTATAAACCAGAGAGATAGCAATATATGACTTCAATAGCAAGTTTCATAGCAATACGCAAACATAATCAACCTGATTATTGCTCAGAATCGATGATGAAAATGGCAATGCATTTCCTTTCCATTGACTTCTCTGTAACTTTTTTCAACTCCAACGAGAGCTTGTACCCATAAAAATTTTCGACCATTTGCAATATCCCATCGGTTGTATCCGTTTCGAATATGACGAATTGAGGATGGATGATTATGAAATGTGGGATCATCAGCATTTCGTATAACAGTAATCGAATGAAGCATTCGTAGTTGGACAAGATAGTTCGAATTCTTCGTACGTGTTGCGTAATAAAAATGTAGCAGTGTTACTATCTTGGACTGAACGAACTTTTACAATCTAAACGAATCTTACTCTCCGGTAGAATATTCTGCACTTAATCACAAACAAGCGTTCAAATGCCGTACGGATGATAGTTACACAATAACTTTACAAAGGAACAACTTATGGTTTTGATTTTTGGAAAGAAGGTTTGAACCTTGATAATTGAATTCTGCATGAACCTCCAGGATATAATTTTTCAGCTAGGTTAAATTGTACCCGATCTGTATTTTTGGAAATATACAGTTTTTAATGGGTATGTCTACAGAATCATTGGGTGGATTTTACCCATTCACGAATTCGTTAGAACATTCTTGGGGTATTTAGGAAATAACAAGGATATCGAGGAAAAATGCTGCAAATTTTACATAAGGGTTTATTATTTTCTCAGTTAAATAACCCAATACCATTAATATCTTAAATAAAATTCATATATTATTCATAACTCATTGGTTTTTCACAACACAATTTGCAGCGTTCTTCTTCATAACTCAGGGACCAGTGGTCGGAAATCATCCAGGAGAAAATTTTTAGGTTGAGTTATGCAACAGTAATCAACGTTGAGAGTTTCATGAAATTTCGGTTGTAGGTCAGCCTAACGGCCGACTGCGTAAACACAATAACTTCCGAAAGAAACAACTCAAAAACTCGATATTTGTAGAGAAAGTTTGGACCTTAATTACGAAGGCCGAATTCGTGAATGGGTAAAATCCACCCAATGATTCCGTAGATATACCCAATCA
Source organism: Myrrha octodecimguttata (assembly GCA_958510865.1). Taxonomy (NCBI): domain Eukaryota; kingdom Metazoa; phylum Arthropoda; class Insecta; order Coleoptera; family Coccinellidae; genus Myrrha; species Myrrha octodecimguttata. The sequence continues at coordinate 27,901,723 of OY294065.1, read as the reverse complement.
AAATTTTATTTTTCCAATATTTCCAAAAATACAGATCAGATCGAATTGAAATCCAGTACTTCATCGAAAAATAACAGTTCGAAGTTTCATACAGAATTTAATGAGGTTGATATGATAAGAAAATCATAGAGATTTTTTTTTTCAAATTGTTCTAATGACACGATTATCACGAAATTTCGCATAAAGTTGTCTTTCAGCATCTCAAAACTAGCTGTTAAGTTTTATCAGGACTGAATCAGTATTTCTCGAGTTATACCGAAAAAATCAACGATATCGAGAAGAAAACCTCGAAATTTGACATATTTTTTCCTGATATCTCCAAAACTCATGATCGTATCGAACTGAAATTTGGTACACTGCTGTGAAATTAGAAGGTCAAAGTGTGAGTGGAATTTGTTTCGGATATAATAATAATAATAATAATAATAATAATAGTGCCTTTATTGAAACAGAAGAAGAAAAAAAAATTATATATAATTCAAACATTTGGGGCGGAGTCTAGCTTCAGCTACTCCACTCAACCCCAAAAACAAAAGGAATACTAATCTAAAGAAAAAAAAACATATAAACGGGTAATACAACTTCAAGTGAATTAATGAATTGAAAAGAGGAACTAAACTATGACCAAAATTAAAAACAATTTTCAGTTTATGACTGGTTCATAAACAGCCTCTTTTTCAGTTCCCTACGCAATGAGCCCAAAGAAATCCCCTCACACCCCATCAAGAACTCATTGTGTAAATTCACCGCATAGAAAGTAAAAGAGCGCCGAAACATAGCTGAAACAAATCTTGGCAACACTAGCCTTTGCCCGTGCCTTATAGCCACACGATGAACGTCACGACGGTGTACCAGCTTGGCTCTCAAATATGGAGGACTGCCAGTACTCAAAATCCGATGCACAACAGTCGTCATGTGAAGCCGGAAAATATTTTCGACCCTAAGCCACTCTAATCTTTTTATCCCATCACTGATTCCCCTATCGTACTTTCTCATACCCAAAATGTAATATGTTGAATGGTTTCCGAAAAAAAAATTTTTGGAAAAAATTTCGAAAAAACTTTTTTTAAAATTTACTGACAATATGATCCTGACGAAATTTGGCTCAAAGTTGCGCGTCGTTGTACTCCACCTAACTGCCAAGTTTGAATCCAATCGCTCAAGTAGTTTCCGAAATAAAAAATAAATAACTTCAAAATTTCAAGTGCCTATAACTCCGAAACTATTCGACCGATTTGGCCCATTAACGAACTTAACCGCGGCATTTTGATGCGCGACCCACCCTGAAAGTTAGCTAGCTTGCTTCTGTCGACAGCTATCTTGTCCTCGGACGGACAGAATCAATTTTGGCAACGGATTCGTCATCAGTGCGTCCAACCTAGTCGATTGAGACCATTTTCGGCTTAATCATCCAAAATTACAGACATTTGGACAAAACGATAGCACGCTGTCTCCCTAGAACATGGGCGCAAAAATCCGGCCTTATGCCGTCCGTTGTTCGGGGCTTTCCTCTGAAAGTACTGAACCGAAATCCGTAAAATTTGGTAGAAAAATCGTGTGTCACTCGAGAATGATCCTCCAAGCTTTTCAGCAGGATCAGTGTACCCTAAGGGCTCAAAACTTGGGGAAGTAGGGAAAAAAAATCCGAAAACTTACCATCACCGAATTTTCATGAAACTCTCAACGTTGATTACTTTTGCTTGACTCAACCTAAAAATTTTCACCCGGATGATTTCCGACCAGTCGTCCTTGAGTTATAAAGAAAACACTGCAAATTGTGTTGCGAAAAACCAATGAGTTATAAATAATATATAAGTTTTATTTGAGACATCAATGGTATTGGGTTATTTAACTGAGCAAATAATAATCTCTTGTGTAAAATCTGCAGCGTTTTCCCCCAATATCTCCAAGAATTAAAATCGCACCAATCTGAAATTCGACGCACTGTTGTGGAATATAAGGTTCGAGTTATGTGCAAAATTTCTACAAATAAGTTTCCGAAAAAAAATTTTTTGCACGACAAATTTTTTTTTTCGAATTCATCAACTAACCTAATCGTTTCAGTACATTCTCGGATACAAATGCTAATAGGACACAGTCATTTGGTCAGAATGATGAAGCACTGCTTCCCAGAAAAAGGCGTGAAAAGAGATACTTTCACTTTGAACCAGTGGATCCATTGGAGGAACAAAAATCCAAATTATCCTTTCCATCTTATGTACTTCCAGATTCAAATCAGTCAGAATAATGATGAGAGAAACCAGCTTATTCCGTATTATACCTCAATCAAGGAAACATGCTCAAAACTCAAAAATAGGATGAACATGTTGTCTCTCATCAATCCTGCCGAAAATTCCTTGACCCCATATCAAATCAAAACATCACTCTTCATTTTCTAATGAATGAACTTGTTCATTCACCTCTAATTCCTATGGAAATTTCCCGGAACTTGGATTTCTGATTGCACTTGTCCCATAAATTTTACTTTCTCTTTTATCGAAAAAATCTAATGACCCAATAAATTTTAGACCGTCTTGACCTTGGTCAGTGAATGTTTTGATCAGATGTACTTATCAATACTCAAAATATCCGCCATCAACGTAATATCATGAATAAAATATGAGCCGAGATGGGACACCAGAGATTTATTTGAATGAATAACACCAACCAATTCAATGAATGTGAAATAACATTCATTGAAAGCCCACATATAATGAAAAATTTTCATACAACGCTTACACTGCAAGCTTAGCAACTCATAAAATTCTGACTTCACAAAGTGTTCATTCAACTGAAAAAAAATTCTAGAAAAGCACTGACGTGAGGCCAGGAGCTTTTTCACGCTTGTTCAAATTCTCACTACTAGATCAACACGAAATTTTGCACCTAGTTCCGTTTTGGTACTCTTCACCTGATTACGAAGTTTCTACACGGCAGTGCTTTTTGAAATTTTTTACTGATAAATTACTGGATTTCAATTCGATCAAATCTGTATTTTTGGAAATATTGGAAAAATAAAATTTTGAATGGGTATATCTACGGAATCATTGGGCGGATTTTACCCATTCACGAATTCGACCTTCGTAATTAAGCCCCAAACCTACTCTACAAATATCGAGTTTCTAAGTCGTTTCTTCCGGAAGTTATTGTGTTTACGGTCAGCTTAACGGCCGACTGAACACAATAACTTCCGAAAGAAACAACTTAGAAACTCGATATTTGTAGAGAAGGTTTGGACCTTGCTTACGAAGGCCGAATTCGTGAATGGGTAAAATCCACTCAATGATTCCGTAGATATACCCAATCAAAATTTTATTTTTCCAATATTTCCAAAAATACAGATCAGATCGAATTGAAATCCAGTACTTCATCGAAAAATAACAGTTCGAAGTTTCATACAGATTTAATGAGGATGATATGATAAGAAAATCATAGAATTTTTTTTTTCAAATTGTTCTAATGACACGATTATCACGAAATTTCGCTTGAAGTTGTCTTTTAGCATCTCAAAACTAGCTGTGAAGTTTTATCAGGAATGAATCAGTATTTCTCGAGTTATACTGAAAAAATCAACGATATCGAGAAGAAAACCTCGAAATTTGACATATTTTTTCCCGATATCTCCAAAACTTATAATCGTATCGAACTGAAATTTGGTACACTGCTGTGAAATATGAAGCTCAAAGTATGAGTGAAATTTTTTTTGGATGTGATGAATCGTTTCCAGAAAAAAAAATTTTTTGGAAAAAAATTTCGAAATTTTTTTTTTTTAATTTACTGACAATATGATCCAGACGAAATTTGGCTCAAAATTGCGCGTTGTCATACTCCACCTAACTGCCAAATTTGAATCCAATCACTCAAGTAGTTCCTGAAATAAAAAATAAATAACTTCAAAATTTCAAGTGCCTATAACTCCGAAACTACTCGACCGATTTGGCTCATTAACGAACTCAACCGCGGCATCCTGATGCGCGACCTACCCTGAAAGTTTCAAGTTGCTAGCTCACTTCTGTCGACAGTTATTGTGTCTACGGCCGGACGGACAGCCGGCCAGACAGAATCGATTTTGACACCGGATTCGTCATCAGTGAGTCCAACCTAGTCGATTGAGACCATTTTCGGCTCAATCATCCAAAATTACAGACATTTGGACAAAACGATAGCACGCTGTTCCCCTAGAACATGCGCGCAAAAACACTGCAAATTTTTCACAAGGGTTTATTATTTTCTTAGTTAAGTAACCCAATATACCGTTGATATCTTGAACAACTTAGAACCGAATGCGATGATTCATTTTCGATATTATTGGAAATTTGCAGCGTTTTTCTTTATATTTTAGAAACCACTGGTCGGAAATCATCCGGGTAAAATTTTTTAGGTTTAGTTATGCAACAGCAATCAACGTTCAGAGTTTCATGAAACTTCGGTGGTAAGTTTTCGAGAATGATTTTTTCCCCCAACCCCTCATTTAGACTCCTTAGGGTACACTGATCCTGCTGGAAAGCTTGGAGGATCAACCCCGAGTGACACACGATTTTTCTACCAAGTTTCAAGGATTTACGTTCAGTACTTCCAAAGAAAAGCCCCGGTCAACGGACGGCGGACGGACGGATTTTTGTTATTCATTTATTCAAATCTACATACTCCAAAACGTAAACTGTGAAATTTTCAGGGGGGGTTGAAATTTTTTTTTTGTTCGTCAATCTCTAAGGTTTATTATTCGATTTTATGAAATAATAAACCAAAATCCGTCTCTCTACAGAGAAACGCTGCAAATTTCCAATAGTTCCGAAAATGAATAATCGTGCTCGCTGCAAATTTTGGGATGAAAAACCAATGAGTTATGAATAATTTATAAAGTTTACCTTCTCCAAAATGACCTTCCTAATTGATTTCTTTACTCTAAGGAAATTTGATCGTCCAATTATTCTGGTTTTGGTCAAATATTTCCCGCAACTTCTTTGTATGGTGTACCAAGGTAGGTCATAAAGACAATCGATTACGAATTCATCTAGCGTATATGAGCCATCATGTAAAATTTCAATTTGAATTGATCATTTCAAGAAACTTGTGTTATGAGCTTTCGGACTAGTATAAATTCACACCCTGTACAACTTATTATGAAAACGTGATAGTACAGTTTTCCATGAGGCGATTCAGTTCGTAAGGAAATGTATCTTCCAAACTTTCTTTCACAAAATCCTTCATCTTTCATCTCCAACTATCTGTCAGAATTCGACATCGAAGCACAGAATTCCTATAGGTACAGGGTGTCCCACGGTGGATGGCCTTATTTAAGCGGAATGGATGATAATTTTGTGCTGAAAATTTGCGTTTGAGTCTTTCGACAATGAATTTTCTCTCCAAAATATTTGAAACCTCTTCAACATCCGGTTATACTGGAAACAGTCTACTACTTCCTTATTTCAAATGGCACGCCCAGTATATTATTGCATCGTTAAAAAGCATGTTCGGTAACAATTACAATTATCTACCATACCTTGGGATGAAATATTTGAATTCTTAAGAGGAAAAATTTGTCCAAGGAGACTCAAAATTTCTTTGATATTTCTGAAGAAATTTTCTTTCATTTTCAATTTTACCAATATGTAGTGTTGAGTAAGAAAGTATTCATTTTAGGTATAAGCTTGGCTCTAGTAACTTTCTTCTTTTTTCACGAAGAATCGATTGAAAGATTAAACAAAATGAGTTTCCCTTTGGAAATCTTGACTTCTGTTGAATTTGATTGATTCAAGTGAACACCCTGTACATTTTCGGTCCAAATAGCAAACTAGCGAACATTATAATAACACTGCATATTGGCCCGATTGAAAATGAACGAGATATTTTCGAAGAAATTTTGAAACAAAGAAAGCCCCGTCGACACATTTTTTTTTCGCAATAATTCAAATATCTCAGAAACCGTTGAGTTTTCACCGAAGGTACGGCATATTATTGTTAATATTACCAAACAAGCTATATGGTGATGCAATAAAACACTGAATGTGCCATTTGAAACAAGGAAGTAGAAGGCTGTTTCCGGTATAACCGGAAGTTGAAGAGGTTTAAAATATTTTAGAGAGAAAGCTCATTGTCGAGAATCTCCAAATACAAATTTTCAGCACAAAATTATGATCAGTTCTGCATAAACGTAAGATACGCCTTCTACCGTGGGACACCCTGTATATACAGTGTGTCCACGGATTGGGTGCCGGTAAGGTGTAAATGAAGAAAAATTTTCGAGTTAGACTCTGATATTTTGGGAATCGCTCCTGCTTGGTCTCAAATTAGGATGTTGAGAAAATGAGCCAAATCAACTAATATACAGGGTGGTTTAGAACTGATTTAAGGAAAATTGTTAAGAATAAAACACCTTTGTTTCAAAAGATATCGGGAAAGTTTATTGAGAAAAGTTTTTTAGAATCAAAAGACACGGCTAAATCTCGAATTTCAGATAAATCGATCAACTTTGATTTTGTAAGTAGGTTATGAAAATATTTGATAATATCCATGGTTACAAATGCCAGACGTGACTTGAAACGTAAATTTTATTCGTCATAAACGAAAATTTTCCTGTTAAAAACATGCTGAGCATAGAACAAAGTGTGTTTATTGTGCAGTGCTACGGCTTAGGTGCAGACAGCACGAAAAATTTTCGAGTTAGACTCTGATATTCTGGGAATCGCTCCTGCTTGGTCTCAAACTAAGATATTGAGAAAATGAGCCAAATAAATTTATATACAGGGTGGTTCAGAACTGATTCAATGAAAATTGTTAAGAATAAAGTACCTTTGTTGTAAAAGATATCGAGATAGTTTATTGAGAAAAGTTGTTCGGAATGACGAGCTGCTGCAGGAACTCAAGTTACAATCAGCCTACCTTGACTTAATAAGTTGGCCATGAACATTTTGTATACGTGAGATTTTTGTCATGATCAAAAATTTAAATTTTGAAACTATTTTTTCAGCAGGGTTACGTGGTACCGCAACATTTGGCCAGCGTCAATGGAATTGTCTTATTACTCCCTGATACGAAATGTCTGCACCTAAGCCGTAGCACTGCACAATAAACACACTTTGTTCTATGGTCAGCATGTTTTTAACAGGAAAATTTTCGTTTGTGACGAATAAAATTTACGTTTCAAGTCACGTCTGGCATTTCTAACCATGGATATTATCAAATATTTTCATAACCTTCTTACAAAATCAAAGTTGATCGATTTATCTGAAATTCGAGATTTAGCCGTGTCTTTTGATTCTAAACAACTTTTCTCAATAAACTTTCTCGATATCTTTTGAAACAAAAGTGTTTTATTCTTAACAATTTTCCTCAAATCAGTTCTAAACCACCCTGTATATTAATTGATTTGGTTCATTTTCTCAACATCTTAATTTGAGACCAAGCAGGAACGATTCCCAGAATATCAGAGTCTAACTCGAAAATTTTTCGTCATTTACACCTTACCGGCACCCAATCCGTGGACACACTGTATGTTATGATTTTTTTTGTGATCTGAGTTTCTTCCAAATATGTATAAAAACGAATGGGCAAACTCACCGCAATATCGCTTTGAATTTAATCAGCATTTCAATTAATGTTGCATATCCGGAATATCTTTTTTATAGCGCTCGTTGCAGTCTCACTTTTCATTGATCTTGATAAAACGACCGTTCTAGGCGTTCACACTCAATCGGTGTTATTAACTCTCTTTTATCCTCAATTTTGCATAATGATTAGATGGAAGGCCAACAAGTCCTCACAATTCCAAAAAAATTAGTTCACGTATCCTTTGATCACAAAGAATTACGAGAACTTTGTGAAGGGTATAGTGAACAATCTAATTATTGTCTTGTTCTTGAGGATATAGCATTTGGATTGGGAGAATGACGTCGAACCATTCACACAATTTTCCGTCACAAATTTTCTTTGTTTCTTTGGAAAATAGATGGTTAACTTTTTGCGCGCATGTTCTAGGGGAACAGCGTGCTATCGTTTTGTCCAAATGTCTGTAATTTTGGATGATTGAGCCGAAAATGCTCTCAATCGACTAGGTTAGGCTCACTGATGACGAATCCGGTGTCCAAATCGATTCTGTCCGGCCGGCCGGCCGTAGACACGCTAACTGTCGACAGAAGCAAGCTAGCAACTTGAAACTTTCAGGGTAGGTCGCGTATCAAAATGCCGCGGTTAAGTTCGTTAATGGGCCAAATCGGTCGAGTAGTTTCGGAGTTATAGGCACTTGAAATTTATCTTTTTTTTTTATTTTTTATTTATCTTTTATTTCAGAAACTACTTGAGCGATTGCATTCAAACTTGGCAGTTAGGTGGAGTATAACAACGCGCAACTTTGAGCCAAATTTCGTTAGGATCATATCGTCAGTAAATGTTAAAAAAAATTTTTTTCGAATCCAAAAATTTTTTTTTTCGGAAACCATTCATCATATCCAAAAAAATTCCACTCACACTTTGAGCTTCATATTTCACAGCAGTGTACCAAATTTCAGTTCGATACGATCATAAGTTTTGGAGATATCGGGAAAAAATATGTCAAATTTCGAGGTTTTCTTCTCGATATCGTTGTTTTTTTCGGTATAACTCGAGAAATACTGATTCAGCCCTGATAAAACTTCGCAGCTAGTTTGAAGATGCTGAAAGACAACTTTATGCAAAATTTCGTGATAATCGTGTCATTAGAACAATTTGAAAAAAAATTTCTATGATTTTTTTATCATATCATCCTCATTAAATCTGTATGAAACTTCGAACTGTTATTTTTCGATGAAGTACTGGATTTCAATTCGATCTGATCTGTATTTTTGGAAATATTGGAAAAATAAAATTTTGATTGGGTATATCTACGGAATCATTGAGTGGATTTTACCCATTCACGAATTCGGCCTTCGTAAGTAAGGTTCAAACCTTCTCTACAAATATCGAGTTTCTAAGTTGTTTCTTTCGGAAGTTATTGTGTTTACGCAGTCGGCCGTTAGGCTGACCGTAAACACAATAACCTATTCGTAGAGTAGGTTTAGAGCTTAATTACGAAGGTCTAATTCGTGAATGGGTAAAATCCGCCCAATGATTCCGTAGATATACCCATTCAAAATTTTATTTTTCCAATATTTCCAAAAATACAGATTTGATCGAATTGAAATCCAGTAGTTCATCGAAAAATAACAGTTCGAAGTTTCTAACAGAATTTAATGAGGATGATATGATAAGAACATCATAGAAATTTTTTTTTTCAAATTGTTCTAATTACACGATTATCACGAAATTTCGCAAAAAGTTGTCTTTCAGCATCTCAAAACTAGCTGTGAAGTTTTATCAGGACTGAATCAGTATTTCTCGAGTTATACCGAAAAAATCAACGATATCGAGAAGAAAACCTCGAAATTTGACATATTTTTTCCCGATATCTCCAAAACTTATGATCGTATCGAACTGAAATTTGGTACACTGCTGTGAAATATAAAGCTCAAAGTGTGAGTGGAATTTTTTTTTGGATATGATGAATGGTTTCTGAAAAAAAATTTTTTTTTTACATTTACTGACAACATGATTCTGACGAAATTTGGCTCAAAGTTGCGCGTCGTTATATTCCACCTAACTGTCAAGTTTGAATCCAATCGCTCAAGTAGTTTCTGAAATAAAAAATAAATAACTTCAAAACTTCAAGTGCCTATAACTCCGAAACTATTCGACCGATTTGGCCCATTAACGAACTTTGTCGCGGCATTCTGATGCGCAACCTATCCTGAAAGTTTAAAGTTGCTAGCTTGCTTCTGTCGACAGTTACCGTGTCTACGGCCGGCCGGCCGACCGGACAGAATGGATTTTGACACCGGATTCGTCATCAGTGAGTCCAACCTAGTCGATTGAGACCATTTTCGGCTCAATCATCGAAAATTACAGACATTTTAACAAAACGATAGCACCCTGTTCCCCTAGAACATGCGCGCAAAAATACGTTCAATTCAAAGTCAATTCACGTGTTTCACCTTTTTTTCAAGATATTAATTTCATCGAGGACTTTCGCGCAACCCTGTATATTTGTTGAATCCGTAGATATGATTCTCACGAATTTTGGTCTTTTTTCGACGAAGTTCTAGATTGCTGACCAAAAAACATAATAATTTCCGCAAGAAACGATTCACAGAAATGATAGTTATAGAGCAGATTTGGAGCTTAATTGACGAGGGACGTATTCTTTCATGGGTAAAATCCACTCAAAGGTTCCGCAGATATCCGTTCGAAATCCAATATTTTCTAAACAGACATGCAATCGAATTGAAATCTGGTGCCCAGTGAAAAACTGAAGGCTTGAATGTTCATGCAAAATTTCGTGAGGAAATAGCTTCAAATTAGAACAAGCACGCAAAAGCAAATTTTGCTTTTGAATTCCGATTTGAGTGACAGTTAAAAGAAGATATCTCGGAAAATGATTCATACGAGTATAAAATATGATGCGTGCAAACCTATTATAAAATAACTCAATTTAATAATCCATAGAAAGTGGCAGCATGCGGCAAATTGAACAGCATTAATCGAACCCAACTTTGAGCAAGTAGAAAAATTAATTCCGGTTTAAAAAATTATGCAGTTAGCTTTTGATCTATCATTATCACCTCAAGCAATTTTGGGCATAAAGTAATCATCCAACAATATTACAACATCCTATCTTTCAGTAATGCGTTCAGGAAAGGACCTTATACTGGAGATACCAATTAGTGAATAGCATTAAAGCAAGCAATCTTTGAATAAAGAACTTTCTTTCTCTATTCGAAGGTAGAAATATAGTACAAAGTCCAAAAGCTCATGACACATGTTTCATGGAGTTTCCGAAAAAAATTATTTTAACGAATAAATTTCGAAAAAAATTTTTCTTGAATTTACTGACGACAAAATTTTGCCAAAAGTTGCACGTTGTTATACTCCAACTGAGTACCAAGTTTCAATCCAATACCACGAATATTTTTCGAAATATCAGAGAAATAACCTGACAATTTCAAATAGCTATAATTCCGAAAATGATTGAAAGTGATTTTGCCCATTAACGAACTCGCCAAAAATGCGTTTGGTGGGGTCAAAAAGTGAAAAGATGACTGCTTTTGCAACAAATCCGAACATGCGCGTTAAAGCGGCTGACTTAACGTCAGTGCTTTTCGTTGTGAAAATAAAACTTAACCGATCGGTTTCATCTACTCAATCAGGGCCAATTGCACCGTTTTCGTCTTAAGCTTCAGTTAGTTAAGCGACGATAAACTTATTAAGCTCTGATTTAAATATTCGGCTTGCACCGAGGCTGAATGTAACTAGATTAAAGTTAATCTCAAAATCTGGTTACTTTCTCATGAATTGGTACTTGTGACTAGCTTCATGTTGGTTATTTTAACCCTAGTTGATGAAATATTTTAATTCCAAGATGAAACTCATTTTATGGGTTCTACCATATTTCCATAAGATATAAAAAATCAAGATGCATCTATTGAAAAACCCACCGAAAAAATATATCTGACAGACTTTATAGCTTCCGTAAAAATATTGCATGTAACGTTCCCGACTTGTTTATTATCATTAAGACTAGGGATCTCTTATCACAGACTTGTGCTCTTACTTCTGCATCAGGCTTTAAACATTATTCAAATTTATAGTTATATACTCAAGTAAACTTATATTTTGCTATATCATAAGATTTAAGCTTCTGCATGGAATTACAATCCTGGCGTTTGTGAAATGAATAAATAAATAGTATTGATTTAACCGAAAAGCTTTCGGATAAGGAACGGCTTACCCATGGATAGACTTTCTATTGAATTATTTTGTTTGTAATAATATGAATATATTATGAATTGCCCTAATTTTTGGTCGAATATAATGAAAACTCTGATGTGAGATCCGCAGAATAAAAAGTATTCTATATAAATATTGAAGTATCATGTATGGATGGATTGACGAAGGTGCAATTTCTTTTACATTAATTCGTTTGTAGTTATATTTTGAGTCCAGTTAATATATAATCGAGGAGAATGATAGCACAGAGACAGCACCTGCACAATAATAAAGTAGTATATGATTGCTTTCCACGTAATACATCACTTAATAAAATAGTACAGAAGAATCTTCATGAAACTATGCTTTTTCATTCCAAATATGTCTTCGATTTCATTCTGCTATTTGCTCTTGAAAGTAAATAAGCACATCATTGTAACTTTATCATTTCAAATAGTTGAAGGCTTATAAGAAATACCATTGAGTTCTCGAACTCAATGGAAATACTGATGTTAATTCTTCATGCTTTAAAAGATACGAATCAATGCCTACTGATGTCATTATCTCTCTATATCAATTTTCATCAATATCATTTGAAACTTTCAATCATTGATTATCAAATCCATTATCCATTAACTCGTACGAGTTCTTCATGAATGTCCAATGTAAAAAAAAATGTAAACAAACCGGAGGTTACGTCCAGAAAAATGTCAAACTTGCACGAAATCGCTCAAAAGAAGGGTTAGATTTCGAAGCTTACCATTAATCTTTCTTTTAAGCCCCCAAATTCCAGGGTTTAAATTTAATAGTCAGTTAAAGCCATTAAATGTGGATTACGTGACGGTGCAAGATAATTTTTTACCTAAACCTTGGTTATGGTCTTAATCTATGGTTTTGTAATACGGTGCAAATGGCCCTTAGTGTGTGAAATTGGTAATCTTATCCACACCCAGGACCGTGTTTGTAGTCTCCTGATTATTTCTGCGATGAGCGTAATTAGAGGTGCAATAATCTGTGCAACTGGCCCGAAGACCTTCAGAAGACGATAATTACTGAAGCAACCGCAATAGTGTAGTGAAATTTTGTAACATTTGTTAATTTATTGAATAAAATTCACGGCATATGATTAAAAGTAAATAATAGTGATATGTTTCACAACATCATCAATGTCTCACCTATTATAAAAAGAGAGGATATCTAGGGATACTGCAATAAAAAAAAACATTAGTAAGACACTTTGTTAGGTGTTCTGTAGCGCAATGTTGCCGGAATGTCTGTCAAGGTTGATTACTTTCTCTGTGCGGACACTGACTTCTTTCGATAGTCTAATTGAATTTTTATTTCGTTGCATTCGGGATTCGATCTGGTCCGACGTCCGAAATTTCACTTTCAGAATGTTCAACAGGTTGCACGATAAGCTTTGAATGCAGAAGGCTACACAGTCTTTAAGTGGGCTACTTAAGTAGTGTTTACATATTATATTTTAATATATTTTATGTTGAACATCTAAATATCTCACCTCAAATCTAATTTATAATTGAATGAGGGCAAACTACAATACAAAAGAGCGTAGTCTACGTAAATTAGTTCACGTAGGCCCCGAATAGAGGCAAAGAACAAACATTGAACGGTAACAAACTATGACTGAGATGTCACAGAATATCAATGTCTCGATCGGACGATTAAGTTTTGTGAAACCCACCCTATAATACATATTATCCAACTCTATGTTTCGTGCATAAACTAACCATAACCAATACTTCTGCTGGATGTATATCTGAGGTTTATCTCCGAAAAGAATTCGTCAGGTTTAACATTTATCGATATAAATTGTTTCAGTACCTTACTTGAAATTGAGGTATTCTTTAGAAGATGCGAATTTGAAGTCGTATAAGAGAATTATTGTCGAATAGCATGATCCGGTAACATCGAATTCATGCTTATCGATGTATCATATTCAGAGAGACTTTAGAAGTTGAGGTTTGGATCCATAGACAAGACATAATGAATCCCACTGTTTCGTTTACAAAAAGCTGATTTGTGAATTTAATTCTGTTTGACCTGTGGATGGGTTCTTTACTAACTTTTCAGGTGGTCTTTAAACTACCCAAGTTCAAGCGGTATAATAACAATTCGCCGAAGTTGAAACTGAAAATGAATAAAATTCGTAGACATGTTAGTGCGATTTTCATTTGTTTCACAATAAGACAGAGTATGCAGTTGAGAATTCAGGCATTGTTGAAGTCGGCGGACATCTTAATATCAAGTATTCTAGAAACTCATGTAGACAACTTCCTGATCTTTGAATATTCACCGAATCTTTCTCCTGAAGAAAGGCTGAATGTTAAATAATTGTAAGTACTTTTTTCTCATTTGTTAATATCTTAACAATACCATTTAGTTATGTTTTCAACGTTGAATATCGATGTACGTAAAATATTTCTATGAGAGTAGGATGTATAAGATGTAAACTTAACGATTAGTTCGAAGGTGACCTAATTCACCAAACCAAAACAATTGCAAAAATATATGTCGAAACTTATTCTAGGATACCATGATTGTGAAAAATGTAGAAACGCGAACTAGACCAATATCTGCTCAACCTTCATGGAGAAATTTAGAAGTTTTTCTGGTTTGGTGCATTCATTTATAGTAAGTAGTATATTTTGAGGATTTGACAGAATGAATGCGAAATATATACCTTCTCTCTCGTTAAATAAATATTCTATTTTTAACCGATAACAGCGATAGCGGTTTTGAAGGTTTTATTTTAATTCTGATTATAAACTTCCTATTTATCCATTGATTAATTAAGTTTGTAATGACAATATTAATCTGCGAGATTCCATAAACCGGGTGTTCCGTAATTTTGATTATTATCTGCTCAGAATATATCGAAAATATTACTTACTTAAGTAAATGTTGACCAAAATTAAACCATTAATTCAAAACCTTGAATGTGTGATATCCCCAGTGGTGTAGAAATATGAGGGGCCAGATATTATGGTAACTTGGGAAACATTTCCGACACAAAACCTATAAATTCCAATTAAAATATCAGTTTCATTCGACAATAATGATAGTATTTTTTTTGCACCTGTTCTACTAGGATGAAGTTCCTAGCCTAAGTAATAGAAATCGACAGATTTGTATATAAATTTATGGCACAAATCTGAACTCGTGCTTTCAACGTTGTTTCTCCATAACAACTTGTCATTTATGGTTATTTTCACCAGTATGTAATATAGAAATGCCATGTTGTTCTTCATTGAAACCAATAACTCATCAAGAACAAACAACAGTTCCATTTAGGTTTTCTACAAAAATAATTCAGCATGAGGTAAGGTAAAATAAGTTAGAGAACTCTATGGTCCATAGAATAATTGAATGAAAATCTGTGTGTTCATCTAATGCCGTTGCACGTACTGAAGTTTCCTCTGAAGCCATTGGACGAAATTTTGTTAGAATACTGTTTTTGGTATGCGGAAATGACATAAAATTTTCATTCGTATGACCTAATTCTAGCAGAAATTGAATTGAACTGACCATGAATTCTTCTTCGGAGTGTTCAACCCAAACTTTAGGACCATTTTCGGCTCAAAACTCAAAAATTACAGACATTGTAAGGAAACGATAACGCGATATTCTCTAGAACAAGCGCGTAAAAATAAATTTATTAGTGAAATTTGTGCATTTCGAGATCGTTTCGTTCAAGAATCTCGTGTTCATAATGATGGAATTTCTAATTTAGAGACTGAATTTAACATTGCTCTTGACCTACACACCAATGACACTCTAAAAGCGACTAATGACTACAAATAGTCTTTTTTTGCCGTTTCTTCATACCAATTATATGAGTTCAAGATGCATGTCAACATTGACACGGTTATCATTATAAAATTCATACATGAAAGTATAATTGATAATAGTTAGTGTTTTGTGACGGGAATAGTTCACTGTCTCGGTCAATTTTAACAGATTCGTGAATTTTGCCCGATTTACATTCGAAATCGACATTGAATTAGATCAGAGATAGTGATTCATATTTGTCATTGATATCGGAATGATTTTGCAATCAAGAAGAAATAAGTCTACAAAATTCGATACAACGGCGTGAAGTTAGAGTTATTTCCACAAAGAATTTTGCATGAACCTCCACTCCTTTCACTTTCGATCAAGTACTGAATTTCAATTCCATCCGATATGTATTTTTGGAAATATCTGGAAAATTGATTTCGAAAAAATATATTTATGAAACCATTGGGTCAATTTTACACATTTTCGAATTCGTTATTGAGTTTCAAATCTGGACTAGGAGTCTCTAAGTCGATTCTTTTTTTTTGTTTCGACAATAACTACCGCAAGAAACCTTTGGGAGACTCGATAAGCTCATTTTGAGAGGATTTTGCTTCATTTTTGCTAGCATGTTTTAGGGGAACAGCATGCTATCGTTTTGTCCAAATGTCTGTAATTTTCGAATTTCGACCCGAAAATGATGTCAAACGACTAGATTGGACTCACTGATGACGAATCCGGTGTCAAAATCGATTCTGTCCGGCCGTCCGACGACACGATAACTGTCAAACGGAGTGAGCTAGCGACTTGAAACTTTCAGGGTAGGTCGCGCATTGGAATGCCGCGGTTAATTTCGTTAATGGATCCAATCGGTTGGAAAGTTTCGGAGTTATAGGCACTTGAAATTTTGTAGTTTTTATTTTTTATTTCAGAAACAACTTGAGCGATTGGATTTTAACTTGTCAATTTGGTGGAGTATAACGACGCGCAACTTTGCATCAAATTTTGTCAGGATCATACTGTCTGTAAATCAAAAAAAAAATTTTTTTCAAAATATTTTTCCAAAAATTTTTTTTCTGGGGAAAACGTTTATCATATCCAAAAAGAAATCCATTCGTATTTGAGCTTCTTATTTCACAGCAGTGTACCAAATTTCAGTTCGATACGATCATAAGTTTTGGAGTTTTTAGGAAAAAATATGTCAAATTTCGAGGTTTTCATTCTCGATATCGTTGTTTTTGTCGGTATAACTCAAGAAATACTAATTCAATCCTGATGAAACGTAGCAGCTAGTTCGAAGAAGCTGAAAGACAACTTCATGCAGAATTTCGTGATGATCGTGTCATTAGAACGATTTGAAAAAAAAATTTCTCTGATTTTCTTATTATATTATCCTCATTGAATTCTGTATGAACCTTCGAACTGTTATTTTTCGATGAAGTACTGGATTTCAATTCGATCTGATCTGTATTTTTGGAAATATTGGGAATATAAAATTTCGAATGGGTATATCTGCGAAATTATTGGGTGGATTTTACCCATTCACGAATTCGGCCTTCGCAGTTAAGCTCAAAACTTTCACTACAAATATCGAGTTTCTAAGTTGTTTCCTTCGGAAGTTATTGTGTTTACGCAGTCAGCCGTTAGGCCGACCGTAAACACAATATCTTCCGGAAGAAACGACTAAGAAACTCGATATTAGTAGAGAAGGTTTGGGGCTTAACCTTTTATTTTCTCAATATCTCTAAAAATACAGACTGGAACGAACTAAAATACAATGCTGATTTTTCTATTTCCACAACGAATAGATTCCCACGAAATTTTGTAAAGGTTTGAGCGTCTTCATCACTTTTTAGTCTGAAAGTTTATGAAAATTACGTGAATATTTCAATTAGATAATGACGTGAATTTGAATGAGAATAACATTAATTGTGATGAACTATGTAGACTTCGAATTTCACTCTATTCACAACCAATTAACATCATAGAAAATAAATAAACAATGTAAATATCGAACATAATGATTGTATTATCAGTTCAGTTTCTGTGTTATGAACGAGATCATCATGAGTATCATTCGTAATTGATTTTTTGTGATTTGTGGGCTATATTAGTTAATTTTTACTGGTATAGTAACTATAACAGTATAGTTTGGTGTCCTAAAACGCTATTGCCATGGTGTCCAGGAGAATATAAGAAGATGACATATAATTTACAAGATTATACTGGTGAGTTTGAAATTGAGTGTTTTCGAGCAAATATTTTCATTGGCATTTAAGTGTATTAATTTGAAAAGGTACCAACCTTCGTAAACACAATAACTCCCGAAAGAAACTCGATACTTGTAGATTAGGTTTGGACCTTAAATTCGTGAAAGGGTAAATAAAATCCACCCAATGATTCCGCAGATATACCCATTCAAAATTTTATTTTCCCAGTATTTACAAAAATACAGATAAGATCAAATCTGTATTTTTGGAAATTTTGGTAAAATAAAATTTTGAATGGGTATATCTACGGAATCATTGGGTGGATTTTACCCATTCACGAATTCGACCTTCGTAATTAAGCCCCAAACCTACTCTACAAATATCGAGTTTCGAAGTTGTTTCTTTAGGAAGTTATTTTGTTTACGCAGTCGGCCGTTAGGCTGACCAATATTTCCAAAAATACAGATCAGAGCGAATTGAAATCCAGTACTTCATCGAAAAATAACAGTTCGAAGTTTCATACAGAATTTAATGAGGATGATATGATATTTTTTTTTCAAATTGTTCTAATGACACGATTATCACGAAATTTCGCATAAAGTTGTCTTTCAGCATCTCAAAACTAGATGTGAAGTTTTATCAGGACTGAATCAGTATTTCTCGAGTTTTTGGATATGATGAATGGTTTCCAGAAAAAAAAATTTTTTGGAAAAAAATTTCGAAAAAATTTTTTTTAAAAATTTACTGACAATATGATCCTGACGAAATTTGGCTCCTAGTTGCGCGTCGTCATACTCCACCTAACTGCCAAATTTGAATCCAATCGCTCAAGTAGTTTCTGAAATAAAAAATAAATAACTTCAAAATTTCAAGTGCCTATAACTCCGAAACTATTCGACCGATTTGGCCCATTAACGAACTCAACCGCGGCATTCTGATGCGCAACCAATCCTGAAAGGACAGAAAAGATTTTGACACCGGATTCGTCATCCGGTCAAGTCCAACCTAGTCGTTGGAGACCATTTTCGGGAAAATTACAGTCATTTGGACAAAACTAGAGCACGCATCCGTAAATTGTCCTGTTGTACTTCAGCTCGGTAGAGCAAAATCGGCTCATCCGTAAAGGTCATAATCGATTTAAGAGATTAATCCGAGAATGACGTCATCGCACATAATTATGCTCGATTATATGCATAATTTCTTTTAGCGAAATGCAAAACTGAACTACCGAAGATTACTGATAGTTAACCAAATTAGCACATGCCTATCATTATTAGCGAATCTAATTGGGATGTTTCATTTCACCTTAACACAACAACCTAGATACAAGTTCGAATTTCAGAAATCTTTTCTCAAATCGCGAAAGCAGTCATTCGTGAACAAGAAAATAAAGCATATCTCGTTTCAGATTTTTCTAATTTGGAAATTCATAGAACGATCTAGACAATGGGGGTTTTTCCTTCAAACGAAAATACAGTAATTTTCATGAAAAACCTTTAGAACATCACATTTCTAACTTATAATTTCAATATTATATTTTTTTTTAAATGTTTGATCACCTAAAACTGAAAAATAAAAAAGGGGATTTGCATTTAAAAGGATTTGTCATGAGTGCACGATATGGCAACGTCGAATTCAGCTTTCTCGGAAAGAAAAGGACGTCAAATGTGTTACTTTGCTTAGGAAAACAGAGATAGCTATACTTCGATCTGGTTAGAGTAGAAGACAACGACCAAGAAATAGAAAAAGAAGAGCACATACTGTCATACTGTCATATTACTGACAAATCGCAAACGGAAATTGTTTGGTTATATTGACAAAGAACACGTGTGTACCACAGAATAGGAATAAATATTTTATTATTCTATAGCAGAAAAAGCTATTCTACTAAACAGCGTTGTCACTTCGTGCATGCCTGACAAATCTCAAACCCCAATTTTGAAATCTGATTTTGAATACTTTCTGAAGGTAATTTGGGAAAATGATGAATCAAACCAATAATAATTATGTTCAAATTTGCATTCGCAGTAATAACCCAAATTCAGGAAAAACCCCCATTCCCCTCAACGAAACAAAAATTCGGAAGCTCAACAGCAAAACATACCTCGAATATAACAGGGTGACAACTGGATACACACGAAATTTTGCACCGACTGTGGTATTCCAAAACTTACCAAAAATTTCAAATATGATCGAATCAGTTTTTATTGAAAGTCGAGGAATTTAACCCATTAAAGAACTCACGCGAGATATTTGGACTGCAAACGTGATCTGACAATTTCAAGTCGTTAGGTCATTTCCTTCGAAAGTTAGAGCACATACACCACCTGTTAGTTAGTGTTAAATGGGCCTAATGGTTTTGGACCGAATGCCATGTGAAATTCTGGGGTTATCTCACTGGAATTTCAGGAACTTACTTAGCAGTTAGTTTCAGCATGACGACGTTCAACTTCTAGCAAAATTTTGAGAGATCGTATTGCTTTTAAATTAGAAAATATCTCATCAGCTTTGACATAAATTTTGCCATTACATGACACCTAGTGATGTTGTGATTAAAATATTTCAAAAAGCACTGCCGTGAAGGCAGCAACTTTTGCGCGCATGTTCAATGTAGATGACCGCTTCAGCAACGACTTTGAACATGCACGCAAAAGCTGCGGCAGTGCTTTTTGAAATTTTCTACTGATAAATTACTGGATTTCAATTCGATCAAATCTGTATTTTTGGGAATATTCGAAAAATAAAATTTTTGAATGGGTATATCTACGGAATCATTGGGCGGATTTTACCCATTCACGAATTCGAGCTTCGTAATTAAGCCCCAAAACTACTCTACAAATATCGAGTTTCTAAGTCGTTTCTTCCGGAAGTTATTGTGTTTACGGTCAGCCTAACGGCCGACTGCGTAAACACAATAACTTCCGAAAGAAACAACTTAAAAACTCGATAATTGTAGAGAAGGTTTGGACCTTAATTACGAAGGCCGAATTCGTGAATGGGTAAAATCCACCCAATGATTCCGTAGATATACCCAATATAAATTTTATTTTTCCAATATTTCCAAATATACAGATGAGATCGAATTGAAATCCAGTACTTCATCGAAAAATAACAGTTCGAAGTTTCATACAGAATTTAATGAGGATGATATGATAAAAAAATCATAGAAATTTATTTTTTAAAATTGTTCTAATGACACTATTATCACGAAATTTCGCATAAAGTTGTCTTTCAGCACCTCAAAACTAGCTGTGAAGTTTTATCAGGACTGAATCAGTATTTCTCGAGTTATACCGAAAAATTTTACGATATCGAGAAGAAAACCTCGAAATTTGACATATTTTTTTCCGATATCTCCAAAACTTATGATCGTATCGAACTGAAATTTGGTACACTGCCGTGAAAAATGGAATTTTTTTTGTATATGATGAATGGTTTCCGAAAAAAAAAATTTTTTGGAAAAAAATTTCGAAAAAAAATTTTTTTTTTTATTCACTGACAATATGATCCTGACAAAATTTGGCTCAAAGTTGCGCGTCGTTATACTCCACCTAATTGACAAGTTGAAATCCAACTGCTCAAGTAGTTTCTGAAATAAAAAATAAATAACTTCAAAATTTCAAGTGCCTATAACTACGAAACTACTCTATCGATTTGGCCCATTAACGAACCCAACCGAGGCATTTCGATGCGCAACCTAACCTGAAAGGGAATCCAACGACCTGTCAAAATAATCCCGCGTGGCGTTTGGAGGGCAAACAAGTTTGTTTACTTTGTAAACTAGTTCTATTTTGGAAGCTTTTTCTGAGTATTTCACACTGATTGGTGTATAATATCGTTTAGTTTTATTGAAAAATATAGTGAATAGTGAGAACTAAGTGAGAAAAATGCCTGTAACATGTATAATGGTCAATTGTGGAGGAAGCCCTTCAAATCGGGACCTTAGGAGTACCTACTGTGAAAAGCTCTTTGCATTACCCTCAGAGAAAGAATAATTATCTAAAATGCTCAATAAATACAATAAAAGAAGCTTGAAACCTCAGCCCAAAATGCAACAAAACTTTTGTTTGCCCGCCAAACGCAATATTTGAGGTTAAAAAGTCACGTGGTTTGGATTGCCTAGTTGCTAGCTCGCTTCTGTCGACAGTTAGCGTGTCTACGTTCGGACACTATCTTAAGGCTCATACTCAAGTGCTTTTCAGGCAGAAATACTTGCAATACAAAGATGCATACACATAAACCTAGAAGGAAACTATCAATTGTGACATATTCATCCACTGAAGTCCTATGTCATCGACTCAATACTGTGAGTGCCAAAGGAAACTCAATGAAGTAGGCAAGAACAACAAAGTCTCCTTAGTCTGGGTTCCTGGGCACTCAGGAATCAAAGGAAATGAAGAGGCTAACACTTCAGCCAGAAAGGGAGCACAAACGCTACCTACTAGCCCAGAACCTCTCTGTGGTATAAGCAAATGCACCTATAAGAAAGTGTTTTTGGAGAAGGAAGAAAATGAAAGAGAAGCAGCCTGGAGGAATCTTCCAGAAATGGATCATTCCGAAAAATTCCTTAGGAACTTTGAAATTGCAAGGTCCAAAAATTATTTGGATCTCAGTGAAAACAAGTTACGCCTCCTCACTGGCTAACTCACAGGAAATTGTCGCCTAAGGAAGCATATGATGAGAATGGGCTTATCAGAAACTGACAAGTGCAGATTTGTGGGGAAGAGGAGGAAACTCCTGTTAACCTGATTACAAAATGAATGAATGAATTTGGAGATTAAGAACGCGAATATCTCGGTTAAGTTCGTTAATGGGCCAAATCTGCCGAATGGTTTTTGTGCTACAGCCATTTGAAATTTTGATTTTTCAATAACTCGAAAAATATTTATCTGATCGATATGAAACTTGGTTGGAAAATGAACAGTGTCAATAAGAATAATTATCCATGGAAAAATTCGAAAAAACTTTTATTTTTTTTTGAAAATTTTTATATTTCTTTAAAATTTCACTGAAATTTCCAAGTCACCATTTCGCAATGTGAACAAGCGCGTTGAAGCTGCTGATTTCACGTCAGTGCTTTTCTAGATTTCTTGTGTATTTAATCGACAAGTTGATGTACCTTCACAGTCTTGTTAAAATTTAACTGGACACCTGTATATAGGGCTGATTTAATGCAGTAGGAACCGAAGTAGTGCCATCTAAAAATGATTACTGTAGCGTTTCAAAGCGTTGTATGAATTGAAACAATTCAGCATTATTGATAATTGAAATATTTCTGTAAGCTCAGGAAAATTATGTAAGTATACGTTGAAAATAGAATGACTGCTATTCACTTTAAGGTCAGTGAACGTAACGAGAAATAGATAATTTTTACACGGATACAAATTAATTTATCGCGATTTTATTCGATATTATGATACCGGATTGTGTTCATTCTCATTTAACGAATGCAAAAGTGTTCGTTATTTCGACACCACATTGTACAGAGTTCCTATTGATCGGATTCGTTGAATTGAAATTCAAAATATCCTGCAAATATGGAATGTTTTATGCATCAGAACTCTTTCGGCATAGAATCTACATTTCTCGATTGATAATATTAATCGTATTTAATATTAAAACAAATAAAAACACTTGACTACGTTCACAATTTTTAATTTAAAATATCTTGTTGACATGCATGTTTCGGGTTTTACCCCATTATCAAAACTGAAACGAAAATACATGGGACTACACAAATATACATCACATTACAGATGTTAACACCGGAGATAAGCGGAACTCCAATTGATCATTAACAATTGGTAGTTTTTGTTTATGTGCCGATGATATTTCTAAAATTTCTAGAAGGTCCAGTCTTTTTCCTTTCTCTCGTTCATGCAAGATTGTTGTTTTATTAAAATCTATAAAATGGTTGCAAGTTATTCAATGTGTGGAGAAGCCAGTTGTGGATTTGTTTTGAAGAATTGACTTCTTATGTGCTTCCACTCTGACTTAGAGAGAACGACCGGTCTGACCAATATAAAATGCAGGGCATTCGTCACAGAAAAGTTTATATACACCACGTTTTTCTGAATGATTCAGTCGATCCTTACCATTAGAAAACATTGATCTTAAGTTCTTCTTATTTTTACATATAATATCAATACTATTTTGTCTTAACCTATTACAAATTTTGTCGCTTACTTGCGGAATATAGTTGACATATACAAATTTCTTTATATGGTTTTCGAAAGGACCTGGGTAAATACTTCTTAACAGTCTATCATGTTGTTTTCTAAATATAAATTTATCTATTATGTCAGGGGAGAAGCCATTGTTCTTTGCTAATAATTTTAACACTCCAACTTCTTTTTTGAAATTATTATCTGACAATGGAGTTGAAATTAATCTATTTACAAGGGAATGAAACGCTGACATTTTAATTCGATATGGATGTGAACCACTGTTATGAATCAGAGTGTCAGGTCCTTTCGAAAACCATATAAAGAAATTTGTATATGTCAACTATATTCCGCAATTAAGCGACAAAATTTGTAATAGGTTAAGATAAAATAGTATTGATATTGTATATACAAATAAGAAGAACTTAAGAACAATGTTTTCAAGTGGTAAGGATCGACTGAAAATAGTGGTGTATATAACCTTTTCTGTGACGAATGCCCTGCATTTTATATTGGTCAGACCAGTCGTTCTCTCTAAGTCAGAGTGGAAGCACATAAGAAGTCAATTCTTCAAAACAAATCCACAACTGGCTTCTCCACACATTGTATAACTTGCAACCATTTTATAGATTTTAATAAAACAACAATCTTGCATGAAGGAGAGAAAGGAAAAAGACTGGACCTTCTAGAAATTTTAGAAATATCATCGGCACATAAACAAAAACTACCAATTGTTAATGATCAATTGGAGTTCCGCTTATCTCCGGTGTTAACATCTGTAATGTGATGTATATTTGTGTAGTCCCATGTATTTTCGTTTCAGTTTTGATAATGGGGTAAAACCCGAAACATGCATGTCAACAAGATATTTTAAATTAAAAATTGTGAACGTAGTCAAGTGTTTTTATTTGTTTCAATATTAAATACGATTAATATTATCAATCGAGAAATGTAGATTCTATACCGAAAGAGTTCTGATGCATGAAACATTCCATATTTGCAGGATATTTTGAATTTCAATTCAACGAATCTGATCTGATCAATTGTGGATTATTCTTATAGACCTGGATTTTCACATAACACCAAAGAAAATAGTCCATCGGTGTCAAATCACATGATCTTGGTGGCCAATTGACATCACCGTTTCTGAAGATTATTCGTCGGGGGAAATTTTTGTTCCAATAAATCAATTGTGTCATTCGCAAATTGAGGTGTAGCGCCATCCTGTTGAAACCAAATGTCCTCTAGGTCAATATTCATGAATTCAGGGCACAAAAATTCGATTATCATACGACGGTATCGATCACCATTGACAGTTACAGCTTCACCAGCAGCATTTTCATAGAAGTAAGGTCCAATTACACCACCTGACCATAATGCACACAGATACGACAATTTTGTTTATTAACAAAGCCACCAAGTTGAAAATGTGCCTCATCGGAAAACATGATTTTTTGAGAAAAATCAGCTGGTTGTTCATTGATGAAATTGACAAATGAACGACGTTTTAAATGATGTAATGGCTTCAGTTCCTGTGTACAGAGATGGTTCTAAAATCACGATGGGGGCTGGCAATGGAGTATATGGACCAAGTGCCAAGTGTACACTATCTTAAGGCTCATACTCAAGTGCTTTTCAGGCAGAAATACTTGCAATACAAAGATGCATACACATAAACCTAGAAGGAAACTATCAATTGTGACATATTCATCCATTATGATGCTCAAGCTGCTATCAAAGCACTGAAGTCCTATGTCATCGACTCAAAACTGTGAGTGCCAAAGGAAACTCAATGAAGTAGGCAAGAACAACAAGGTCTTCTTAGTCTGGGTTCCTGGGCACTCAGGAATCAAAGGAAATGAAGTGGCCAACACTCTAGCCAGAAAGGGAGCACAAACGCTACCTACTGGCCCAGAACCTTTCTGTGGTATAAGCAAATGCACCTATAAGAAAGAGTTTTTGGAGAAGGAAGAAAATGAAAGAGAAGCAGTCTGGAGGAATCTTCCAGAAATGGATCATTCCAAAAAATTCCTTAGGAACTTTGTGTTATTTGAACCTAATATGCCTTCAGAGCAAATCCTTGGGTAAAATACGCCCTGTTGTGGACCCACTCAGTCTAACTTGTTGTGAAGGTCGTCTAATGGACATTCCTGTGTCTTCAGCAACGCGAGTAGCGAAATTGGAATTTGTTTCAGGAATATCCATGGCGTTTTTTTTATTGGAGTTCGTCATTTCGAATTTATTTTGACGAAATATCTCGAAATAATATCTGAAACAGAAGGAGGGACAGAACATTTGCGAGACCGGGAGGGTCTTTCGACCAGGTCTGGTTTTTTGAACGGTGATATTTCAAATTATCAGATGAACGAAGAACGCTACAGACCCTTTATGTTGGGGAATCATTTCCCAAAGATCCATAATTGGTTATTTTACACTAGAAATCTAATGAAACATCGGTAATATGCTGAAAAACTTGTGACATATATGATGTCAGGATGACATAATTCTAATTAAAATAAATATACGTAAGCGAAAACTGTTTGAACTTCAGATACGCCAAAAATTGTATTGACCGCATGATTACGAATATTTATCATCTACAATCATGAACCAAAATTCCCAGTACACATTATTGTTGCCTTAAAGGTTGTTCCACCTCAAATAAACTCTTCTTTGAACAAACACTCGAAAAATCTTTCGAGATAATTGGAATAATATATTATTTAAATAACGAAGGTCTAAATCGAAGGACACGAACAAGTACAAAGGTGTTTGAATATCTGCCAATTTCACTCTTCACTCAAATATTTGTCGTCGGTATTTCTTCAACCTTGAAGGATAAAACATACCCAGAGACGGGATCGTTACAACATTTTTAAAGAAGAAATTGACAATGAAAAAAATCGATCAGGGGTCCGAATGTGGGTTAAGGGGTCTTGTGTATGCGCAACATTTATTTCACAAGTGCCACTCGTATGTGGAATCGAACTGGCAAACTGAATTTATCATTTGGGTTTTGAGAAATGCCGCTTGGATTTGTGGAATTCGCTTTAAAACAGGTGTAGCCATATTGCCCTCAGGTGCGCTCTGTTACGAAACACCGCAGACAAGTCGGAAACACATCTTCGATTTCGTTTTTACATAAACGTATGCGCGATAATCGATATGTCATCGACCGAAATTTGTCAATCTACAGGCGTGAAATCATTCTTTGGAGTTTCCGTTCGGAATTTCACTGTTGTCTTTGAAGACCACTTCTCCATATGCTGTTGAAGTTGAATAGTCACCGCGCACGTCTTTGTTCACGTTGATACACTTACTTATTCTCATCTACGACCGCGTCACAGAATAGAGAACTCACAGAACATCAAAATATAAGAAGTGCAACCTGCCTTGTAAACTATGCGCAACAATTGTGACATTTCTCCTGTCATAAAATAAGTGGGAATATTCCATTTTGGTTCTAGGGGGTGTCCGCCAGTTGAAGTATATGTCATTTTTCTCTAAAACTACATTGGTGCTCTGTGGTTCAGTTAATATTTCTGATTATTCTGTGTTCCAAATTTAAATTGAATGGAAAGGAATTTTTGTCTTCAATTAGAAGAAAGCTTTATAAATAATAGTGTGTTTAATACAATAACTTTTGCAATTACATGTGTGTGAAAAACTGAATTGTAGGATAAACAAGTATCTGATATTTGTCTTTTACCTAACGAAATATGAATACTTATTACATAGGTTGCGGTTTTCTGGACCAAACAAATACAATTAGCTCCTAGAGAAACCAATTAAATCCATAATAAGGGTTGAAGAAATATTTCTGAGGAGGTTAGCACTGATTCACAACAATCGTAATGTTGTCACAAAGATTAAATATTCACTTCACTAATTTACAATAACACTGATTCATCAAGGAAGGGGAGCAGCATCCAAAAGTAAAAAAAAAACTGCCAAAACCATGTAGAAATCTTCAGTCCAAGTCCTTCCTGGCAATACCACTTTTCTAGAAAATCAATCAACAATTAGACGATGAATATTGAAATAAAGATTAACCATAAATACTCCGAATTAATCTTTCAAAAATAAGACCCCCTATAAAATAGTTCCCTGAATGAAGTTCATTAAGTGGTACTCCACTATGCTAGTAGAATATTCACACGAATTAAATTCATGAACTGTGAGAATAAATAAGTGATCCCAAAAATATGTTTAGATATCAGTCAATACGATCACAGTTATACAGAAGTATGATTAGGTGTTGAACATTTTGAGGTAAAATAACTTAAAATAATTTATTATCGTCGTAAGTCTTAATGGTTGGAAAGGATCTATAATATAACTTTAGCACCCAGCCAGTAATTATTATTCTTAGAATATGGGAAATATATGTTATGTTTCTGATGGTTCAACTGAATAGATTTTTAGGCTGGAATTGCCGAATATACTTAGACCTAAATGCCACAGCCTTTGTATTAAGATGGACTTTCATACTGTTTTCACTAGAATCTAAGATTGAAAAATTGTGAATACACATGCCTAAATGATGGATTATTTGTACTGCATAGGTAATGATTGTCAAAGTAATTACCATTTTATTTATCTTATCATGGTTAAAAATTAGTGGTTTAGCTCATACATAAATGATTCCTCCGAATTCAACATTATCTGAATCCTGAAAATAAATATGGTTACACATATAACACCTGAATAGGTATTAACTTCATTTTACACGGGTATTATTTTAATTTCAATTTTGAATATCAAGAACAAACTGCCACAAAACGACAAAACACGCCAAAAATGAAATTGGCATATCATTTGACATAATCGACCTGATGTCATGTCATTCTTCTATTTCGATATATCCACGACATACGTTTCTGACAGATAAAAATAAGTGGAAACGTGTGTCCTTGTTTCTACTTTTCCTACCGTCGCTTCACCCCCGTGAGAGAAGTATTACTGAAGCGACACTGTCTGACATTTCCATTGTTTTCGATGTAGCCAATTTAAGTACAATGAAACCGAACACGTGGAGTAAGTACACAAAGTTGACGTTGACCACAGAATAGAGAAGTTTCAATTTTTTTCTTCAGAAGAACTAATAATAAAATGGCCAAATTGGGACATTGGCTTTCACCAAAAATAGTTTGAATTCCGCATTGCGCTAGGGCGTTTCCTATGAAAATTATGCTCATTTAATATTCAATTGTTCTTTTTCGAAAATTGGGAGTGAAAACCTAGAAAAAAGATGAAAAAATCGCTGCAGATTCTACACAAGAGTTTATTATTTTCTCAGATAAATAACCCGATACCACTGATATCTTCAATAAAACTTATATATTATTCTTAACTTATTGGTTTTTCACACCAAAAGTTGCAGCGTTTTTCTTTATAACTCAGAGACCACTGTTCGGAAACAATCCAGGTGAAAATTTTTAGGTTGATTTATGCAACAGTAATCAACGTTGAGAGTTTCATGAAAATTCGGTGGTAAGTTTTCGAGAAAGAATTTTTTCCCCCTCCTACCCCCAGTTTAGAGCCCTCAGGGTACACCGATCCTGCTGAAAAGCTTGGAGGATCAATTTCGAGCGACACACGATTTTTCTACAAAGTTTCACGGATTTCGGTTCGTTACTTTCAGAGGAAAGCCCCGGACGATGAACGGCGGACGGAGGGATTTTTTTATTAGTTCATTCAAACTGTCATACTTCAAAATGTAAACTGTGAAATTTTCAGAGGGGGGTTATTTTATTATGTCGATCACTAAATGCTTTGATTTTATCAGATAATAAACCAAAAACAAAACAGTCCTGTTGAAACTACACATAATATCTGTTGATATGGATATCTTACGATAGAGTTTATTGCCATCGAAGTCACGATCAAGAATAACAAAATAAAAAATTTCAAGAAGCACTGCCGTGAAGGCAGCAACTTTTGCGCGCATGTTCAATGTAGATGACCGCTTCAGCAACGAATTTGAACATGCACGCAAAAGCTGCTGCCTTCACGGCAGTGCTTTTTGAAATTTTTTACTGATAAATTACTGGATTTTAATTCGATCAAATCTGTATTTTTGGAAATATTGGAAAAATAAAATTTTGAATGGGTATATCTACGGAATCATTGGGCGGATTTCACCCATTCACGAATTCGACCTTCGTAATTAAGCCCCAAACCTACTCTACAAATATCGAGTTTCTAAGTCGTTTCTTCCGGAAGTTATTGTGTTTACGGTCAGCCTAACGGCCGACTGCGTGAACACGATAACTTCCGAAAGAAACAACTTAGAAACTCGATATTTGTAGAGAAGGTTTGGACCTTAATTACGAACTTTGATTGGGTATATCTACGGAATCATTGGGTGGATTTTACCCACTCACGAATTCGGCCTTCGTAATTAAGGTCCAAACCTTCTCTACAAATATCGAGTTTCTAAGTTGTTTCTTTCGGAAGTTATCGTGTTCACGCAGTCGGCCGTTAGGCTGACCGTAAACACAATAACTTCCGGAAGAAACGACTTACAAACTCGATATTTGTAGAGAAGGTTTGGACCTTAATTACGAAGGCCAAATTCGTGAATGGGTAAAATCCACCCAATGATTCCGTAGATATACCCAATCAAAATTTTATTTTTCCAATATTTCCGAAAATACAGATCAGATCGAATTGAAATCCAGTACTTCATCGAAAAATAACAGTTCGAAGTTTCATACAGAATTTAATGAGGATGATATGATAAGGAAATCATAGAAATTGTTTTTTTTCAAATTGTTATAAGGACACGATTATCACAAAATTTCGCATAAAGTTGTCTTTCAGCATCTCAAAACTAGCTGTGAAGTTTAATCAGGATTGAATCAGTATTTCTCGAGTTATACCGAAAAAATCAACGATATCGAGAAGAAAACCTCGAAATTTGACAAATTTTTTCCCGATATCTCCAAAACTTATGATCGTATTGAACTGAAATTTGGTACACTGCTGTGAAATATGAAGCTCAAAGTGTGAGTGTAATTTTTTTTTGGATATGATGAATGATTTCCGGAAAAAAAATTTTTTGGAAAAAAATTTGGAAAAAAATTTTTTTTTGAATTTAATGACTAGATGATCCTGACGAAATTTGGCTCAAAGTTGCGCGTCGTTATACTCCACCTAACTGCCATCCACCTGAATCCAATCGCTCGAGTAGTTTCTGAAATAAAAAATAAATAACTTCAAAACTTCAAGTGGCTATAACTCCGAAACTATTCGACCGATTTGGCCCATTAACGAACTCAACCGCGGCATTCTGATGCGCAACCTATCCTGAAAGTTGCTAGCTTGCTTCTGTCGACAGTTATCGTGTCTACGGCCGGACAGAATCGATTTTGACACCGGATTCGTCATCAGTGAGTCCAACCTAGTCGATTGAGACCATTTTCGGCTCAATCATCCAAAATTACAGACATTTGGACAAAACGATAGCACGCTGCTCCCCTAGAATATGCGCGCAAAAATTATATCGAGGTAGGTAAGGGACTTGATTACTAAGGTCAAAATCAGGTTGTTTTGACTCAGAACTCTGATGGGTCTAGGAATTCGAACAAGCACACAAGAGCGCCTGACTTCAACAAGCTCAGAAAAGCGCCTGATTTCACGTCTGTGGTTTCCTCGATGTTTCCCAATACTTGATACTCGGCATCTATGGTAGGATCCAAGATCACAAAAAAAAGATGACAGTACTGTTGTTTCCTTTTAAAGTTGAAACCCTAATGTTTGTATTGAAAATGGAATTCCGCAAATAGGAATGTCAGTTGAATGACTCCACATTTCTGAAAGAACCCAAATTCTTCCGTTTGAACCAGCTAGTGATCTGAAGTACCGTATTTCTTCCGTTCAGCAGAGCGAAAAACTTCCAATAACGTCATAATGGAAATCCACCCAACATGTGTAACAGAAATTCGTGGACTCAACTCGGAAAGAGAATTCGTTGATTGAAATAATATCTCGTAAGATCCTCGAATGAAGTACGAGGGGAAGCCGTTTGAAATATAAACCTGGAAATTTCATTAAGGTAGGAACCTACACGCTGTTTTCCTTTTTCTCAACAAATCTGTGCTCTATTTCTTGTCTAGATCTATTAATTTCTATACTTTCCAAACAACATGAATGGAATGAAAGGTTCGAGGGAAGCACTGAGGTGAATCCAGGAGATTTTTCGCGTTTGTTCAAGTTTATAGACAAAGCGGTCACTACTGCATGTATTGACCCGGCCAAACCCTGCTTGACATGTATATTTCGCAATCTCATGTCCATATGATCCTCAAGAATTTGCTTGAACCCTCAAGGCTTCTTTTTATAACATGGTCTATGGTAAACAGGATAACTTCCGAAAGAAACTAATTAGAAACTCGATATTTGTCGGGTAGGTTTGAAACTTAATTACGAAGGCCAAATTCGGAAATGGGTAAAATCCACCCAATGATTCCGCTGATATACCTATTCAAAATTTTATATGACGAATATTTCCATAAGAACAGATTAGATCGAACTGAAATTGAGTACTTGGTTGGAAATGGATAGCTTGTAGGTTTATACAGTTTCATTATGATTAAATCAGTATTTTTTGAGTTATTCCGGAAAGAACGACGATACCGAGAAAAAACACGAAATTTGTCATATTTGTTCCTGAAACCTCCGAATTTCGAATTTTCTGAGGGAACGATCTCATCAAAATTTTGCAGAAATTTGCGCGGCGTTATGCTTCAATGGGGGTTTTTCCTTTAAACGAAAATGCAGTAATTTTCACTAAAAACCTTTAGAACATCACATTTCAAACATATATTTCAATATTATATTTTTAAAAAAATGTTTGATCAGCTAAAACTGAAAAATAAAATGGGGATTTGCATTTAAAGGGATTTTTGTCTTGAGTGCACGATATGGCAACGTCGAATTCAGCCTTCTCGGAAAGAAAAGGAAGTCAAATGTGTAACTTTGCTTAGGAAAAAAGAGATAGCTTTACTTCGATCTGGTTAGAGTAGAAAACAACGACCAAGGAATAGAAAAAGGAGAGCAGAGACTGTCATACTGTCATATTACTGACAAATCGCAAACGGAAATTGTTTGGTTATATTGGCAAAGAACACGTGTGTACCACAGAATAGGAATAAATATTTCATTATTCTATAGCAGAAAAAGCTATTCTACTAAACACCGTTGTCATTTCGTGCATGCCTGGCAAATCCCAAACCCCAATTTTGAAATCTGATTTTGAATACTTTCTGAAGGTAATTTGGGTAAATGATGAATCAAACCCATAATAATTATGTTCAAATTTGCATTTGCAGTAATAACCCAAATTCAGGAAAAACCCCCATTAAGTGCCAGGTTTTATTCCGATAGTTCCTAAAGTATCAGGAAGATACCTCAAAATTTAAATCGAATATAACTCAGAAAATATTCTGCCTATTTCGCCCATTAAAGAACTCAACCGTCGAATTTCGAAATTAAACCTACCCTGAAAGTTTCAAGTAGATAGAGTTCTCCCTACGCATTTAATCTTAGCTACGGCCGAACGGACGGACAGAATCGATTTTGACACCGGATTGTCATCAGTGGGTCCTACTATGACGTTTTGAGACCATTTTCGGGAACAAAATTCGAAAATTGCCGACATCCGGACAAAAATTAAGGATTAGATCATCCACTATAACTAATAACCCGAAATTTTTTCTGATGCCCCCCGTACGTACGCGACTGTTTATTCGAGCAATGGGATTCCCGCATGACTCTCAGCTCGTCAAGAAGATTTTGAGGCTGAAATAACATTTAACATCCATTATGCACGTATAAAGTGTACGACTTATAAACATCCGAAATAATTTTCTTTGAATGTAATCCTTGAGGTTCTTAGAAAATCAATGAAAACAACGTTACCTTTCTCAGAACGTATCATGCGAAAATATTAAAGACCAAAGTTCGAACCGTCCTTTTCAGTCATTCTCAAATCATCAACGTGAAATAACTGTTATTATGGTAATCTCCTGAAAATTCCAATGGGTGAGTTCAAATGCTTCGTGCATATCAAAGGTCTGCGTTTTATAATGCTATAATCTACATATATCATTGTATATCAAGGTATTAATAGCACTGACGAAATCGAAATTTTCAAAATAATTCTACACTTTATTTTTTGCGCGCGTATTCTGGAGAACACATTTTGGTCTAATGTTTGTAAATTTCAGCCGTAAATGGCCTCAAACG
This sequence comes from Myrrha octodecimguttata, assembly GCA_958510865.1. Lineage (NCBI taxonomy): Eukaryota > Metazoa > Arthropoda > Insecta > Coleoptera > Coccinellidae > Myrrha > Myrrha octodecimguttata. Next base: position 27,867,528 of record OY294065.1, on the reverse strand, counting down.
AATAGATGATCTGATGACGCGCATCCGGTGTCAAAATCGATACTGTCCGAATATTCTGTATTCTGCGAGCTTGTGATCATGTCATCCTCACGAAATTCTGTATGAACCTTCGTGCTGTCATTTTTCAATCAAGAACTTGATTTCAATTCGATCTCATCTTCATTTTTGGAAATATTCGAAAAATAAAATGTTCAATAGGTATATCCACGGAATCATTGGGAGGATTTCACCCCTTCACCAAATCCGCCTTCGTAATTAAGGTTCAAACCCACTGTACAATAATTGTGTTGCCAACTTGTTTCTTTCGAAAGTAATTGTGATTTGAATTGGCCGTAGCCCTTCAAACCACTGTACTGATTTGTCTGAATAGACGTCCTTCGTCAGCAAGACCACCATATTGCCCGATATTTTTGCCGATTCTCCTAGGTTTTGCTATGCTGTGTAGGCTTTGCTGCTCATTCCTTACGCCACGTTTTCAAAAGCACTGATAATTGTTTATGTCATCCTGACATAATACATGTCACAAGTTTTTCAATTTATTCCCGATATTTTATTGGATTTCTAGTTCAAAATAAACGTTTATGGATCTATGGGAGATGATTCCCCAATAAAGGGGCCTGTAGCGTTCGTCGTAAACCTGAAGATCTGAAAGATCATCGCTTGGAGGACTGAACCTGGTCGAAAGACCCTCTCGGTCATGAGCAAATGTAGGTGATCATATTTACTGCTTCCTTCTGGTTTTCTGTCCCTCTTTCTGTTTCAGATATTAGGTCAAGATATTTTGCAAAAATGAATTCAAGATGACGAAAAAATTATTTTCCAATGAAAAAGATGCCATCCTTCTTCTATAAACAAATTACTACACTTACACGGGGAGACAGAATTTTTCCTGAGGTTTTTATCTGTGCTCTTGTATCATACGCAAAAATGTATGGTACCCCGTTCACATTTCCTCTGCTAACACTGTGATATATCAAAGAATGTAATGCTCGTTCTCAAAAGAATATGTATATATATATATATATATTGTTTACCCAACAGCAAATGTTTGGACGGTCCCCTGAAAACCGTAAAAATTCTTTCCGGGCCAAGGGCTTGAACCCCAGACCTAACGATCATGGAGCATGAGTCAGTTTGACTCTGCTAACCGCTGTGCTTTCTTTATCTTAACTGTCGAGAACCACCGATGATTTTGGAGCAAAAGTGTGTGTATTCGGCAGACTTTCGTTCAAACACGTAGTTCAAATAGTGACTCTAGAAATCGTTGATTTTGAACGATTTCTGTGGGGTCCTTAACAAGAACGAAAAATTTCAAAAAGCACTGCCGTGAAGGCAGCAACTTTTGCGCGCATGTTCAATGTAGATGACCGCTTCAGCAACGAATTTGAACATGCACGCAAAAGCTGCTGCCTTCACGGCAGTGCTTTTTGAAATTTTTCACTGATAAATTACTGGTTGAAATCCAGTAATTTATCAGTAAAAAATTTCAAAAAGCACTGCCGTTCGATCAAATCTGTATTTTTGGAAATATTGGAAAAATAAAATTTTGAATGGGTATATCTACGGAATCATTGGGCGGATTTTACCCATTCACGAATTCGACCTTCGTAATTAAGCCCCAAACCTACTCTACAAATATCGAGTTTCTGAGTCGTTTCTTCCGGAAGTTATTGTGTTTACGGTCAGCCTAACGGCCGACTGCGTGAACAGAATAACTTCCGAAAGAAACAACTTAGAAACTCGATATTTGTAGAGAAGGTTTGGACCTTAATTAAGAAGGCCGAATTCGTGAATGGGTAAAATCCACCCAATGATTCCGTAGATATACCCAATCAAAATTTTATTTTTCCAATATTTCCAAAAATACAGATCAGATCGAATTGAAATCCAGTACTTCATCGAAAAATAACAGTTCGAAGTTTCAAACAGAATTTAATGAGCCTGATATGATAAGAAAATCATAGAAATTTTTTTTTCAAATTGTTCTGATGACACGATTATCACGAAATTTCGCATAAAGTTGTCTTTCGGCATCTCAAAACTAACTGTGAAGTTTTATCAGGACTGAATCAGTATTTCTCGAGTTATACCGAAAAAATCAACGATATCGAGAAGAAAACCTTGAAATTTGACATATTTTTTCCCGATATCTCCAAAACTTATGATCGCATCGAACTGAAATTTGGTACACTGCTGTGAAATATGAAGCTCAAAGTGTGAGTGGAATTTTTTTTGTATATGATGAATGGTTTCCGAAAAAAAAATTTTTTGAAAAAAAATTTTGCAAAAAAATTTTTTTTTTATTTACTCACAATATGATCCTGACGAAATTTGGCTCAAAGTTGCGCGTCGTTATACTCCACCCAACTGCCAAGTTTGAATCCAATCACTCAAGTAGTTTCCGAAATGAAAAATAAATAACTTCAAAATTTCAAGTGCCTATAACTCTGAAACTATTCGACTGATTTGGCCCATTAACGAACTTCACCGCGGCATTTTGATGCGCAACCTATCCTGAACGTTCCAAGTTGCTATCTCGCTTCTGTCGACAGTTAGCGTGTCTACGGCCGGACGGGCGGCCGGACAGAATAGATTTTGACACCGGATTCGTCATCAGTGAGTCCAACCTAGTCGATTGAGACCATTTTCGGCTCAATCATCCAAAATTACAGACATTTGGACAAAACGATAGCACTAGTGTCATTTGATGTTCCATTTGCTATGCAATAAAAATTACCTGTCACTCTCTACATGCATCCTGAAAACCACCTTCATAACAGTAAAGATTCCTCATTGCTAAATCTGCCCATTTTCGATTTAATACCACGAGTAGTTGAGACCGTACCCATACAAATCTAAACATTCATTATTCAATAATAAGCATTAAAAATTTATGGACACACTAAGTAAAATGGTGAATAATTGACAAGTTTTGTTAGTTGACGATGATTTATAACTCATCAATTTACAGTTAATGAAGTAAACCATTCATTGAATGCTGAGGCTTGTATGTTTCTAAAGATCATAGTCATCCGTGGGAGAATCCAGAAATAAAATTATAATGTTTCTATTTTTATCTGAGGAAATATCATGTTTCGAAATATTTTTTCCGCGCATGTTTTGGGAACATAGTGCTATTGTTTTGTCCAAATTTCTGTAAATTTCGAATTTTGAGCCGAAAATGGTCTTGAACGACTAGGTTGGACTCACTACAGGGAATTGTTTTCCAGGAACTTCCCTCGACAAATCTATGAGCGAAAAATCCTGAAAAGCAGTTAGTAATTCTCCAATTGGCGAATGAAGATAAGCGCTACTCCCTCTGGTGGCTATCCGAGTAACCCGAGGTACAGACATTATCATTGACAAGTTGAAAGAAATGTTAAGAAAATGAGAAAGCTAATGCATTTTTCTTGGCTTTTGTGTGATTTTACAAGTGTTTCTACTGAGGAAAAGCAAACTTAAATGTCCCTTTCCATAGATTTCCACAGCCTGGTGAAAAATTTCGAGTTAGGGTGAAAGAAACTTCCTTTAACGAGTCGGTCCTGAAAGCGTTGAAGAATCGATAAAAACCAACAAACAAGATTTATGAGAGTCTGTTACCTTAATTTTTCCGATGATGATCATTTTTAAAGGGGAAAGCACGAATTGCTCATGAAATATTAGATCACATTCATGAAGACAATTTTTTTCCAGGACCCTAATCCAAGCAGAGAAATTTACTTAAGAGGAATGCTCTGCCTTCCAGAAATCTGCCCGTTGAACTGATCATTAAGTAACAATCGAAATGTTTTAATGATAGAACTAACTATTGAAAAAAAAGTCTCAACAAAGGAAATATCTGGTGATGAATACTGTTCGCTCAAAGTGCTTCTGTCGACGAAAGCAAAGTTGTACAAGGCTTATTTATTACAGCTTTTTCAAGACCAATCATATGAGTATTGGAAAATTTAGCTGTCAATTCATAATGAATAAGACTTACGATACAATTAGCATTAGTTTTATGCGAATTATCCATTTTATTCACAATATATTGAGTATTTAGTCCTTCGCTATAAAAATAGTAAAGTTATGAGTATTTGTCTATTATTCTAAAAAGTATGTTTCACAATACTGTTTTCAACTTTCAAGACAGCCAAAGTCAATCTTGCCATTCGGATCTGAAAATAAATAATATTAAAATACTGTCTATCCTTAGAGATATCCCCGTAATTTTAGAGTTGCTACACTCAAAAAGATTGAAGAATGATACATACCTACTTCATAAGAATGGAATATGTACTCCCAGTAATACTCTCGTCAACTATAAAAGTCTTTGAATAAATCGTGAAATCAAAAATGATCAAACCAAACACTAACAAACAGTACAAAATCGACTATCAAAACAAAATCTGTCTGTACCTAAGGTTCCAAAACTGGCCACCGTGGTGCTGCAATCTTAAATTCAGACGCCAATAGTGAGAAAGTGACAAATACCAATTCAACTAATTTTTAATACTTCTTTTTCAGATATTGAGTGAAAACTCAGGAAACATTTGACAATCTTTTTTTAATCGTGAATCGTTGAATTGAAACACATCATCGAGTCCACTCAAAAACTACAAAAATTACTGTTTATTCCAGGTAGAAACGTTGAGGTTCAATAAACAGGAAATAAAGTTTTCACTGAAGCCTGATCTGTTTTCCCTTTGTTGTTGATGCCTCATTTGCTTTGGCAGTATTTCTACCTATAGTTAAGCAAATAAAATACAGCTCTGTCGTAAGGTTGTGACGCTAGGTTTTTTCTTTAAGCTACCGAATGTCAAAATATCAGCTGATATCCTCATGCTCTTTAGATTTAGACTCAAAAGTCACGGTCAATAACATTCTCAATGAATGATTATATATTATTTCAGTAATAACTCTCACATTTTACTTTCTTCGACCTTCATGTGTAATTCAGTGACTGAATGGAATTCTTCCAAAGACGAATGCTTCTATACATTTCTTTCGATTGAATAGTTCAGAAACGAAATTTGCTGTACCAACCTCAGAAATCTCAAGATCAAAAAAAAAAAATATATTTATAAGTGGCAGAAATATAATTTTTTTTTGTGTGACGATATATGAACTTTTCGTTTCGATTTATTTGTTATCTACAAAAATAATTTACGTGTTGGGAGTTTCGAATATATAAAAATTCGAGATCCAATTGTTCAATAATTTGATCTATCTTGCATCGTTAAGAGATGGCGCACCAGAAGCATACAGTTTTCAGCCATTTTTATCCATAGTTTCAAGCTCCTTCAACATTAGCGTGCTTTCGACGCGCCATCTATTAACTTCCATAGATAGATCGAATTAATAAATATATTGAATCTCACATTTTTAAATATTTGAAACTCCCAACTCGTAACTATATTGTGTTTGGTAGAAAATGAACATTTCCGAGAGAAAAATAAATATATCGGAACACAGAAAATATATATCGCTGCTTACAGGGCTCAGCAAAATACATGCTTGGCTTGATTGAAATACAAATTACAAAATACTTTCTCGCAGGTATTTGAAATACAAAGTACAAAATACTTTCAAGTCGGGTATTTGAAATATAAAATACAAAATACAGTATTTTGACTATTTGTATTTGAAATACAAATTACAAAATACATTCAGGTCTTACGTGAAATGTGAAAAAAGTACAACTTATTCAGCTCTGCTATTTTATCGCTAAATAAAGAATTTCCTTTCAGAAACACAAGATTTTTAAATGTAGTATCAGACAAACAATCTTTTGTGGGGGAATGAATAAAACCTGCTAAAGGAAACAATCTTTCTACAGGTCCTGATGGGCAGAAACTTGTGTTATATTGTATGAACACATTTTTTATGTTAGGATAGATGGTAAGCTCTTTGCTCTTATCGTTTTTAGAAGTTGACTAACTCTAACTCCATGATGAAATGACCATTGCGCAGGACCTTTTCTTCCTTTCCATTTGCCGAAAATATGATTGCTAGCAAAAGAACTAGATGAAGCAGATGAACGTCGCCATCTGAAGGGAGATTCAGGGACTATTTTCTGTAGAGCGCTCAGCGCTGAATGTATTTGTTCGAAAGTATTTCGAAGACAAAAGTATCGAAATACAAAATACTTCAGCGTCAGGTATTTGAAATACCAATTACAAAATATATTTCAAGGAGTAATTGAAATACAAATATAAAATCCGTATTTATATTTCAAATACTTATTTCAATTACAAGTAATTGAAATACTGCCCAGCCCTGCTGTAATTAATAAATATTGACACAAAAGAGAAAAATATAAATTTGCTGACACAAGTAAATACTCGAGAATTAATAGAGAGACGAAGCTCGAACGTTTCATGTCTTCTAAGTATTTCGAAAAATGATTGAATTTTTTTTTTTCATAATTTCAGGAAACAAAATGACAAGTCGTCTTTTCCGAATGCATGGTGACTTCTGCACCTCCCACCCCTGGGAGGTAATTGTAGCAACCCTCACACTGACGGCCTGCACCATGACTGTGGATAACCAAAATCAAGCACCACCTTCAAAACCTGCTGCTAGATCTTGCAGAGACTGCATAGATGAGGTATGGAAAACTCCTAAACCGTATTTGCTTTCATTTTAGAAGGAAAGGTATAAGGTCCTAGAGTCTTGATATTTTCAGGTTAGATAAAGAGATTAAATAGATCTAATGGGCAAATATCGGACCAACGGTTTCGGTGTTTGAAATTATTAGGTTATTTATCTCAGAAAGTACTGATGCGATCTCATTGGAACTTCGTAGTTAGTTGGAGAATACGGACCTGCAACCATTTGAATTTCGTGAGGATCCTATCGTCCGAAATTATGCATGTGCTTCTTGAAAATAATTATTTTTTCGGAAACTGTCTATCAGATTTATGTGAAATATGTCAATGAGTCAATGTTTGACATTTCTTTTCGAAAATTTGGCGGAAAATTATAGAAAAGCACTTACGGATATTCAGTATTATGTTTAAGGTGGAATATTTGTTGAATTATTGAAAGGTATTCGTCCTTGTGATATTTTATTATTAATTGTGTTTGAAGTTGTTAAAGCAGTTTTTCCTGAGTTATTTAAGAAATAATACCAAAAATTTCGAAAAGCACTGCCGTGAAGGCAGCAGCTTTTGAGCGCATGTTCAATGTAGATGACCGCTTCAGCAACGAATTTGAACATGCACGCGAAAGCTGCTGCCTTCACGGCAGTGCTTTTCGAATTTTTTTTTGATAAATTACTGGATTTCAATTCGATCTTATCTGTATTTTGGGAAATATTGGAAAAATAAAATTTTGAATGGGTATATCTACGGAATCATTGGGCGGATTTTTACCCATTCACGAATTCGACCTTCGTAATTAAGCACCAAACCTACTCTACAAATATCGAGTTTCTAAGTTGTTTCTTTCGGAAGTTCTTGTGTTTACGGTCAGCCTAACGGCCGACTGCGTAAACACAATAACTTCCGAAAGAAACAACTTAGAAACTCGATATTTGTAGAGAACGTTTGGACCATAATTACGAAGGCCGAATTCGTGAATGGGTAAAATCCACCCGATGATTCCGTAGATATACCCAATCAAAATTTTATTTTTCCAATATTTCCAAAAATACAGATCAGATCGAATTTAAATCCAGTACTTCATCGAAAAATAACAGTTCGAAGTTTCATACAGAATTTAATGAGGATGATATGATAAGAAAATCATAGAAATTTTTTTTTTCAAATTGTTCTAATGACACGATTATCACGAAATTTTGCATAAAGTTGTCTTTCAGCATCTCAAAACTAGCTGTGAAGTTTTATCAGGACTGAATCAGTATTTCTCGAGTTATACCGAAAAAATCAACGATATCGAGAAGAAAACCTCGAAATTTGACATATTTTTTTCCCGATATCTCCAAAACTTATGATCGTATCGAACTGAAATTTGGTACACTGCTGTGAAATATGAAGCTCAAAGTGTAAGTGGAATTTGTTCCTGGATATGATGAATGGTTTCCGGAAAAAAAATTTTTTTGGAAAAAAATTTCGAAAATAAATAACTTCAAAACTTCAAGTGCCTATAACTCCGAAACTATTCGACCGATTTGGCCCATTAACGAACGTAACCGCGGCATTCTGATGCGCAACCTATCCTGAAAGTTTCAAGTTGCTAGCTTGCTTCTTTCGACAGTTAGCGTGTCTACGGCCGGCCGGACAGAATCGATTTTGACACCGGATTCGTCATCAGTGAGTCCAACCTAGTCGATTGAGGCCATTTTCGGCTCAATCATCCAAAATTACAGACATTTGGACAAAACGATAGCACGCTGTTCCCCTAGAACATGCGCGCAAAAATGAAGAAATAACAACGAAATTCGACATATTCCTTTCTAGTATTTCCGATAAAAAATTATTGGATCGGACTTAGTGCAATACTGTCATTGGAATCTGATGAATAGATTCAGGTTTTTTTTATTTTCCTTGAATTTCTTGTTATAAAACTTCAACCGAATCCATATTTGCCCCAAATATAGCATAGGTGCTCCTTACGGTCCATCGTAAGCACGAAAACTTCCGAAAGAAACAACCTAGAAACTTGATCTTTTGAGAGAAGCTCTGAGGCTTAGGTACGAAGTTCGATTTCTCGAATGGGTAGTTTCGGCCCAATAATTTCGTAGATATTGTTGCTTCTGAACGTGGGAGTCTGTATTCTTTTGGTTCCCAGGAATATGCCCGAAATTCAATATTTTAAATCAATTGACACCGGCTTTTAGAGCATTTTATCTCAAGCCAACAATAAAGTATAATTTTGCATGACAGAAAACACTCAGATAAAATTCAAGCTCTTAGCATTCCAGGAATTGGAGCTTGATGGGTGGTATACTTCGGTTATTCGAAGCATCCAGGCACCACATGCTTATAGAATTTATCATCTTAGACCATTCAGGGAAATTTCGTTCACGCATTTGTGCTTTCTCTTTCACCCAGCCAATCCGAGGTGTTTTTTCGGATTTTAGAAGGGCGTCGCTTAATTCAAAAAATTTCAAAAAGCACTGCCGTGAAGGCAGCAACTTTTGCGCGCATGTTCAATGTAGATGACCGCTTCAACAACGAATTTGAACATGCACGCAAAAGCTGCTGCCTTCACGGCAGTACTTTTTGAAATTTTTACTGATAAATTACTGGATTTCAATTCGATCAAATCTGTATTTTTGGAAATATTGGAAAAATAAAATTTTGAATGGGTATATCTACGGAATCATCGGGCGGATTTTACCCATTCACGAATTCGACCTTCGTAATTAAGGCCCAAACCTTCTCAACAAATATCGAGTTTCTAAGTCGTTTCTTCCGGAAGTTATTGTGTTTACGGTCAGCCTAACGGCCGACTGCGTAAACACAATAACTTCCGAAAGAAACAACTTAGGGACTCGATATTTGTAGAGAAGGTTTGGACCTAAATTACGAAGGCCGAATTCGTGAATGGGTAAAATCCACCCAATGATTCCGTAGATATACCCAATCAAAATTTTATTTTTTCAATATTTCCAAAAATACAGATCAGATCGAATTGAAATCCAGTACTTCATCGAAAAATAACAGTTCGAAGTTTCATACAGAATTTGATGAGGATGATATGATAAGAAAAATCATAGAAATTTTTTTTTTCAAATTGTTCTGATGACACGATTATCACGAAATTTCGCATGAAGTTGTCTTTCAGCATCTCGAAACTAGCTGTGAAATTTCATCAGGACTGAATCAGTATTTCTCGAGTTACACCGAAAAAATAATCGATATCGAAAAGAAAACCTCGAAATTTGACAAATTTTTTCCAGATATCTCCGAAACTTATGATCGTATCGAACTGAAATTTGGTACACTGCTGCGAAATATGAAGTTCAAAGTGTGAGTGGGCTTTTTTTTCGAATATGATGAATGGTTTCCAGGAAAAAAAATTTTTTGGAAAAAAATTTGGAAAAAATTTTTTTTTAAATTTACTGACAATATGATCCTGACGAAATTTGGCTCAAAGTTGCGCGTCGTTATACTCCACCAAACTGCCAAGTTTGAATCCAATCGCTTGAGTAGTTTCTGAAATAAAAAATAAATAACTTCAAAAGTTCAAGTGCGTATAACTCCGAAACCATTCGACCGATTTGCCCCATTAACGAACTTAACTGCGGCATTCTGATGCGCAACCTATCCTGAAAGTTTCAAGTAGCTAGCTTGCTTTTGTCGACAGTTATCGTGTCTACGGACGGCCGACCGTACATAATCAATTTTGACACCGGATTCGTCATCAGTGAGTCCAACCTAGTCGATTGAGACCATTTTCGGCTCAATCATCCAAAATTACAGACATTTGGACAAAACGATAGCACGCTGTTCCCCTAGAACATGCGCGCAAAAACCAATCAAAATTTATATTCTCCCTCTAAAATGTGAAGAAGGGAATTTTCTTAATTTGGGTTTAGTTAGTTTTTAAACACTATTCATTCGACCGTTGTAGAGTAAACAACAATTTGCTTTCGAATTTATAAACAAGACTTATACGTTAATTTTTGTGTTGTTAAATCGTAACTTCTCTTTTCAATGTCGCTTCAACCTTGCTATCGTAAGATATAGAAGGAAGATTCTATTGTATAAATTTTATACCATTTCGGTCTTGTTATCTAATACAGATACAAGAAAATACGTTTTTGTTACATGTTAAAAGTGCGTTTTTAATACACCTCAACAACATCTTCGTGTCATAAGTGCAACGATATTGATCAACTGGTCAATAAGTTCTTCAATTATCTACTTATTTTAGAAGCATCAACATTTTGTGATAAAGATCAGAAAATATTCGTCGGTCGTGTCTTCATTTTGATAACGACAGAGTGCGATTAATTCATCCACACGGAGTCTCTATTATTGAAACCCCAAAACACCTGAATAAACCAATTCAGGTCATAACAGATATATCAACTCAAAATTTCTTTTTCTCAATATTTCCGATAATAATGAACGGATGAAATTGAAATCCAATACTTGATTGAATAGTGATAGGTTGAAGGTTCATGCAGAATTTCGTTAGGACAATATGATTAGGAGATCACCAAATTTTTCCATCGGGAAAAAGTGCGTTTGGCGGGGCCAGTACGTTAAAAGATAACCCTTTTGGCAGCAAATTTGAACATGCGTGCAAAAACTGCTGACTTCACGTCCGTGCTTTTCTAGAATTTATTGGTCACAAGTTATGTCCATTTGTTGGATTTGATATAAACGAAGTTTAATAATACAGAAAGTGAACGACAGGTGGAGTAAAAATCTCAATCTCATTTATATTCGAATAGTTTAATATATGAACATCCAATTTATCACGAGGAAATACTTGACCGACACGAAAAAACTAACTGTTGTTTGAATTTAGGTAATTCGGAAGCCATCTGTTGTTCAGAATTCAATATCGAGCTAGAAGCTCACCTTTCTTTGTCTTCCATGCAAGTATTCTTCTCCTTTCACTATATCTCGAACTCAACTAAATATTGTACGATTTTAAGGCGCTTGTTATCATTTTCCAAAATCAACCCGATAGTGTTGGAGTTACACCGATTTTACATTTCCAAGTTATTTCCTCAATATATCAAGAAATACTGATACGATAAGACTTCGCTTGGTAATCAATTGTAGAATGCCGACTTTCGCAAAATTTCGTGAGAATCGTACCTTTTGAAAAACAACCTTTTGACAATTTTCTAGAAGCTCAGATTTCGATGAAATCTGACTCAATCCTTCAAATCGATATTCAGCAACAATGAACCAACTCGAGTTTCGTTTTTCAGCCCCGAACGTGCTACTTGTATTGGTTAATTATTTCGGGAGTTATTGTGCTTCCAATCGGCCGCCATTTTGATTTATTTTTGAATCAACTTAGGGCTCGAATACAACTGTGGAAGTATGAATGGGCCAAATCCGTCCGAAATTCGATGAACTATTCTGTTGGCAACTCGAAGGGATTCCTGTTGTTCAGATGATTATAATAATCATCTGCTGTTGTCTACTATGCCGGTATTTTAGTCTTAGAAATTTCCTCAAAATTAAATCTTTCAGAGAACCTTGAATACATTTCCATTAGCACATACTTCCCTATTTTCAATATTTTCGAATTCTTGGAAGAAATAATACTGAAACAAATCGATGTCTGCAATATTCTCCTTCTAACTTATCTTGGTATCAAGCATAGCAAATACTATTTTGAGGTTGCTAGGATAGCAAGATTGAATTGAAGGTCACATCACTTAGAGTCGATGATCAGAATACCAATATTTCTGATCTTGCTTAAAAGCAATATCTTTTTCAATAATTGCTATTTGCGAACAGAATAGGCCTGAATATCTTTTTCCTGGTAGTATTGCTATTTGGAAACAGAATAGGTCACTAGGTTTTTCTTATTACCACCTTAATTGATATGCACTCAATGGCGAATCTATACCCATTCATAGCAAAATTCTTGTTGAATTGGGGGTGACATTACTTAGAGTCGATCATCAGAATACCAATATTTCTGATCTTGCTATGGAAGCAATATCTTTTTCAATAATTGCTAGTTGCAAACAGAATAGGCCTGAATATCTTTTTCCTGGTAGTATTGCTATTTGGAAGCAGAATAGGTCACTAGGTTTTTCTTATAACCACCTTAACTGATATGCACTCAATGGCGAATCTATCGCCATTCATAGCAAAATTCTTGTTGAATTGACAGATCACATTACTTAGAGTCGATGATCAGAATACCAATATTTCTGATCTTGCTATGGAAGCAATATCTTTTTCAATAATTGCTATTTGCGAACAGAATAGGCCTGAATATCTTTTTCCTGGTAGTATTGCTATTTGCAAACAGAATAGGTCACTAGATTTTTCATATTACCACCTTTATTGATATGCACTTAATGGCGAATCTATCGCCATTCATAGCAAAATTCTTGTTGAATTGGAGGTCACATTACTAAGAGTCGATGATCAGAATACCAATATTTCTGATCTTGCTATGGAAGCAATATCTTTTTCAATAATTGCTATTTGCGAACAGAATAGGCCTGAATATCTTTTTCCTGGTAGTATTGCTATTTGGAAGCAGAATAGGTCACTAGGTTTTTCTTATAACCACCTTAACTGATATGCACTCAATGGCGAATCTATCGCCATTCATAGCAAAATTCTTGTTGAATTGACAGATCACATTACTTAGTGTCGATGATCAGAATACCAATATTTCTGATCTTGCTATGGAAGCAATATCTTTTTCAATAATTGCTATTTGCGAACAGAATAGGCCTGAATATCTTTTTCCTGGTAGTATTGCTATTCGGAAACAGAATAGGTCGCTAGGTTTTTCTTATTACCACCTTAATTGATATGTACTCAATGGCGAATCTATCGCCATTTATAGCAAAATTCTTGTTGAATTGGAGGTCACATTACTTAGAGTCGATGATCAGAATAACAATATTTCTGATCTTGCTATGGAAGCAATATCTTTTTCAATAATTGCTATTTGCGAACAGAATAGGCCTGAATATCTTTTTCCTGGTAGTATTGCTATTTGCAAACAGAATAGGTCACTAGGTTTTTCTCATTACCACCTTAATTGATATGCACTCAATGGCGAATCTATCGCCATTCATTGCAAAATTCTTGTTGAATTGGAGGTCACATTACTTAGAGTCGATGATCAGAATACCAATATTTCTGATCTTGCTATGGAAGCAATATCTTTTTCAATAATTGATTGCTATTTGTGAACAGAATAGGCCTGAATATCTTTTTCCTGGTAGTATTGCTATTTGCAAACAGAATAGGTCACTAGATTTTTCATATTACCACCTTAATTGATATGCACTTAATGGCGAATCTATCGCCATTCATAGCAAAATTATTGTTGAATTGGAGGTCACATTACTTAGAGTCGATGATCAGAATACCAATATTTCTGATCTTGCTATGGAAGCAATATCTTTCTCAATGATTGCTATTTGCGAACAGAATAAGCCTGAATATCTTTTTCCTGGTAGTATTGCTATTTGCAAACAGAATAGGTCACTAGGTTTTTCTCATTACCACCTTAATTGATATGCACTCAATGGCGAATCTATCGCCATTCATAGCAAAATTCTTGTTGAATTGGAGGTCACATTACTTAGAATCGATGATCAGAATACCAATATTTCTGATCTTGCTATGGAAGCAATATCTTTTTCAATAATTGCTATTTGCGAACAGAATAGGCCTGAATATCTTTTTCCTGGTAGTATTGCTATTTGCAAACAGAATAGGTCACTAGATTTTTCATATTACTACCTTAATTGATATGCACTTAATGGCGAATCTATCGCCATTCATAGCAAAATTCTTGTTGAATTGGAGGTCACATTACTTAGAGTCGATGATCAGAATACCAATATTTTTGATCTTGCTATGGATCTTTTTCAATAATTGCTATTTGCGAACAGAATAGGCCTGAATATCTTTTTCCTGGTAGTATTGCTATTCGGAAACAGAATAGGTCACTAGGTTTTTCTTATTACCACCTTAATTGATATGCACTCAATGGCGAATCTATCGCCATTCATAGCAAAATTCTTGTTGAATTGGAGGTCTCATTACTTAGAGTCGATGATCAGAATACCAATATTTCTGATCTTGCTATGGAAGCAATATCTTTTTCAATAATTGCTATTTGCAAACAGAATAGGTCACTAGGTTTTTCATATTACCACCTTCATTGATATGCACTCAATGGCGAATCTATCGCCACAATTAATTGATGGCGTTCAGCAGTTGCGTAGCTCAAGAAAAGGTACAAGAATATCGTCGTCTTCTAGTCTGGCTATGACCTAATGAATGAGAACCGACTGTAATTTTTTCTATAATGGGTTGAACCTTTCTGGTTCATTCTCCGCGAATCCAGTTCGAATTATATAACTTTCCGATAACCTGTTCTCTCTCAAAATATCGAATCAGACCATTCCAACAAGAACGACCTTCAGTCACAACAATGCAGAGATGCAATGCTCAGGTTATGTCACGATCCCACTGAGATACAGTGTCTTTTTACGGTACCACAGTGACTGCTGAAAATTTTTTCAAGTGATTATCGTAAAATCTCGATGTGCAATGATGAGCATGGTGGTATTTCTTATCTGGAATGTTTGAATGATTGGCAGCTTCGAGCGGTTTATATTTTGTTAAACTAGATTGTTACACCATCGTGGAGATAGAACGAACTGTTGATTTATATGTCGGTCGAAGTTACTTTTAGATATATAAAGATTTATTGGAACAGTTAGGAAAATAACAAAGTTATTAATGGGAACATATTTTTCAATCATTGTGGTGTGATAAGGATTTATTTTTTAGGAAAATTCGACGACTTCCTGGCCTAAATCGGAGCTCACATGTTATGGTAGACAGTAAATGAAAACATTAGCTTGTTTTTGGAAAACAACGCGTTTTTGCGCGCATGTTCTAGGGAAACAGCGTGCTATCGTTTTGTCCAAATGTCTGTAATTTTGGACGATTGAGCCGAAAATGGTCTCAATCGACTAGGTTGGACTGATGACGAATACGGTGTCAAAATCGATTCTGTCAGGCCGGCCGTCCGTCCGGCCGTAGACATAATAACTGTCGACAGAAGCAAGCTAGCAACTTGAAACTTTCAGGATAGGTTGCGCATCAGAATGCCGCGGTTAAGTTCGTTAATGGGCCAAATCGGTCGAATAGTTTCCGAGTTATAGGCACTTGAAATTTTGAAGTTATTTATTTTTTATTTCAGAAACTACTCGAGCGATTAGATTCAAACATGGCAGTTAGGTGGAGTATAACGATGCGCAACTTTGAGCCACATTTCGTCAGGATCATATTGTCAGTAAATTTAAAACAAATTTTTTTTTCCGGAAACCATTCATCATATCCAAAAAAACTCACTCACACTTTGGGCTTCATATTTCACAGCAGTGTACCAAATTTCAGTTCGATACGGTCGTAAGTTTTGGAGATATCGGGAAAAAATATGTCAAATTTCGAGGTTTTCTTCTCGATATCGTTGATTTTTTCAGTATAACTCGAGAAATACTGATTCAGTCCTGATAAAACTTTACAGCTAGTTTTGAGATGCTGAAAGACAACTTTATGTGAAATTTCGTGATAATCGTGTCATTAGAACAATTTGAAGAAAAAATTTCTATGATTTTCTTATCATATCATCCTCATTAAATTCTGTATGAAACTTCGAACTGTTATTTTTCGATGAAGTACTGGATTTCAATTCGATCTGATCTGTATTTTTGGAAATATTGGAAAAATAAAATTTTTATTGGGTATATCTACGGAATCATTGGGTGGATTTTACCCATTCACGAATTCGGCCTTCGTAATTAAGATCCAAAACTTTTCTACAAATATCGAGTTTCTAAGTTGTTTCTTTCGGAAGTTATTGTGTTTACGCAGTCGGCCGTTAGGCTGACCGTAACCACAATTACTTCCGGAAGAAACGACTTAGAAACTCGATATTTGTAGAGTAGGTTTGGGGCTTAATTACGAAGGTCGAATTCGTGAATGGGTAAATTCCGCCCAATGATTTCGTAGATATACCCATTCAAAATTTTATTTTTCCAATATTTCCAAAAATACAGATTTGATCGAATTGAAATCCTGTAATTTATCAGTAACAAACTTCAAAAAGCATTGCCGTGAAGGCAGCAGCTTTTGCGTGCATGTTCAAATTCGTTGCTGAAGCGGTCATCTACATTGAACATGCGCGCAAAAGTTGCTCCTTCACGGCAGTGCTTTTTGAAATTTGATTATGCTCCAAATATTTCTATTCAACTACATCAGATTCTCAAATTACGTAAACAAGAAAAATGTGATTAAACATCTTACAACGGTTACATAAAGGGACAATCACTCGATTGTGTAGGTGTCTCATTTATATTTGCTGGAGTATTGTGAATGTGACGTCATACATTATTCCATTAATAAATTCTCGTATTGAAGTTTCTCATTCCCTGCTAGAATCATTTCGTTAAATAGATACAGAAGTAATAGAAGTATTAAGAAACGAAAGTGTGTAATTTATTAATAAAGATGTACTATGTACCTCAAAATGAATCAATTTTGTAATTTCCAATAACGTATGGTAAAAAGAGATGGAAATAACAATAATTTTAACGTGAAAGTGGATATAAGGAATGACGTGTTGTACCGTTAGGCACTCCTCACACGTTCAATATTATTGCATCAATTATTTGCTATTTATTATTTCGCCCATATGTCTGTAATTTTCGAATGTCTTTCTGAAATAAGTCTCGAAAGACTAGACTTGCGAAGTCAAATTGAATTATGTCCGGCCGGCCACCTGTTGCCGCGATAACTTCAAAACGGAACAAGCTAGCGACTTGGAACTTTCAAGGGTGAGTAAGGTATGAAAATCCGATGGTTGAGTTTGTTGTTGGGCAAAATCAGTCTGACAGTTATACGCATTTGAAATTTCGAGGTTATTTCTTCAATATCTCCTTATTGGGTGGAGAATTTCTATCCTCAAGCTTATACCAAATTTTGTCAAAATTGCATGGTTAGAATATTGAAAAACAAATTTCAAATATAGTTAGCATCCCGCAATCCGCAAGGGCGTTGTCTGAAAATTTTATTTAATTATTAATAGTTATTTCCCAGCTGAAATAACCTTCATTGAACATTTCGAAACCACAGTTTAAAAAAAAACCGAAAACTATCCAACACATTTTTTGGAATATGGCACAGACATTCACGTTTATATTTAACAACAGTGTAGAGTGAAAGAGTTTATCGGTGTTCTTACAATTTCATAAACGGATTACGCAGGTCACAGCCATGCACAGTTACAAAAAAAAAACGCTGCAAATTTTACACAAGGGTTTATTATTTTCTCAGTTGAATAACCCAATATACCATTGATATCTTAAAAAATATATTATGCATAAATCATTGGTTTCTCACAACACAGAAACCAATTCCATGAAATAATTCATGCGAACATAGAAATCTCAATAAATACACTTGTATAATTGAATAACATTTCCACATGCAGAACGCTAACTGAGTAGCAAAATTTAAAATATTTTGAATGAGAAGAGACGTTCCACAGTCGTTTCACCTCTTCGAAAATCTAACTATTTTCCACAATTATTAAATTTCGTGTCGGTATTCTACAACTGAAAATGAACTTCAAATCAGATAGGGTTTGTCCTTTTTGAGATATTAGGGAAATAACCTGAATATTCAAAATGGTCACGAAATTTTTTTCCAATATCTACACAAATGGATATCGGTCAAAACTGAAATTTGAAACACTGTTTCTAAATGTTGACTCTGAAACCTGTACCAAATTTCATTGAACTTTGATGAATATGTATTCGAAAAAAAAATTTTTGTAAAAAATTCGATTTTTCCACTATACAATTCTCACGAAATTTTGCATTAAATCGAGTGTCTATATTTCACAATTAGTCATGATGTTTCAATCCGAACGCGTTCATTTTTCTTGACACTGAGGAAATAAACTCAATCTTTCAAACTAACACCAATACGTAAAACAAAATTCAAGACTTTTCGCTAATATCAAATGTGTAGATGTGATTTCTACTAGGATTCAACTTTGTTCTGAAAAATATTAATGAAATGAAAAAAACTCAACCTTCCTGTGCAATTGATCTGAAAAAAAATTTTTCCACAGCAGATATCCGATTCACTTGATTCACAAAGTATTCACCACACAAACTAAAAAACTAAAATTATTTTCAATAACATTTCTGTAACAATTAAATATATCGTGAACCTCATCAGGTTGAATTCGAAAGAATAATTCTAGATTATAAATTTCGTTCGTTGTTATCGTTGTCAGATACACTCAACCAAGAGGGTGTCAAATCCAAAAGTCTGTTTAATGTAAAGACGTGAAATTCAAACAAGTAGTTTGCCGACAACCAGATGATGATACATGCGGTATATTTTTGTCTACGCTATACCCCTTGTCTTAGGTCTAGACCCGGCACAGTCCCCATTCAGAACAGGTAGACAGATGATCGGCTCCTAACTTCAGTCTAAGGCTCCAACCCTCAGTATTAGATTCTCGACAATCGACAATTGATGAGATTTGCGGTTTGTTATTGATTTTTTTGCATATTATATCCTCCAATTTGATTTATCATATAAATGTGTTGGAAAGGCTATTATAAATAAGAAAAGATTCGGCACTCTAATGCAGTTTATTTCGAATATAAATGCACCAAAAGGTATCTTTAGCCAAGGAAGAATTTATGAGAACTAACTTCAAACTTGTATAATCTACAGAAATTCCCTCATTCCCAATAATACAAAATGTAAGCATTTCTTCAGGGTCCCTTCGTTTATACACTTATATAATGTAAACATTCTGAATGGGCATTTCTGCTTCGAGTCGACTATATCAATTCGTTATCTAAGAATTTATTAGCTGGGAATGGACCACAAGTAAACCTAACAACTATGATTTAATGCGACTTAATTTTTGAACATTCAGCGGGAACTGAAAAAAACCAAAAAAATGCTCATTATTTTTTATATTCACGCTTATCTCCAACTATCAGTACGAAAGATTTTGGATTTCGATTGAAACCAGTAACGGATATCCACATGTTGACGATAATCGTACTACGCAAACCGAAATTGATGGAAACCTCCGATCAACCGAATTTTTTGGAAATCTGCATTATTTTAAATTACGCTACTTAATTCGCTTTCTGTATGCAAAAGTGTTATTCAGTTATAAAAGAGTATTTATTGAGATTTCAATGTTTCAAATGAATTTTTTCATGGAATTGGTTTTTGTGTTCTGAAAAAACAATGATTTATGAATAAAATAAAAGTTCTATTCAAGAGATGAATGAGCTTCATGAAGAAATTTAATCTTAAATCCCGTAATCCGCAGGGTGATTTCTATAAATAATAATTTGACCCGATTTTCAGTAGTTATGTTTAAGATATTGGAAGAGAAAACCCAAAAATATTTAATCTGAACTACTTACGATTATGAAATTGTCAAGAACATCGATGGGGCATTTGCAAATTGTGTTTATAAAATAATAACGCATCCATTAAAAATTTCTCGATATGTGTTGAAAATTTGGTAATCAATATTTTCATCTACTTTTAGATGTATGACTCTGAATGAAAAGTAAACCGATTATTTCAGTGAATTCCAATCTTAGAACCGAATGCGATGATGTCATTTTCGACATTATTGGAAATTTGCAGCGTTTTTCTTTATAACTCAGGAACCACTTGTCGGAAATCATCCGGATGAAACTTTTTTGGTTTAGTTTTGCAACAGTAATCAACGTTCAGAGTTTCATGAAAATTCGGTGGTAAGTTTTCGAGAAATGATTTTTTTTTTCCCCCAACCCCCCATTTTGAGCCCTTAGGGTACACCGATTCTGCTGAAAAGCTTGGAGGATCAATCCCGACCGACACACGATTTTTCTACCAAGTTTCACTGATTTCGGTTCAGTTCTTTCTGAGAAAAGCCCCGGACAACGGACGGCGGACGGCGGATGGACGGATTTTTTTTTATTAGTTTATTCAAATCTACATACTCCAAAACGTAAACTGTGAAATTTTCAGGGGGGGTTAAAAATTTTTTTTTTTGGTCGATCACTAAGGTTTATTATTTGATTTTATCAAATATAATAATAAACCAAAATAAATATTCACATGAAATACAAGACAACGCTAAACCAGAAGTATATAGGAAATCTTGTTTAGAGTATAGATAAAATCATAAATTGGGTGTATATATGACACAGAGTTAGGTGTTCAACTAAAATAATAAATTAAACATGAATAAAACAACAAATTACAGACACTGCATTGTACAAGGAAGTCAAAATGTATAAAGTCACACTGTATAGGCATGAAGTTATGTTTTCCAAAAAAAAAACTGCTCTACTGAATAAATGTGTTGCTGACTAATATGTCCTTTATTCGTTTTCTAAATTTGATTTTTGGCAAATTCTTAAATGTAATGGGTAGTTTATTGAATAGCGAGATATCGCCATACAATAGAATGTGCGATAACACAGTACTCCGGACTCTTTTGAAATTTTTTGTGTACTGAATTTCGCGTTGGTAAAGAGTGAGAACGAAATTTCAGCTGGATTTGACGGACTGAATGGTTTTGAAGTTATATTCATTTCAGTATTTGAGGTTATTTCCTGAATATCTCAGGAACTACTGATGCTAGGATTGGAACTTAGTAGCAGATTAGAGAATGACGATGGACAAGTTCATTCAGAATTTTGTTAGGATCGTACTGTTAGTAATAAAAAAATATTTTCGAAAACTTTCAGCTCTTTTTTGGATTTTTTTTCTGTAAGAATCTATCAGATTTCAATGAAGTTTGAATCAAACCTTGAGATTCGACATTAATTTCAGGAAATGTAGCGACAAAAATATGGCGAATTTCGTTATTTTTTCCTAAATTACTCAAAAAATACCGCTTTGGTAACGAATTTGGACATACGCGCGAAATCTGCTGACTTCACGTCACTGCTTTTTCAGAATTTTTCTACATTGTGCTGATCGTAAACGATTTGGAGAGTAGATATTTGTAGAGCAGCTTTGGTGATAGGTGATAGAATTTTTTGAAAAGCAGATAATTTAATTCTTGATCTACATTTTTCTTGACATCGACGTGATCATCCCAAAGTCATTCAATTCAAATTTTCATCTGAATCATTCTTTTTGCGACACTATTCTTGTCCCTGCGATCGTCCACTTCCTATATTGATTGGAAATAGAAAGTTCGAAATTGTTGGATACTATTCAGTAGGAATTCCACGCTTCTCTATATCGTTTTACAGCTATTTGTCTATTTTGCAATATAAATACCAAGTTGGATAACCCCCATGTCCATTCAGCCTACTTTTGTTTTCACCAACGATAGTCGGTCATTTTGAAACTTCCAATGAAATAACCGCATACAATTTTGTGTTCATTTTTTAAACAGTACTTCATTCTTGAAGAAGTAAAAACATCCACAGTGATATTCAACAAAGGAAATTGAAAAAGTCTTGAAATAACTGAACGAGCGCGCCATATCTTGAGACGTCGCATCATGTTGTTTTAGTTGTTAGGAAATGCTGTTATTGGACCTATTAGTAAAAAAATTTCATCATTTTCATGTTTCATTGAAACTCTTGCTATATCATTTTCTACTCTCTATTTTAAGTTTTCTTGTTTCGATCTCATCGCATCGATAATTTCTGGAATATTGAGGAAAAATCCTCAATATCTTGAACATTGGAACCGAGTCTACTTGATAAAGGTTATACAGAGTGTAACAGCCAAATGGAATAAATTCGATAACGAATAAATGAGGGGGTGTTGGGAAAAACGCTCGGACACGTCGATTTGTAATTTTAAATGCGCATAGTTTTCAAGAAAATAAAATTATATAGGGTGTTCCATGCGACCGTGGCCAATACCAACTTTCTTATTTCAAGCGTAACCCCCTGTATATTATTTATTTTTTGGATTCTTCAGAAAATTCTAGACATAATTCATGTACAATGTCCTATACCTATCTTCAACTTTTTTGGAAATATTAAGTGTTTTCAGAAATGTTGAGTAACGTTAGAAGACAATTCTACTCCAGATTAGCATGTTGCCAAGACGTTCGCGGCGAGCATTTTGAACATTTCCTTCATCGACATTAAAGTTTTTTTTTGTTTTTTTTTTAATTATAAAGAAATAATCAGTATTACTTATTAGGATTTAAGTGTAATGTACCGAATTTGTGAAATGAAATAATTTTCATTTAAAACGTTGATTTTTGCACTAAATCTGAAAACACTTAATATTTCCGAAATAGTTAAAGATAGGTATAGGACATTGTGCATGAATTGTGTCTAGAATTCTCTGAAGAATCCAAAAAATAAATAATATACAGGGGGTTGCATTTGAAATAAGACAGTTGGTATTGGCCACGGTCACATGGAACACCCTATATAATATTATTTTCTTGAAAAATATGCGCATTTAAAATTACAAATTGACGTGTCCGAGCGTTTTTTCCAAAACGCCCTCATTTATTCGTTGTCGAATTTATTCCATTTGGCTGTTACACTCTGTATAATACAATCATTAAAACATACAGATTTTACTGTTTCAAATAGACTGGTCTCAATTTAATGTTTGAGATGAAACAGATAGTTTATAGAGTCAACTGTAATATGATTTTTAAAGTTTTAAGGATTTTTGAAAGTGTTGTTTACTACATTTCATTCATCAAAGGAAGAAGATGGTTTGAAACTTCTTGTCGAAATTGTTCTCTATGCACAAATATTCGTATTTGACAGGCTTGCCAGGCCTTCTTAGTCCGTTTGTAATCAGGCGTTAGTGAATGCACGTGGTAAGATTTCGATATATAATTTAGAATATAAGCTGCCTAGGATAGATGAAACAGAAACACTGTGGCTAGTGTTTAGTGTACCGAATTTCAATTCGATACGGTCATTATTTTCGCAGCTATTGGGAGGAAATAATAAATATCAAATTTCTTGGTTCTTTTCTCGATATTGTTTTTTCTCCGGAATGCTGTTACACAACTTTGTGTAAAATTTCGTGGTGATCGTGTCATTTGAACATTTTCAAAAAATAAAACTTAGAAAAGCACTGACGTGAAGTCAGCAGCTTTTACGCGCAAGCGGTCATCTTTTCACGCAGAAGCTGCTGACTCCACGTCAGTACATTTCTAGGTTTATTTTTCGGATTTTTGGGTTGATATCAGAGAGAACATAGTTTCAAGAGTTGCTACGTTGGAACAAATAGGTATTTTACTTTCCAGAGTTGTCGGAAGTCCCGAAATCATGATGAATTTGCCGAAAATCCGTTTCATCTTACTTCTTGACCGCTTGAATCTTCTTCAATACGATAATCCTGAATGCTAGGATAAACATAGTTCGAATTAAGTAATGATGTTATAGGAAAGTGAGTGAAATGAATAACAGCACGGGAGATTAAACAACAGATCTGAACAATTTCTCGGCATTGACAGTGAAAGCATCGTTGCTGTACTAGAAAGGTCACTCGCCGTTCAGGGCCGGACTCTAAAACGGACTTGAAGTTTGTGACAGACTAGCGGTTTGAAATTCTCAGGTTGGGCTTAGAGTCTGAATGTCTAAATCGACCAAACGGTTTCAGAGTTTGTTTCAAGAATTTTCCTGTTTTTTGTTGGAAAAAATCGTTTTTCAGAGACTTTTCAGATTACGATAAGATTTGGAAGATACTCTGAAGTCACTATCCAATAGCATTATTCCAAATTTCGATTCGATCCGATATTTATTTTCAAGGATGTTGGATAAAATATGTCAAATGTGGTCGGTTGGAAATTTTGAATCATTTCTTCAATATTTTGAGAAATACTAGCAAAATATTGTTAAATTTCGTGGGATTAGTATCGGAAAAAATTCTTTAAAAATTGTTTCACAAATTTTTTGGGAAATCTTCATCATATTCGGCAGAAAACTTGTAGTCAAAATTTAACAATAATCTCGAATTTCACTTCGATACGATATTCATTCTCACGAATGGCATGATCACTTGAAATTTTTCGATAATTTCTTCAATATCTCCAAAAGGCCTGAAGCTACCAAAATTAAACTTAAACTAAAGATATTAAGTTTCGTGTTTATTTCCTCGATATTATTGTTATTTCCGACATAACCTAAAAATAATGTTCCAACCATGATGTGATTTATAAAATGCTGAATTTCTTGATGATAGTTCCATTAGTTGCATTTTTTGTGATTTTTCATGAGGGCCACGAAATTGACACATATTAGATATAAACATTTTATGAAATCCTTACCTTTGACAACAGATCAACCATAAGAATAGAAACCGAATCAAACAATGAACGAATGACAACATTATAAACACAAATTGAAAGATTGTTCTTTTTGTGGTGGTGTTGACGTGCGAATTTATCAAAAAAAAAATACTGAAGGTAATTTTCTGGCAAACAGAGGTCAACTTTTTCTCAGCAAGTACCAACTTCGGATAGGACCACATACTAATAAATAACTATTATCTTAAGATCAACAATGACATTTTGATCCCACACGCTACGTGACGCATTTTTCTTTCTCACTTTTATATTTAAACAATGAAAATATCTGTTTTTAGGATAATTATTATAGCTATAAATTTAATCAATGAATGGAAATTATGTACGATTTTGTGAGAAAAAATATTCCTACTCCTTATATTGTTGCTTTTTGTACAATTGGGTTTTCCTTGTTAATGAGTATGCAGAAAATTTTATTGTATAATTTTTGTATAAATTCGCAAATCTCATATTCATTTGGAGTACACAGTTCACCCGTTAAAGCTGTGGTATATTCCACGTTTTTGAAATATTCTCACAACGTCATGGTGAGTTCTTTTATTTTCATTTGTTTTTGAACAACGTATAAACTGAATGGATTATATGAATTATTTCAGTCCAGAAAACAATAATTTTTATTTAATATACGAAAACAAAATTCAAATGTTGATGCCACTTTATAGACAGATTCTAATTCGAAATTTTCTGTTTTTCTCAAGATTTTCATATCTTCATTCGAAGCTACTGACAATTTACTTCCGGAAGAAACAACCTAGAGTCACGATATCTATGAGGTAAATTCAGAGCTCGAATATACTGAGGTCAAAGTTATGAATGGGTAAAGTCCACCCAATGATTCCGAAGAAATACCCATTCAAAATTTCATTTTTGCGCGCATGTTCTAGGGGAACAGCGTGCTATCGTTTTGTCCAAATGTCTGTAATTTTGGATGATTGACCCGAAAATGGTCTCAATCGACTAGGTTGGACTCACTGATGACGAATCCGGTTTCAAAATCGATTCTGTCCGGCCGTAGACACGGTAACTCTCGACAGAAGCAAGCTAGCAACTTTAAACTTTCAGGATAGGTTGCGCATCAGAATGCCGCGGTTAAGTTCGTTAATGGGCCAAATCGGTCGAATAGTTTCGGAGTTATAGGCACTCGAAGTTTTGAAGTTATTTATTTTTAATTTCAGAAACTACTTGAGCGATTGGATTCAAACTTGGCAGTTAGGTGGAGTATAACGACGCGCAACTTTGAGCCAAATTTCGTCAGGATCATGTTGTCAGTAAATTCAAGAAAAAATGTTTTTTTCGAAATTTTTTTCTAAAAGATTTTTTTTTTCGGAAACCATTCATCATATCCGAAAAAAATTCCACTCACACTTTGAGCTTTATATTTCACAGCAGTGTTCCAAATTTCATTTCGATACGATCATAAGTTTTGTAGATATAGGGAAAAAATATGTCAAATTTCGAGGTTTTCTTCTCGATATCGTTGATTTTTTCGGTATAACTCGAGAAATACTGATTCAGTCCTGATAAAACTTCACAGCTAGTTTTGAGATGTTGAAAGACAACTTTTTGCGAAATTTTGTGAATATCGTGTTATTAGAACAATTTGAAAAAAAAAATTTCTATGATTTTCTTATCATATCATCCTCATTAAATTCTGTATGAAACTTCGAACTGTCATTTTTCGATGATGTACTGGATTTCAATTCGATCTGATCTGTATTTTTGGAAATATTGAAAAAATAAAATTTTGATTGGGTATATCTACGGAATCATTGGGTGGATCTTACCCATTCACGAATTCGGCCTTCGTAATTAAGGTCCAAACCAATTTCAAAAAGCACTGCCGTGAAGGCAGCAGCTTTTGCGTGCATGTTCAAATTCGTTACTGAAGCGGTCATCTACATTGAACATGCGCGCGAAAGTTGCTGCCTTCACGGCAGTGCTTTTTGAAATTTTTCTAATATTTGTTAGGATCATACAATCAGTCAGTCAATTTTGAAAAAAAATTTTTCTCAAAATTTTTTTCGAGAAAAAATTATTTCGCGAACTCGTCATCACATTCGAAAAAAATTTAGCGCATACTGCGAGCTCCATATTTCACAGCAGTGTATCAAATTTTAATTCGATATCGAAGCCGTAAATACGGCTATTAGTTTTGGAGATATTGGGGAAAAATATGTGAAATTTTGTGGCTTTCTTCTCGATATCGTTGTTTTTTTCGGTATAACTCAAGAAATACAGATTCAATCATTATGAAACTTCGCAGCTAGTTTGAAGATGCTGATATACAACTTTGTGCAAAATTCGTGATGATCGTGTCACTAGAACAATTTTCTCAATATTTCCAAAAATACAGATTATATCGAATTGAAATCAAGCACTGCCGTGAAGGCGGCAGCTTTCGCGCGCATATTCGAAAGCGGTCATCTCCATTGAACATGCGCGAAAAAGCTGCTGCCTTCACGGCAGTGCTTTTCTAGATTGTTTCTAACAACTAACTACGAAGTTTCAAGTGCGTGAATGATTCACCTTGGACGTTTATTTAATTCACATATTCTTATCATTTTCTTCGAGCTTAGCCATCTGTAAAGAAGAACCAATATTCCTTCTTCCATTGTTAACGTTATGGGAAGAAAACCAGTGAAGTATACCGGGTGATTCCGGAGGAGACCGTCAGATTTTGGGATAAGTTTACACTAGTCAAGACAGTCTCGAAAAACTGTTTGGTTTATGGTTGGGAGTTTCTGTTGAGAATATACAGGGTGATTTGTCCGACTCCACCGATTTTACTTTTATTGATAACTTTGGGATGGCTTATTCGATTTCGATGAAATTTTCAGCGTAGTACAACAGTGTTGAACACATTCATTGATCTCAAATTTTTCAAAATAAGCGGTTGTTATTGTGATATATCCAGATTAATTTTGCAGGTTGAAAAAACACCCTGTACATAGCGTTTCCTAAACTACGCTATCTGTTTACGATTGTACTATAATAAGTCATTATTTGAGGGTTTCAAATTTTTTTGGCACAATTCTAGTTTTCCGAGAAAATTTTTTCAAAAAATGATAATGTCGAAATTTCGCTCCAATCGATTCTACTTTTATTGATAACTTTGGTATGGCTCATCCAATTTTGATGAAATTTGCAGTGCAGAACAATCTGAATGAGTACATTGAATAATCGCAACAACCCCTCAAAATACAGTGTTGTAATTGTGATTATTTTAGAGTTTCAGATTAATTGTGCAGTTGGAAAAAAACACCCTGTACATTGCTTTTCCAGAACTTTCTTATTCCTTGCAGATTCTACAATAATATGTCATCACCCAGAGGTTCTTGATTTCTTTGGCACACCTCCGGTTTTCCTAGAAAACATCTTTGAAGAAGAGCATTATCGAAATTTGGCTCACGAGCAGTGAGAGTATTCCGCACTAGGAAGGAAAGCTGTATTGTCCAAGGATGCAGAGTTGTTCGTCACTCCAAAAAATATTCTTTTCAAATTCTAAATATATTCTGAATTGAATGATTTCATACAAAATATAAGCAATTAAATATGAATTTGGAATTTGAAAAGAATATTTTAGAACTTAAGAACTGCTTTGCATCCTTGGACAATACAGCTTTCCTACCTAGTGCGGAATACTCTCACTGCTTGTGAGCCAAATTTCGATCATGCTCTTCTTCAAAAATGTTTTCTAAGAAAACCGGAGGTGTGCCAAAGAAATCAAAAACCTCTGGGTGATGACATATTATTGTAGAATCTGCAAGGAATAAGAAAGTTTTGGAAAAGCAATGTACAGGGTGTTTTTTCTTCAACTGCACAATTAATCTGAAATTCTAAAATTATCACAATTACAACACCGTATTTTGAGAGATTGTTGCGATTATTCAATGCACTCATAAAGATTGTTCTACACTGCAAATTTCATCAAAATTGGATGAGCCATACCAAAGTTATCAATAAAAGTAGAATCGATTGGAGCGAAATTTCGACATTATAATTTTTTGAAGAAATTTTGTCGGAAAACTAGAATTGTGCCAAAAAAATTAGAAACCCTCAAATAATGACTTATTATAGTACAATCGTAAACAGATAGCGTAGTTTAGGAAACGCTATATACAGGGTGTTTTTTCAACCTGCACAATTAATCTGGATTTATCACAATAACAAACGCTTATTTTGAAAAAAAATTTAAAATTAATGAATGTGTTCAACACTATTGTACTACGCTGAAAATTTCATCGAAATCGAATTCGCCATACCAAAGCTATCAATAAAAGTAAAATCGGTCGAATCGGACAAATCACCCTGTATATTCTCAACAGAGACCCCCAACAAAAAACCAAACAGTGTTCCGAGACTGTCTTGACTAGTGTAAACTTATCCCAAAATCTGACGGTCTCCTCCGGAATCACCCTGTATATTTGAATAATGATTGATAAAATTAAGAAGTACTTCAGTAATGAGAATCAATCACAATGAAGACGGTTCAGTTAACTTTTCATGTTCGAGTTCGTTAAAGCATAAACACAGTTAGATTTTACACTATTGATTCATCATAATCAACCTGTTGGGATAATATCTTTCTCCTTGGGAGAATTGCAATTTTGTATTTATTAATAAGAAAGACCGAATGGAAACCAGTGTTTCGTAATAGAGCCTTGAAATTGAAAGTGTAATGGCTCTAATAAGAGGATGGAGGTTTCAGCAATAGTATGGGTTTAATAGATGTTCATGAATACTTAATCGCAAAATTTTAACACGACTCGTTGCAGCTAATTTCTTTCTCAACTCGATGTTTAAATTAGTTCCTGTAAATTATTCTCGGATTTCTGAACAATGACACTGATGTTAACACGATATATGTTAAACAAAAATAATTGGGCGCTTGCTAATTGGAGACATCGACTTTATTATACCATGAGAACTTTTCATGTTACCCTTGTACGGGTGTGCCAAATCAGGTACTTCGCAAAGGAAATTTCATATTAACGTTTTTATTGAAACAAAAAAATAACGAAGTTTTCTCTTTATCAAGAAGTGTAATAATATGTTTCCCTTTTTCGTACCGTTCTGGTACTGGAAGTTCTATGTAGTACAGGCTATTTATATTATGGTATCCTGTGGAAAAATTTTCAGGTTTTCACTACCAATATCTGATAATGAACTATCCGAAATTAAATGAACATTATTAATTATTTATTGTACAAGGTGGGCAAAATTCGTTGTCTACTGAAGGGATCTCGAGAACTATAGCAGCTAGAAGATAACCGATAACACATTCTCGAGCTCTTTTTTCCTGGCTAATCCGAATCTGAAAACAGATCCAGCTTATCGTTCATAGAACTTGAGTTATGAGCGAATATTGAGAAATTGTCATTTTCAATAATGCTGAATAACTTGCTTGTTTGAACTCGTAGTCGGAATCTGCTGATACGTAACATAATCACAAGGACGAATATCCGTCGATAAATCAACAAATATTCCCCCTTGGTCAGAGCTAATCATCCAATCAACCAAACCACCTACACCGAAGAAGCGGATCCAAGTAGAATGACTACAGCTGTTTCACAATTGTTATTGATCGTCAGGTCAACTTAACTTGGAAAGATCGCAGAGAGTTCTCTCGATACTTGTTACCTTTCGAAGGTGAGACTCGCAAGATGCTCCTGGCAGATGGCGCGCTGTATGTTGTATACTACAGCGGTCCTTCTGAAAGGTAACAAGTATCGAGAGAACTCTCTGCGATCTTTCCAAGTTAAGTTGACCTGACGATCAATAACAATTGTGAAACAGCTGTAGTCATTCTACTTGGATCCACTTCTTCGGTGTAGGTGGTTTGGTTGATTGGATGATTAGCTCTGACCAAGGGGGAATATTTGTTGATTTATCGACGGATATTCGTCCTTGTGATTATGTTACATATTAATGCTGGAGCTCTGTTCTTCTCCGAGAAACCAATTCCAATCTGCTGATACATTCTACAGGCACTTTTTTAGGAGTAGTTCAAATATAATATGACTGAATCTTTCAGTCCAGCCATTTTCGAGAAATGAGAAGGATTTCGGATTTTTAAATGTAAACTATAGTCAAAAGATCTCCTATCTTGCTACAAAACTTTTGCTGCTTTCAAAAATGTATCATATGTCGCTATTCACATGAATATTACATGAGAAAATATTCATTACTTTTTTCCTGCTTTTCTATTCACTGTTGAATTATGAGTAGGCTGACGTTACCATAGCGACGATTCAATATGCATTAACTTTGTGTGAACTTGCGCCTCTATGATTGGAATCAGCGATTGCTGAATAAATATTTCTATCGTTAATTTGTCATAGTTCTTAAGATCAGCAATATTTCGGGTCATTAGGGATAATAAACAGATTTTCAATTGCTAATCTTAAGAACTATGACAAATTAACCATAGAAATATTTATTCAGCAATCGCTGATTCCAATCATACAGGCGCAAGTTCACACAAAGATAATGCATATTCAATCGTCGCTATGGCAACGTCAGCCTACTCATAATTCAACAGTGAAAAGAAAAGCAGGAAAAAAGTATTGACAATTTTCTCGTGTAATATTCATGTAAATAGCGACATATGATACATTTTCGAAATCAGCAAAAATTTTGTAGCAAGATAAGAGATCTTTCGACTATAGTTTACATTTGAAAAATCCAAAATCTTTCTCATTTCTCGAAAATGGCTGGATTGAAAGATTCAGTCATATTATATTTGAATTACTCCTAAAAAGGTGCCTGTAGAATGTATCAACAGATTTCGAATACGAGTTCAAACAAGCGAGTAATTCATTATATTCAATAATTGAAAATGATAATTTCTCAATTTTCGCTCATAACTCTAGTTCTATGAACGATAAGCTGGATCTGTTTTCAGATTCGGATTAGGAAAAAAGAGCCCGAGAATGTGTTATCAGTTTTCTTCTAGCTGCTATAGTTCTCGAGATCCCTTCAGTAGACAACGAATTTTACCCACCCTGTACATAGATGGATAGAATACGCCCTATGATTTCGTAGATATTTTTGTCTTTTGCGAATCCAGTGTCGACATCGATTCTGTCTGGCCGGCTGGCCGAATGTCCGTCTGTAGGCACGATTACGGGCTTACGGCGAATCCTATCGACTTGAAAATTTTAGGGTTGATTGCATTTCGAAATGCGAAGGTTAAGTTCGTTAATGGGTAAAATCGGTCGAATGGTTTCGGAGTTATAGCTATTTGAAATTTTAAGGTTATTTTCCTGATATTTCGAGAACTACTGAAGCCATTGAACTGAAACTTTGCCATTAGTTGGAACATAAGTACTCGCAATTTCTCGCAAGTTTTTGTTGAGATCGTGTTGTCAGTAAATTAAAAAAAAAATTTTTTTTCAGAAACGCTTTGAGCGCCATATTTCGCAGTAGTGTACCAAATTTCAGGTATATACGAAAATAATTTTTGGAGATATCGTGAAAAAATATGTCAAGTTCCCTTTTTTTTTCTCTAGATATTCTTGTGTTTTCCAGAATTACTCAAAAAATACGGATTCAATCATGATGAAACGTGGCAGCTAATTTGAAAATGCTGATGGACAACTTTGTGCATATTTTCGTGATGATCGTGTCATTAGAATTTGCAAAAACATCAAAATTTTTCTCATATATTCAATATTCTATGATCTTCTTACCATACTATTCTCATGAAATTCTGTATGAACCTTCGAACTTTCATATTTCGGTAAGCTTCTGGATTTCAATTCGATCTGATCTGTATTTTTGGAAATATTGGGAAAATAAAATTTTGAATGGGTGTATTTGCGGAACCATTGGGTGGATTTTACCCATTCACGAATTTGACCTTAATTGTTAAGCCCCAAACCTACTCTACAAATTCCGAAATTCCAAGACGTTTCTTCCGGAAGTTATTGTGTTCACGGTCGGCCGTTACGTTTCGATCACTTGTCCAACTCTCCAACCACTGAGCTATCGACACATTTTATTTTCCAAATATTGCCAATCGCCAAACCTTTCCATAGTAGAAAGTAATGCTGCGTTTGGCGGGGTCAATACGTGAAAAGGTGAACGAATTTGAACAATCCGGTAGAAGCTTCTGTAATTGTTGATATTTGTGCCCATTCCCCCAGAAGATATATTCTTGTGCGAGTTTGGTGTATTCCGTGCAGGATTTGTTATTGTTTCTTTACGCCACATCAGGAACAGCACTGTTAATTGTCTATCCAATCGAGAAATTTCGAATGGTCCTTTGATAACAAAAAAATTTCCGGGCCGTCATCGAGGTTGAACCCCCGACCATACGGTCAAGGACCGCTGCCAAAATGACTCTATTGGCCATTTGATGTGATGTGATTAATTTCGTGTTTACTAAGCATATTTTTGTTTCAGGCTGAATACCAGGCGGCCGATCTGATAATGATGACCCTCATACGAAGTCTCGCCATCCTATTTGGCTACTACCAGTTCAATCGATTACGAAAATTGGATAACAAATACATTTTGGGTGAGTGAGTACGATGCCAAGGAATGTTCAAAATATGTATGTAATCGTTCATCGAAAGTAAGGCAGCGCGAATAAAACTAGTATCAATCTGAAACTTATAATGAGTGAAAGTGACTCTGGCTCATATAAGCATCTTATAACTCCGCAACCGTAACTGTGAATAATATATTATGTATTTTTGCTTGCTGAAAGTAAAAGGAATTTCAAATATCCACATTGAACAGAAAAGATGATCTTGATCCTTGCATCTACAAGCTATGCATCAGTGAAAAATATAATGAAAGTTTTAGAGGTTGTATTTAGTTATTTAACAAGCGAGACGATGTAGAAGTAAACAAACAAGGATTTCTTGGGCTTTTTATGGGCACAGCGCTTCAACGTTTCGTCACAATGTCTGTATTTTTCGAATTTCTAGCCGAAAGTGATCTTAAAAGATTCGGTTGAACACCCTGAAGAAGAATCCGTGATTAAATTCAATTCTGTCCGTCCGTCCGTATGTGCTGTAACTTGACGTTGGTTCTTCGCTCTACAATATGTTCAGAACGAAATCTGATCAAAGCATATTTCCTATTGTCTTTAATTCTCTAAAAATGACTCAGTTACATTCAAAGCATCATGAATAATTCATTATGGAACAATATTGTACTTTTTGATCATTTCTTTTGTTTCAAGAAGTTCTACCTAATGATCAAATAAGAGTTCGTATTCTTCATATGAAAATTTGAATAATAATGGAAATAAAACCTTTAAACACTACGATATTTCGTGTTGCAATGTTTTGAAGGAAGTGGACCAAAATTTATTAAGTTATTGTCTGAAATATGATGGGAAAATTGCTTGATTGAAAAAACTACATGTTTTGTAAATGTTTCATACCTCATCGGAATAATCTTCATTTTATTCTCAATACTTATGATTTTAAGGAAAATAACTAATAATGTACAAACCCCATGTTCGTTTGACAATTTTTCAAAATATGATGTGATTTCAACCAAGTTTTCCTTCATTTCTTCCTCGTATGATCTGCTGTTAATCGACCTATATACTTTTCAGGAATTTCTGAAATACATTCAGTTAACAGCTTCTTCTCAGTATTGATTATATGATCTATATTATCCATCTTCACCTTCTAACAAAACGCTACAGCCATTACACCGACCTGTCTCTGTCTGTGGCCAAAACACAGACATAATATAACTACTGCACTGTCTGTAGTCTGTGCTATAGACATTTAATTTCAAAATGTTTTCCTATGTCTATGGCTATAACAGACATAGAATGATATTCTATATGAAGTGAGCTACATGTATGAAGTTAGCTCTGAGTGATGCCAAAATGTTATCCTACGTCTATGGCTGTAACACACATAGAATGATATTTTATATGCAGTAAGCTACATGTATGAAGTTAGCTTCGAATGATCTAATGAAAAATAGTTGCATTTGCTGATGCTGAAGACTTTGGACTTCTCGTTTTGAAAAAAGGGAGGAGAAACAAATTGATTGATCAAAAGACAAGAATCATGGTTCTGGTTCGAAATGTTGGAACTAAAATGATTCCTCTATTACGAATAAATGTTAATATTGTGGATAAATGGAGTTCTATGGCCTACATATCAGCGATGACATGTCATAGAATTGAGACGTAAACGAAACAAACAAATTAGCGTAAACCTATGATGAAAAAATGCACTAATTTCGAATTGAGATGAAATTTTTTTACACCAAAGTGAAGAGGAAGTATTCACGAATTAAGTGGTAATATTATATTCTATAATCTCTCGAAATTAACTCATTGAATAAATCAATATAAAATACATCAAGCAGCAATTGCGATTGCTTCAGTTAATTGCGTTAAAAATGATATGCAATACTTAACTCATTCTTCAACAGAAATCATGATTGCTAATTATTTCTCATTGGAAATCATGCTGACCACCTGTAGATGTAGATAACATCTGTAGTAATTTAATTGAAATGTTGAATGAATATGAAATGGTCAACGATGGTAGATAGACGTTTACGAGGATAACTACTAGACATTTTTCGTTGTGAGTCATCGTCATTTTCTCCTCACGTTAATGTTATTGTACAGGCGGTTCCTGAATTGGAGGTACAAATGAAGGCGGGAGATTCCTTGAGTAATTTTACAGAAAAACTCCCATAAATATGGGAATGCAGACATTTCGTTTTCGAGATACAGAATGTTAAACTGTGAATTTTGTTCAAGATTTTTTCTCATTCAATCCGGCCGTCCTTAAGCACGATTACGGGCGTACGGAGGATCCTATCGACCTGAAACTTACAGGGTAGGTTGAATTTCAAAATGCGACGGTTAAGTTTGTTAAAGGGCGAAATCGGTCAAGAACTTTGGGAGTAAGAGACCTTTGAACTTTGATTACGAATATTTCTCCTGGGAATCCAACTTGATCGTTCATTTCTATCTTGCTTTTCCAACCCGCTTCACAAGAAGCGAGTCTCCAGGTTATTTCTTTCGAGAGTAATTATGTTTAGGATCGTCCGTGTGTGAATTGTAAACGTAATAACTCGATATTTTTAGCGCAGGTTTAGAGCTTAGTTACGAAGGTCAGATTCGTGAATGGGTGAAATCCGATCGATGATTCCGCAAATATACCCGTTAGAAATTTTATTTTATTATTTGTTCCAAAAATTCAGTTTCGACCGAATAGAAACCTATTACTTGGTCGAAGGGTCATGGTAATGGAGTAAAGCTGCGCTGGGCTTGGTCCCTACGTGAATGGGTGACCGCTTTGGCAACGCGGTGAAAGCTCCTGACTTCGCGTCTGTGAAATTTTAAAATCGTTCATCTGTGTCGGTACCTATCAGTAATTTAAACGTAATTGTGAATTATGATTCTAATTCACAATCGTTGGTTGCCGTCGTGACTTTGCATTCTTGGATGAACGCTCAAGTGACTCCGGCACCTTGAACTTCTGCGGATTTGTTTGTTCTTCGCATGCAACAGTTTTGACCCTAATTGGGTCTCACGTTCGATGTGATTCATCCAGGTGTCAACAGCGAATGCCACCCCCTATGAAATTTCGAAGAAAATCATTGTTTATTCGAGAAATGCAGGTCCACCCAAGATTTCGCATATTCGAAATGTTATTTTTCCAATATTTCCAAAAACACACATTAGATAGAATTGAAATCCAGTACTTTATCGAAAGACTACTGTTCGAATGTTCATGCAGATATTATGTGCTGTTCTAGGTTTTTTCTGCTTGAATTTCAATAAAATTTTCTGAAAATTTTATCGTTTCATTCTTGATGTCAGACTGCCACAGCTAAAGAAAATAAAGATGGCGAAGCTATTTTTCTGTGTTTAACAGTTCTAATTCCACAGAGAATATGATATGATATTCAGTACTCGGAAGTTTTCAATAACTGCAATTGAGAACTATTTCGAGTTTCCTTCAGATTTCCAGTTAACTGAATTCCATTTTCCAGGTATAACAGGACTCTTTACAGTATTTTCCAGCTTTCTATTCACCTCAGCTGCCATCAATCTATTAGGAATTGATGTTAGCGATATGAAGTAAATATAAAATCGATCGCAATATTAAGAATACTACAAAATAAATGTTTCAGGGATGCAATATTCTTCTTCCTTCTTCTTATTGATTTCCCGAAAGCCGTTATGCTGGCTCGCTTAGCTTTAAATGCTTCCAATCAAGAAGAAGTTAAGACGAACATTGCAAGAGGAATGTCTGTAGTTGGACCCACCTTAACATTGGATGCAATTGTGGAAACACTCGTTATAGGAATGGGAACTTTATCAGGTGAGAATCATTTCTTGATAGTTTTCCAAAGCTTCAACGTAATCTAAAGACTGGCCCAACGATACATATGAAAGCATAATATCAGTGAAGACACAAGATTTGAAGCGAAATAGACTGAACCAATTAAACACATAAAAATAATACAATAATTTCAGAAGATTGAACTCTCTCATTCCTTCAGAAAATTATGTTCCTGGAGATATGATGAACCACAACATTGATGAATTCTAGAAAAGCACTGACATAAATCCAGCAAATCAGTTTTTTTCGAGTTATTTAGATATGACGATACCGAGGAAAAAACGCGGCATTTGACATTTTTTTCCTCCAATATCTCCAGTAGTTTATATCGGATTGAACTGAACTTAAGCGCATTGATTTAAAATATTTATTCGAAAGGCTATGCAGAATTTCAACGAAATCTAATGAACGATTCCTGAAAAAAAAAGTTTTCAGCAAAAATTTTGAAAATTCTCGAATTTTTTTGTATTTACCAATTGTGATCACAATAAAGATATTCAAGCAGTTGCGTGTCCGTATTATACAACCTATCGCCAATTTTCAATTCGATATCTCAAGTTGTTCCTGAGATACTGAGGAATTAAAATTAATAATTCACATGAGTATAACTCCCAAACCGTTTGGAGGATTTTTGGACACTAACAAACCTAACAGTCGCATTTTTATACGCAACCTACCCTGAAAGTTTCGATATTATCGTGCATACGGACGGCCGGCCGGAATGAATCGATTTTCACATCTGATTCGGAAAGAAATTCGAAAATTACAGACTGAACCATATTGACATTGTTGTTTAAATCAGTGATTTCACACCAGAGCTTCATAAGGTTTAGGCTATCAGTGAACTCCAGCCTCAGATCCACCTTTTCGGATAGACGACTCGGGATTGTAATGCAAAACCCCTAGAAAAGCACACACACACGCGTCATTTTATAGATTTGCAAAATAGTGCAGGGGCAGGTATTGATTGTTTGTCGTGTCGATTTTGGGCAACTTTTCAGAAATACTCGGAATTGTCGAAAGTTTACCGCCTTTAGTAAATTTTTTAGATCTGTCTTTCAACTTTCCCACAAGAAAATCAAATGTCTGTAATTCAGAGTCTATATCTGACCCCTTCATCAGATAATAATAAAAAAATAATTCTGCAAATTAGAATCATTTTCTTTCAATAATTTCGTATTTCAAGACTTTTCTCCTTGTTGTCTATTGAACGAGTCAGATATATACTCTGAAACGTCACAGTTGAATCTGTTGATCGTTTGCATTGTTTCAGTATCTTTCATTCATCTTAAGTAATAATTTTCATAAGTGGATAGTGGAAACTCAGGGATAACCTAAAAAATAATAGACATTCAGAAACTTATGCTTGTTGGGCTTGTTCTACGATTGCGCTCCGAAGAACGTCATAATGAAAAATTTCGATTCTAAGCACGAATGTTGATATCTTTTTTACTTCTCCTTTTTGTAGGTGTTCACCGCTTGGAACGATTGTCCTACTTTGCCTGCATATCAGTTTTAGTGAATTATGTTATTTTTATGACCTTTTACCCAGCTTGCCTGTCGCTTATACTAGAGGTTAGTTCAGAGCTCGAGCATACATAAGAGTTATTGTTAATTTTCCTCAATTGTTTAGTATTTCCAGTTGTCGCGCAACACAAGTTCTTATGCTAGGAGAGGATCAGCACTGATTGCCAGGATTCTGAAAGAAGAGGATCACAGATTCAATCCCGTTGTCCAGAGGGTCAAGTTCATTATGACTGCAGGTCTGATGATGGTACATGTACACAGGTGAATATGAACTCTTGTTAAATCAACGCAAATATGGGGGGTTTCACCTCACTTTCTCTAAGTATCAGTGTTTTGAATCAACGGCTAAACAAACTTCGCAACATTAAACAAGCTCAATTTGGATTTGATGGGTGGCCAAAGAGACAAGCTATACGAAAAGTATCAAATTTTAGGATGTCTTTTCCGGTAGAAAAATAAACATTTTGGAAACTAGTTCGAGCTCGTCAATTCTGCTTTGTTAAATGGCAAACAGATGGTTCTAAAACTACAATAGGGGCCGGCATTGGAGTATACGGGGCAAGAACCTAGTGTACACTATCTTTAGGCTCCTACTGGAGTGTTTTTCAGGTAAAAATACTTGCATTCGAAAGATGCATATACATAAACCTGGAAATAAACTAGCAATCCATTCTGATAGTCGTTCTGCTATCAAAGCACTGAACTCCTATGTCATTGACTCAAATCTGATATGGAAGTCCGAAGGAAACTCAATGAAGTAGGCAAGAAACACAAGATCAGGGTTCCTGGTCACTCAGGAATCAAAAGAAACGGAGAAGCTATATCACTAGCCCAAACGCCACTTGCTGGCCCCGAACCTTTCTGTGGTATAGGCAAATGCACCAATAAGAAAGAGTTTTTGGAGAAGGAAGAAACCAAAAGAGGAGCACTCTAGAGGAATCTTCCAAGAATGGATCATTCCAAAAACTTCCTTCGGAAGTTTAAAATCTGAAGGTCCAAAAATCACTTGGATCTCAGTAAGAACAAGTTACGTCTCCTCACTGGCTTCCTCACGCTACATTGTCGCCTAAAGAAGCATATGATTAGAATGGGCTTATCAGAAACTGAAGAGTGCAGATTGTGTTGGGAAAAGGAGGAAACTCCTGTTCACTTGGTTATAGAACGCCTCGCCATTGCAAGCCTGCGCAAAGAATGTCATGGACAGGAGAATTATAGGAGTAATGACGACAGCCTCCTTGAAGCACTCAAAGATACCGTAAACTGGAGTTGATATTTATTTTAAAACTGACCTCAACAAAATTCTGCCGATTTTGCCCATTTACGAACTCAACCGTCGCATTTTAAAATGCAACCTATCCTCAAAGTGTCAAGTCCCTAAGATTCTCCCTACGCCTGTAATCGTATCTATGGACGGCCGGACAGAATCGACTCTGACACCGGATTAGTCATCAGTTAGTCCAACCTAGTAGTTCGAGACAATTTTCGGGAAAAAATTAGAAAATTACAGATATTTGGATAAAACGATAACACGCTGTTTCCCGGAACATACGCGCATAAAGATTGGTTTGTTTATGACCGAAGTCATAGAATTTCAATTCTTGCTTGTTCAGCGAACTGTATAGTGACTTCGAGTATTTTTCTTTGTGATGATAGTGGGAAATCTTCTTCCTGATTTGAAACATAGAATATGAATAAATTTAACGGTTATTTCGGTGAGTACCGTGAACTGATGACAATGATTTCCGTTTAAGCTGTTAGTTTTCGAAGCACGTCAAACTTCAATGAGAAATTGTTGATTCATGCACTTCTCAGATCAAAACCCATTCCGGGAATCCAGAACTATTTGAATAACAATGCAAACACACTACTAATAATACACATTATTCAAACATCTGGGAATATGTTCTAAAAGAGGTATCTTCTTGACCTTTCCGACTCTAGTTACTATTTTCCTGTTCGTAAACGAATATTTTAAACAGTTTTGAAGATCAGATGTGCTGATTTAAAAGTGATAGTGAGGTAATATTGATCATGGTTTTTTTTTCAGTCGGTGGTCGTTACGAGAGTACGAAGAGTCGAAAAGTGTGACGCCAAGTGTCATCATTGAAGACCACATAGCGCTCAATGGTACTGAGGAAGCTGCTGCTGCCCATGGACAAATTATGAAGTAAGTGTTGAATTATTCCTGTTTATTTCATCGAAAGATATTTTGGATCATCAGATATAATAAAGGCAAGAGGTCGACCTACATACTTGTTTAACTAGAAGATCATCAACAGGTAACGGTAGTACTATGGGTGTTTCGAAGATAAATAGATTATTTCCGGTGAAGTTTGAGAAATTGTTGTTTGAGCACATTTGAAGTGATGGTTAAGAACCAAACGAGTCAAAATTTTCCGATGAAAGTTGACAAGTTCACATGAAAAGACGTGTTCTGGGAGTATTATCATTTTGCCCTAATGTCAGCAATTTTCGAACATAAAGCGTGAATGATCTTTAACGATTAGGCTGGAGTCACTGGAGTAGAATTCATGGCCAAAATTAATTCTGGCCGGCCAACCATAAGAACATGCCTAGAGTCTTGAAGTTTTCAGAATTTGTTTGGAGCATAAATATCTAGCTCGGGTTTATTAATGAGCAAAATTGGCCCAATGGATTCGGAGTTATACACAGGTTGTCCAAGTAGTGACGTCAATAATTTTTTTTCAGATTCCTCACACCTAGGGGTGTCCAAAAATCCCCCATATATGATATGCCATTTTTTGTAGTTTTCGAGTTATAACTTATAAAGAAAAAGACTTAGGGACGCATTATTTGTAGAATAGGTTAGGGGCTTAATGAATAAGCACTTTTCCAATCTTCTTCAACGTTTACGTTTCTTCTTTCCAGATGGATGGCTCTTGGAGCA
Organism: Myrrha octodecimguttata; assembly: GCA_958510865.1. Classification (NCBI taxonomy): domain Eukaryota; kingdom Metazoa; phylum Arthropoda; class Insecta; order Coleoptera; family Coccinellidae; genus Myrrha; species Myrrha octodecimguttata. Next base: position 27,825,771 of record OY294065.1, on the reverse strand, counting down.
GACCAAATAGTTATCCTGATTTTACTTCTAGCTCTAATCATAAAATTCGTATTTTTCGAAGATAAACTAGAGCTCACAGAGCAACTACTCAGTACCGAAATTGTAGAGAAGAAAATTGAAGCCCCGAAAAAGGAGAATAGAAGAAAAATTCATAGGAGCTTCTCTTTAATATCAACAATCAATAATTCATCACATGGACAATACTCAGGAGATGATGAAGATGAGGGTATGTAATAAAAATTACTTTAATCCACTTCTTAGCTTTTTTTTGGAACAATCTCATGGTGTCATTTGCTGATCGTAGGTTCTAAAATGGTCGACAAAGAGGTCCAAACTGACTGCTTCCCAGAAATATCGGATGTTGAAAGTTCCTCGCCTGAAGATGACAGAATGAGCGAAACGTGCCGTAGTATAGAAGAATGTTTGAGTATATATAACGATTCCGACTTAGGAGCGTCATTTCTCAGGGATGAGGAGGTCATAATGTTGGTGGAAAATAAACATATACCCGCGTATCAGTTAGAAAAAGCTGTTGAGGATGCAGAACGTGGTGTTGGCATCAGAAGACGGATCTTAGGATCGCAGGCGAATGTCACCAAGGCTATGATGAATCTGCCATACAAAAACTACAATTATGACCAGGTAGGTTTTGAGGAGAATGTTTAAAAAACTCTTTTATTCCTACAATAAATTCTCTGAAATTACTCGTTTTTGGCATGATGTGAATATTGCAGTTTTGTCATCTTGCAGACATTTGATTTCTGTTCTACGTGCTTGTTCTGGGGAACAGTGCGTTATCGTTTCTGTTATTTCCGAATTTTTAGCCTATTAGGTTGGAATCCCTGAAGAAGAATCGCCAGTGGTCAAATTTAATAATGCTAATTTAATGTGCTCTAACTTCAGTACGAATGGACCCAGCAACTTGAAATTTTCAAATTAGGTTTAAAGTCAAAAAGTCTCAGCTGAGTTCGTTAATGAGTGAAATCGGCCGTACGGTTTCGGAGTTATTTGTAATTTTGAGGTTCTTCAATAAATCAAAAAAAACTGATGCGATCAGCTCGGAACTTCGAAATTAGTTGAAGAAAACCAGCGTGCAAGATTTTGCAGATTTTTGTTGAAAAGACTTCGCGAAGTTCATTTGTCAGTTCACCATAACATTTGACACAAACTTTGGAGTCAAGATTTAATAATATAATATTTTCGAATTTCGATCTGATCCGATATTTACTTCAGAGACATTGAAGAAAGAATGTTGAATTTTCGTTGTTGATTAGAAAAATCAAGAAATACGATAAGAATAAAACTTTGTATCTGGTCGAATATTATCGGGAAAAAAATAGTTTTCGAAAATTTTCATCATCAGGAAGTAAAGATGCGTTTGGCGGGGTTAATTCGTGAAAAGATGACCACTTTGAACAAACGCGTAATAGCTCCTAATCTCAAGTCATTGCTTTTTGCGCGCATGTTCTAGGGGAACAGCGTGCTATCGTTTTGTCCAAATGTCTGTAATTTTGGATGATTGAGCCGAAAATGGTCTCAATCGACTAGGTTGGACTCACTGATGACGAATCCGGTGTCAAAATTGATTCTGTCCGGCCGACCGTAGACACGCTAACTGCCGACAGAAGCGAGCTAGCAACTTGAAACTTTCAGGATAGGTTGCGCATCAAAATGCCGCGGTTAAGTTCGTTAATGGGCCAAATCGGTCGAATAGTTTCGGAGTTGTAGGCACTTGAAGTTATTTATTTTTTATTTCGGAATGTACTTGCGCGATTGGATTCAAACTTGGCAGTTGGGTGGAGTATAACGACGCTCAACTTTGAGCCAAATTTTGTCAGGATCATATTGTCAGTAAATTAAAAAAAAAAATTTTTTCCAAATTTTTTTCCAAAAAATTTTTTTTTTCGGAAACCATTCAACATATAAAAAAAATTCCATTCACACTTTGAGCTTCATATTTCACGGCAGTGTACCAAATTTCAGTTCGATACGATCATAAGTTTTGGAGATATCGGGAAAAAATATGTCAAATTTCGAGGTTTTCTTCTCGATATCGTTGATTTTTTCGGTATAACTCGAGAAATACTGATTCAGTCCTGATAAAACTTCACAGCTAGTTTTGAGATGCTGAAAGTCAACTTTATGCGAAATTTCGTGATAATCGTGTCATTAGAACAATTTGAAAAAAAAAATTTCTATGATTTTCTTATATCATCCTCATTAAATTCTGTATGAAACTTCGAACTGTTATTTTTCGATGAAGTACTGGATTTCAATTCGATCTGATCTGTATTTTTGGAAATATTGGAAAAATAACATTTTGATGGGGTATATCTACAGAATCATTGGGTGGATTTTACCCATTCACGAATTCGGCCTTCGTAATTAAGGTCCAAACCTTCTCCACAAATATCGTGTTTCTAAGTTGTTTCTTTCAGAAGTTATTGTGTTTACGCAGTCGGCTGTTAGGCTAACCGTAAACACAATAACTTCCGGAAGAAACGACTTAGAAACTCGATATTTGTAGAGTAGGTTTGGGGCTTAATTACGAAGGTCGAATTCGTGAATGATGGGTAAAATCCGCCCAATGATTCCGTAGATATACCCATTCAAAATTTTATTTTTCCAATATTTCCAAAAATACAGATTTGATCGAATTGAAATCCAGTAATTTATCGGTAGAAAATTTCAAAAAGCACTGCTTTGAAGGCAGCAGCTTTTGCGTGCATGTTCAAATTCGTTGCTGAAGCGGTCATCTACATTGAACATGCGCGCAAAAGTTGCTGCCTTCACGGCAGTGCTTATTGAAATTTTTTAGAATTGATATACTCAATTTTTTTTTTAACATAAATCTGCAGTTGGAAGTCGGTGGTCTATCTTAGCTTCGATGTTATGAGTCCATTTTCAGATCACTTTTTCTACTATCAGAAATAGTGCTTACTTGTAGTTGAATCAGAAATCATCCTTCAACCTTTTCACAACGATTCGCAGTGATTTCTTTCAAATATACTCAATGAGTTATTGAAAAATATCGATTTTATCGAACAACCATTTCACCTGTCATTTTAGGGAATTCGACACGTGAATGATTGCTGGAAAGATTCCATGTTGCTCAATCAAACATTGTATGTATTTGAAAGGAAAAACCGCTATTGGTTATAAAAAGTTTCGAGGATAATTTGTGGGAGTAGTAAGCAATGAACTTTACCGAGCCCATATCTTCGAAACTAAAATGAGCCGTAGAGTCTAAAACAGTAGATTTATGTTTAGAAGACCAAGCTGAATGTATATTAAAACAAAAACCTAATCACAACGTGACAAAACTTGAATATTCACCGAAGAATATTTAAATCACCAAAGAAATCTACTATTAACCTTAACATCTGTCGGTTATTGGCTTTCACTGCATGCATTTCAATTCGATAATTTTGCAAGTACTTTGCGCAATAACAAACTGTAAATTCGATGTCAACATGATGAGTGAGTTTCCATGATACCTACAGGTACGTTCCATTATTGGCATCCTTCATGATCGATAATACTGGGAATAATATTAATACTGCGCATTTCAATCGTGCAGAGAATTTTGGCAAGAATATTGATCGTGCGAGTCTGGTCCACCGATCAACTTTACGTTTTATTATCAGTGCAAACTTTTTATTTTCCGTATTATTCTGACATAATTGAAAATGGATGACAATAACTTTTTGAGAAATACATTTTTTCAATTTCAACCACCAATTTTCAGCTAATGAGTTCTTTGGAACCTGGATGTTTTAAAAAATTTCTTCTTATACATACACTTGTCTATGTTCTGACGAATTCGGAGCATAGAATGCTAATATCTAATACTGACATAGAACTATGTCTTCTTCTTCCTTCACTATGTACTTGGTTGAAAATCTATGTTATTAATAGTATAGAGCACAAAACATTAATATATAAAGCATAGAGTACAGACGTACCTTGTAATCTGTGGTATAGATTTCACTGACTGGAGCACAGTATAGAAACTACCTTGTAGTTTCTATACTGTGACTGGAGTTTCCTTTTCGCGTCACCTCCTCTTCTCTCACTTTAAATCTTCCTGCTGTTCTTCTATTATTGCAGAAATGTATATTTTTGTTTTAGGTAATGGGCGCATGCTGCGAGAACGTAATAGGATACTTACCGATTCCTGTAGGATACGCAGGACCCCTCATTCTAGACTCAAAACAATTCTACGTGCCAATGGCAACAACTGAAGGTTGTCTGGTTGCAAGCACAAATAGAGGATGTAGGGCCCTCATGAAATGCGGCGTTACAAGCAGTGTCGTAGGAGACGGAATGACAAGAGGTCCTGTTGTCAGGTTTCCCTCGATAAAGAAGGCTAGTGAGGCCATGAAATGGATGCAGACACCAGAGAATTTCGTCATAATGAAGAAAAATTTCGACTCAACTAGTCGGTTCGCTCGACTCGACAAAATTCTTGTTAAGATTGCAGGGAGATATCTTTTCGTTCGATTCGTAGCAAGAACTGGTGATGCTATGGGTATGAATATGATATCTAAAGGAACGGAGATATCACTCAAGGGGGTACAACAGATTTTTCCAGATATGGAGATTTTGAGTCTCTCTGGAAACTTCTGTACAGACAAGAAACCTGCAGCTGTGAATTGGTGAGTCACATAAAAAAGTAATATTCGTCAGAAAACTAAACTCTTTCATTATTTCAGGATCGAAGGCAGAGGTAAATCTGTGGTCTGTGAAGCTGTAGTTCCAGCAAAAGTAGTGTCCACAATCCTCAAAACAGATGTACATACATTAGTCGACGTCAACAACTCCAAAAATATGATAGGGTCAGCCATGGCCGGAAGTATAGGCGGTTTCAACGCGCATGCCGCTAATATAGTTACAGCAGTATTCATTGCAACAGGTCAAGATCCTGCACAAAACGTCAGTAGCAGCAATTGTATGACCCTGATGGAACCTTGGGGAACAAATGGAGAAGATTTGTACATATCTTGTACGATGCCTTCTGTTGAAATTGGTACAGTAGGTGGAGGAACAGTTCTGAAGGCACAAGGTGCATGCCTCGATATGCTAGGGGTCAGGGGTGCAAACGTTGAAAATCCAGGGGAGAACGCCTGCCAACTGGCTAGAATCGTTTGTGGTACAGTATTAGCTGGCGAACTCTCGTTAATGTCAGCTCTAGCAGCGGGTCATTTGGTTAAAAGTCATTTGAGGCACAACAGATCAAGAACAGTACTTCCTAACGAATTAAGTCCACAACTAATACCTCCATGTAATGAGAATAATGTTTAAAGTGATTTTAGGATAATTAGCTCTAATATTTAATAATTATAAGGAGGTTCAATGAACTTCATGTTGTTAAGTTTGTTACTAATATTTGTACATATTCTTCTCCAATATATATTTTTAAAAAATTCACTCTGAATTCCTAAGATATAATCATGCATGGAAGTGAACATGCCTAACTGAAAATTTCAATGTATGATTTTGAGGATCGCCTTTTAAAAGTTGACTCAGGAAATCGATTATGACTTGAAGTTCATTCAGTTAAAACTGTAATAACTATCAATGATAAGGTTTATATTGAACAGAACAATTAAATGAAAACCAGTAAAAAATGAGATGTAATTAAATGTCATGTAAAAATCACAGTGGCGAAGAGATAATCGAGAGATTCATCTACATTCATTCATAACATGATAACAAACAGAATGTTTCAGATTCAAAATTTTGATTTTGTAGAGATGTATAAAAACCAGAAGCTCAAATTGGAAAAATTACATTTCCAAGATTCACATTTTTTCAAAAGTTTCAACGTAAGGGCAAGTTAAACATTTATGTGTATATGTGTCTTCCTCTTCATTATATGTTTCTGGTCCAAATTTATGTGTATGTGATGCACTTGAGGTGCGATCATAAAGACTACTTCTCATATTCATTCGTAAAGCTTTCATTTCTTTATTGTATTTCTTTGTTTTAGTTATTACCTTCTTCTCTTCTCTATTACTTCTCTCCTTTTCGATTTCCTCAAGACTTCCCCAAACCTGTAGAGCCCTTTCCTCAACCTGGAAATTCGTATACTAGATTTTCCAAATGATTCTGATGGAAGGGCAATATTATCAGTGACAGGTCCTAATATATATTGCATGTAGTTATGTTGCATATACAAACTATCAGTGGAAATTATGCTGAAGGTCAATTCAGCTCTCTTTAGATGAAGTCCTGAGCATTTTATATGAGAAATTTCGTATTGATCTACTTTATTCAAATACCTGTGCTCTGAGATATAACTTCATATCACCCCATCTGATATTATGAGGATTTTTCTTAGTGATGAACTGTAGGGGCGGTTCTCTTTTCTCCAAATCAACTGGCTTCAAAAGAAAGGTATTGACAGCATCTGTCTTGGTGATAAGTGCGTGTTCATCTGAGTCTCTGTAAGAGAAAGGTACTCCTTGGATGAGTTTTCTGACAATTTGAGTTTGAATTATGGTTCAGATTTAAACTAAAAATGCTCACATGCACAAGGTTTTCTTAGAAAAACAGTGGTTGTAAAATGATCTGATGAAGAAAAAGTACTCACTTGCATTCATCACAACATTTATACCCGAATTTATCAAAAAGCCACGAGACTGCAAATGGTTTGTCGCACTTGAGACAGAAAGGGCGATCTTCTTCAACTATAGGAGGTTCATCTTCTACCGGTATTTCCTATAAACACAAAAAAATTGAATTTCATGTGTACACTGAGCAAGAAAATTGGATAATTATTTATGTTAATACCTTCACAGATTCTTGACCTTCAACTTCCTCACGCAAAAAGCCTCCGCCAGTATCTATAAATTTAGTTGCACCGATTTTAATTGTAGCGGTATCGACACTTATTGTTGCTCTGTAAGTATTTCTCATTTACCACTTAATTCTGAACGATTCGATGCTACTTACCCTTTGGCATAGGGATGAGCAACTAAACGGCTATTCCTGAGAATAATTGCTCTTTGGCGATTTTTTTCTATTCGAGCCCTTGCGGATTCTGACAACTCTCCTTTTTCGTTTTCCGACATTTTTGGTTACAACAGGAACTGCAAAATTTTGAGAATGTTTTATTGTTTTCCGAGATGGCGAGATTATTTATAGGTTATTTGTTCAGTCACAGAATAGAAGAACATAAAGTAAATATACTTGTTCTATGTAGAATACCAGACCAGGTCTGTCATATATGTTGAACAGCAGATACATGTCGAAACAGCTGTCACATTGAATACTTGATTTTGGAATATCTAAAATCGAAATGCAAAAACGGATTTGTCGGGATTCAGGAATCACAAAATCAAAATCAGACTGAGATTTTTCGATGAAACCATTTGAAAAGCAAATTTCCAATACCACAGCGAGCATTTTGTCACATCTCAAACTCCTGTAGAAGAACTCGGTTGGAGTAAATGAAAATTTTGGAAAAATGTTATGGAAAACCCGTTTACCTTAATACGAGAATCTTTGTAGTTTCACATCAAATGAGATTCATTTCAATATAAAATCAAACTATGAATAGACCAACTTTGTTTGATTCCAATATAGTGTACAATCATATACAATTTTATTAGACATCCCATCGTTTTAATTGAATAATGAAGGTTGTAATGCTTTTACTTCAGTTGCGATTCCTTCATATTATATAAAATGAACATTATGAATGAGTCCACCTAAGTTCGATTCCAATTCTTGTTGTATAATTAAAACATATAATGAGGACTGTCATCATAAAATAGAACCTCAAAGATGACTAAACAATTGATTTGGTCGTAAAAAACTGTTTGGATTATATTCTAAAATGGAACAGATACGAAATTATTCGTCAATAAATAGGATGAAAAATTCATTTCAGTTTGTTTACATGTTTATAACCTCTTCAAGCGAGTCCGAAAGCGGCGAGAGTGACGTGATCCTATTCCTGCAATCTGATTGGCACCCCAAACGCCTGCTAAAATTCTGATTAGCTCGATTCAGGGTCATATCTGCGTTGATATAGATTTCCTAAGTAAATGACGCGAGTGGTTTATCTGGTTGATCTGTGGTAATACTTCTCTATTCTGTGGTTCAGTTGTCAACCAACATCAATGATCATTGATCAACATACAACTTTTCGATCATGATTCCGAAATAAAAATTGACTTTGCTCTTGATGCTCTCATATTCTGAATAACAAATCGAAAATATAATTTTGCATGGGGGTGTTCATAACATTCATTGATAAAATATCCCCTCGCTTCTCTAAGTATGCGTCGCGATATCTGAATACAGAAATGTTCTTTATTCAAAAGTCGCGATACTCTGGGGCTTCGTGAGATGATCTAATTTGTTGTTGTGCATCCAAGTTCACTTGAGTAGAATACAGACAAAAATATGGCAACTTACCAAGGGCATCACAGTAAAAATAATGCTTAGGAAGCCTCAAGATATCTTACTGATAGTAGTTTGTTCTGAAACCATTCTCAAATTTTCTGCGGCTTGGTAGGGTGCAGGGCGGGCCCATATCCTTCAACAAGGTTGCAAAGGTCGATTATCTATTAAGTTTATGCTCAAATCCATTTTAACTTCCAATATGGTCTGAAGCAACAAAATTTCTTCATAATCAAGGAATGAGAACGTCATCACATCTAGAGGTATCTTCCCCCAAAATATTGCTAATTTTCGGATAGGTTTATTTTTCAAATCATATAAGTAATCTAAACACAGATACATATGTTTTATTGAACAAATGAAGTATTATATATATAACGTGACATTTATAAAACATTGAGACTAGTTACATTAAAAAAATCCAAAACAAAATTTTCAATACATATTATTAGAAAAAATATTGATAGTTGTTTGTCGGAGTATATAATGTTTAAAGAATTTTTTTGAAATTTTATGTTCCTTTATATGCTGCAAGTCCTTTTACACATTCAATACAATCAATGAGTGACATGTGTATTATTAAATGAAGTAAAAGTTTCAAATCTTCACGAAAGTGTTAGTACAAACTGTTTCCAGATAAAATCATCAAGAAATAAACGAGTTCATATATAACTGGAACAAAATATATTGAATTCCAGTAAACAATATCTCCATATAAAATAAAACAAGTCAAATCATTCAAAACAAAACACTGAAATGTATAAGTACAATAAGCTGTGCAGAAAATACGCGAGTCTGACAAAAACATCAGATAAAGTTATATAAAATCTTCAGTATATCAATATATTTGTTAAATATTACAAAAAATACATCTTTGCGCTCATTTATTTGGAAGTTGGAAACGTCTCGTATAGATAATTAAGGCACAAACATAATAGAATCTTCTTTCTATAGACTGAAATAAATGGCTAATCATTTCGAAGGAAGTTTGTCACATAGTCCGTAACTTCGCCCTTTTAAAACGTGGATTGTTCAATGAAAAACTACAGTATTTATTGAACCATTGCTGGCAGATACAAAGAAAGTAATTTTAAAGCCTTCAAAAAAATGTAAAATATCCAAAATATTCATAATCACATATTCATAAGGTCAGGTTTAGCATTTTAGTTATTTTGTTTCTTCTCAAAGAACATGTAATCCTGAAAAATAATATCTATCAGTACAAATATTCAACATCTGCCTATAAGGAATGTAATAAGCAGAAGATATGCATCAAAAATATTGTCCAGATATTTGCAAAAATAACTGAACAATTCTTAAGATCTACAATCAATTCGGAGTTTGTTTAATGAGAACTGTTCAAACAAAAATGCTTGTGAATGATTTCATCTCAGTGTACAAAGGCAACAGACCTATAGATAGCAGAGTTTAATCGAACAGATTAGCAGTACACATGTCTAGCACCATAAACCTTATGTAAGTGTACTTTTATGATATTGAAGCTATTGAACATTGAAAAGAGTATTGAGCCAAAAGATATGAAGTATGAAAATAAAGAGTGCTAAGATTCTAGTGTACCAGTACCCTTAGTAAAAGGTTGCTCGTTCAAACTCATCAAGAAAGAAAGAAAATCTGAATTGATTCCAACGATTTGAAGTAAGTCTACAAGCAAATTAAAAAGCAAATGAAAATGTTATGGAAATAATTACTGGTTGAGGATAAAGAAACTCAAAAGTGCCTATGAATTTGTAGATTCAAAGAACATGTAATCCTGAAAAAAAACTCAATATTAACATGCAATGATGGTGCATTATGGAAAGATTAGTTCCAATAAAGATCAGTATTTTCAAAAACCACAATGTTAAAAATCTCAGTTCAATTCAAGGTTTATAGATAGAGGGGGCTGAGAGATAAGTTAGGTCTAAGGCCAGAGGGTGTCTGAGGTAGGAGGGCGGTTAGTGGGGAAAAAGGTTGGCAAGCCCGTCAAGTAATTTTGGTTATTTTAATTGTTTTCTGTGATATAACCCCGAAATAGTACAAAGACTCATTCATATTTTGTAGGATATGTATGGGAAATATAATTTTATTGAATAAAGTTGTGTTTATTCATCTTCTTCCTCTAGTACGTAAGGATCTAAGAGTTCCTCCATAAATACAAATATAGGGGTTTCATGGTATTGTTGTCGAATTTGCGGAAGGATACCAAGACTTCACGAGCAGAACTTTTTACTTACTTGTCCAACTGATGTTTTCAATAGAGATTTGCCATTTCAATTAAGTAGCGATTCTGGAGATGTGTTATGAATAATTTCGAAGAATATGTTGGCATGATTTATAATCTGTATGTATATCTGCAGTTGAAATCAGTTTTTATAACTGAATTGAACAAAATATGTTAGTCACAATGTTAAGTTCAATGACACTCAATTTGATCTATTTGTTAATACAGTGGAACATGCAATTTTATGAAAAACCCAGTAGTGTGAACTCAAAAATATTTATATTAATATTGTGCAGTGTTTTAAGGTAGTCATTGTTTCAGTTCAAGATCCCCGATCTCTATTCTCTCCAAGATGGCCATTCTGTATTGTTGTGTAATATCCTTGTATTGCTCTTTCAGAGCCCCGAAGATGATTTAAATATAATCGAAACGTCGGCAGAATTCAACCAATTGATAATAAATAAATTAAATATTTTAATGGGCACTCTCAAGAACTTAGTTTTGACTGACTTCAGCCAAAAGAGAACTGTTCAACATTTTCTCTGTCATGTCAAATAGTGTTGTTTATATCATTCAAATATAGGGCGCCCACCAATGACGTCACAACATGGAGGACATATTAATGAAATTTCGCAACCCTTCTCTTTACGAACCGTGGTTCAGTTATTAATTTCTCAACTCCACCCGATACTCACAATGAGGAAGCACGCTCCAAGCATCACCGCTTTCATTCTGACATCTAAATCCATCGGAAAAGTAATACCAAAGTGATCAGCATCTGTGAACATCTCTCTGGACAGTCCAGACCACTGTTTAGAAATCTTGCCGACCTCTGTACTACCGTCAGGTGACATCACCTTGAATTCGACGTCACCACAACAGCTTATTGTGCAGCATGGTCCGTCAATCTTCAACACTGTATCGCCATTGGCATTTTTTATGGAGAAACTCGGGAAACATAGGCTCCAGTCCTGTTCGACAGTCCCTATTAGATGGCCAGGTGGGGAAGACACTTCCATGCTCTAGAAGTTAGTGATAAAAGAAATGTGAGTCCCATGAAAATGTTGGAAATGATTAAAAAGTACACATACTAATAATGGGAACATTGACCGACACCGAAAGAGATACAGATTGGATCGATTTGAAATCCAGTACTCGATTTAAAAATGTTATGTCCCTTGTGCTTTGACAGAGACAATTTTATGAAATGAAATAACTTATTGGTTTCAGGCTTATTTCGGATATCCAACTATATAGCGAATCAATGATAACTACTGAAAATTCTATTCTTCACCGCACATGCTCTTATCTACAAATGTACAAACAAAACTTACGTCACTCATTTCGAGAGGAGAATAATTTATATACAGGGTTTGTATATTTAAACACAATTTATTTTCTAGATACTATAACAAAAAACGACATCTTGCAGGTTCAGACAGAATTCCGTGAGTACGATATGATTAGAAGGAATGTAATAAGCAGAAGATATGCATCAAAAATATTGTCCAGATATTTGCAAAAATAACTGAACAATTCTCAAGATCTACAATCAATTCAGAGTTTGTTTAATCAGAACTGTTCATCAAACAAAAAATGCTTGTGAATGATTTCATCTCAGTGTACAAAGGCAACAGACCTATAGATAGCAGAGTTTAATCGAACAGAATAGCAGTACACATGTCTAGCACCATAAACCTTATGTAAGTGTACTTTTATGATATTGAAGCTATTGAACATTGAAGAGTGTATTGAGCCAAAAGATATGAAGTAAGAAACTCATTTCGAGAGGAGAATAATTTATATACAGGGTTTGTATATTTAAACACAATTTATTTTCCAGATACTATAACAAAAAAATTCAAAAAGCACTGCCGTAAAGGCAGCAACTTTTGCGCGCATGTTCAATGTAGATGACCACTTCAGCAACGAATTTGAACGTGCGCGCAAAAGCTGCTGCCTTCACGGCCGTGCTTTTTGAAATTTTTTTCTGATAAATTACTGGATTTCAATTCGATCATCTCTGTATTTTTGGACATAATGTAAAAATAAAATTTTGAATGGGTATATCTACGGAATCATTGGGCGGATTTTACCCATTCACGAATTCGACCTTCGTAATTAAGCCCCAAACCTACTCTAAAAATATCGAGTTTCTAAGTCGTTTCTTCCGGAAGTTATTGTGTTTACGGTCAGCCTAACGGCCGACTGCGTAAACACAATAACTTCCGAAAGAAACAACTTAGAAACTCGATATTTGTAGAGAAGGTTTGGACCTTACTTACGAAGGCCGAATTCGTGAATGGGTAAAATCCACCCAATGATTCCGTAGATATACCCAATCAAAATTTTATTTTTCCAATATTTCCAAAAATACAGATCAGATCGAATTGAAATCCAGTACTTCATCGAAAATAACAGTTCGAAGTTTCATACAGAATTTAATGAGGATGATATGATGAGAAAATCATAGAAATTTTTTTTTTCAAATTGTTCTAATAACACGATTATCACGAAATTTTGCATAAAGTTGTCTTTCAGCATCTTAAAACTAGCTGTGAAGTTTAATCAGGACTGAATCAGTATTTCTCTAGTAATACCGAAAAAATCAACGATATCGAGAAGAAAACCTCGAAATTTGACATATTTTTTCCCGATATCTCCAAAACTTATGATCGTATCGAACTGAAATTCAGTACACTGCTGTGAAATTAGAAGGTCAAAGTGTGAGTATAATTTTTTTTTTGGATATGATGAATGGTTTCCGTAAAAAAAATTTTTTTGTAAAAAAATTTCGAAAAAATTTTTTTTTAGAATTTACTGACAATATGATCTTGACGAAATTTGGCTCAAAGTTGCGCGTCGTTATACTCCACCAAACTGCCAAGTTTGAATCCAATCACTTGAGTAGTTTCTGAAATAAAAAATAAATAACTTCAAATGCCTATAACTCCGAAACTATTCGACCGATTTGGCCCATTAACGAACTTAACCGCGGCATTCTGATGCGCAACCTATCCTGAAAGTTTCAAGTTGCTAGCTTGCTTCTGTCGACAGTTATCCTGTCTACGGCCGGCCGGCTGGACAGAATCAATTTTGACACCGGATTCGTCATCAGTGAGTCCAACCTAGTCGATTGAGACCTTTTTCGGCTCAATCATCCAAAATTACAGACATTTGGACAAAACGATAGCACGCTGTTCCCCTAGAACATGCCCGCAAAAACGACATCTTGCAGGTTCAGACAGAATTCCGTGAGTACGATATGATTAGAAGATTGCCACTCTCCATTTGGCCCTGTCAATACGTGGAATTTGAACATGCTGACTTCACGTCAGTGCTTTTCTAGATTTTTTTGATTTGACAATACGTGTGAGATTGTTTGAAAGTAACAGAATAGAAAATATCACCTGTAAACAGCAAGGAAAGCAGCAAGAATCGCAAGCCAGTGGACGATGAAAATGGATGACTTCGTTTCGGAAATTGTCGAAAACTCTCATATCGAATGGTCGTAAAGGTCCACAACAATTTCTTGTGCAGCAATCGTTATCTTCTACTGCGAAATAAACTTTTTGTCCCAGACTATTTTTCACAGAATATTTATTATTGGTTTCAAACCCAGTGAATGCTGAAAAAAATATTCGAAATTCAGGTGTTTATTTAGTCGGATTGAACGTATATACATACCTTCCATCAGTTCGACCTTTTGGTGTACTAATAATTGATCAATCATAGTAAGGTATTCCAATCCTGCAGGGCAGTTGACTGGCCCTTGAGGTATATTCATCCAACCACCTTGAACAATAAAGAATTATATACTCGTATGTCATAGCCAAACAGTGCAAACAGTGACGCGTCATCAAGAAATGTGGAGTTTATAGGGTTCTTAAGAAATGGGTTGGCAACACAGCCACACTCAATTAACATCTCCAGTATAGGAACCAACTTACGATCTACATGCTGACACGATGCCAATAGCAGGGAGACTGAGTGAAAATCAATGTATCTCGATGTAAGTAGGAGAAAACGGGGTGTCGCTTTTCAGGCTTCAGTTTTTATTTTTTAAATTTCCTTTTTGGGATGTACTCAATTCTTTCGTGAGAATGTGCAATGTAATTTTTTTCATTTCCACAGCACTTCAGGTGATATTTTCTCGAAAATTCTTGAATATAAAAGGTGGCAACATTGGGCATTCTTACCTTTTATCCCAATAATTCACACCCAAATTTTTTTGAAAAAAAAAAAAAGACATATGACCTCCAAATATGACCCTCCTTTATTTGAGTTACTGCAGGCTATTAAGAATAATTTACAGGAGAATTGAAACGCAAAGATTCTAGAAAAGCACTTATGTGTTGTCAGCTTTCGCGCTAATGTTCAAATTTGTTGGTAAGGCTTTAAGTATAGATATACCCATTAAATATTTCATTTTCCCAATATTTCCAATTGGATCGAATTGAAAACTAAAACCTGATTGAAAAATGATTGAAGGGCAATGCAGAATTTCATGGGGACCATATGAAGAAGCGTCACTATGTGAAAAGATGAGTAGTAAACAAATTCAATTTCCACAAAATTCTTGAACGATCTTCCGGTCTAACAAATGGACAATCCTCATAAGTTACCTTGCAAGGATTGTCAATTGCTTTATATCAACGAAATTTTGAATCGGATTGAGTTGAAATTTGGAGCGTTATTGTCAAATATTGATTTTAACTAGATCCTCACGAAATTCTGACTTATGTTGCATGTTGTTTTCCTCTAACCAGTAACAAAGTTTCAATAAATGTAAGCCATAATATTGTCGAATTTTACTCTAACATTAGAACTGTCTAGAGAGAAACAAGAACCATAGATAAACTAATCTCTTTTGTTCCATGATTTGCCTATGACAAGAACTACATAAGTTGAGGAGAAAGTAGTCCCTTCGATGACTACCTCAGTAGTGAGATTGTCTAGGATGCCGAAGGTACTGGGTTCGAATCCTGACGAGGTCATGGATGCTATGTAAGTTTGTCTTAAAAATAAAAATTTTCTATATTTGGGGTATGAATGAGAAGTATGCAATTAAAACGGGTTACTATGATCTGTGTACCAGGTTAAATACGAGCACATTGAAGAGAAGATGAATTCTTCTTCTCTCTCAAATCCAGCCCTCTCACCAGCAGACTCACAAAGTGTGATAAGCAAAGAAATATGAAAAAGCCTTCCGGCAATGCATCCAATCTTCACGTAGTTGCCGCGGTTAACAGTTTGGTTCTCAGGGATGCAGGGTGCAAAAGTCTAGAACAAGTCTATACCAGACTGCGATGAATTTGATCTTTAATAGCTACTTAGCTTCGCAAAAGAAGATGAATGAATGAGTCCCTTCGATAGTCGATTGTCGAACCAACCAGAAGGGATCTTTTATTACAAAATCCTTTAATGAAGTTGGGCCTGTATCAGAGTGTCGATAACTAGCTGATAACATTTTTAATTCGATTTTTAATAGTTCTTTATCAGATAGAAAACAATCGAAAAATAATGCAAAGTCCTTCAATCGATAAAACAAATTAAATCAGGAGGCATGGTCCCTGAGCATATTCTATTCACACATACCTCTGCTCGTCTTCAGACAAAAATTTTTGGTATCCATCAGATTTCGGCGATTTTTTCGCAACAAACATCCTCTTAAGACGCTTCAAGATACGCGGAAGACACTTGAATCTCAAAACCTTTCTTTCTGTCATTCTTCCAATTGACTGAACCAGTTATGTCATTACCCAACCGCTCTTGTCAAGATGAGGTAAATTAAATTTATCCGGTGAGACGAAATTGTTCATAACGCACACACAATCTTTCAATAAAGAACGAAATCATCGATAAAATACTTCTTCGGTTGAAACGAAAGAACGCAGCTCGTTCTAGAATACACGGACGGAGTATGTTATAAAATCATTATCAACTTTGAGTCTTCCATCTCAAAGTATACATAAGATACTCAAAGTCGGAACAATTATTCTTTCGAAATAAATAATTCAATCTTATCTATATGTATATTTATCCACATTTCTGAATGGAAAAATATCATGTCGTCAACAAATCGAATAAGCTTCGGATTCGCTCCGAATAATATCTTAATTCTCGTCAACAATTAACCTTAGCGATTCTTAAATGAACTTTACTAGAGCTAAGCTAATCAAGTTTCAGTGAGATAACTCGCGAACTATTGATCCTAATTCTGAATTAATTAGTACAATTCACTTTCGGCGTTAAACTTATAGTATTTCCGAGGTCAATTGAGCCAATATTAATTTAATACAGTTGAAAAGAACCGACACCATCGGTGTGTCCAAAGACATACGACATACTCTCAAACAGTGGTGCCAGATGGAAATTTTTGAAGACAGGAGAATCGGGCGAAAAAAACAGGAAATTTTTTGCGTGCACGTTCTAGGGTAACAGCTTGCTATCGTTTTGTCCAAATATCGGTAATTTTCTAAAACGACTAGGTTGAACTCACTGATGACAAATCCGGTGCCAAAATCGATTCTGTCCGGTCGACCGGCCGTTCGTATGCACAATTAAGGGCGTACATAGAATACCATCGACCTGAAACTTTTAGGGTAGGTTGCTTTTTAAAATGCCACGGTTAAGTTAGGTTATTTTCGTGATAACTCGGGAACTACTGGAACCATAGACCTACTAACCTATTTTACGTCTATTACTGGAACGATTGGATTGAAACTTGACAGTTAGTCAGAGTATAACAACGCGCAACTTTTTGTAGAATGTTGTTGAGATCGAACTATCATTAAATTGAAAAATATTTTTTTCGAATAATATCTTTTTTTTCGAAATCTGTTTATTATATTCGAAAAAAAGCTTTACTCAGGCCTAAAGCCTCGAGTTTCGCAGTAGCGTACCGAATTCCAGATTGATTCGATTGAAATTTATGGAGATATTTGGAAAAAATATGTCAAACTTCGTGGTTTTTCCTCGATCTCGTAGTTTTTTCGGCATAATCAAAAAATTAGTATTTCAACCATGATGAAACTTGGCAGCTAGTTCAAGAAAACTGTTGGACAACTATGTGCAAAATTTCGTGATGATCGTGTCATTAAAACAATTTGAGATAAAAAAATTTAATTTTTTTTTTCAAATATTCAATATTCTGTGATCTTCTGATCATATTATCCTCATGAAATTCTGTATGAACCTTCGAACAGTCATTCAATCATGAAGTACTGGATTTCAATTGGATCTCATCTTTATTTTTGGAGAAATATTGGGAAAATAACATTTTGAATGGGTATATCTGCGGAATCATTGGGTGGATTTTACCCATTCACGTATTAGACCTTTGTAATTAAGTTTCAAACCTTCTCTACAAATATCGAGTTTCTAAGTTGTTTCTTTCGGAAGTTATTGTCTTCACGCAGACGGCCGTCAGGCCGACTTTCAAGTTGTCATTATTCGATACAGTACTGGATTTAAATAAAATTTTGAAGAGGTATATCTGCGGAATCATTGGGTGGATTTTACCCATTCACGTACTAGACCTTTGTAATTAAGTTTCAAACCTTCTCTACAAATATCGAGTTTCTAAGTTGTTTCTTTCGGAAGTTATTGTGTTCACGCAGACGGCCGTCAGGCCGACCTTCAAGTTGTCATTATTCGATACAGTACTGGATTTAAATAAAATTTTGAAGAGGTTTATCTGCGGGATCATTGGGTGGATTTTACCCGTTAACGAATTCGGCCTTCGTAATCAAGGCGCAATCCTTCTCTACAAATATCGAGAGTCTTAGTTGTTTCTATCGGAAGTTATTGTGTAACCGCAAACAGGAGATTTTAGAGTTGAAACGGGAGAACAGTCAATTTCGTCCAAAATCAGGAGATCTCCTGATGAAACAGGAGATCTGGCACCACTGCTCTCAAAGCAACGATTTGAGTTCAGTTGCATTTCGAATAAATTGCTCGACGATGTCGACCTGATATAACATTTCTTCAATGAAGACAACCCGTTACTTGTTTATCGATAATTATTGTTTAGGCTAGTGCATAAACACGGTCATTGTAAAACACCAAGTTCAATTCTTAATCAATAATTATTGTTTTATGGCGAAGCATAAAATCAATATTGAATTTATTTTTCAACAGTGAGAACAATGCAGAATGCAGTAATTTAGGTTGGTAGATATAGTTAGTCGGAACTTCGGAAAGTTAATTAAAGCCGGGTCCAGATGGGTGTAATGCGAACATCGAATGCCATAAATCACAGGAGTTTTATGGTTCTAGACAGCGTTCTCTCTGTTCCGTCAGGAATCGGTTGTCAACTCGAACGATACATTTGAATATTTTGAATGTATTATTTGAGGCTGAGCTTGAGTGACGTCCACACTATTCGCCGAATCATTTATCAAATTTTATTGCATTCGCTGCTCGGACCCGGCTTTACGTAGTCAGTTTGCCTATTAACATACAGGGGATGGTCCTAACTTGCAGACACAAACTAAAGGAGGAATAACTTGAATGGTATCAAAATAACACTATTTGAGTTCTTCTTATTAAAATATCAACTCGAAATTTGGCACAAATGTGTACATCAGCACTGACCCAAGTTTCATTTCGACAGGATTAGTATTTTTTGGATAATTGAAGAAATAACAACGAAATTTCCCATATTATTTTCCCAGCATTTCGATATTGAAACTTTAAATGAGTAATCTGCGGAACCATTGGGTTGATTTTACCCGTTTCACGAATTCGGCATTCATAATCAAGGTAGATCATAAACACAGTTACTGCTGAAAGAAACAGATCAGAAACTCCCTATTTTTGCGCGCATGTTCTAGGGGAACAGCGTGCTATCGTTTTGTCCAAATGTCTGTAATTTTGGATGATTGAGCCGAAAATGGTCTCAATCGACTAGGTTGGACTCACTGATGACGAATCCGGTGTCAAAATTGATTCTGTCCGGCTGGCCGGCCGTCCGTAGACACGATAACTGTCGACAGAAGCAAGCTAGCAACTTGAAACTTTCAGCATAGGTTGCGCATCGGAATGCCGCGGTTAAGTTCGTTAATGGGCCAAATCGATCGAATAGTTTCGGAGTTATAGGCATTTGAAGTTTTGAAGTTATTTATTTTTTATTCCAGAAACTACCTGAGCGATTGGATTCAAACTTGGCAGTTAGGTGGAGTATAACGACGCGCAACTTTGAGCCGAATTTCGTCAGGATCATATTGTCAGTAATTTTTAAAAAAAATTTTTTTCGAAATTCTTTTCCAAAAAAATTTTTTTTTCGGAAACCATTCATCATATCCGAAAAAAAATTATACTCACACTTTGACCTTCTAATTTCACAGCAGTGTACCAAATTTCAGTTCGATCCGATTATAAGTTTTGGAGATATCGGGAAAAAATATGTCAAATTTCGAGGTTTTCTTCTCGATATCGTTGATTTTTTCGGTATAACTCGAGAAATACTGATTCAGTCCTGATTAAACTTCACAGCTAGTTTTAAGATGCTGAAAGACAACTTTATGCAAAATTTCGTGATAATCGTGTTATTAGAACAATTCGAAAAAAAAAATTTCTATGATTTTCTCATCATATCATCCTCATTAAATTCTGTATGAAACTTCGAACTGTTATTTTCGATGAAGTACTGGATTTCAATTCGATCTGATCTGTATTTTTTGGAAATATTGGAAAAATAAAATTTTGATTGGGTATATCTACGGAACCATTGGGTGGATTTCACCCATTCACGAATTCGGCCTTCGTAATTAAGGTCCAAACCTTCTCTACAAATATCGAGTTTCTAAGTTGTTTCTTTCGGAAGTTATTGTGTTTACGCAGTCGGCCGTTAGGCTGACCGTAAACACAATAACTTCCGGAAGAAACGACTTAGAAACTCGATATTTGTAGAGTAGGTTTGGGGCTTAATTACGTAGGTCGAATTTGTGAATGGGTAAAATTCACCCAATGATTCCGTAGATATACCCAATCAAAATTTTATTTTTTCAATATTTCCAAAAATACAGATCAGATCGAATTGAAATCCAGTAATTTATCAGAAAAAAATTTCAAAAAGCACTGCCGTGAAGGCAGCAGCTTTTGCGCGCACGTTCAAATTCGTTGCTGAAGCGGTCATCTACATTGAACATGCGCGCAAAAGTTGCTGCCTTCACGGCAGTGCTTTTTGAAATTTTTTAAGTAGGTTTGAATCCTGATTACGAAGGACGAATTCGTGAATGGGTAAAATCCGCCCCATAATTCCGTTGAGATTCCGATTCGGGATTTCATTTTTCCAATATTTACGAGAATATTTTGAACACTGCTCTGAAGAACGAAGGTCTAGGTCTGAGCAATTTTTCTCTGGAATATTATGATACTTTCGGGAAAAAAAATTCGAAAGTTTTCCTTAATTTACTGGCAGTACTTTCTCAACAAAATTCCGCAATAAGTTGCGAGTCGTTATGACTTAACCAACTGCCAAGTTTCAATCCAATCGATGCAGTAGTATTATCTGAAATATCAGGGAAATAACCTTAACATTAGAAATGGCTCCGAAACCGTTTGGCCGATTCTGCCCATTAACGACTCAACCGTCGAATTTTGAAATTCAAGCTACCATGAAAGTTTCAGGTCGATAGGATTCTCCGTACGCACGTTCAGGTCGATTCTGTTTGCGTATTGCTATGAACCTTGCTATTCTAGTCATATTGCTATATTTCTAATTTGTAGCAATATGGCCATGATGTTACCGTATTCTGTTTCGAGTGTTATAGCAATGTTTGTTATGAATTTTGTCATAACAATATTGCTATCATAGACTTCCATAATTGGTGAATTTAGAGCTGACAACACTGTATTTTGTGACTTTAGAACTACAAGGAATAAGAAAATAACCCTAATTCGTGATTTCGCATACATAACCTCTATCTACGGCTTTCTTTATTCATGTAAACATCGACATAAAAAATGAGTCAAATTAACCAATAACCAGTTTCCTGGATACCAATAAAATATTGGTTATCAGAAATCGAATGCAGCAATTTTATTCAGGCGTTAATAATTCGAAATTCGATAAACCTTTTCGTTGGCACTTCAAAGGGATTGCTGTTGTTGAGATGATTAGAATAATCATCTCAGCTGTTGCCTATGCCTCTATCTTAGTCTAAGAAAGAGAACCTGAACACATTTCCATTAGCATATACTTTTTTTTATTCATGTAAACATCGACCTATTCGAAAATGTTATGAAACAGAAAAACCAATTAAAGTCAAATTGACCTATTTCCTGGATACCGATAGAATTTTGGTTTCCAGAAATCAAATGCAGCAATTTTATGCAGGCGATAATAATTCGAAATTCGATGAACTTTTCTGTTGGGAATTCAAAGGGATGGCTGTTGTTGAGATCATTAGAATAATCAGGTCAGCTGTTGCTTACTATGCCGGTGTTTTAGTCTAAGAATCCTTAAAATTAAATATTCTAGAGAACCTTGAACACATTTCTATTAGCACATTCTTCCCTATCTTCAATATTTTCGAATTCTTGGAAGAAATAATACTGAAACAAATGGATCTCTGAGAGATTCCTTTTCTAAACTTTCTTGTTATGAAGCATAGCAAGTACTATTTTGAGGTTGCTGAGATAGCAATGTTGATAGCAAGATTCTTGTTAAAGTGACAGATCATATTGCTCAAAATGGTTGATCAGAATACCAATAATTCCAATCTTGTTATGATAGCCATATCTTTTTCATAGCAATATTGCTATTTGCAAACAGAATCGACCTGGTTATCGTGCCTACGGCCGGACAGAATCGATTTTGACACCGGATACGTCATCAGGGAGTCCAACCCGGTAATTTAAAATTAAAAATTAACAGACATGTGAGCGATACGATAGCACGCAGCTTTGGCTGCATGGGTCCAAACGTTTATCATTTCGAAGAAAAAATGAACTAGACGTTTTCCCTAGAAAAACAATTGATAAACTTCTCGGACGCAAAACGGAAATCCCTATCGCAAATCTTATCACATGCAAATAAATCAATCCAAGGCATAATTGGATTGTAAAAATTAATTAAACTAAAAGAATATATTTTCTCGAACAATATTTTCCTGGAATTCATTCTGGTGTTGTTATCTAGACATTAAATGACACAACAATAAATAAATAATTATTGGTAACACAATTTGTGCTCTGGGGGAACAGCGGACTATCGTTTTGCCCAAATGTCTGTATTTTAGGAATTTTAAACCGAAAATGGAATCAAACGACTTGGTTGGTATCACTCATGAAAAATTCTCAAAACGCACTGAATGAACCTTCAATTAGATCCAATGTATATTTTTGAAAATATTGAGAAAATAAAATTTCTAATGGGTATACCACAGAAATTAACGACTTATCGTTTACACAATAACTTCCTAAAGAAACAACTTAGAAACTCGATATTCGTAGAGTACGTTTGGACCTTAATTACGAAGAGCGAGTTCGTGAATGGGTAAAATCCACCCAATGATTCCGCAGGTATACCAATTCAAAATATTAATTTTCCAATCTTTCCTGAAATACAGATGAGATCGAATTGAAATCCAGTACAGGATTGAAGGTTCATGCAAAATTTCGTGAGGATATGATCAGAAGATACCAGAACGTTGAATATTTGAAAGGAAAATTGAGACATTTTTTCAAATTGTACGAATGGCACGATATTTTGCAGACAGTTTTTCGTCAGTATTTTCGAACCAGTAACCAACCGAGCTTCATCATGATTGAATAAGTATTTTCTGAGTTATTCCGGAAAGAAAAACGATACCGAGAAAAAAACCTCGAAATTTTTTTCCAATATCTCCAAAAATTATGAACGTATCGAACCGAAAATTTGGTACACTGCTGTGAAAAATGGAGCATTTTTTTTTCCAATATAGTGATTAGTTTCCGAAAAAAAATTTGCAGGAAGTTTCGCGTAATTATGTATCAACTAACTGCCAAGTTTCAATCAAATCTCTGCAGTAAGTCCTGAAATATCAGGGAAAAAACCTCAAAATTTCAAATGGCTATAACTTTGAAGCCATCGGTTCTATAAAATTTTGTTTTTCAGACAAATCTCGTAATTCCATGAACATTTTTGGTAGCCTATTCTTGTGCATTAACTACATCAGAAATTATTCTCCAATCCTGTCTGAAATAAACCCATTACTCACGAAATTTTGCATTCGTCACCACGTTGGTACTTTACAACTGCATTTCAAGTTTCAATTCAATCAGATCGGAATTTTTCGTGTTATAGAGAAAACAAATTAATATAGGATTTCAAATATATAAAATATTAATTTGTACAACAGAGCAATTCAGATATCGATTATTTGAATAACATGATATTCTATTTATAGAACTGTAACGGTTCTTCTTCAAACTAGTACGATTTGGGAGCTTTATGTGAGGCAGCTGTTTAAGTTGAATATTTCTGATAGATTCTCTGGATCAGTCAATAGAAAGAGTGGTTTAAAAATAGCTTTCCCTTTCAAACAAGAATTTCGTAACATTATCATTCTATGCAGTGGAATAGTAAAATTCTCTTAACAAACAGCAGTAGAAGTCTGAATCCAATGATTATTTTCCTTCAAGCCCAAAAAAATCTGCATTAATATACAGATCGATGTTGAAAAAAATGAAATATGGAAACTCACCATCGCCACCCATGGGTTGATTGGTTACTGGTGCGGGATAGCCCCCGGCATGTGGTGGTGGGTATGCTCCAGGTGGACCTGGAGGATACTGATTTCCCGGTGGATAATGCGGTTGAGGTTGGGGATAGCCACCTCCTTGTGGTGGATAGTTGGAATCATAAACGGGGTTTGGATCTGGGCAATCAAATGAACCAAATTAAATTCACTCACATATTTGATCAATGCATGATCGATATTGATTCCAGAGAATTGTGCTAACCTCTAAGTGAAATTTCGAGTTACTGTTGATGAGTTTGAACACCGATAATTAAAATTTTAGTGAACTCTGTTGTTTCAACATAGATAAGTAAAACACATGAATCCAATGAAAAATCAATTACAATCGAAAGGGAGATCTCATGACTCAATGGGGTTAAAACTAAGAATGTTATTATAATAATAAATATGTTAAGGTACTTACGTGGGTATCCTCCCTGAGGAGCTGTTGGTGGATAGGACATTCTGCAAATAAAGTCAAATAACTTGAACTCATGTAATTAATCAATTGACATTGGAAGTCCTGTAAAATTCACTGACGACTATAATGAAACATGAAACGAATATTTCACCAGAAGGAATGCTAGTATGTCAATCGAACTTGACCTTGATATTAGGGATTGGGAGAATATTGTTTATTCATGAACTTCCAGGCCTAGGAGGACTCTCCAAAGTTATTTTAGGTTGTGAACAGGAGGAGAAACAGTGTTTCGAAGTTATAATCGTTTCAATGAAGGCTACTTACCTTTTATCTATACACGAGATATTTCATAAACACCACTACACGCTTTATTTGGAATTTACAACTCTTTCAAATAAACTAACGTATCAAAATAGAATGTTAAAACTGTATGACATAACACCACGAATCAGGTTTCCCTTAGGTTTTCAAACAATGAAATGAACGTATTCCAAACATATGACAAGATTAGCTTGAATGAAGTAAAGATTGCCGATATGTTATTCAAATTAATTTACAGAGCGAATTAATTAAACGCAAGGTTTCGTGAGTATTGTCAAAATTTCCCGGGATATAGAATGATAATGATATAATTATAATTCTATGACCCGACAATCAGACTCTGTATTATATACACGCACGCACTAACACTCCCACATGTATGATGGGTATAGGAAAACATAATCATTGTTTGAACAATGATATCGAATTTGATTCTCAGTTGAGAGCAGTAGAAAACTAGAATTCACTACTCATTATTTAAACGATAATATATCTGAAAAATATACAGTAGCGTGAAGTTTCTCAGAACTCATTACAATTTTCAGCTCCACGAGAGGTCGCAGGAGAAACACTGCTCGTTCTCCAATAAATATTTAAAATTGAAGAAAGAAGACACTTGAAATTGCACAACGAGTAACCAAGGCTCGATAGGTTCTCTTTAAAATAAATGGTGGTTAACCGAAGAAACATAACATTATCAATGGGTACCGCGAATCGAAATAATTAGTTGAGTTTTTCTGCAATTTTGAAATCACTACTGGTCACTCGAACTTAGCGTCATCTATGTGATTCTGTTAGTATCTATTATACGCCTGAGATCGGGTAATGCAAGTCAAGAAGATTTCCTTAAACTGTATGGTCCAATGCTTTGTTCTGTGTTCAGTAGATATCTCCGTCATTATATTTTTTCATAACATAATGATCCTCGTAATAATATAATAATGATAATAAATTATACTAACTAGTACTATAAATGAGTGGGATGCTTACGTTCAAGATGATGATTCTGCTGGCTAGTGCACAAGATAAAGATGGGGCCACGTAGTTGATGTGCTTATGAATTTACATATAATTATCATTGTATAAAGACAACATAGTAGGTCAACCTCCCTGCTAATATCGTTACCCGAAAAAGATACTCGAACTAGATGGCGTCACCGTCGAAAGATACTCGACGTCAATAAGGTCGAGAATCGCATGCCATAGTATCACAGGGCCGGCAGATTAGAGATTCTGAGAATCTTGGTTTTCGGGTAGGCTATAGCCATTTGATATAACAAGTTTAGGCTTTAGTCTGTTTCTTTTCCGTCGCTTACTGTGAACTACGTATCATTAATACGATTTTGAAGTTTATGGACAATATTATGTAGATTTTGAGGTTCGAACAGGAGGAAATATTTCTTGCTAATCACCTCTAAAATAAAATACCATTTGATTAAACGAATTTGTCTTCAAACCATTTCTTTTCCATCGCGCACTGTGAACTTCGTATCGTTAATATGATTTTGAAGATTAGGGGCAAAATTTTGTAAGTTTCGAAGATTGAAAAATATTTTAGTTTTCGCTGATCACCATTGCAATAAAAATTCTAGGCAAGTGCTGACGTGAGGTCAGGAAATTTTCCTCATTTAAAATTTCATTTTGTTTTTTCGAAAATACAGATCGAATTGAAATCGAGTAGGTAGTTGATTGAAAAATGACAGCCAGAAGGTCCATACAAGATTTCGTGAGATTCATTTATATTATGATAGAAAGATGAATATATGATAAGTATTAAAAAAAAAAATTTTACGCGTTGGTTCTAGGGAACATCAGCGCGTTATTGTTTCCTTAAAATGTCTGTAATTTGCGAATTTCGAGCCGAAATTGGTCTGAACTACTCTGAACGATAATGTTGTACTCTCTGGAGAAGAATCGCTGGTCAAATTCAATTCTGTCCTCCGGCCGTTCGTCCGTATCTACTGTAACTTATTTCCAAGGAAACGACTGAGCGACTTGAAATTCTCGAATTTTGTTCGTAGTCCAAATATCTCGATTTAATTCGATTATAGGTGAAATCAGCCAGGCGGTTTCGGAGTTATGCCCATTAAAAATTTTGGAGTTTTTACGGGCTTGTTCTAGGAAACAGCACGTTATCATTTTGTTACGATGTCTGTAATTTTAGAATTGTTTTCTTCAATATCTCGAAACGTACTAATGCCAGCTTGGATCTCCGAAATTAGTTGAGGAATACCAACTTGCAACTTGGTGCAGAATGTTATGGGTATTCACAGGCTAGGAAATTAAAAAAAACTGATTTTTTTTTTTGAAAAATCCCGGGTTTTCGGAGAGTGAATCAGATTAAAATGAAATTTGGCACATGCCAATTTTCAGTTCGATCCGTGATTTATTTTCAGGAATGTCAAACTACGTGGCTATTTGAAATTTTAACATAATTTCTTGAAATCTCTGTATGAAATGACGCTAATCAAGTTAAAACTTCATTATTAGTTCGAAAATACCGACGGGTAGAAAATACAAAAAAAATTGTTCTTCGGAGAATTTTTCATATATGTTTGTTGCAACAAACTGTTCTTTTGAAAAACATTCATTCGGCTGCGATAGAGTTTGCCACAGACCTTGAGGTGTTCAAAATTTCAGTTTGATTGGCTATTTATATTCGGAGCTATTAGGAAAAAATATTTCAAATAATTTGCAGAAGCTGATTCGCAAACTTGTTCAAAATTTCTTGATGATCGTTTCATCAGAACAATTCACAGGAAGGAATAATTCCAAAATTTTGTTTTCAATTATTGTATTTTTTTGCGATCATATTAGGTGGTCCTCGCGAAATTCTGCAGCAACCTAAACGCTGTCTTTTTGTGCGCATGTTCTAGAGGAACACCGTGCTATCGTTTTATCCACATGTGTGTAATTCTCAATGATTGAGCCGAAAATGGTCTCAAACGACTAGGCTGGACTCACTGATGACGAATCCGGTGTCAAAATCGATTCTGTCCGGCCGGCCGTGGACACGATAACTGTGAAACGCAGCCAGCTAGCAACTCGAAACTTGCAGGGTAGTTCGCGCATCGGAATGCCGCAGTTAAGTTCGTTGATGGGCCAAATCGGCCAAACAGTTTCGGAGATATAGCCCTTTGAAATTTTGAGGTTATTTCCCTCATATTTCACAAACTACTGAAGCGATTAGATTGGAACTTGGCAGTTAGTTGGAGCATAACAACGCGCAACTTTCAGCAGAATTCCGTTGAAATCATAAGGTCACTCAATTCAAAAAAAAAAAAATTCCAAATTTTTTTCGAAATTTTTTTTTTCTGAAACTTTCGTTCAAATTCGAGAACAACTTCAGTCATACCTTGAACTCCATATTTTACAGCAGTGTACCAAATTTCAGTTCGATACGATCATAATTTTTTGAGATATTGGGAAAAAATATGTCGATTTTCGTGGTTTTCTTCTCGATATCGTTGTTTTTTTCGGTATAACTCAAGAAATACTCATTCCATCGTGATAAAACTTCGCAGCTAGTTCGAAGATGCTGGATGACAACCTTGTGCAGAATTTCGTGATGATCGTATCATTAGAATAATTAAAAAAAAATTCAAATGATTTTTCTGATCATATATTCAATATTCTGTGATCTTGATGGGGATGGCACAGGGTGCAACAAAAATCCTCCAGAAATACATATAAATTTGGTAAAAGTGAAACAAAAATTGACCTGTTTTAGGATTTTGTTGCGAAATATTTTTCTTCTGAGAAAATATTGTCATAACTAATCTTTGTCCATAAATCTTATTGGAAAAATTCACAAAATGATTGGTTTTTCTTTCAATAAATATTATTATATATCTATTTGAAATTTTATTTTCCCATTACCTATATTCAGAAATACTGATCTTAGCGAATCAAAATACGAGGCATATTCTCTGTGATATAAAATTTACAAAATATTGGTATTTTTCTAATTCGGCAGATAGACGTTACTCTGACTAATGGATGGCTTTTACTCATTGATGAACTCAACTAACACATAAACCACATGCCTACCCTCGATGTCTGATTGATTTTAACAGACATTATTGTATGTAGAGTCCCAGTTAAACGTGAAAAATCAAGAAAAGGACTGACGTGAAGTCAGCAGATTTTACGCGCTTGTCCACATTGCGAAATGGTGATTTGGAAATTTCAATGAAATGAAAATTTTCAAAAAAAAAAATTTGTTTTCGAATTTTTCCATGGACAATTCTTATTGACACTATTCACCTTCCAACCAAGTTTTATTTCGATCAGATTAATATTTTCCGAGTAATTGAAAAATCTAAATTTCGAATGGCTAGCACAAAAACCATTCGAGAGATTTGGCCCATTAACGAATTTAACCGATATATTCAGGACTTTGAATAAAGAACAGAGATTCAGGATCTTACTCTAACCTGAAATTTTCAAGACTCTAGGTCCTTCTTTTCGAAAGTTACAGCGCACACGGCCGGCTTGACAGACAGAATCAATTTTGACCGCGGATTCTTCATCAGTGAGTCCAACCTAGTCGTTTGAGACCCATTTCGGCTCAAAAATAACAGACATCGTGACGAAATGATATAGCGCTGTTCGCCAGAACAAGCGCGTAAAAACAAAAATTAACCAGTACGAATGTACATAATTTGAGGAAATATTGTCGAAAAGCAATTCACCATGATCGCTGTAAAATTAGTCAGCTGCTACATTAAAAAGATCGAAAGAATCTGCCCTGGGACTGGGTCTTTTTATGGCATCATAAATAAACACGTGCGCTCGATGTGGCGTTATCAGATCGCTTGGGGAATCCATCTGTTTGATATGAGTCACTAAACTAATTGAATGTAAGTGAACAGAAATTCCGGAACTCTTCTTGCTAGGACTTCAGGTGTAGTAAATAGGTATAATATTTTTGAAAGGAACAATTAGTAAAATCGAGAATATCCAGGTTCGAGCAAAAGTCTGAAATAAAATTAATATTTTTTAACCATTGACGAATAAAACTTCTAGAAATGCACTGAGGTGATGGCATGAAATTGTGCAAAGGCATTTGCCAACTAGTAACCAATTTTCATCATGATCGGATCAGTTCGATTCCGAATATTTTCCCAACTCCATTCAATTGGTTGTTCAATAAACTAATTGAATATAAGTATAACGAAATTCGGAAACACCTATTGTGGGAACTTCATTCAGATGTTGTAAGTGTGATATTTTTAATGGGAACGATCAATAAAATCCGGAATATCCTGGTTCGAACGATGATCTGGAATTAATTATTCGTATTTCTACCAATAGCTTGAAATAAAAACTCTAGAAAAGCACTAACATTTAATGGCACTGAAAAGTAAAATACGAAGAATTAGAAGGATTGGTGAACCTATTTTGAGAACTATATCCCGATAGTTCGGTTGAAATCCATTATTTAATGCAAAAATCTATTTTATATTTCGTACATAAGCTATCCTCAAGCCGACCCTGCATTTTCGAACGCAGTTCATATGAATTTATGATGAGGGCGCATCACTACGGTCGTTTTTTTACACGTTGTCAAGAATTTTCGCTAGATGTCGCTCAGAAACGTCGGAATTCGTTTTTCCATAAGGTTGTCCTACTATGTTGTCTTTATACAATGTAATTATCAAATGGTTAAAGCATTTAAATGAAGGCTGTTTTTCTTTATTCAAATGTATAAGCATTGTTGCAATTGCACAGGTATTATATTCGTCTTATATTAAGATTTTCTGCAACCAAGTTACCACCAGATCATGAAAAATTCAGCGCCATCTATGTGATTCTATGAGAGTGTATCATACACAAGAAACCTGCTATTCAAAGTCAAGCAGATTTCTTTGAGCTGGTAGCAAGTTTGACGTAAGTTTAGTTTATTACTCAATAGAGGTCCCTACACGTCCTTCCGGTCCGAAGTTTGAATCAGTGTCTGATAGATGTCTCTGCCCGTGAATATGTTGAATGTTTACGTTCATGCTGGCAAGATGGTGGGTCTGCTGTTTGGTGCGCATACCATGGTGGTGGTACGTTGTTGACGTGCGCAGAAAGAATATTGAAATTCATTAAATTGCTTTGGTATTCGTGTATCGAGTCGAGGATGTAAGTAGTCCCGAAAGAGCCCCTCGTGGCTGTACGTTAGACGAACATTGTCGGTGATGAACATATTGCAAAGATGGCGACATGTGCATAATTATTTGTGAGATGGATTGCATACAGTGCAGACGTCGTGAAGAACAAAGATCGTCCTACGGAAGATAAAAGTGTAGTGTCCCTTCTGAAAAAGTTTTTCAGCTAGTTGAAAGTTTCAAGTCTGAAGAGAAAACGATGCGTGAGTTTAAAGTTGTCGTGTTAGGTTCGGGTGGGGTTGGGAAAAGTGCATTGACAGTACAATTTGTTTCTGGTTGTTTTATGGAAAAATACGATCCGACAATAGAGGACTTCTATCGTAAGGAAATCGAAGTGGACAACTCCCCCTGTGTGTTAGAAATTTTAGACACCGCTGGTACAGAACAATTCGCCAGCATGCGCGACCTCTACATTAAGAATGGCCAGGGCTTCGTAGTGGTATATAGTTTAACAAACCACCAAACATTTCAAGATATTCGGACTATGAAGGAATTGATAACCAGAGTTAAAGGTACTGAGAGAGTTCCCATTTTACTTGTAGCGAATAAAGTAGACTTGGACCACCAGCGAGAAGTGACTTCTTCGGAAGGCAGCAGTCTCGCAGCCCAATGGGGTTGCCCCTTCATTGAGGCAAGTGCTAAAAATCGAACGAATGTCAACGAGGTGTTTGCAGAAATCGTGCGTGAGATGAACTTTAGTCCCGAAAAAGAAAAGAAGACTTATTGTTGCTGTAGTTTACTCTAATCATGTGGCCCCGTTAATGTAAGTGGCACGTCGAGATTTCTGCAGTGTACAGTGGGCAAGAAGACTTCTCCTTCAGCTGATCAGAGTGTGGCTGAATCACCAACATAACAACCCGCATTGTTGTTAACTGATTCCTGATGAGTATTTTGAGAGGATATAACAACCCTATCAGTTAGCACTGAGTGTTGGACAGCAAACCACCGTTTTAAGACTATAAGCTCATTTCTAGTATACCTACTTACTCATTGATAATATATTATAAGTAATGGCTTAGAACAGCACAATATATTTTTATACATTGAACAAAGTCAACGCGAACGATACATAAATATTTTATTTAGGAATTTTTGAACCAACTCATATCTACCACCAGATCTTTACTACCTATTTATGATAGTGCCTGAATGATTCAACATTGGTTGCAATTCGACTGTTCAAGCATAGAGATAGATGGTACCCAAAATGGCCTAAAAACTAGCCACATGGTTGCTAAAAACTAAACCGGCCAATATCATCTCGGTGCCCATTATCATGTGAGCTCATATTGTACATATTAGAAGACTAACAATATTTTATCGAGAAATCTGTGTTTTGTAATATAAAACTACTATGTGATGTGTGTCTGAATGAGGAATGAGTGATTAATTTACTAAATAAATACGATTTTGTAAGTATTCAAATGTTGCCGATAGGTGTGTGTTCTGAGAGCCAAAAAGGATTTGTGATATACGTATTATAATAAAAATCAAGTGCAATGTACTTGTTTTCTTTCGAATTCACAAATCCAAAGCTTCAAAAGCTGTCAATTACTTTCACATGAATCAATGTGATATTCTTGAACATACTTTCGTTCCGCTATTCAAAAAAAAAATGATTATAGGAAAATTTTCTAGTGAATTTCAAAAACAACCTTTTGGTGTCCAAAAAACCAAGTCAAAGTAGATAGCTTGTGAAAGAGTTCACAATTAACCAGAATATTTCACAAAGTATGACAAAATATTAAATATTAAGACCATACTTTAACTAAACAACTTTGTGAGTGTTTTGATTCAATATTGAATACATTTTTTTACAAGGGAACAATATGTAAGTAAGTTTACAATCAGTGGTTTTCTTGTTCTGAAACAATTGTTATACCTTATGGTGTCTCTGTTTATTGCAACATCTTAAATCTAGCACATTGGATACGATATTCAAGTACATTCCGAACTGAATTATTTTTAGAATTTTGTAGGTGTTTGTTTTACTGAAAAAAATATTATAATATATTTTTCTGTTCAAGAAACTGTAAAATCTCGAACGAAATCTGTTCTCAACTGAATCAAGTCAGAGGGAAGTTACTCATTTCTCTTTTTCAAGCTGGCAACATCCAACAGTCCCATTTAATGATCTCAATTCTTCCATGACATTTCCCTTCATAAAAGCTCAATTTTCATTGTGATGACTCACTGTTTATCTATAGTTTTCCGTTATCTATTCAGCCCTGTCTATCAGAAACTAAACATTTTGATACAGCAAAAACAAATCGATAAGTGTGTTCAGTATCATGCATTTCATGAAATATGCATCTACTCAATTTTCGATGGATTCTGAGGATCAACCCAATCCTTATTCCGACATAGCAAATCATAAAGTGTGTTTATGCAGCAACCAAAATAAATACAAGGGACATCTTTGCAGTTATTTCGAATTCGTCTGATTTGATTGGTCCATTCCCATTTTATTTTATTTTCTGTATAAACCCTCCCCAACATACAAGTCATTCATTTTAGTTCTCCGAAATTTCCTACCACCACATTTTTAGCATCAATCAACACGATCCAGGTCACTTTGTCCTGAAATTTTTGCACTTTATCAATTTGGGCACTGCTTTGAGTATCAAGTAGACCGTGTGATTCTTACCTTCTCTCACTTTGAGGCCATCAACTCTTTCAGAATTTAAGAGAAAATTATGGTTCAGATTTTGCTACCATTCAATTTTAACACAGTTGAGAATTTTCACCTTTTATGTTTGTATCAGAGCTTTTCGTGAATAAATAACTTTTTATGTTGTGGGGAAACCCCAGTCAAAACAAATATTTTATTCGCATACTAAAGAATAAGAAAACTACTAGAATAGAAACTTGAAGATATCCAAAGATTTCGTCTGGTCCTGATCAACAAATTGCTGACTATATCAATTTAATTTTGATATTTGAAATGGATGTAACATAAAATATTCCCGATGACAAGATGGAGTCTACAGAAGGTAAGATTCGAATAATTTTCATATTGTTTTCTTTTATTTTATCTCCAACAATTCCTGTTAAATGCGTCTTATTTCAATTGTCGCTGAAAAGTAGAAATTATGCCATTATCCGGTCCATCCTGTATTCCAAGATAAATTGAAAAATGGCCTTGGAATGAATGATAGTCCATCTTGAAATTGAGATCAATTGTTTCTCGAAATATTCGATTAGCCAGGTTGAGAAATTGAGTCAATCACATCGAATATTCAAAGACGTTTTTCTTGTAAGAATTCTTGCTTCCTGACCAATCATTTCAAATATTTTCATCATCTTGATGATCATCTGATTTATTCTTTGTTTTTCGAATCATATTCTTTGTTTCTACTACCGTTTCAATTTCCGCTAATTTTTGCGCGCATTCTAGGGAATCAGAATTGGCCTCAACGACTAGGTTGGACTCACTGATGACGAATTCGGTGTCAAAATCGATTATGTCCGGCCAGCCGTTCGTATGCACGATTGCGGGCGAGAATACGATCTACCTGAAACTTTCAGGGTAGCCAAACAGTTTCGGAAGTAGAGCTACTAACTTTTGGATTTAAAGTTGGCAGTCGGTTGGAGTATAACAACCCAATCTTTTGTAGAGATCGTACTTGTGTTCATACCAGATGTCTCGTCATATCATGACTTCTTCAGGTGAGTATCTATAACTAGGTACTATTTATTATAGATACTGACCTGAAGAAGTCAAGATATGACGAAACAGCTGGTATGAACACAAATTAAATAAGCGGAAATTGAAAATTGTTTTATATCTGAAAAGCTAATTCATGTTGAAAACAAGTTTCGTGCTTCCTATGTAAAAGTGGGAATAATTGAGATAAACATTAAGATAAACAACTGAAACTTCTCCGATAACACGAAGTTTCGACGAAGGCCAGGTAGTTTCCTATTTCATATTACGCTGATCGTCAACTGAGAAATGCCAGTAATTAGATACCAATTTTAAATCAGACATGTTGGAACTGGCAACTTTCATTCGGAATAATGAGCATAGAAAATGGTTTCATTGTTTGTATTCTCGCCAGATTGAGTTAATTTATTTCAGCTGTTCTTGAAATTGTCTCATCGATCGATCATTATAATTATGGGATCGTGGTAATCATTGATTAACTCTCCAGACTTTTCTTGATTAATCAAATGAGGTTTATGTGTTAACACATAGCCATTGATATGAAAGATTATTGGTAAAACTGCTAGCATTTTTACATTCTTCAAAAAAATGTGATTTCTAAGCGTTTTTGGACAGAAACAACGGTGAAGGAGAATTTTCAATATCATTGCTTCGGACAAACACCCTGTTACTTTTGAATGATGACATCGCCTAACAGTCGATCTGAAACACAAAAAATTCAGGAAGAGATGACTTAGAGACTCGATATTTGTGGAGTAGGATTGAATATTAATAATGAAGGTAGAATTCGTGAATAGGTAGAATCCGCCCAATTCATATTTCACAGCAGTGTTCCAAATTTCAATTCGATACAGCTATTATTTTTGGAGATATTGGAAAAAAATATGTAGAATTTCGTCAAAAAATACTGACTTTATCGTGATGAAACTTCGCAGCTAGTTTGGAGATGTTGAAGGACAACATTGTGCTAAATTTCGTGATGATCGCATTATAAGAACAATTTGAAAAAAAAATTCAAATTTTTATTTCGAATATTAAATATTCTGTGGTCTTCTCATCATATTATCCTCATTAAATTCTTTATGAACCTTCAAACTGTCATTTTTCGATGAAGTACTGGATTTCAATTTGATCTAATCAGTATTTTTGGAAATATTGAGAAGATAAATTTTTGAATGGGTATATCTGCGGAATCATTGGCAGACAACAAACAACTCAGAAACTCGATATTTGTAGAGAAGTTTTGGACCTTAATTACGAAGGTCGAATTCGTGAATGGGGAAAATCTGCCCAATGATTCTGTAGATATACCCATTCAAAATCTTATTTTCTCAATATTTTCGAAATTACAGATTATACCGAATTGAAATCTAGTACTTTTTGCGCGCATGTTCTAGGGGAACAGCGTGCTATCGTTTTGTCCAAATGTCTGTAATTTTGGATGATTGAGCCGAAAATGGTCTCAATCGACTAGGTTGGACTCACTGATGACGAATCCGGTGTCAAAATCGATTCTGTCCGTCCGGCCGTAGACACAATAACTGTCGACAGAAGCAAGCTAGCAACTTGAAACTTTCAGGATAGGTTGCGCATCAGAATGCCGCGGTTAAGTACGTTAATGGGCCAAATCGATAGAATACTTTCGGAGTTATAGGCACTTGAAGTTTTGAAGTTATTCATCTTTTATTTCAGGAACTACTCGAGCGATTGGATTCAAGTTTGGCAATTAGGTGAAGTATGACGACGCGTAACTTTGAGCCAAATTTCGTCAGGATCATATTGTCAGTAAATTAAAAAAAAAATTTTTTTCGAAATTTTTTCCAAAAAATTTTTTTTTCTGGAAACCATTCATCATATAAAAAAAAAATTCACTTACACTTTGAGCTTCATATTTCACAGCAGTGTACCAAATTTCAGTTCGATACGGTCATAAGTTTTGGAGATATCAGGAAAAAATATGTCAAATTTCGAGGTTTTCTTCTCGATGTCGTTGATTTTTTCAGTAAAACTCGAGAAATACTGATTCAGTCCTGATAAAACTTCACAGCTAGTTTTGAGATGCTGAAAGACAACTTAATGCGAAATTTCGTGATAATCGTGTCATTAGAACAATTTGAAAAAAAAATTTCTATGATTTTCTTATCATATGATCCTCATTAAATTCTGTATGAAACTTCGAACTGTTATTTTTCGATGAAGTACTGGATTTCAATTCGATCTGATCTGTATTTTTGGAAATATCGGAAAAATAAAATTTTTATTGGGTATATCTACGGAATCATTGGATGGATTTTACCCATTCGGCCTTCGCAATTAAGGTCCAAACCTTCTCTACAAATATTGAGTTTCTGAGTTGTTTCTTTCGGAAGTTATTGTGTTTACGCAGTCGGCCATTAGGCTGACCGTAAACACAATAACTTTCGGAAGAAACGACTTAGAAACTCGATATTTGTAGAGTAGGTTTGGGGCTTAATTACGAAGGTCGAATTCGTGAATGGGTAAAATCCGCCCAATGAGTCCGTAGATATACCCATTCAAAATTATATTTTTTCAATATTTCCAGAAATACAGATTTGATCGAATTGAAATCCAGTAATTTGTCACTAAAAAATTTCAAAAAGCACTGCCGTGAAGGCAGCAGCTTTTGCGTGCATGTTCAAATTCGTTGCTGAAGCGGTCATCTACATTGAACATGCGCTCAAAAGTTGCTGCCTTCACGGCAGTGCTTTTTGAAATTTTTTATTCAACTTTAAGTAGTTCCCTGCCAATATAAGGAGTGAAAACCCTTATATCAACATGAAGATAATACAAAATTCTCCCAGAATATCCTTTAATCGATATTCCTTTGTAAAATATCGGAAATACCTGTTAGTGAATCATCATCATGGTAATTCCGGAAGCCGTACGAATTGCTGTCTAAATTTCAGGTATTGCATTTTCATGAATTAAATTAATGCCGGTACAAAATTCCAGGCCGTTATAAATGATTCAGAATCAGTCGAACTCTAATCCGATTTTTTGCCGTAGAAATGAATCACGAAGTATGAATACTTTATGTAAATTGCTACGAGTCCTGAAACCTTCAACTCGATCGAAACTACTCGATGTAAAATATGCAATATCGACAGTTGGGAGTTAAGTAATTGATTCGCTTCAGGGTAACTAATATTTCAACATTTGCAGTTTACGACGTTTCAAGAACGAGTTTATGGACTGGAGAAATTGTTCTTCCCATTTGGGTTATATTAGCAGATTGAAATTTGTGATACCATCAACAGATTTATTCGAAATACGGTTTCAAAGTAGTCATTTCGAGCGAGATGAGTCTAATGATTTCGGAGTAATGGTGATCTGTTAGTTTTCTAAATAACTCGAGAAAAACCGATCTATTCCAATTGAAATATGTGAAAAAAAACTTTAAATTTTTTTATATTGTTCTAATGACACGATCATCACGAAATTTCGCACAAAGTTGTCTTTCAGCATCTCCAAACTAGCTGCGAAATTTCATCATGATTGAATCGATGTTTCTTGAGTTATACCGAAAGAAACCACGATATCGAGAAGAAAACCACGGAATTTCACATATTTTTTCACAATTTCTCCAAAACTAATAGCCGTATCGAATTGAAATTTTGTACACTGCTGTGAAATATGGAGCTCAAACTATGCGCTGAAATTTTTTCAAATGTGATGAACAGTTCGTGAAAAAACATTTTTTCGAAAAAAATGTTGAAAAAAATGTTTTTCAAAATTTGCTGAAAGCATAATCTCAACAAAATTTCGCGAAAAGTTGTGCGTTGCTATACTCTAACTAACTGCCAAGTTTCGATTCAATCGGTCCAGTAGTTCCCGAATTATCGCCAAAATAACGTTGAAGCTTCAAAAGACACTAACTCCGAAACCGTTCGGCCGATTTATATACCCATTCAAAATTTTATTTTCCCAATATTTCCGAAAATACAGATCAGATCGAATTGAAATCCAGTACTTCATCGAAAAATTACAGTTCGAAGGTTCATACGGAATTTAATGAGGATGATATGATAAGAAAATCACAGACATTTTTTTTTCGAATTGTTCTAATGACAAGATCATCACGAAATTTCGGATGAAGTTGTTTTTCAGCATCTTCAAACTAGCTGCGAAGTTTTATCAGGATTGAATCAGTATTTTTCGAGTTATACTGAAAAAAACAACGATACCGAGAAGAAAACCTCGAAATTTGACATATTTTTTCCCGATATCTCCAAAACTTATGATCGTATCGAACTGAAATTTGGTACACCGGTGTGAAATATGAAGCTCAAAATGTGAGTGAAATTTTTTTTCTGTATGATTAATGGTTTCCGGAAAAAAAAAATTTTTGGAAAAAAATTTCGAAACAAATTTTTTTTAAATATACTGACAATATGATCCTGACAAAATTCTGCTCGAACATCAACGACAGAATCAATTCTGACACCGGATTCATCATCAGTGAGTCCAACCTATTCGTTCGAAACCATTTACGGCTCAAAATTCGAAAATTACTGACACTGGAACAAAATGAAATAGCTCGCGGTTTCCCTTGAACGTGCTAACAATGATGCTAAAAAAAATGGTAAACTCTGATTCGTAGGTAAACACTTTCTATCTATCTATTTCTATCGATAGAATTTGCTGTCATCACGCGTGTTATTCATACCGCAACAAAAACAAACCGTTCCAATCAAAATACCAAAACACTTTTCAGTTCACAGCAAATACCTAAAATCAGAACTGTTTTCATGGATGCGATAACTGAAAATCAACCGGAATTGTGGAAATTTTTTTCGTTTCAGAATTTTCCAATATATTTTCCACATTGTTCGATGTTGCATTCATCCAAAGGTTTATTTATGTGAAGTGATCCAATTATGTTCCGTTTAACGCTTCACCGATTTCATTTTATTCCTCTATCTGAATCGAAATAGACGATTCTGCTTTCAACATTTGTGGCATCAGAACGTGGCGAGAAAATGAGATTTGAAGATAATTACAACCCCAACAATGCTATCGAATTTGTACATAAGACTTGTCGAAACATCAACGGAAAAAGCATTCGGAGAAGCTCAGAAGTCATATTTTGGGATAAGTTTACACTAGTCAAGACAGTCTCGGAACACTGTTTGGTTTATGGTTGGGGGTCTCCGTTGAGAATATACAGGGTGATTTGTCCGATTCGACCGATTTTACTTTTATTGATAACTTTGGTATGGCTTATTCGATTTCGAATACATTTTCAGCGTAGTACAATAGTGTTGAACACATTCATTGGTTTCAAATTTTTTGTGATAAATTGTGCAGGTTGAAAAAACACCCTGTACATAGCGTTTCCTAAACTACGCTATCTGTTTACGATTCTACTATAATAAGTGATTATTTGAGAGTTTCTAATTTTTGCGCGCATGTTCTGGGGGAACAGCGTGCTATCGTTTTGTCCAAATGTCTGTAATTTTGGATGATTGAGCCGAAAATGGTCTCAATCGACTAGGTTGGACTCACTGATGACGAATCCGGTGTCAAAATCTATTCTGTCCGGCCGGCCGTAGACACGATAACTGTCGACAGAAGCAAGCTAGCTACTTGAAACTTTCAGGATAGGTTGCGCATCAGAATGCCGCGGTTAAGTTCGTTAATGGGACAAATCGGTCAAGTAGTTTCGGAGTTATAGGCACTTGAAGTTTTGAAGTTATTTATTTTTTATTTCAGAAACTACTTAAGCGATTGGATTCAAACTTGGCAGTTTGGTGAAGTATAACGACGCGCAACTTTGAGCCAAATTTCGTCAAGATCATATCGTCAGTAAATTAAAAAAAAAATTTTTTCGAAATTTTTTCACAAAAAATTTTTTTTTTCGGAAACCATCCATCATATCCAAAAAAAATCATACTCACACTTTGACCTTCTAATTTCACAGCAGTGTACCAGATTTCTGTTCGATACGATCATAAGTTTTGGAGATATCGGGAAAAAATATGTCAAATTTCGAGGTTTTCTTCTCGATATCGTTGATTTTTTCGGTATTATTCGAGAAATACTGATTCAGTCCTGATTAAACTTCACAGCTAGTTTTGAGATGCTGAAAGACAACCTTATGCAAAACTTCGTGATAATCGTGTTATTAGAACAATTTGAAAAAAAAAATTTCTATGATTTTCTCATCATATCATCCTCATTAAATTCTGTATGAAACTTCGAACTGTTATTTTCGATGAAGTTCTAAGTTGTTTTTTTCGGAAGTTATTGTGTTTACGCAGTCGGCCGTTAGGCCGACCGTAAACACAATAACTTCCGGAAGAAACGACTTAGAAACTCGATATTTGTAGAGTAGGTTTGGGGCTTAATTACGAAGGTCGAATTCGTGAATGGGTAAAATCCGCCCAATGATTCCGTAGATATACCCATTCAAAATTTTATTTTTACAATATGTCCAAAAATACAGATATGATCGAATTGAAATCCAGTAATTCATCAGAAAAAAAATTCAAAAAGCACTGCCGTGAAGGCAGCAGCTTTTGCGCGCACGTTCAAATTTGTTGCTGAAGCGGTCATCTACATTGAACATGCGCGCAAAAGTTGCTGCCTTCAAGGCAGTGCTTTTTGAAATTTTTTTGGCACACTTCTAGTTTTCCGAGAAAATTTGTTCAAAAAATGATAATGTCGAAATTTCGCTCCAATCGATTCTACTTTTATTGAGAACTTTGGTATGGCTAATCCAATTTTGATGAAATTTGCAGTGTAGAACAATCTGAACGATTAGATTCAATAGTCGCAAAAGTCTCTTGAAATACAGGGTTGTAACTGTGATAGTTTTAGAATTTCAGATTAATTGTGCAGTTGAAAAAAAACATCCTGTACATTGCTTCTCCAAAACTTTCTTATTCGTTGCAGATTCTACAATAATATGTCATCATCCAGAGGTTTTTAATTTTTTTGGCACACCTCCGGTTTTCCTAGAAAACATTTTTGAAGAAGAGCATGATCGAAATTTGGCTCACAAGCAGTGGGAGTATTCCGCACTAGGTAGGAAAGCTGTATTGTCCAAAGATGCAAAGTTGTTCGTCACTTCTGAAATATTCTTTTCAATTTCGAAATATATTCCGAATTGAATGGTTTCATACAAAATATTAGCAATTAAATATGAATTTAGAATTTGAAAAGAATATTTTAGAACTTAAGAACTGCTTCGCATCCTTGGATAATAAAGCTTTCCTACCTAGTGCGGAATACATTCACTGCTTGTGAGCCAAATTTCGATCATG
This sequence comes from Myrrha octodecimguttata, assembly GCA_958510865.1. NCBI lineage: Eukaryota > Metazoa > Arthropoda > Insecta > Coleoptera > Coccinellidae > Myrrha > Myrrha octodecimguttata. Next base: position 27,783,558 of record OY294065.1, on the reverse strand, counting down.
CTCTTCTTCAAAAATGTTTTCTAGGAAAATCGGAGGTGTGCCAAAGAAATTAAAAACCTCTGGATGATGACATATTATTGTAGAATCTGCAACGAATAAGAAAGTTTTGGAAAAGCAATGTACAGGGTGTTTTTTTTCAACTGCACAAATAATCTGAAATTCTAAAACTATCACAGTTACAACCCTGTATTTTAAGAGACTTTTGCGACTATTGAATGTTATCGTTCAGATTGTTCTACACTGCAAAGTTCATCAAAATTGGATGAGCCATTCCAAAGTTCTCAATAAAAGTAGAATCGATTGGAGCGAAATTTCGACATTATCATTTTTTGAAAAAATTTTCTCGGAAAACTAGTGTGCCAAAAAAATTAGAAACTCTCAAATAATGACTTATTATAGTAGAATCGTAAACAGATAGCGTAGTTTGGGAAACGCTATGTACAGGGTGTTTTTTCAACCTGCACAATTAATCTGGATTTATCACAATAACAACCGCTTATTTTGAAAATCAATGAATGTGTTTAACAATATTGTACTACGGTAAAAATTTCATTGAAATCGAACAAGCCATATCAAAGTTATCAATAAAAGTAAAATCGGTCGAATCGGACAAATCACCCTGTATATTCTCAATAGAGACCCCCAACCATAAACCGAACATTGTTTCGAGACTGTCTAGACTAGTGTAAACTTATCCTAAAATCTGACGGTCTCCTCCGGAATCACCCTGTATAATTGAATTGGTGTGTATCCAATTCTTCCTTCATACAGGGCTCCACATTGAAATAATTTGTAGTTATAGTTACAGGGTTACATTCCACTGAACGACCTACAGCTTACCCTCCAACTCTAGAGCTCCGATTAATTCCAGTATCTGTGGGGGCTTCAAGGAGGCTAAGTCTTCAGTGAGTCTAACCTAGTCGTTGAAGACTGTTCCCTAGTTAATGTGTTTACAATAATTTCCGGAAGAAACTACTTAGAAACTCGATATTTGTAGAGAAGGTTTGAACCTTAATTACGAAGGCCGAATTCGTGAATGGGTGAAATCTACCCAATGGTTCCGCAGATGTACCCATTTAAAATTTAATTTTCCCAATATTTTCAAGAATACAGATTAGATCAAATTGCAATCCAGTACTTCATCGAAAAATAATAGTTCGAAGGTTCATACAGAATTCGATTAGAATAATATGTTAAGAAGATCACAGAAAATTGAATATGTGAAAAAAAAACTTTAAATTTTTTTATATTGTTCTAATTACACGATCATCACGAAATTTCGCACAAAGTTGTCTCTCAGCATCTCCAAACTAGCTGCGAAATTTCATCATGATTGAATCGATGTTTCTTGAGTTATACCTAAAGAAACCACGATATCGAGAAGAAAACCACGGAATTTCACATATTTTTCCACAATTTCTCCAAAACTAATAGCCGTATCGAATTGAAATTTTGTACACTGCTGTGAAATATGGAGCTCAAACTATGCGCTGAATTTTTTTCAAATGTGATGAACAGTTCGTGAAAAAAAAATTTTTCGAAAAAAATGTTGAAAAAAAAATGTTTTTCAAAATTTGCTGATAGTATGATCTGAACAAAATTTCGCGAAAAGTTGAGCGTTGCTAAACTCTAATTAACTGCCAAGTTTCGATCCAATCGGTCCAGTAGTTCCCGAATTATCGCCAAAATAACGTTAAAACTTCAAAAGGCACTAACTCCGAAACCGTTCGGCCGATTTTGCCCATTAACGAACTTAACCGTCGCATTTTGAAAGGCAACCTACCCTTAAAGTTTCAGGTCGATTAGATTCTTCGTACGACCGTAATCGTGTTAACGGCCTCTCGGCCGGACAGAATCGATTTTGACAAAGGATTCGTCATCAGTGAGTCCAACCTAGTCGTTTTCTGTTCAAAATTCGATTATACCAGACATTTGGACATAACGATAGCACGCTGTTCCCTAGAGCAAAAATAGCTGAAAAATAATATAAAGATTTGAATATAGCAAAGTTCTATTTTATATTTCTAGGGCTACCAGCGGCGCAGACAAATATTTATCAGGAAGACCCTTAGGGGGTTTTTCCTTTAAACGAAATGCAGTAATTTTCATGAAAAACCTTCAGAACATCACATTTTAAACATATAATTTCAATATTATATTTTTAAAAAAATGTTTGAACACCTAAAACTGAAAAATAAAAATTTCAAAAAGCACTGCCGTGAAGGCAGCAACTTTTGCGCGCATGTTCAATGTAGATGACCGCTTCAGCAACGAATTTGAACATGCACGCAAAAGCTGCTGCCTTCACGACAGTGCTTTTTGAAATTTTTACTGATAAATTACTGAATTTCAATTCGATCAAATCTGTATTTTTGGAAATATTGGAAAAATAAAATTTTGAATGGGTATATCTACGAAATCATTGGGCGGATTTTACCCATTCACGAATTCGACCTTCGTAATTAAGCCCCAAACCTTCTCTACAAATATCGAGTTTCTAAGTCGTTTCTTCCGGAAGTTATTGTGTTTACGGTCAGCCAAACGGCCGACTGCGTAAACACAAAAACTTCCGAAAGAAACAACTTAGGAACTCGATATTTGTAGAGAAGGTTTGGACCTAAATTACGAAGGCCGAATTCGTGAATGGGTAAAATCCACCCAATGATTCCGTAGATATACCCAATCAAAATTTTATTTTTTCAATATTTCCAACAATACAGATCAGATCGAATTGAAATCCAGTACTTCATCGAAAAATAACAGTTCGAAGTTTCATACAGAATTTGATGAGGATGATATGATGAGAAAAATCATACAAATTTTTTTTTTCAAATTGTTCTAATGACACGATTATCACGAAATTTCGCATGAAGTTGTCTTTCAGCATCTCAAAACTAGCTGTGAAGTTTCATCAGGACTGAATCAGTATTTCTCGAGTTATACCGAAAAAATAAACGATATCGAGAAGAAAACCTCGAAATTTGACACATTTTTTCCCGATATCTCCGAAACTTGTGATCGTATCGAACTGAAATTTGGTACACTGCTGTTAAATATGAAGTTCAAAGTGTTGGTGGACTTGTTTTTCGGATATGATGAATGGTTTCCGAAAAAAAAATTTTTTGGAAAAAAATTTCGAAAAAAATTTTTTTTTAAATTAAATGACAATCTGATCCTGACGAAATTTGGCTCAAAGTTGCGCGTCATTATACTCCACCCAACTGCCAAGTTTGAATCCAATCTCTCAAGTAGTTTCTGAAATAAAAAATAAATAACTTCAAAATTTCAAGTGCCTATAACTCGGAAACTATTCGACCGATTTGGCCCATTAACGAACTTAACCGTGGCATTCTGATGCGCAACCTATCCTGAAAGTTTCAAGTTGCTAGCTTGCTTCTGTCGACAGTTAGCGTGTCTACGGCCGGCCGGCCGGCCGGACAGAATCGATTTTGACACCGGATTCGTCATCAGTGAGTCCAACCTAGTCGATTGAGACCATTTTCGGCTCAATCATCCAAAATTACAGACATTTGATCAAAACGATAGCACGCTGTTCCCCTAGAACATGCGCGCAAAAATGGGGATTTGCATTTAAAGGGATTTGTCATGAGTGCACGATATGGCAATGTCGAATTCAGCTTTCTCGGAAAGAAAAGGACGTCAAATGTGTTACTTTGCTTAGGAAAAAAGAGATAGCTATACTTAGATCTGGTTAGAGTAGAAGACAACGACCAAGGAATAGAAAAAAAAGAGCACAGACTGACATACTGTCATATTACTGACAAATCGCAAACGGAAATTGTTTGGTTATATTGACAAAGAACACGTGTGTACCACAGAACAGGAATAAATATTTCATTATTCTATAGCAGAAAAAGCTATTCTACTAAACACCGTTGTCATTTCGTGCATGTCTGGCAAATCCCAAACCCCAATTTTGAAACTTTATTTTGAATACTTTCTGAAGGTAATTTGGGAAAATGAGGAATCAAACCCATAATAATTATGTTCAAATTTGCATTTCCAGTAATAACTCAAATTCAGTTAAAACCTCCAAATCCTCTACGGCTTCTTGAACGATTAAAAAAGTCAAAACCGGTAGGTAGCCGTTTTCAACTGGCACTTAAACTTAAAGAAAAAATTCCAGCCGCACAAGACGGGGCTTTGTTTCAAATTGCTCTGGAATAGTTGAATTATTCTGAAGAGCTACTACCTATTTTCAGCCCAATATACCCGAAGCGAACTGTATGAAAAGGCCGAGATTGAAGAAGGTTCTTGAGCTACCAGCCCGTTAAAAGCAACGCTTCCGGACTGGGACAGACCCTTGAAACGAACATCTGTTTTTAGTTAAATGAATCTTTATAATCGTGGTAGAATTAACACAACCATAAATCAAGGCACATCCTTTCCTATCTGTGTTTTAAAACCATCCAAAGCAGGTTTCAAGTTCAAGAAAAAACCTAGCGAATTTTATTTAATGATTCACTATCCGTTTCGATTCGAACATTTCCTATCAACCTGAAACTTTTAGGGTAGTTTTGCATTTTAAAATGCGACGCTTAAGGTCGTTAATGGACGAAATCGGTTTCGAATATATCAGTATCCTTCGATATTGATATCTTAAGATATACTCTTATTCCTTTTTTGTATTGTATTTTATTATGTTACAGTTTTCCTAAGTTTTGACTTCATTATATGCCAGTTGAATATTTGATTGGTTCGGTCTCTACTTGACGGAAATTCGTATTGAATTAAGAAATGAAACAATTTTTTCATACAGAGTGTAACAGCCAAATGGAATAAATTCGATAACGAATAAATGAGGGCGTGTTGGGAAAAACGCTCGGACAGGTCGATTTGTAATTTTAAATGCGCATAGTTTCCAAGAAAATAAAATTATATAGGGTGTTCCATGCGACCGTGGCCAATACCAACTTTCTTATTTCAAATGTAACCCCCTGTATATTATTTATTTTTTAGATTCTTCAGAAAATTCTAGACATAATTCATGTACAATGTCCTATACCTATCTTCAACTTTTTCGGAAATATTAAGTGTTTTCAGATTTTTTAAAAAATTAACATTTTAAATGAAAATTATTTTATTTCACAAATTCGATACATTACACTCAATACTTATTTCCCATTTATCTCTTGATATGAAGAAATTAAAAAAAAAAACCCTTAAACTTAGATGACCTAAAAAACCGAATCACACTTGCGATTAGATCAGTCACGCCTGAAATGTTGAGTAACGTTAGAAGACAATTCTACACCAGATTAGCATGTTGCCAAGGCGTTCGCGCCGAGCATTTTGAACATTTCCTACATTGACATTGATGTTTTTTTTTGTTTTTTTTAATTATTAAGAAATAATCAGTAGTACTTATTAGGTTTTAAGTGTAATGTACCGAATTTGTGAAATAAAATAATATTTATTTAAAACGTTGATTTTTGCACTAAATCTGAGAACACTTAATATTTCCGAAATAGTTAAAGATAGGTATAGGACATTGTGCATGAATTGAGTATAGAATTCTCTGAAGAATCCGAAAAATAAGTAATATACAGGGGTTTGCATTTGAAATAAGAAAGTTGGTATTGGCCACGGTCACATGGAACACCCTATACAGGGTCTTTCACGAGGAACCTCACCCATATTTATACGGGAAACTACTGAACGTATTTTCATGAAATTCAGCACTTATAAGTATTTCACGATGCTGATGAAATCTAAAATATTTTCATGGCATGAGCACCTCCGGTTTTTCCGGAAATGACGTCAACTTCCGTTTTTCAAATTAGAACACCATTTTTTTATTGCAGAAATAGATTCCTTAGAAAATTTCAATTTATTTTGATGTAACATTTTTCAGTTTTGGTTGGAAAATTCTCTCTGAGCGGAAAAATTCGAAAAAAAAATCGAAAATAGAGCTCCGCTGAAACAAGAATAACTTCGAGGTTTTTGGATGGAAAATTTTCATTTTTGAGATTTTTCAAGATGTTAGATTGATGTATCCACTTTGAAAATCGAAATCGCGATTCATGATACAGGGGGTGAAAAAATCGCCTTCAAAGTTAGGGATGACAAAATCGTGAAAAATCAATTTTTTCAAATTAGAACCCCATTTTTTTATGGCAGATATTGAATCTACGTCAAAAAATAATGTGAGTGTATGCATCACACCCTTGCCCTAAAGTGGATATTTTCTGAGTTATTCACAAAAAACTGTTTTTCGTCTTGAATTTTCAGCTATTTCTTTTCCCTTCACGCCAAAAAGATGACATTTTCAGGAACTGTTACTTAAACCATGTTTTAGATTTTACTACCCTAATATGCAAGAGAAAAAAGTTACAGGTTGTTCCTAAATAGATGGCGAATTTGGATTCGAATTTGTATCGGAAACCTCTTTATTTCAACTAATCGGCCATCGGTTTTATCTCCAGTGATAAATAAATAATTCCTTATGAACCTTATGCAAAAACTTACCATGTTTTACATTATTTTTTTTAATGATAGATATCATTAATTACATCTGCCAAATTCCTCTTTATTCAGTAGCATTTTGTGTTTACTAATAATTTGGTGATAATTCGTATTAAGTTATAAAATCGATCACTATGCCTAATTTTACCAATGAAGATTATTTAAATCTCATTCTACTTCATGGAGAATGTAATAAAGTTGTAGATAGAACGATTCGACTGTTCATTGAGAGGTTTCCTGACCGACCCAGACAAACGAGAGATACCATTAACAGAACCATGACAAACTTGAGAAATGTCGGATCTTTCGTTAAGAAAACTACACACAGAGAAAAAAGTGTAGTAGAAGATGAGAACAACGAAATTACAGTTCTTGCATATTTTCGTGTGAATCCTCAAAATTCTCTCAAAGATGCCGAGATTGATCTGGAATTATCTCAATCGAGTGTTTGGAGAATATTAAAAAAACATAAAATGCACCCATATAAATTCAATAGGGTACAGCATTTGAAGGAAACTGATTTCGTCAGGAGAACAGAGTTTTGTGAAGCTATGATGATTCGATTTCAAGAGAATGAAAACTTTTTGGACTGTATAATTTGAACAGATGAATCTAAATTCACAAAGAACGGTTCTTTCAATAGGCATAACAGTCATTATTGGGATGAAGAGAACAACCACCACTTCAGACAATGGAACTTTCAAGAGACCTGGAGTTTCAATGTTTTTTGCGCCATCAAAAATAATGCAATTCTCAATGTTCACATTTATGATGGGACTTTAACTGGTAAGATAGAACACTACACATGTTTGCATTATTTAAAGAATGTTCTCCCTTAGGAGATAGATATTCTGACATATTGACTCAAATAATTGAGCCGCTAGTACAGAACCATAATGACTTATGGTATCATCAAGATGGCGCGCCTCCACACAATTCACTCAATGTGTCAAATATCCTCTACAGGCTATTTGAAGATCGATGGTTGGCGAACAATGGTCCACATCTTTGGCCACCACGTTCTCCCGATTTAACTCCTTTAGACTATTATGTTTGGGGTAGGATAAAAAATATTGTCTACTCAACTCCCCTGACTGATAAAGAGGACTGCATAGAACGAGTCAGGAATGCGTTCAGGTTTGTTTAGATTTTTAGATTCATAGTTTTGAAACTCAATTTGGTTTTTAAACACTTTTGCAGATCTCTTCCTCCCGATGAAATAAGAAGAGCAACGCACGAAGATTCCTGAATAAATGTCTAGAAATTAACGGTCAAAACTTTGAGCATCTTCTCTAGTTATAACTGCGAGAGTTTGCCATGGTTCTCCTAATAGTAACTTGAAGTCGGTTTCAAGAAGGGGTAAAAAATCTACAGCATGGTTCAAATAACAGTTCCTGAAAATTTCATCTTTTTGGCGTGAAGGGAAAAGAAATAGCTGAAAATTCAAGACGAAAAACAGTTTTTTGTGAATAACTCAGAAAATATCCATTTTATGGCAAGGGTGTGATGCATACACTCACATTATTTTTCAACGTAGATTCAATATCTGCCATAAAAAAATTGGGTTCTAATTTGAAAAAATTGATTTTTCACGATTTTGTTATCCCTAACTTTGAAAGCGATTTTTTCACCCCCTGTATCATGAATCGCGATTTCGATTTTCAAAGTGGATACATCAATCTTACATCTTGAAAAATCCCAAAAATGAAAATTTTCCATCCAAAAACCTCGAAGTTATTCTTGTTTCAGCGGAGCTCTATTTTCGATTTTTTTTTCGAATTTTCCCGCTCAGAGAGAATTTTCCAACCAAAACTGAAAAATGTTACATCAAAATAAATTGAAATTTTCTAAGGAACCTATTTCTGCAATAAAAAAATGGTGTTCTAATTTGAAAAACGGAAGTTGACGTCATTTCCGGAAAAACCGGAGGTGCTCATGCCTTGAAAATATTTTAGATTTCAACAGCATCGTGAAATACTTATAAGTGCTGAATTTCATGAAAATACGTTCAGTAGTTTCCCGTATAAATATGGGTGAGGTTCCTCGTGAAAGACCCTGTATAATATTATTTTCTTGAAAAATATGCGCATTTAAAATTACAAATCGACGTGTCCGAGCGTTTTTCCCAACACGCCCTCATTTATTCGTTATCGAATTTATAAACTGTATAAATATACAGTGCGCGTCAAAATTATGGAACAGATTCATTTTCTCAGAAGAAAAATATCAACATCCTGAAACAGGTCAATTTTTGTTTAACTTTTACCAAATTTTTATGCGATTTTGAAGGATTTTTGTTGCACCCTGTGCCATCCCCATCAACCCTCTACATTTTTTTAATAGGTAAAGTGGGTCATGTGGTACTTTTTTGGCAAGGTGTTTGTATCTTCTTTACAGGCGTGCAGAAATTTTCAAGAAAAAATTTTTTTTTTTTGAAAAGTTGGTTAGTTCAAAGAGGTTTTCGGTATGTACACTTTGTCATGGCTCATTGACTTCGAGACGATGGTACCTGATGAAATTTGTCACCGAATGAAGGTCGACCATAACAGTTTTGTTCATGCACAACCTTCAACCCCTACGAACCCTTTAGTGGGGGAAAAAAAATTTTTGATGTGAGGGGGTTGAAAGTTGTGCATGAACAAAACTGTAATGGTCGACTTTCATTCGGTGACAAATTTCATCAGGTCCCATCGTCTCAAAGTATATGAGCCACGACAAAGTGCACATGACGAAAACTGACTAATTTTTCAAGAAAAAAAAATTTTTCGTGAAAATTTCTGTACGCCTGTAAAGAAGATACAAAAAAAGTACCACATGACTCACTTTTCCTATTCAAAAAACTTAGAGGGTTGATGGGGATGGCACAGGGTGCAACAAAAACTCTTCAAAATTCATAAATATTTGGTAAAAGTGAAACAAAAATTGACCTGTTTCAGAATTTTGTTGCCAAATATTTTCTTCTGAGAAAATGAATCTGTTTCATAATTTTGACGCGCATTGTATATAATAATAATAATATAATAATAATAATAATATAGTTCATTTAGGAAAATAAACATGATACATCACAGAGGCGAATTATATTACAACCTATTCGTGACTTTAAAGTAAAAATAAATTCTTGATACTGTTCCATGAGGATCAACGTTGAAGGAAAACAAAACATAAATATTCTTATTTCTCAGCATGGGAGAAACCATGATATCCAAGGAGGGGTAAAATGATCAGGTATTGTTTTTGTCATCATCGAGTATTATTTCTGTCAGTTGATATAACAATTGAATTTGTCGTTCAAGAAGTGGTACTTCGAAGGCAATGAAAGTATAACGTAAGATATCGATATCGAAAGATATTAGGTATGTCAAGGTATTACAGAAAAATCTGTATTTTTAATGATTGTAATAAAATACATGCAACTAAAAGATCCACGAAAAAGTGATGCTTTTGAATAGATAAACTTGCAACGCTTTTTTAATTATTGTTCAGGTGTGTTCTGGGTTGTCACTTCCAATATCGGAAACAGAACTAATAAAATTGAATAGAAATTTTTATTTATGAAAACACCATTGAAAAATGTCACTTTTCACAAAAGTAACAAAAAACGAAAATAATCGAGAGAAAACAATTCCAATAACGTTTCAAAAAGCACTGCCGTGAAGGCAGCAACTTTTGCGCGCATGTTCAATGTAGTTGAGCGCTTCAGCAACGAATTTGAACATGCACGCAAAAGCTGCTGCCTTCACGGCAGTGCTTTCAGAAATTTTTCACTGATAAATTACTGGATTTCAATTCGATCAAATCTGTATTTTTGGAAATATTGGAAAAATAAAATTTTGAATGGGTATATCTACGAAATCATTGGGCGGATTTTACCCATTCACGAATTCGACCTTCGTAATTAAGCCCCAAACCTACTCTACAAATATCGAGTTTCTAAGTAGTTTCTTCCGGAAGTTATTGTGTTTACGGTCAGCCTAACGGCCGACTGCGTAAACACAATGATTCCGCAGAAATACCCATTCAGAATTTTATTTTTCCAATATTTCCAAAAATACAGATCAGATCGAATTGAAATCCAGTACTTCATCGAAAAATAACAGTTCGAAGTTTCATACAGAATTTAATGAGGATGATATGATAAGAAAATCATTGAATTTTTTTTTTCTAATTGTTCTAATGACACGATTATCACGAAATTTCGCACAAAGTTGTCTTTCAGCATCTCAAAACTAGCTGTGAAGTTTTATCAGGACTGAATCAGTATTTCTCGAGTTATACCGAAAGAATCAACGATATCGAGAAGAAAACCTCGAAATTTGACATATTTTTTCCCGATATCTCCAGAACTTATGATCGTATCGAACTGAAATTTGGTACACTGCTGTGAAATATAAAGCTCAAAGTGTGAGTGGAATTTTTTTTTGGATATGATGAATGGTTTCCGGAAAAAAAATGTTTTGGAAAAAAATTTCGAAATTTTTTTTTTTTATTTACTGACAATATGATCCTGACGAAATCTGGCTCAAAGTTGCGCGTCGTTATACTCCACCTAACTGCCAAGTTTGAATCCAATCGCTCAAGTGGTTTCTGAAATAAAAAATAAATAACTTCAAAACTTCAAGTGCCTATACCTCCGAAACTATTCGAACGATTTAGCCCATTAACGAACTTAACCGCGCCATTCTGATGCCCAACCTATCCTGAAAGTTTCAAGTTGCTAGCTTGCTTCTGTCGACAGTTATCGTGTCTACGTTCGGACGGACGGCCGGCCGGACAGAATCGATTTTGACACCGGAATCGTCATCAGTGAGTCCAACCTAGTCTATTGAGACCATTTTCGGCGCAACCATCCAAAATTACAGACATTTGGACAAAACGATAGCACGCTGTTCCCCTAGAACATGCGCGCAAAAATGTTCTCGTTTGTCTAATGAAGGAGACAGATTTCGACTCTGAAACGTCACAGTTCACTTTGTTGATCGTTTGCATTGTTCCGATTTTTTATTCATTAGGCAAATTTCTTCATACAAACTGCCCTTCGCAAATAGTTTAATATTACAGTCCAAAAAGGTATTTTCTAGATATAAAAATTCTTTTCAATTTCTAATAGTTTTGTTTCAGATATTGATAGTGAAACCCCAGAAAACACCAAAACGATGCAAAATCCGCCCAAACTAAGCTTTAATCGATACCATAACGCTTCTATTCATTCGTATGAGTTTGATGCAAAAATTCACAAACCATCTGCTATTGATTCAGTCTGTAGTGAGCCCAATTTCAATATTTATTTTCGAGAATGACGTGAACGTTTTCAAATGGAGAAAAGACGTAAAACTTCGTGAAGGAACGGATGGAGTGTGGGTGGTGAACCCATTAGCCAAAATTAGGTAGTGAATATTATTGTATCTGCAGTTCGAATCACGGAATAATGAACAAAGAAAGGAATTTATATTGAGCCCATTTCAATGAGTGGATAATGGATGGAATTGGTCACTTAAATATTCATTTTCACTGATGAAACCTGCTTTATTATTTGCTTTAATTCCGACGGAATTTTGTTCGGAAATGTTTGAAAAGTTGAAATTTGACGAGTGAAAGTTTTTGTTTTACAGAAAAACTAGATAACTCTATAATTTCTCAAATAGTTAGGAAAATTTATTAGTTTTCGGGGCTCCATTTCATTCTAAGTTCTCACTCGCAATACGGAAACTGAACTGTGACGTTTCAGAGTACAAATCTGACATTTTTATTCGACGAAGGAGAAAATTTTCAGATTTATTTTCTTTCGATTTTTCCTTGTGGAGTGAAAATCCAGAAAATAACTTAAACCTGATGCAATATCCTCCCAAAATAAGCGATAATCGAAAAAATCATATACAGAGTGATTCAAATCGAAAGGGTTGTCTTTACAGGTAGTTTCCGAAATGGAAAAGTGCCGGACAAAAGTTTGGACAATTTTTTTCAAATTTTGCTGACAGAACAAATCTCATGAATTTCCACACAGGTCCCGGCATTCTACAACCAATTACCAAGTTTCAGAATGATAACATCATCCTTTAAAAAAAATTTCAAAAAGCACTGCCGTGAAGGCAGCAGCTTTTGCGCGCATGTTCAATGTCGATGACCGCTTCAGCAACGAATTTGAACATGCACGCAGAAGCTGCTGCCTTCACGGCAGTACTTTTTGAATTTTTTTTTTTTCAATAAATTACTGGATTTCAATTCGATCTAATCTGTATTTTTGGAAATATTGGAAAAATAAAATTTTGAATGGGTAAATCTACGGAACTATTGGGCGGATTCATTCACGAATTCGACCTTCGTAATTAAGCCCCAAACCTACTCTACAAATATCGAGTTTCCAAGTCGTTTCTTCCGGAAGTTATTGTGCTTACGGTCAGCCTAACGACCGTCTGCGTAAACACAATAACGTCTGAAAGAAACAACTTAAAAACTCGATATTTGTAGAGAAGGTTTGGACCTTAATTACGAAGGCCGAATTCGTGAATGGGTAAAATCCACCCAATGATTCCGCAGATATACCCAATCAAAATTTTATTTTTCCAATATTTCCGAAAATACAGATCAGATCGAATTGAAATCCAGTACTTCATCGAAAATTTACAGTTTGAAGGTTCATACAGAATCTAATGAGGATGATATGATAAGAAAATCACAGAAATTTTTTTTCAAATTGTTCTAATGACACGATTATCACGAAATTTCGCATAAAGTTGTTTTTAGCTGCAAAGTTTTATCAGGTTTGAATCAGTATTTCCTGAGTTATACCGAAAAAAACAACGATATCGAGAAGAAAACCTCGAAATTTGACATATTTTTTCCCGATATCTCCGGAACTTATGATCGTATCGAACTGAAATTTTGTACACTGCTGTGAAATATGAAGCTCAAAGTGTGAGTGTGGTTTTTTTCTCGGATTTGATGAATCCTTTCCGAAAAAAAAAATTTTTTGGAAAAAAATTTCGAAAAAATTTTTTTTTTAATTTACTAACAGAATTATCCCGACGAAATTTGGCTCAAAGTTGCGCGTCGTTATACTCCACCTAACTGCCAGGTTTGAATCCAATCGCTCGAGTAGTTTCTGAAATAAAAATAAATAACTTTAAAATTTCAAGTGCCTATAACTCCGAAACTATTCGACCGATTTGGCCCATTAACGAACTTAACCGCGGCATTGTGATGCGCAACCTATCCTGAAAGTTTCAAGTTGCTAGCTTGCTTCTGTCGACAGTTAGCGTGTCTACGGCCGGCCGGCCGGACAGAATAGATTTTGACACTGGATTCGTCATCAGTGAGTCCAACCTAGTCGATTGAGACCATTTTCGGCTCAATAATCCAAAATTACAGACATTTGGACAAAACGATAGCACGCTGTTCCCCTAGACATGCGCGCAAAAATGGGAAAATAACCTCGAAATTACCAAAGAGCATAACTCGGCCACCATTAGGCAGATCTTGCCTCGATGAATTCAACCTTCACATTAGGTTAAAATCTTCAAACCGCTAGCTCATTCCGTTTTCTCGCCAGCAGGACAAAATTGAATTTGACCTCAGATTCATCATCATTGAGTCCAATCAACTCGTTTAAGACCATTTTCTGTTCAAAATTCGAAAATTACAGACATTTGAGCAAAGTGAAAACCCTCTTGTTGCCTCGAACGAGCGTGTATTTGAACCCAAAGCCTTCGCGAAAACTGTATCACCGTTTCTGAAAATTTCTGTATTGACGCAATTAAGCAGCTTCATTATTTAACTATACAATGAAATCAAACAAGTAGTGTGATAGATCCGGCAATTCCTTCTCGACTTCGATGAATCACTCGGTAGTGATAACAATATATGATAATTTATTCATATAGAAAACCTCTCGTTCTCTGGAAATATAATTCTATTTACTGAATAACTGTTCACCACAGGACTTACTTATAAAGAATTATTAATAATTTCACGAAGCATTGATCCTCCAAGTAAACATCTGTACGGTGTTTAGTGGGCTTAATTACCATTATAATTCGTTTCTCATTTAGGCATTTTGGGCAGCGGCCAAATGGGCAGAACACATAGTCAATTTTAATGCCGTACAGTTTCAGAAATATAATGTTTCACCGAAAATGATGCATTCATTAAATTAACGACTTATTTCACAAGAAACTCATTATTTTTTTCGTGGTAATGATTGTTCAGGAAACTACTTGTGATGGAATTTCTATCAGCTATGAAAATCATTATCATTTTGTTCGAATTATTCGTCAGTAGTTTTCTGGTTTTTCACTCAAAATATCTGACACAGAACTATTCAAAATTGAAGGAGAATTATTATTTATGGAAAACAATATTGTAATAATATCTAATGGTCAGAGTAAGACTGTGAAAGGTTCAAGTTCACTTTGTTGATCATTTGTATTGTTCGAATATTGTTCATAAGGCAATTTTTTTCCTAGGAACTGCCCCTGACAAATATTTTGATCCGGTAATGCAAAAGGATTCGTCATCAGTCGGTCCAACCTAGTCGTTTTAGACAATTTTCGCTCGAGGCTTCGTAAATTACAGACATTTGGACAAAACGATAGCACGAAAAGACAACGCGCTGTTCCCCGTAAAAATTAATACTTTTTCGACACAGAGAGCCAAGAGCCGAACTAAACTTTCATTTAGTTCATTTCTACGCGCTTGTTCTATGGAACAGCGCGTTGTCTTTTCGTCACGATGTCTGTAATTTTCGAATTTTGAGCCGGAAATGGCCTTAAACGATTGGATTGAACTCTCTGAAGAAGAATCCGTGGTCAAATTCAATTCTGTCCATCCGTCCGTATGTGCTCTAACTTTCGAAGGGAAAGACTTAGCGACTTGAAATTGTCAAATTAGGTTTGGAGTCCAAATATCTCTGTTAAGTTCGTAAATGGGTGGAATCGGTTGGATAGTTTCGGAGTTAGGTCCATTTGAAATTTTGAGGTTAATTTCTCGATATCTCATGAAGTATTGACTCGATTGAATTGAAACTTCATGGAAAGTTTTGGAATACCAACGCGCCACTTAAAGCAAAATTTCGTGTGGATCGAGTCGATAGAAAATTCAGAAAAAATTATATTCGCAAATTTTCAAAATTCTTGATGAAAAATTTTTTTCTCTGAAAATATTGCTAAGATTTCAATGGAATTTGGCACAAACCTCAGAATCAGTATTTAACAACAATGCTCCAAACTTCAATTCGATGCGATATTTAGTTTCGGAGATAAATATAAGAAAAAAAAATGTGCCAAATTTCGTAGTTATTTAGAATTTTAACGTTATTTCCTCAATATCTCAAGAACTACAAATTCAATCAGATTGAAACTTCGTAATCGGGTGGAGATTACCAACACGCAACTAGGTGCAAAATTTCGTGTTGATTTAACAGTTAGAATTCGAACAAGCGCGTTAAAGTTCCTGACCTCAAGTCAGTGCTTTTTTAGATTTTTCTCTACCAGAAATGAAATCACTCGCATTGTACTCTGGTGAAAGGAAACGCTTTCTGAAGCGTTCCCAAAATCCGCCAAACAAGTTATGAATGAACAGAGTGACTCATCTCTGAGCAACTGTATTCAGAAGTGCTCATATTCAGGAATAAGTGTGAATTTCGTATTATCGATGCCTGGTATTGGAAACATCGTGTTTAGTGAATTCATCGAATGAGTAGGAAAAAAATTCAACTGAACTATTGCCAATCGCTTTGTCGAATACTAAAACATGATGTCACGTCGGTGTTTCTCGTAGTTTTACGCGCTTAAAGCGAGCGATACGGTTCCATCGTCATGTTCGTAATTTCAGAATTTTGACCTGGAAATGGTCAAGAATTTGTTCTCGAATTTCAGTCTGTTAATCCGTTGAACAGTCCATAACGAATTTGAACATGCACGCAAAAGCTGCTGCCTTCACGGCAGTGCTTTTTGAAATTTTCTACTGATAAATTACTGGATTTCAATTCGATCAAATCTGTATTTTTGGAAATATTGGAAAAATAAAATTTTGAATGGGTATATCTACGAAATCATTGGGCGGATTTTACCCATTCACGAATTCGACTTTCGTAATTAAGCCCCAAACCTACTATACAAATATCGAGTTTCTAAGTCGTTTCTTCCGGAAGTTATTGTGTTTACGGTCAGCCTAACGGCCGGGTAAAAATCCACCCAATGATTCCGTAGATATACCCAATCAAAATGTTATTTTTCCAACATTTCCAAAAATACAGATCAGATCGAATTGAAATCCTGTACTTCATCGAAAAATAACAGTTCGAAGTTTCATACAGAATTTAATGAGGATGATATGATAGGAAAATCATAGAAATTTTTTTTTTCAAATTGTTCTAATGACACGATTATCACGAAATTTCGCATAAAGTTGTCTTTCAGCATCTCAAAACTAGCTGTGAAGTTTTATCAGGACTGAATCAGTATTTTCGAATTAAACCGAAAATATCAACGATATCGAGAAGAAAACCTCGAAATTTGACATATTTTTTCCCGATATCTCCAAAACTGATGATCGTATCGAACTGAAATTTGGTACACTGCTGTAAAATATGAAGCTCAAAGTGTGATATTTTTTTTGGATATGATGAATGGTTTCCGGAAAAAAAAATTTTTTGGAAAAAAAAATTCGAAAAACATTTTTTTCATTTACTGACAATATGATCCTGACGAAATTTGGCTCAAAGTTGCGCGTCGTTATACTCCACCTAACAGCCAAGTTTGAATTTAATCGCCCAAGTAGTTTCTGAAATAAAAAATAAAACACTTCAAAATTTCAAGTGCCTATAACTCGGAAACTATTAGACCGATTTGGCCCATTAACGAACTCAACCGCGGCATTTTGATGCGCAACCCATCCTGAAAGTTTCAAGTTGCCAGCTTGCTTCTGTCGACAGTTATTGTGTCTACGGCCGAACGGACGGCCATCCGGCCGGCCGGACAGAATCGATTTTGACAACGGATTAGCATCAGTGAGTCCAACCTAGTCGATTGAGACCATTTTCGGCTCAATCATCCAAAATTACAGACATTTGGACAAAACGATAGCACGCTGTTCCCCTAGAACATGCGCGCAAAAAGAACTATTAAAAATTAAATGAAATTAATAATTATTTTTCGAAAACGCCCTCACGGATTGCGGGATTCAATCTATTAGTGAAGGCCTAATTAACCTAATTAACAATATCGGAATAATGCAAACGGTCAACGAAGTAAACTGTAACGTTTCAGAGTTTATAGCTGACTTCTTCATCAGACAGTAAGAAGAAAATTTGGATCTTTCATATTTCAAGGCTTGTCAAATCGGCATTTGCAAAAAACCACAGTACAGCGAATTCACTTGATATGGAAATATTGCAATTCTACCTCCTTTCCAAGTGAATTCAGTCCATTTGACGACAAAAGTCTCATTGAAATTCAACGAATTTTCTCTCTATGGTCTGATGAAGGGGTCAAATATTGAATCTGTAACGTTACGGTTCACTCCGTTGATCGTTAATCGATAATGTTCAGTGGAAAACATTTCTTTTAAGGAACTGTTCATGACGAATAGTTTGAATACAGCAGTCCGCAAAAGCGTTTCATATAAATAATAAGTTTTTTCAATTTTTGCGCGCATGTTCTAGGGGAACAGCGTGCTATCGTTTTGTCCAATTGTCTGTAATTTTGGATGATTGAGCCGAAAATGGTCTCAATCGACTAGGTTGGACTCACTGATGACGAATCCGGTGTCAAAATCGATTCTCCGGCCGTCCGTCCGGCCGTAGATACGGTAACTCTCGACAGAAGCAAGCTAGCAACTTTAATCTTTTAGGATAGGTTGCGTAACAGAATGCCGCGGCTAAGTTCGTTAATGGGCCAAATCGGTCGAATAGTTTCGGAGTTATAGGCACTCGAAGTTTTGAAGTTATTTGTTTTTTATTTCAGAAACTACTTGAGCGATCGGATTCAAACTTGGCAATTAGGTGGAGTATATCGACGCGCAACTTTGAGCCAAATTTCGTCAGGATCATGTTGTCAGTAAATTTAAAAAAAAATGTTTTTTTTTTCGAAATATTTTTCCAAAAAATTTTTTTCCGGAAACCATCATTATACCAAAAAAAAATTCCACTCACACTTTGAGCTTTTTATTTTACAGCAGTGTTCCAAATTTCAGTTCGATACGATCATAAGTTTTGGAGATATCGGGAAAAAATATGTCAAATTTCGAGGTTTTCTTCTCGATATCGTTGATTTTTTCGGTATAACTCGAGAAATACTGATTCAGTCCTGATAAAATATCACAGCTAGCTTTGAGATGCTAAAAGACAACTCTATGCGAAATTTCGTGATAATCGTGTCATTAGAACAATTTGAAAAAAAAAATTTCTATGATTTTCTTATCATATCATCCTCATTAGATTCTGTAAGAAACTTCGAACTGTTATTTTTCGATGAAGTACTGGATTTCAATTCGATCTGATCTTTTTTTTTGGAAATATTGGAAAAATGAAATTTTGATTGGGTATATCTACGGAATCATTGGGTGGATTTTACCCATTCACGAATTCGGCCTTCAAAATTAAGGCCCAAACCTTCTCTACAAATATCAAGTTTCTAAGTTGTTTCTTTCGGAAGTTATTGCGTTTACGCAGTTGGCCGTTAGGCTGACCGTAAACACAATAACTTCCGGAAAACACGACTTAGAAACTCGATATTTGTAGAGTAGGTTTGGGGTTTAATTACGAAGGTCGAATTCGTGAATGGGTAAAATCCGCCCAATGATTCCGTAGATATACCCATTCAAAATTATGTTTTTCCAATATTTCCAAAAATACAGATTAGATCGAATTGAAATCCAGTAATTTATCAGTGAAAAATTTCAAAAAGCACTGCCGTGAAGGCAGCAGCTTTTGCGTGCATGTTCAAATTCGTTGCTGAAGCGGTCATCTACATTGAACATGCGCGCAAAAGTTGCTGCCTTCACGGCAGTGCTTTTTGAAATTTTTCATAGTTTTTTTTTTTAAATATTGGGAGTGAAAACTCGGGAAAAACCTGAAAAATAATGCAAAACCCTCCCAAAATAACCCACAATCAACATCTCCACCAAATCGCACATGATAAATCTCTTGTTCACAAGAATGATCGCGTAAAAACTTGATTTTCCATTGAGCAATAAACCAGAATCGGGTAGTTTTCGATATAACGCTTATTCATCAACTGATTTATTATTTCCTCATATAAAATTCCTTACATGAATGAATCGAAAGGATACGATTACCAATGTAACGATTTTTAAGAATGCTCGATACGTTATGGCTTTGTATGCAGTTGAATCATTTGAATTTTTTCAAGGTATTAGAAAACTTGTTTTGTCTGGCGTATTGCTCCATTCTCTTTCATGCAGTATCCAACATACATAATTATATTCATTGATAATGATCTAAATTCTGAATAATGACAATGACAATTCGGTTAACGACTCTGAATATCACCTTTATTATGGTCAATTGTTCAGTCTGCGGAGAATGAATTTTATTTTCATCATCGATGATACTGGTAGTGTATACAGATAACAATTTAAACGTATTATATTATGAAGAATACATCACCCACTTCTTACAATAAACGAACAAAAAATTAATTACGACTTGATGATTCTAGAGGAACAATTGTGTTTGTTTTTCTGTGCCGTTCTCTGCTCCAGTAAAGAAATGTTTTTTTGAGTTATGTAAACGAAGGAACAGTTCAAAGCGGTGGTATTTCTTCGTTACATGCAACTTCACGACAAATAATACTGATTACTACATTCGACGTACTCCAATTATCGAGTATGAGTACTGTGAATTGAAAAAACTGTCAAAATTATGAATTAACCTTATAGAACACAGAATGCCGGTTGCACAGAACCTTCATAGTCGATTAAGGGGTTGTTCACAACAGTCAACAGTTGATTCTGTGCTCTATTGTAGTTCATTGTCAACCAAACCATCGAATTCAAACTGAAATCAACGAGTTCATTGAGTAATGAAGTTTTATGACACCCACCGAAAATATACTCAATTACTATTACAAAATTCAGTTCTTTAGGTTTATTCTAGCACAGACCAATGATGGTCTGTGTCCAGAAAATCCATATTGATCAAGCGAGTTTATTTTCAGACCTATTTCAAATGTGAGTCGAAGAAGTATTTGAACAAGTCTCTAGTAGCTACAATTATTGTTACCATAATCGACCGTGAAAGGTAACGTCAGTTTCAAAAGTATGGCATTCCTATGAGATATTGAAGTACAAAGGTCCCAACGGGATATTTCAACTGAACGACCTGACATCCGGATTGATTAGTGACTTCAAGAAAACATCCGGTAACCGAAACCAGTGCATTATTGAGCTATGACTTTCTGAGGCTTCTCGTATAGGGCTGCATTTTCGAACATTTATTGGTTTATTATTTTCTCGAATAGAATATCTCTTGTCCGAAATGTGAACTTATACATTTCTTGTGATTTATTGAAGGGTTAACAAACCAGAGGCAATTTCCTGGATAATTTGAGAACAGAAAGAGCTAGAGACTTGAAACATTCAGGGAAGATGGCGCTTAAAAAAATGCGAAGGTTAGATTCATTAGTGGCTGGAATCAGAAAAATTACGAAGGCCGAATTCGTGAATGGCTAAAATCCACCCAATGATTCCGCAGAAATATCCATTAAACATTTTATTTTCCCAATATTTCCAAAAATACAGATTAGATCGAATTGAAATCCAGTACTTCATCGAAAAATTACAGTTCGAAGGTGTATAAAGAATTCAATGAGGATAATATGATAAGAAAATCACATAATATGGAGTAGTTGAGAAAAAAAAATAGATTTTTTTTCAAATTGTTCCAATGACACGATCATCACGAAATTCTGCACAAAGTTGTCCTTCAGCATCATCGAACCAGGTGCCAAGTTTCATCATGATTGAATCAGTATTCCTTGAGTTATAACGAAAAAAACAACGATATCGAGAAAAAAACACGAAATTTTACATATTTTTTCCCAATATTTCCGAAAATACTATTAGTATCGAATTGAAATTTGGTACACTGCTGTGAAATATAGATCTCAAGGTATGAGCAAAAATTGTATCCAATATGATCAACAGTTTCCTGAAACAAAATTTTTTTTTGAAAAAAATTTTGAAATTTTTTTTTTAATTAAGTGATCGTACGATCCCAACGAAATTTCGCTCAAAGTTGCTCGTCGATATGCTTCAACTTACTGCAAAGTGTCAATCCAATCGCTCCAGTAGTTCCTGAAATAACCTCAAAATAACAAATGGCTATAACTCCGAAACCTTTCGGCCGATTTGGCCTATTAACAGACTTAACCGCGGCATTCTGATGCGTGAACTACACTAGAAGTTTCAAGTCGCTAGCTCGCTTCGTTCGACAGTCCAACCTATTCGTTTGAGACCAGTATCGGCTCAAAATTCGAAAATTACAAACATTTGGACAAAACGATTGCACGCTGTTATTAAGGGACCGGTTTGACAACGAATTTGAACATGCACGCGAAAGCCGCTGTCTTCACATCAGTGCTTTCCCATAATTTTCCTTCAATCGTCTTCATTTCAGTTAATAATGATCTCGAATCATTTTGCGTTCACAAAAAATCTGTGATCACAATGAAAACCATAAAATTTAAGTAGGTACTTCAAACGTCAAAACGTGATAGAAATTAATCAACCGCTGAAACATAGAAAGATGAATCCACTTTTAATGCCTGCATTATCTCTTTCATCTTCGCTCCTCGACATTATCACACGAAAGTTTCCAGGAAGAGAAAACAGAAGCTTAGAATAATACCGCACCCATTTCAATGTGTTCGAAAAAAGTCCATTGTTGTTTAACCTCCATGAGCTCTGTACATAGTAATTATCATCAGCGATTTTACTCATTGTAAATTCGAAGAGTTGACCATAATGTTCCTCATCTTTGAGATTTGTTGTCGTAAAAGTTCAGCTAGAGAGAACATCGCGTTCATCTGATTAAATTCATCATTATGCATTCATGAGTGCATATTCGAACGGAGTCATGCTCCTTCTCAGAATCATGTTTACAATTGCGGAAAATAAATAGGAAATGGAAAATGCGAGATTTTATCAAGAGGAATATTCGATGCGAAATTTCTAAGCACAGAGTTTATCTGTCAGTACACTAGAAACTTTGTTCGTACTCTGTGTACAGTTTTCTATTTCATATTCATATTTTTACGCGCTTGTTCTAGAAAACGTTATAATTTTGCTCAAATGTCTGTAATTGGTTTGGGATTTATGCAAAAATTAAATGCTGAGGTTAGGTCTCTGATATCTGATGAAGTACTGATGCAATTCGCAACTACTGCTAAGCGATACGCCCTCTGGCGATAGAAATTCGAACACTTCCAAGCTAGTAGTTTTTCGACGTGCCTGTTATTCTAACGTAATTTGCTTACTTTTGGAGTTCATTTTCGAGCTTTTGTGTGGTTCTCCGAGTTGAAATTTTGGAATACCGAAAGGGTTTGTAATATTCATCAATCGATTCCTTTCTTTCCGATTAAAAATTTCGATCGTATTAATTCGAAATGGCATCCTCCCGAAATGACTATTGTTGTGTGCCTCAACTCAATGTTATTCATGGTCAAAGAAGAAAGGATCATCTAGTGCCTCTGGTTTTCATTTTTTCCAAAGCCAAATGAAATTAAAGTTAATTTGGAAAGAGCATTTGGCAGGGAACTGAATGATAGAAGAAAGGCCTAGCTTTAGAAATTGAAGATTGGAAAACAGGTCACGAAATACATGAAAGTATGTTCACTGCATTTCTCTGAAGATGTTTATTTTCATAAAGGTAAACTACCTACAATGTATTTATTTCGAAACAACTTCATGTCATGATGTTTTCAGGTTTAAATAAAAATGAGAGAATTTTGAAGGAAAATGCTGCAGAGAAACTTCCGAGCAATTCTGCAGCTACCTTATTCACATACTACACAAAATCATATTCTAAAAGAGTGATCTGGTTGAAAATCTGACAAAAACTAGATATACTGTTAGAGTTGATAATAGCTGAAGTTACTCATATAAATACATCAATACTTTTCATTTCCTTATACAGGGTCTTTCACGAGGAACCTCACCCATATTTATACGGGAAACTACTGAACGTATTTTCATGAAATTCAGCACTTATGAGTATTTCACGATGCTGATGAAATCTAAAATATTTTCAAGGCATGAGCACCTCCGGTTTTTCCGGAAATGACGTCAACTTTCGTTTTTCAAATTAGAACACCATTTTTTTATTGCAGAAATAGATTCCTTAGAAAATTTCAATTTATTTTGATGTAACATTTTTCAGTTTTGGTTGGAAAATTCTCTCTGAGCGGAAAAATTCGAAAAAAAAATCTAAAATAGAGCTCCGCTGAAACAAGAATAACTTCGAGGTTTTTGGATGGAAAATTTTCATTTTTGGGATTTTCCAAGATGTAAGATTGATGTATCCACTTTGAAAATCGAAATCGCGATTCATGATACAGGGGGTGCAAAAATCGCTTTCAAAGTTAGGGATGACAAAATCGTGAAAAATCAATTTTTTCAAATTAGAACCCCATTTTTTTAGGGCAGATATTGAATCTACGTTAAAAAATAATGTGAGTGTATGCAACACACCCTTGCCCTAAAGTGAATATTTTCTGAGTTATTCACAAAAAACTGTTTTTCGTCTTGAATTTTCAGCTATTTCTTTTCCCTTCACGCCAAAAAGATGACATTTTCAGGAACTGTTACTTAAACCATGTTTTAGATTTTACTACCCTAATATGCAAGAGAAAAAAGTAACAGGTTGTTTCTAAATAGATGGCGAATTTGGATTCGAATTTGTATCGGAAACCTCTTTATTTCAACTAATCGGCCATCGGTTTTCTCTCCAGTGATAAATAAATAATTCCTTATGAACCATATGCAAAAACTTACCATGTTTTACATTATTTTTTTTTAATGATAGATATCATTGATTACATCTGCCAAATTCCTCTTTATTCAGTAGCATTTTGTGTTCACTATTAATTTGGTGATAATTCGTATTAAGTTATAAAATCGATCACTATGCCTAATTTTACCAATGAAGATTATTTAAATCTCATTCTACTTCATGGAGAATGTAATAAAGTTGTAGATAGAACGATTCGACTGTTCATTGAGAGGTTTCCTGACCGACCCAGACCAACGAGAGATACCATTAACAGAACCATGACAAACTTGAGAAATGTCGGATCTTTCGTTAAGAAAACTACACACAGAGAAAAAAGTGTAGTAGAAGATGAGAACAACGAAATTACAGTTCTTGCATATTTTCGTGTGAATCCTCAAAATTCTCTCGAAGATGCCGAGATTGATCTGGGATTATCTCAATCGAGTGTTTGGAGAATATTAAAAAAACATAAAATGCACCCATATAAATTCAATAGGGTACAACATTTGAAGGAAACTGATTTCGTCAGGAGAACAGAGTTTTGCGAAGCTATGATGATTCGATTTCAAGAGAATGAAAACTTTTTGGACTGTATAATTTGGACAGATGAATCTAAATTCACAAAGAATGGTTCTTTCAATAGGCATAAACTGATAAAGAGGACTGCATAGAACGAGTCAGAAATGCGTTCAGGTTTGTTTAGATTTTTAGATTCATAGTTTTGAAACTCAATTTTGTTTTTAAACAATTTTGCAGATCTCTTCCTCCCGATGAAATAAGAAGAGCAACGCACGAAGCATTCCTGAGACGTATAAATAAATGTCTAGAAATTAACAGTCAAAACTTTGAGCATCTTCTCTAGTTATAACTGCGAGAGTTTGCCATGGTTCTCCTAATAGTATCTTGAAGTCGGTTTCAAGAAGGGGTGAAAAATCTACAGCATGGTTCAAATAACAGTTCCTGAAAATTTCATCTTTTTGGCGTGAAGGGAAAAGAAATAGCTGAAAATTCAAGACGAAAAACAGTTTTTTGTGAATAACTCAGAAAATATCCATTTTAGGGCAAGAGTGTGATGCATACACTCACATTATTTTTTAACGTAGATTCAATATCTGCCATAAAAAAATGGGGTTCTAATTTGAAAAAATTGATTTTTCACGATTTTTTCATCCCTAACTTTGAAAGCGATTTTTTCACCCCCTGTATCATGAATCGCGATTTCAATTTTCAAAGTGGATACATCAATCTTACATCTTGAAAAATCCCAAAAATGAAAATTTTCCATCCAAAAACCTCGAAGTTATTCTTGTTTCAGCGGAGCTCTATTTTCGATTTTTTTTGCGAATTTTCCCGCTCAGTGAGAATTTTCCACCCAAAACTGAAAAATGTTACATCAAAATAAATTGAAATTTTCTAAGGAATCTATTTCTGCAATAAAAAAATGGTGTTCTAATTTGAAAAACGGAAGTTGACGTCATTTCCGGAAAAACTGGAGGTGCTCATGCCTTGAAAATATTTTAGATTTCATCAGCATCGTGAAATACTTTTAAGTGCTGAATTTCATGAAAATACGTTCAGTAGTTTCCCGTATAAATATGGGTGAGGTTCCTCGTGAAAGACCCTGTATAGGTAGGTTGAACCGGCTGTGACATTTTTCATTTTGTATGTGTATATCTTGAGCTGCTGTAATATGAAAATAAAATCAATTATATGTCTTTCTGTTTCCTTTTCTTTAGAAATACGATGCAAAAGAACTAAAGCAGAAAATCTGTTTTCATTTTATTGATTCACTCGTTTGTGAACAAAGAACAAGTCATATCATTTGGACTGATTCTAGATTTACCACATAATATAGCCTGCATTCCGCACTTCTTCACATAAATAAGAGTCGTTAAATTACTTATTGAGGTGTCTATTTTTCCAGAAATTCAAGTAAACTTAGATATTGGTTTATTTTGATCCACCAAGCAACATACACTAAAATAACACCGAAATTATCCTCCAGGAACGATTTAAAGTACGATTTTATATCGTGATCCAAACGAAAAGTTCCTTCTCTAGAAATCTTACACAAAATTATAATAATTTCTTCAAATATTCAAGCTCTGCTTAATAAATATTCGTTCTCCACCACATTTCTAAGGTTTGTTTACATAAAACTACTAGCTTGGACAGGTTCCAAATTTATCCGTTAGGGCGCTGGCATCTTCGCAGAAGTTCCCAATATCAACGCGCAACATAATTCAAAATTTTGTGTGGATCTAGAAATTTGTAGTAGATTCTTACCGAAGTTACTCTGTTGACTATCTGCAGTCAGACACCGTCACAGAATAGAGAAGTATCACAGAAGCGACACTCCTTGACATTTCAATTGTTATCTATGTAGCCGAATTTCGTGACCTTTAAAAACCATAAGAAAAATAAGGTTAATAGAATCTGGCCACAAAAATCATATCATAATCACAGAAATCGAACACGTGAAAGTGAGAAGAATTTAGAAATTTTTAATTCTATTCTTTGTCTTGTCTTGACAAAAAAACCAATAACAAAATGGCGGATTGAAGCATGCGCATGTAATTTTGGAACATTGGAAAAAGGACTAACTTCCAATATATGAAGAACAGTCCAGAATTGTACGATAATTAAAATTAATATCGATAACTTACGAAGGAATGTATATTTTTAGACTAAGTCAATGAAAATAATTTTCTAAACATTTCGCTCGTTCTTTTATGAGTTCTCCCCTGCACTCATTTCGTTTAGATCTAGGAAAATAATAATATTCATTGTTCTACCTTCAAGTGTTCTCAGAAAGAGTAAATAGTGAAAAAGTACAGAATGACTTCCCTCGATGTTCTGTTCACTCGGCAGTATCCAGATGTTTAGTTTCCATTTCGCAGAAACTAATAAACAGAGAAACCCTTGTTCGAGCAGAGTAATAAAGGGACAGTCCACTGGAATGTTTGAAACCCAGGCAGTTGCACGATGTTTAGTCGAAGTTCCAAGCGATCCTATTTGTTTTTGTTTTATTTCGGTTATGGAGCCAAAACACAAGATGAAAACCCGCTGACTTCATCTGGTTTACGAACGGAAAAGAGGTGGATTTTCTGCATTTCAGAGAATGAAGAGCATAGAAATTTTTTAGTGTTTCTTCTTGGAAACGAAAGTCTCATTGTTTTGCCTATACAGTGTGGTCCAACGAAAACTTAACACCTCGATTTTCCGGCTTCAAAATGAAAATGTGGAAAATCGCTCGGACCTGTAATTTCTGAGTCGAGGGGGAACAACTTTCCGCTTTTTTCATCCCCCTGACTTCAACCCACTAACGAATAATATTCCACAATGCCTCTCTCACTATTTTCGCTATTGTTTCATTATCCATGGATATTTTGAAGCGAAATTTTATGGTCAGACAGTAATCGATACTATCTTCGAAATAAGTTATCGCAACACCGTTTCCCTATTCAAAATCAAGGGGTTGTGCTCACCCCCGTTAGGGGGTTGAAGTTACGGGGATGAAAAAAAGCAGAAAAGTTGTTTACTCTCGTATCAGAAATTGACAGGTCCGAACGATTCTCCACATTTTCATTTCGAAGTCAAAAAATCAAGGTGTAAAGTTTTCGTTGGAACACCCTGTATGTTTATAGTTTTCAACTTTTTCCTGAAAAGGAACGCAAACGATAAGATGGGACCTTGGACCATAAAAGAACCTTACATAGACCTGATGGTATGTAAATATCAAATTCATAGAAAACTGGATAACTGTAATATACAGGGTGTCACATTGAAAAGGAAACATGGGCCGGTAAGCTTATATAATCTCAACAATTCATGAGATTTTGCATAATTTTTTAAAGTTCTTTCTGGATTTTCACTCCCAATATCTGATAAAAAAAATATTAAAATTAAATGACAATTGTTTTTTATGGAAAATGCCCTTGCGGATTGCAGCATTAAACGTATCGTCAAGGGCAGTTTTTAGGAAAACAGATTTCCTAATGATTAATCAATACTGGAACAATGCCAACAATCAACAAAGCGAACTGTAAAGTTTCAGAATACAAAGAAAAAAGGTAGAATTAAAAAATTTTCGAGTCAAGTGAACCTGTATTGCTTTGGTTTCTTAAAAATGTCAATTTGACAAAAGTTTCCAAAAAGAAAAAATCGAAAGAAATAATGGTGCGAATTTTCTCGTTGGTAGACTGATGAAGGAGAAAGGTTACAGTACATTGTGTTGATTGTTTGCATTGTTAGATATTGTTCATTAGGCAACGTTTTTCCCTGAAAACTGCCCTTGAAAAATAGTTCAATGCTGTAATCCTCAAGAGCGTTTTCCATGAAAAACAATTTTATTTCATTTTCAATAGTTCTGTTTCAGATATAAGGTGTGAAAACCCAGAAAAAACTTGAAAAATCTAGAAAAGCACTGACGGGAGGTCAGGCGTTTTTACATGCCTGTTCAAATTCTAACAATTAGATCAACACGAAATTTTGCACCTAGTTGCGTGTTGGTAATCTCCACCTGATTTCGAAGTTTCAATCTGATTGCATTTGTACTTCTTGAGATATTGCGGAAATAACGTTAAAATTCCAAATAACCATGAAATATGGCACATTTTTTTTCTTTTATCTCCGAAAGTGAATATAGGATCAAATTGAAATGTGGAACATTGTTTTAAATACTGACTCTAAGGTTGTTGCCAAATTCCATTGAAATATAATCAATATTTTCAGAGAAAAAAAATTTTTCATCAAAAATTTTGAAAAATTTCGAAAAGAAATTTAAAAAAAATTTTTAACAACTGGATCCACACGAAATTATGCTCTAAGTTGCATGTTAGTATTCCAAAACTGTCCAGGAAGTTTCAATTCGATTCAGTCAATACTTCATGAGATATCAAGGACTTAACCTAAAAATTTCAAGTGGGCCTAACTCCGAAACTATCCAACCGATTCCACCCATTAAAAAATTCAACCGAGATATTTGGACTCCAAACCTAATCTGACAATTTCAAGTCGCTAACTCTTTTCCTTCGAAATTTAGAGCACATACGGACGGACGGACAGAGTCAAATTTGACCACGGATTCTTCTTCAGGGAGTTCAACCCAATCGTTCAAGACCAGTTTCGGCTCAAAATTCGAAAATTACAGACATCGTGCCGCTCGTTCTAGGAAACATCGCGTAAAATGATATAGCTTTCAAACAGATTTCGGTATGCAGTAACGGGCTCTTCTTGGAAGCCATTGGAAAAGTATGAATCACTGGACCACTTCGTCATTGAATTCGATTTGTACCCAGAATCTGAGGGACGCTATTCTTATAGCTTACGGCTATTGTATTTTGACTGGACCCGGTCCAAATATTCCAATCCTCCTCTGTAAACACTGGATGATGTTTCCTGGTGAATTTTGAATAGTTATATTTACTTTATCCGAACCTCGGCCGCTAGTGGTATTGATGAGGTAACAATAACAAGAATATTTTGCCAAGAATTCGCTGAGATTTTGCGGAATTTTTACGGGTGTGTTTGAATTGAATTTATTTCATGGCTGATTGGATTGAAGTTTTTGAGAAAGGCAATTTACACATAGTAAACTCAACATTTTATGCTTCGATGATGATAATGTATAACACGAGGAATTCTCGAATGAATAAATATCGAAATACCTATTGGAATTAAACCTGAACGAGAATTGTATTGGTATAAGTTGCGCCATTTTAATTTCTTAATTCCTTCATTGAGTTTTTCAACGATCTTGTTCGTTGCAACAATTTTAGATTTTTTTTGCCGAAAATGGGCAGAATTCATTCTGTCGCCCCGATCATTTGAGAACGAAATTAGTTTGCGAGTAGAAACTTTCAAGGTGGGTTCCATATCGGAATGCGCTAGTTATGGGGCAAATCGGTCCAACAGTTTTCGAGTTACACTCATTTGAATTTTTGAGGTTGTTTCCTCTTCAGATACCACAAATGCAAAAGGATTGAAATTTGGTTGTTAGGGGCAGAATATACCGATGAGAAATAACTCGCAAAATTTTGTTGGAATCATATGTTCAGTGAATTTTGAAAAAATTTAAAAAATTTGATAAATTTGTATTGAAAAAAGATTTTTTCGGAATCTATCCATTAGACCTCAATGAAACTTTGCACAGACCTTAAAATCAAAATGTCACAAATATCAGTTTGATCCAATTCAATTCGGAGAAAATGAAATTCACATTTAGCAGCTTTTTCCTCAGTATAGTGGTTATTTCCGAAAAAAAAACATTTCCAGAAATCTGATCATATAGTGAAACTCAGTAATTATTTGCCAAATTCTGATTTCCAATTTTGAGCGAAATTTCGTGATGATCATGTTATTAGATCAATTCAAAAAGTAATATTAATTTTCGAGGTTATTTCCTCGTGATTTCAGAAACTACTTACATGATCGGATCAAAACTTAGTAATTAGTTGGAGTATACTGACGTGCAACAACTCAGAAAATTTCGTTGGAATCGTTTGGTTAGATTAGTTGATAGATCGTTCGGTAATAAAAACAGGAAAAAAATTCTGAATTTTTCTTAAAAAAAATTTATTTCAAAAACCATTCTTCAGTTTCCGAAAAAATTTTGCACAGGCATTGAACCATATATTTCAAATCAATGTGCCCAATTTCATTCCGCTCCGATTCGTATTTTCAAATATATTGGAAAAATATACAAAAAATTTTGTGGTTTTTTGTTCTCGGTGTCGTTGTCTTTCCCGAAATAACTCGAAAAATAATAAAAGTATCATGACTAATTCATGGTCAAGCACTGATGACAATATTCTGCACAAATTAGTAATGATCATTAGAACAATTTCTAAAAATGAAAGTTTAAAATGAAATGTTCTAGTTCTGTATGTTCCCTTCATCTACCGTGTTTAAATTGAAAAAAACCTTGCTGTTCGGCAGGTAAAAAAATGCAGAAAAAGAATGATCATCACTTTATCGTCGAGAATGAAATGACAATGCGATATCAATGAACGTAAAAAGTTTACAGAAGCACAATCGGTGATTATTTCTGTCACAATTATGATTTATTAGCGCTAATTGGCTATTAAGATTATACTCTACTATTATTACATTGGACCTGTAAGCTTAATCATTCGTGTTCTTCATGATGTATGACATTATTCGAAAGGTATTTTAATTTCGTGGATTTTTCTGGGTATCGTTGTTTTTTCCAGAATAACTCAAAAAAGCCTAGAAAAGCACTGACCCGAAGTCAGCAGCTTTTGCGGCGCGCATGTTCAAATTCGTTGCCTAAGCGACCATCTCCTTCGAACATGCGCGTAAAAGGTGGTGACTTCACGTCACTGCTTTCCTAGGTTGTTTTAATAGTTCTTTTTAAGATATTGGGACCTAAGACCCAGAAAAAACTGGGAACTAGTTGAATATGTGATTCCTATTCCATCTTAGATAGTTCAGTTTGAATCCCGCGATCCGAAAGGGTAATTTCTATGAATTTTATTCACTTAAAACTGGAGAATAATGCCCCGAGGTTTCTCATTCAGCTATTATAAACCGAAAAAAATTTTTGAATAGTCCTAAGATTATTCGGTACAAATCCGGTCCTACTGTCGACATGTGAAGGGATCGAGGCAAGCATTTCCTTGACAATTCTATGAATTCTAATGGGTTTTTTATGGATTGGACGGTCAAACTCATTGAATACAGATGTCCGACTGCTGAGGCAAATAAATCTCAATTGTCCTGCCATAGACAACAAAGGAAACTTATGTATTCGATTTGAACGCTTAAAATATATAGTGTATATTTCGACCTTTTGAGAGGGCCTTCCGTGTTGGTTTCGCCCAAATTTTCGTCATTTTTAGGCGCTTCTTCTGGGTAGAAGTGCAATATAATTTTGCCCATTTTGGAGTTTGAGTTTTTTTCCTCGATATCTCGAGAAGTATTGATGCGATCAAATTGAAACTTTTGTATTGGTTGTAAAATGCCGACGTGCAATCCTACGCAAAATTTTGTTAGAACCTTTCTTCTAGAAAAATTAGAATTTTTTTCCGGAGATTATACGCCATTTCGATGAAATTCAGCAGAAACCTACAAGTCGAAAGTTCAACAACAGTGTACCAAATTTCAACTCGGTTGTAGATCCACTTTCGGAAATTCGAGGGAAAAAATGTGTTAAATTATATTTTTTATATTTCCATAAAATCACATATCACTTTCCCTACCATCAGAACGGTTTATAACTATTTTAAGTAATATTTTAAGGTGTTTTCTAAGATTTCGCTCCCAATATCTGTAAAAATAATTGTTAAATTAAATTAAGACCAGCCCTCTTGATGAGAGATATTAATACAATCATTAAAAATACAAATCCTTCTGTAATACCTTTAAATAAAATAGAAGCTCAAGAAATACGGATTCCATAAAGATGAAACTTGTTGAGCAGTTGCTTACGCTCAATTCTGCCTGAAACTTTGTGATGATCGTGTCGTTGGAACAATCTCAAAATTTATTTCGCCACGAAGTTGAACATGCGCGCAAAGGTTCCTTTTCACGTCGATGCTTTTTTGGAACTTCATATCACGGATTCGACCTTCGTAATAAAACTCCTGTTCTACAAATATCGAGTCTCTGAGTTGCTCCTTCGAAATCCCTTAATAGACATTTTTTTTTTCGAAGAAACAGATGTTAATCCTTCAAGCTAAGATGATGCGTAATATCATATTTCCATCGGATCTGTGGAAATATTTTTACCTGCAGAAGATTTCTTGATAGATCCCTTTTAACCTCAACCCAAATACCTAGGGAGCATAATACAGTATTTGACAGGAATTGATTGAAAATCCTCAGGTGAAAAGGAAGTGAGAATAAATTCTGAGATTAATCGAATTGAAATGAAATTACCCATGAGCTGTAGGAAAAATATGGCGAATAAATACGTGACTCAATATTATTGCGCTTTAAAAGATTCATGGGAATTGGACAACTGATACGTAGCAACAAAATCTTCTAATCACTGTGTATTTTCTAAATCAAAAACGGTCAGCCTAACGGCCGACTGCGTAAACACAATACAACTTAGAAACTCGATATTTGTAGAGAAGGTTTGGACCTTAATTACGAAGGCCGAATTCGTGAATGGGTAAAATCCTCCCAATGATTCCGTAGATATACCCACTCAAAATTTTATTTTTCCAATATTTCCAAAAATACAGATCAGATCGAATTGAAATCCAGTACTTCATCGAAAAATAACAGTTCGAAGTTTCATTTGATGAGGATGATATGATAAGAAAATCATAGAAACTTTTTTTTTCAAATTGTTCTAATGACACGATTATCACGAAATCTCGCAAAAAGTTGTCTTTCAGCATCTCAAAACTAGCTGTGAAGTTTTATCAGGAGTGAGTCAGTATTTCTCGAGTTATACCGAAAAAATCAACGATATCGAGAAGAAAACCTTGAAATTTGACATATTTTTTCCCGATATCTCCAAAACTTATGATCGTATCGAACTGAAATTTGGAACACTGCTGTGAAATATAGAGCTCAAAGTGTGAGTTGAATTTTTTTTTGGATATGATGGATGATTTCCGAAGAAAAAAATGTTTGGAAAAAAATTTCGAAAAAAATTTTTTTTTTAATTTACTGACATTATGATCCTGACGAAATTTGGCTGAAAGTTGCGCGTCGATATACTCCACCTAATTGCCAAGTTTGAATCCAATCGCTCGAGTAGTTTCTGAAATAAAAAATAAATAACTTCAAAACTTCAAGTGCCTATAACTCCGAAACTATTTGACCGATTTGGCCCATTAACGAACTTAACCGCGGCATTCTTATGCGCAACCTATCCTGAAAGTTTCAAGTTGCTAGCTTGCTTCTGTCGAGAGTTACCGTGTCTACGGCCGGCCGGACAGAATCGATTTTGACACCCGATTCGTCACCAGTGAAGCCAACCTAGTCGATTGAGACCATTTTCGGCTCAATCATCCAAAATTTCAGACATTTGGACAAAACGATAGCACGCTGTTCCCCTAGAACATGCGCGCAAAAATGTAGCTTTCATAACGAAATGTTTTCTTTTCTGAGTTCATAATATAACCAACACCTTTCAAAATAGAAAATGAAAAGTCAATAAAAATATACATAGCACAAAACAACCTAAGGAATAGACATAAAAAATCCCAAATAGCGAACCATGTTTTTTCGACCAGTGGAAATCACAGAATAGATTGGGACAATACAAAAATACTGATGTCGGAATAAGATTTCAAATAGATAATTTGAAAAAAAAACTAAAGAGTCCTCTTGCATTTTGTTGAATGGAGAGTGTAAATTTGCTCATTGTTCTGTAGAAAAGGACCCTATTAGGCTGAATTTACTGAAAAAAGAGGTAGAAATAAAAAAACTTTCAAACCAAGTGAATCTGTGATGCTGCGATTTGATAAAAATGTCAATTTGACAAAAGTCACATCGAAAACAAATAATTAAACAACAAATTCTAAAAATGTTTCTCGTTTGTCTGATATAAAGAGTCAGATATGTACTCAGAAACGTCACAGTTCGCTTTGTTTATCGTTTATATTATTTCTGTATTGTTGTTCATTGGTCAATCTGTTTTCCAAGAAACTGCCCTTGACAAATAATTTAATCCTACAATCCTCAAGGGCGATTTCCATGAAAAAACAATTTGTATTTAATTTTTAATAGTTCTGTTTCAGATAATGGAAGTGGAAACGTAGGAAAATCCACCATGGAGAAATAAATAAATATGCATAATAAAATTGCTGAAGGGCATATTTCCCATTATTTTCTATTTCGAAGTAGATACAGGGCTGGGCAAAATACATGCTTGGCTTAATTGAAATACAAATTACAAAATACTTTCTCGCAGGTATTTGAAATACAAAATACTTTCAAGTCGGGTATTTGAAATATAACATACAAAATACAGTATTTTATTTATTTGTATTTGAAATACAAATTACAAAATACATTCAGGTGTTATGTAAAATGTGAAAAGAGTACAGCTAATTCAGCTCAGCTATTTTATCGCTAAATAAAGAATTTCCTTTCAGAAACACAAGATTTTTGAATGTAGTATCAGACAAACAGCCTCTTGTTAGGAAATGAATAAAACCTGATAAAGAAAATCTTTCTACAGGTCCTGATGGGCAGAAACTTGTGTTATTCATATTGCATGAACACATTTTTACGCGCCTGTTTTGGGGAACAGCGCTTTACAATTTCGTCACTATGTCTGTAATTTTCGAATTTTGAGCCGAAATTGGTCTCAAACGACTAGGTTGGACTCACTGATGAAGAATCCGTGGTCAAAATTGATTCTGTCCGTCCGGCCGTGTGCGCTGTAACTTTCGAAAGGAAGGACCTAGAGTCTTGAAATTTTCAGGTTAGGTTAAGATCCTGAATATCTCAGTTAAGTTCGTTAATGGGCCAAATTTTCCGAATGGTTTTTGTGCTACAGCCATTTGAAATTTTGATTTTTCAATAACTCGAAAAATGTTCATCTGATCGAAATGAAACTTGGATGGAATATGAACAGTGTCAATGAGAAGAATTATCCATGGAAAAATTCTTAAATTTTTTTTTTTTTTAATTTTCCTATTTCATTGAAATTTCCAAGTCCCCATTGCGCAATGTGAACAAGCGCGTAAAAACTGCTGACTTCACGTCAGTGCTTTTCTAGATTTTTTATGTTAGGATAATGTTCAAGGATGGTAAGCTCTTTGCTCTTATAGTTTTTAGAAGTTGACTTACTCTAAAATACTTTCAAGTCGGGTATTTGAAATATAAAATACAAAATATAGTATTTTAACTATTTGTATTTGAAATATAAATTACAAAATACATTCAGGTGTTACGTAAAATGTTGAAGGAGTAAAACTAATTCAGCTCAGCTATTTTATCGATAAATAAAGAATTTCCTTTCAGAAACAAAAGATATTTGAATGTAGTATCAGACAAACATCCTCTTGTTGGGGAATGAATAAAACCTGCTAAAGATAACAATCTTTCTACAGGTCCTGATGGGCAGAAACTTGTGTTTTATTGTATGAACACATTTTTTTGTTAGGATAATGTTCAAGGATGGTAAGCTTTTTGCTCTTATCGTTTTTGGAAGTTGACTAACTCTAACTCCATGATGAAATGACCATTGCGCAGGACCTTTTCTTCCTTTCCATTTGCCGAAAATACGATTGATAGACAGGGTTACCAGATCAGGGGATTTTCCCCAAAAATGAGGGTATTTTTTTTTCCTTTTGGGATTTTTTGGGTATTTTTTTTTCTGGGGATTTCTTCTGGGGAAAAAAAACCTAACTGGGTATTTTCAGGGGATTTTAGGTCTTGGACAACTCGACTCGAATTCAGCCTAGTGGTCTGATGAATTTTCCCGTTCTTGATTAGAGAATCAGAAAAACTTCAATTTTCGGATTTTTTGCGAATCCGAAAACGATGTTATGACGAAAGTACCGATGTTTTCAAGATTCATAACAGACATAGAGGGAAGCCAATAAAAGTCTCACCCTCGACCGTCCTTTCCGATCCTCAATACAGTATATTACCTCTCATTATTATGACGGTTATGAGGATAAACAGTTACAGATAAACAAGTTCCATTTTGCGTCGGCTTTATCGGATTCTCTGATTAAAGGGTAGTGAAATTCCCCAATTTATTTATGATCCACCCTACACCTTCCGTCGGCATTGTCGGCGTATTGAATTCCGGAAGTATTAACGAAAGTGATCTAAAATATTTTTGGATCAGTAAAGTGGTGATTTTTGAATTCATCATCATTCCCCACGAAATAATTTATTCGTATCATTTTGTATGTCATGTCGAAGTAAACTAGCAATACATACATTTATTGTTGTTTTTGTATTGAAAAGTTCTGCGCAAAAATACCTCTTGGACATGTTTGCAAGTGTGGATGATAGCTAGCTAGTTTTTGCATTTTATGAAATTTTGCCATATTTTTTCAATAAATAGCATTTTATTCAGTGAGTGTTTTATTAAACCTAACTGGTTATAAGAATTACTTTCTTTCATTTGATAAAAACGAATTACGTTCTAGTTTTTGATTTTGGGGATTTTTCTTTGAAACGGTTCATTTATGGGGTATTTTGAGACCTACTGAAGATATTCGGAAACAAATATTCAGTAAATACCATAATTTGAAATTATAATAATAATAAAAAATAAATTGGGGATTTTTTTTGAAAAGTCTCGAATTTAGGGGATTTTAAAATTTCGTCTGGGGAAATCCAACCAAACGTTCTGGCAACCCTGTGCTAGAAAAGAACTAGATGAAGCAGATGAACGTCGCGCCATCTGAAGGGAGATTCAGGGACACTTTTCTCTAGAGCGCTCAGCGCTAGATGAATTTGTTCGAAAGTATTTCGAAGACAAAAGTATCGAAATACAAAATACTTCAGCGTCAGGTATTTGAAATACCAATTACAAAATACATTTTCAAGAAGTAATTGATATACAAAAACAAAATACGTATTTGAATTTTAAATACGTATTTCTACAAGTAATTGAAATACTGCCCAGTCCTGAGTGGATACTATAATAGTAAATAGTTGAAATGGAGCATATCGAAGATGTGACTCACACAAAGCAAAAGATAGACCTAGGAACATCTGTTTAAGCTAATGGGGGCAAACTACAAAAGACAAATAAATATTTTACTTTTCCACTTGTTGCAGACAATATCAGCACGTCATTCCCAAACCCAATTCTTAAACCATATGAATCCTAAGAAATTTTCAGCAACAAATTTTTCTGATTTGAATTAATTTCTCAATTCTATTGCACCCTACTTTGCACACTTTAAGATCACCATGTGATTATCCGGGGTAAAGCAGGAAAGTATACTATTTTTTACACCTGTTTATTGACTCATGAGTTACGACATCGTTGGAGTCATTTCGATAGCTTAGTTTGTGAAACGATCAGACAAATATAACCAAATTGATAATACAGCGACAAAAAAAACCAACTTCAATTTGTTGACTTTTAATCTAATCGTATTCGATAGATATAAGATACTTGCCATTGAAATTCTTGTTTATTTAATATGCTCAGTGACTCGATGAAAACTTTCTAAAATTGAGGCGATAACAATGCCTTACACTCGTCATCTAGTGACATGTGTAGTTAAAATAGAAGCGATTAAACAATTTGTTAATTTTGCAGGAAAATTCATTATTTCACGAACATATTTCATTGTTATATTCCCTTATATTCCCATATAAGTTGTTTGTCCATTGAAAATTATATGCTGCGAAAAAAAAAATTAGTGTTAAATGGTAATAATTTTGGAATCGCAAACTCTACACGAGTTTTTCACACAAGTACAAATATCCAATTCGTTCAGATTTTCATTTTTGGATATAATAGGAAAATGAAATTTCAAATGGAATCAACAGAACTTTCGAGCGGATTTCACCTATTCAGGATTTCAACTTCGTAATTAAGCCCTTACCCCTAACCTTCGAAGTTATTGTGTTTACGGTCGGCTTAGAAGCCGATCTTTCACTCCTTTATTGTCAGTCAGTGCATTCATTGGATTCTGCAAAAGGTTTAATCAATTCATGTTCAAGATTACAGAAAGAAGCAAAAAATGATGATGATTCCTTTTTTGTGCGCATGTTCTGGAACACGCATGCTGTAATATTGCCAAAATGCCTGTAGTATTCAGATTTTCTGATGATGAATGCAATGCTAATCTCTGATTTCTGTCTGGCTGACGGTAGGCACGATAACTCGAAAACGGAGAAAGCTAACAACTTGAAACTTTAAGGGTAGGCTGGGTATCTGAACGGGACGTTTGAGTGCACTTATGAGCTAAATCCGTCGAACGGTTTTGGAGTTATACTCATTTGAATGTTTCAGGATATTTCCCCAATCTATCAGGAACTGCATGTATGCAATTTGATCCAAACTTGATCATCAGTAATAGAATACAAACTTGCAACAGTTTGCGGAATTTCGTTGGGATATTATCGTTTGCGCAAACTCGCGGACTTACAACGTGAAAAAGTGACAGCTTTGGCGACGAATTTGAACATGCGCGCAAATGCTGCCGACCGCACGTCAGTGTTTTTCTAGGATTTTTGCGCGCATGTTCAAGGGGAACAGCGTGCTATCGTTTTGGCCAAATCGGTCGAATAGTTTCGGAGTTATAAGCAGTTGAAGTTTTGAAGTTATTTATTTTTTATTTCAGAAACTACTTGAGGGATTGGATTCAAACTTGGCAGTTGGGTGGAGTATAACGACGCGCAACTTTGAGCCAAATTTCGTCAGGAAATACTGATTCAGTCCTGATAAAACTTTACAGCTAGTTTTGAGATGCTGAAAATCAACTTCATGCGAAATTTTGTGATAATCGTGTCATTAGAACAATTTGAAAAAAAAAATTTCTATGATTTTCTTATCAT
Organism: Myrrha octodecimguttata; assembly: GCA_958510865.1. NCBI lineage: Eukaryota > Metazoa > Arthropoda > Insecta > Coleoptera > Coccinellidae > Myrrha > Myrrha octodecimguttata. Next base: position 27,743,600 of record OY294065.1, on the reverse strand, counting down.
ATCATCCTCATCAAATTCTGTATGAAACTTCGAACTGTTATTTTTCGATGAAGTACTGGATTTCAATTCGATCTGTATTTTTGGAAATATTGAAAAAATAAAATTTTGATTGGGTATATCTACGGAATCATTGGGTGGATTTTACCCATTCACGAATTCGGCCTTCGTAATTAAGGTCCAAACCTTCTCTACAAATATCGAGTTTCTAAGTTGTTTCTTTCGGAAGTTATTGTGTTTACGCAGTCGGCCGTTAGGCTGACCGTAAACACAATAACTTCCGGAAGAAACGACTTAAAAACTCGATATTTGTAGAGTAGGTTTGGGGCTTAATTACGAAGGTCGAATTCGTGAATGGGTAAAATCCGCCCAATGATTCCGTAGATATACCCATTCAAAATTTTATTTTTCCAATATTTCCGAAAATACAGATTTGATCGAATTGAAATCCAGTAATTTATCAGTAAGAATTTCAAAAAGCACTGCCGTGAAGGCAGCAGCTTTTGCGTGCATGTTCAAATTCGTTGCTGAAGCGGTCATCTACATTGAACATGCGCGCAAAAGTTGCTGCCTTCACGGCAGTGCTTTTTGAAATTTTTTTGTAGTAGCTTGAATATTTCGACAAAATATTGTTTATACTTATGCAGAATTAGTCATACATGATTTACTGATTTGTTAGTCACACTTTTCAGCTGGAAATTACGCATAAAACATAATTCCGGATGGATAAATCGCAATCGAAAACAATTTTATCGTATCTCGATTTTACGTTTCATTGAATTTTTTCACAATTACGAATAAATGTAGTCGTAAAAAGGCGAATTATCTGAGTTCAGAAGATTTATCGAACGGCAACGGTATTTTAATAGTGAATTGAAAAGAATTTATAAACTTCAAATAAAATTCGAAATAACACCGAAGGTTGAATTCCTATTTTTATTTCCACGATTATTTCGATGTAAGTAATGCACGTTTGCGGCTTGTTCACGTAATAAAGAACAATGTGGGTGTTCCACTGATTCAATTTCGTTTGCTGAATATGTGAATGAAAATAACTTAACGAATTCATTATGTTGATGTACCCGGTTGTTAGCTCTTGACTTCTGCTTGGAAATCCGCTCAAAAAGCATCGCGATATAATATGAAGAGCCGTTTTCGACAAAAAAGCGTCTGCAAGTGGGTATATTTATTTTTGAATATAATAATTTTTATATGTTGCAGAAATACTATTTGCGCGCAAGTTCTGGGAGACAGCGTGCTATCGTTTTGTCCAAATGATTGTAATTTTGAGCCGACAATGGTCTAAAACGACTAGGTTGGACTCACTGATGACGAATCCGATGTCAAAATCGTTTCTGTCTGTAATTTGAAATTTTGAGCTTCATTCCTTGATATTTCAGGAACTACTCATGAGCACAACTTTCACGAATTTTGTTGACATCACACTGTCGGTAAGTGTTAGAAAAATTTTTTTTTCGGAAGATTTTCGGAGATATTGGGAAAACATATGTGAATTTTTTTTTCCCGATATCGTTGTTTTTTTCGGAATAACTCAAAAAATACTAATTCAATCGAAATGAAACTTGGCAGCTAGTTTGGAAATGCTGATGGGCAAAATTCCGTGATGATCGTGTCATTAGAACGATTTGAAGAAAACATTCAAATTTTTTTTCAAATATTCAATATTCTGTGATCTTATACTCATGATATTCTGCATGAACCTTCGAATAAAATACTGGATTTCATTACGACCTAATTTGTATTTTTGGAAATATCGGAAAAATAAAATTTCGAATGGGTCTATCTGCGAAATTATTGGATGGATTTCACCCAATCACGAATTCGGTCTTCGTTATTAAGATCCAAACCTATTGTAGAGATATCGAGTCTTTTCTCTGAGAATATTGATTAGATTTTGACGAAATTGGGCACAAACCTTAGAGACAATATTAGCAACACTGTTTCAGATTTCAATTCGATCAGATATTCACTTTCGGTGTTATAAGGAAAAAACACTGCAAATTTTACACAAGGGTTCATTATTTTCTTATAGTATATAACCCAATATACCGTTGATATCTTGAACAACTAAGAACCGAATGCGATGATTCAGTTTCGATATTATTGGAAATTTGCAGCGTTTTTCTTTATATTTCAGGAACTACTGGTCGGAATTCATCCGGGTGAAATTTTTTAGTTATGCAACAGTAATCAACGTTTAGAGTTTCATGAAAATTCGGTGATAAGTTTTCGAGAAATATTTTTTTTTCCCCCAACCCCCCATTTAGAGTCCTTAGGGTACACCGATCCTGCTGAAAAGGTTGGAGAATTAATCCCGAGTGACACACGATTTTTCTACCAAGTTTCAAGGATTTCCGTTCAGTACTTCCAGAGAAAAGCCGCGGACAACGGACGGCGGACGTACGTTTTTTCGGTTTATTATTTGATAAAATCAAATAATAAACCTTAGTGATCGACCAACCAAAAAAAAATTTTAACTCCCCCTGAAAATTTCACAGTTTACGTTTTGGAGTATGTAGATTCGAATGAACGAATAAAAAAATCCTTCCGTCCCCCGTCCGTTGACCGGGGCTTTTCTTTGGAAGTACTGAACGTAAATCCTTGAAACTTGGTGGAAAAATCGTGTGTCACTCGGGGTTGATCCACCAAGCTTTTCAGCAGGATCGGTGTACCCTAAGGGCTCTAAATTGGGGGTTGGGGAAAAAAAAATTATTTCTCAAAAACTTATCACCCAATTTTCATGAAATTTCAAATGTTGATTACTGTTGCATAACTAAACCTAAAAAATTTTACCCGGATGATTTCCGACTAGTGGTTCCTGAGTTATAAAGAAAAACGCTGCAAATTTCCAATAATGTCGAAAATAAATCATAGCATCCGGTTCTAAGTTGTTTGAGTTATCAATGGTATATTGGGTTATTTAACTAAGAAAATAATAAACCTCTGTGTAAAATTTGCAGTTTTTCCCTTATAACACCGAAAGTGAATATCTGATCGAATTGAAATCTGAAACAGTGTTGCTAATATTGTCTCTAAGGTTTGTGCCCAATTTCGTCAAAATCTAATCAATATTCTCAGAGAAGAGACTCGATATCTCTACAGTAGGTTTGGATCTTAATTAGGAAGACCGAATTCGTGATTGGGTAAAATCCATCCAATAATTTCGCAGATAGACCCATTCGAAATTTTATTTTTCCGATATTTCCAAAAATACAAATTAGATCGTAATGAAATCCAGTATTTTATCGACAAATGACAGTTCGACGGTTCATACAGAATATCATGAGTATAAGATCACAGAATATTGAATATTTGAAAAAAAATTTCAATGTTTTCTTCAAATCGTTCTAATGACACGATCATCACGGAATTTTACCCATCAGCATTTCCAAACTAGCTACCAAGTTTCATTTCGATTGAATTAGTATTTTTTGAGTTATTCCGGAAAAAACAACGATATCGGGAAAAAACCAAAATAATAGTTTTGACGTGTTTTCCACAATATCTCAAGAAGTACAGATGCAATAAGATTGAAACTTCGTAATCAGGTAGAGATTACCAACGGGCAACTAGGTGCAAAATTTCGTGTTGATCCTATAGGTATAATTTGAACGGGCGCGTCAGAGCTCCTGACCTCACTTCAGTGCTTCTCTAGAATTTTTTATATTATATTCAAACAATTTTTTCTGGAGCCCATGTACATAAGGAATTACATGCAATAAAATGAAGGTATGTTTGGTCATTCTTGGTGATTAGAAGGAACTCTCTGAATTTGAAGGGTTTCTATTTATGAATATTCTCGGATAACCATTTTCTTCAAGAAATGATTTAACGAATTTCAATATTACTTATCGAACCTCGGTGCTACGAAATTCGCAGCAAAATGCTTCTTTGCTCAATAAGGCCGTGTCTCGTCAAAGCTGTCGGTCACATTGCATAAGCAAGGTCTGTTTGTAATGATGTACTTACTGAATTCTCGTTATACTCTTCATTAAACATTGTCGTTGATCTCGGAACCAAAAGCCCACTTGGAGTTTATATAGGTTTACCCGTATAGTTCATTGAACTACTGTAAAATTAATTGCTTGCCAACGTCAGACAATAGGGGTTATTCTGAATATTCAGGTCATGAAGATAATTCATGTGACGAGGAATTCGTGAAATTGACATTTCAATGTGTGTTCCGACAATTGATGGAACTGCATCAAACTTGACACGTTCTGTTTTTGCGCGCATGTTCTAGGGGAACAGCGTGCTATCGTTTTGTCCAAATGTCTGTAATTTTGGATGATTAAGCCGAAAATGGTCTCAACCGACTAGGTTGGACTCATTGATGACGAATCCAGTGTCAAAATAAATCGATTATGTCCGGCCGGCCGTCCGTCCGGCCGAGGACACGATAACTGTCGACAGAAGCAAGCTAGCAACTCGAAACTTTCAGGGTAGGTCGCGAATCAGAATGCCGCGGTTGAGTTCGTTAATGGGCCAAATCGGTCGAATAGTTTCGGAGTTATAGGCACTTGAAGTTTTGAAGTTATTTATTTTTTATTTTAGAAACTACTCGAGCGATTGGATTTAAACTTGGCAGTTAGGTGGAGTATAACGACGCACAACTTTGAGCCAAATTTCGTCAAGATCATATCGTCAGTAAATTCAAAAAAAAAAATTTTTCGACATTTTTTTCCAAAAATTTTTTTTTTCGGAAACCATTCATCATATCCAAAAAAAATTCCACTCTTACTTTGAGCTTTATATTTCACAGCAGTGTACCAAATTTCAGTTCGATAGGATCATAAGTTTTGAAGATATCGGGAAAAAATATGTCACATTTCGAGTTTTTCTTCTCGATATCGTTGATTTTTTCGGTATTACTCGAGAAATACTGATTCAGTCCTGATAAAACTTCACAGCTAGTTTTGAGATGCTGAGAGACAACTTTATGCGCAATTTCGTGATAATCGTGTCATTAGAACAATTCGAAAAAAAAATTTCTATGATTTTCTTATCATATCATCCTCTCCTTAAATTCTGTATGAAACTTCAAACTGTTATTTTTTGATGAAGTACTGGATTTCCATTCGATCTGATCTTTTGGAAATATTGGGAAAATAAAATTTCGAATGGGTTTATCTGCGGAATCATTGGGTGGATTTTACCCATTCACGAATTCGGCCTTCGTAATTAAGGTCCAAACCTTCTCTACAAATATCGAGATTCTAAGTTGTTTTTTTCGGAAGTTATTGTGTTTACGCAGTCGGCCGTTAGGCCGACCGTAAACACAATAACTTCCGGAAGAAACGACAAAGAAACTCGATATTTGTAGAGAAGGTTTGAGGCTTAATTACGAAGATCGAATTCGTGAATGGGTAAAATCCGCCCAATGATTTCGTAGATATACCCATTCAAAATTTTATTTTTCCAAGATTTCCAAAAATACAGATTAGATCGTATTGAAATCCAGTAATTTATCGAAAAAAAAAATAGAAAAGCACTGCCGTGTAGGCAGCAGCTTTTGCGCACAAGTTCAAATTCGTTGCCGAAGCGGTCATCTACATTGAACATGCGCGCAAAAACTTCTGCCTTCACGGCAGTGCTTTTCTAGATTTTTAAAACAAATATTTCTCAGTATTGTTCAAATTCGTTGTCAAAGCGATCAGGAAATTCTGCATGAACCCTGGAACTGTCATTTTTCAATCAGATTTCAATTCGAACCGATCTGTATTTTTGGAAATATTGGGAAAATAATATTTTGAATGGGTATAAATACGGAATCATCGAGCGTATTTCTCCCATTCAAGAATTTGACCTTCGTTATAACTAAAACCATCCTTACAAAAACCGAGTTTCTGAAATATTGTGTACACGGCACAGCCACTTCCAAAAGAAATAACTTAGAAACCCGATTTTCATAATAGGTTCAGACCATAATGGCGAAGGTTGAATTCTTGAATAAGCATTATCCACCTAATGATTCTGCAGATATACGCATTCAAAACTTTATACTTGATCGAATAATGATAGCTTTAAGGTTCATGCAAAATTTCATGGGGGCAATCTAACTTAAGGTTCGCCGAATGTTTCCATCAGGAGGCCTGTGGTATATTTAAAAAAATCTAGAGAGCACTGACGTGAGGTCAGGAATTGTTTTTCAGACCTTTTCTTTAAACTCAAATCATATTTCAAAATGAACCAACAATCTGAAAGTAAGTAATACCATTTTTTGAGGAGTTTGCTTGCTTCTAAATGGTGATACAAAAAAACGATTGATTGATGTAATAATGAATATAATTATGAACGTATTTCAGATATTTGAGTTTCAGAGTAGAATTTAGTCGAAAAATTATTATTCGATAAGTAGAGGACTATTGCTTTCATAGCTTGATTTGAGAAGTATACATCCCGGTTGTGAACAATGGAAGTGAAATCCACTAGATTATTATGGAAGGTCGTAGCGAAAGAATTATCCTCAAAACCAATAGTTCAAATTTCACAGCTAACCGTTTTCTCAACAATCAAAAACCAAATCAACACGACGTCGAAAAAGTCAGGTGTAGATCAACTAAGGTGCCAGACGATGGCGCCACTGACCAACGTACGCTAGCTACTTCTTTCCAACTAGTGTTGGGTATGACATGACTTCAAAATGACTTTGTAAGAGTAGCTCAATTTTCGAACTGAGCCGGTTCAAATGAGCCGGACAAATTTTAACCCGATAGTTCATTGAAGCGACACCTACATTTCAGTGGGTCTCTTACAAACTATTCAGAAGATGCAGTCTTACTAATACTTACTACGTTATTCGTGTGGTTGATTCGGAATTCGGATCTTAGATCATGACATGACAATAATACATTGCAGGATTTGAATATTATTGATGATTTTTTTATTTTATGATAATTAATATTGAATGATCAAGGTGAAAACATATTATCTTAAAATTTCGGAATCGGAAGTATTAATTATATATATTCATTCAAATAATTAGCCTAATTGTCCTAAATGGTCATATTGAATTGGTAAGAGTGTTTGATATACATTGAATTGAAGGGTAGAACGACTCGATAACTTTGGGAGAAACCCCATCGTTTAAATCACTGTATACCTTTATATTCTCTGCTAAGATTTAGAATTTTTTCAATCCATTCTTAGAGATCCCGAAATACAACATAACCTCACATTGTTGAACTCTTTCATCGTACGTAAATATCAACACAGAATTCTGTAATATCGACTAAATGACTGATCAAAGGAGTAGGTGAAATGACAAGGCATGACATGACATCAAAGGAATAATCTTTCATGACAATGTGACCACAGAGCAACCAATCAATGATATGACATTTGGATTGAAGTCTTACATTTATGAACGGTGAGGCGATCTGACATTTCTGTGTTTTGTACGGGACAAATGAGCCGGCTCTTGTACGTCATACCCAACACTATTTCCAACACAGCATAACATAAGAGGCCGCGCGTCGGTCATGGTCGCTCACTACTCAATACGTCGCTTCTGCAGTTGTCATAGGTAGGTGCCATAAGAGTCAGCTTATCTGATGAGTTCACCTCTGGCACTGGGACGAAACAACTTTCCCTAAGAGCGACGTTCTTCAGATGACGAGAACCCCCAAAACTATTGAATTGTTGATAGCCACTCTAGTGTTCAGAATCGATCCTGAAAATAACCAAATCAGGTTTGCTCGAACAGTTCTGGACTCGGAACCAAAACAAAGATGGTCTATCCTGTCAAAATATTCCTTCAAACAGTATGTATGAAGTTCACCTCAAAATCGAGTCATTTGTCAGATTGACAAATGAGGGAAACCGTACTTTGAATGATTTGTTATATCATCAGCTGCTTCTTCGTCGATTCTATTTCGAAATTTGAGAGCAATTAGAGAACATGATGATCTTCTCTGAATTATGACGATGTATATTAAATGGGTTAGATGAGGTGGAAGCAGCTGTGAAAGACATATTACCAATGGAAATTCGAGCAATTGATTCTGAATAACATCTGCGGAAGTTCAATATCAAAGCCATATTGATACCTTTATGATTAAAAGCTTACATCGATTATTTCACGGTTATAATTGATAAGGCCTTGTACGTTATGGGGACATTTTCAATTCAATGAAGATGAATGAGCAGTTCATTTTCCGGACTTTGCCGTGGATTTGTCCCAAAATAAATCGAATCGTAGAGGATCATCAAAATATACCGGGTGTCCCACGAATACCGTTCGTTAGAATATTTTTGGAAAAGAATCAAAACTCACGTTTGCAATTTCGGACTTTAGCTTTCACTAGAGAGATGACTGAATGTTAATTTTTTGAGATTTCCGGTTTCAACGGTGGCACCAACTTTCGTGTTTCAAAAACAAAGCCCCTCATTTTATAATGAAAAATTCCTTCTAAAATTCCGATTTGTCTCAATGTAAAATTTTTGAATTTCTGTCAGAAAATTTTTTTTCAACGTGAAATTCTAAAGAAAAGGTTTAAAATGGCGCCCAGCTGAAGCATGGTTATCTTCCAGGTTTTTCATTGGAAAACTGCCATTTTTAGGTTTTCTTGGGAAGTGAGAATAATGCTTCTGTCGCAGTAGTCAGAATTGAAACTCAAAAGCGTTGTCAGAGGTAGCAATTTCGAAAACGTGAAAACCCTATTTTTCAAATTAGAATCTCATGTTTTTATGACCATAATGAATTCTACGTTGAAACACAAAGTAGATGCCAAATTGCCAATTCATATTATCTGAGACATGCAGTCGCGATTACATTTCTAATATCAATCTTCTCAAAGACACAAGCAAAACTGAAAATTCAGAATTTCCATGACTAGAATCTAAAATGAATGTTCATGTCCTCCATTCCCTTCGAGACAATAATTTTCTGTCTGAGAAGAATAAAATTCGAAGTGTGATCTTGTCGATTGTTTTTTACAAATATCTCGGAAAATATTAATTTTAGGGCATTGATGTTATTTCCACACCTACATTATTTCTCAACATGAAAACATGAGGTTCTGATTTGAACAAATTGAGTTTTCACGTTTTCGAAATTGACAACGCTTTTGCGACATCAGTGTTTCATGAGTTTCAATTCTTGACGACAACGATCCAACAACTCACAGTGTTTTCTTCATGAACTACGCAAGTTATATCCTTCGTGATATGAGGTATCATCCTTAAAAACAATCTAGTAAATATCGATTTGGTACTAGTGACTGACTCATCAAAACCTTCAAAGAAACAATGGTTGACCTAGAAACTTCGAAGCCTACATATAGCTAGTCGAGTTCTTACTTCGAACATAAAGATGATAACGTTCTGAAATATTTCAGCTAGAATGCATGAGAGAAGTTTGTGGAATCAAATAACTGCACATTGTATACAGTCTTAGTCAAGTGTAGCAAAATGCCTCGAAGTTGAAGACGTCAAAATTATTACCATGTTTGCCGTTAATTGTTGCCTATCGAATGGAACTGGTGCAGCTGGAGGTAGAATGGCATAATGTCGTATTCAGCAAAAAATCACGGTTCTGTCTACGTATTAGTGGCTGTTTCCCAAAGATGTCGCGGGGTTGCGCGCCCTCCCTAAAAAATATATCGTCGTACGAGGTACGACACATTTTTTTTTCTAATAATTAATGGGATTTTGCTTTGGTTAAGAAGTAAACATGCCAAAGCTGCCTGCATTTCGTAGGATTATCTGGAACAGTTTCCGAGGAACTCTATGAGCTCAACAAAAATGTTGAACCTGTACGTATTAACATGAATGATTATTGAATTTTCAACCGTTCATTGATCAACTTCGTGGCGTTCGTCCCGTTCATTTTCAGTGCAGTCGAATGAACAATATTGGATATTTTTTAATGGAAGATACCGGAGAACGATTCATTTTGTTTGGATGCGTCTAAAAATAGGCAAAACACAGGACATCATCAGCCAGATAAGAACAATCCAATCTTGCTTTGTTTCGGATGACTCGACGTGACTCTCTCCCCCCAGTTCCCCCCTGCATGTTAATTGAAATCAGTGGCGTGCCAACAAAACACGTTTAGTCTAAACTCTAAATGACAATTTACCCCAAAATTGTATCCGTTCGTTCGTTGTTCTGGGAAACAGCGCAACCGCATTGTGTTCAAAGACCTGTGATTTTCGAATGTTCCATCGAAAATGTTACAAAATTTTGTTAACGAAAATTCCATAGAGGGGAAGTCACGTGGTCGTCTTCTCTTGTATTGACTCCGCCATACGCACCTTTACCTACTGATGGAAAGATTTGCTGGTATGATCCACATGTAATTCAGTATGAACATTCAACCCATCATTTTCCAACAAGTACTAGATTTCAATAAGATCCAATCTGTATTTTTGGAAATATTCGGAAAATAAAATTTTCAATGTGTATACCTACGGAATCTTTGGGCGGATTTTACACACTGACTAATGAGGGTTTTTCTTGAATTTGGATTATAACTGCAAATGCAAATTTGAACATAGTTATTATGGGTTTGATTCATCATTTTCTCAAATTACCTTCAGAAAGTATTCAAAACAAGATTTCAAAATTGAGGTTTGGGATTTGCCAGGCAAGCACGAAGTGACAACGGTGTTTAGTAGAATAGCTTTTTCTGCTATAGAATAATGAAATATTCATTCATATTCTGTGGAACACACGTGTTCTTTGTCAATATAACCAAACAATTTCCCTTTGCGATTTGTCAGTAATATGACAGTCTGTGCTCTTCTTTTTCTATTCCAGAACGGAGTATAGCTATCTCTGTTCTCCTAAGCAAAGTAACACATTTGACGTCCTTTTCTTTCCGAGAAAGCTGAATTCGACGTTGCCATATCGTGCACTCAAGACAAATCCCTTTAAATGCAAATCCCCATTTTTATTTTTCAGTTTTAGGTGATCAAACATTTTTTTAAAAATATAATATTGAAATTATATGTTTGAAATGTGATGTTCTAAAGGTTTTTCATAAAAATGACTGCATTCTCGTTTAAAGGAAAAACCCCCATTGGACTAACGTCCGATCGTAAACACAGTAAAAAAAACTTAAAAACTCGATATATATTATGTAGAGTAGCTTTGGACCTCACTCACCAAGGCCTAATTCGTGAATGGGCAACATCCACTTAATGCAGATATACCAATCACAAATCTTTCACTATATTTTCAAGAATTTAGATTGGAACAAATTTAAATCTAGTATTTGATTGAAAAATGATAGCTTGAGTGTTCATACGGAATTTCAGGAGAACTGGTTACCTAGTTCGATCATGATAAATCATAATAACGACGATATCGAGGAAAGAAACACGAAATTTTTTATATCCAAAAATTATTATTATTAAAAGTTCTTCAAGAATTTTTTAAGAAAATTATTGTAATGAATCATCACGGAATTTCACACAAATCTGTGAATTTGTGCAAAGAGTGAATCTGTTGGTTGATTTTCGTGTTGAGGTGAGACCTTGACGAAAACACCTACGCCATTGTATGTCGCAGGGGCTTTTCCATATTAGCTATTCAGTTTTGACGATGTAGTGTCGACCGCTTCATCTAGATTGTTTAACGATTGTTCTGAAATAATATAAGCATTCCGTGTTTCAAAACAAACTGGCTAATTGACTTCCAGACAGCTACGGTCACATTGTAGGTGATATTATAATGGCGTTGGCATTATAAACAGGTGCAGTGGTTCATTACACCGTGGAAAAGTTCAGAGGAAATACATTTCGTTCTTTTTGAGATATAACGGGCTGACTTCTTGAGGCCAGAGTTCGTTTTTTTCAAAAAAAAATTGGGTGCAAATGTTGGGAAAAAATAGCAAGAATGCGCAATGTTGCCAATTTTTCATATTCAAGGATTCTCGGGAAAGAAACTGAAATGGAGTGAAAGATGGATGAACAACCAACATTGTACGTTCTCACAAAAAATTAAGTAAATCCCCAACAAAAATTCAGAAAACAATCACTGAGGTCTGCCGAACGACACCCCTTTTTGCGCGCATGTTCTAGGGGAACAGCGTGCTATCGTTTTATCCAAATGTCTGTAATTTTGGATGATTGAGCCGAAAATGGTCTCAATCGACTAGGTTGGACTCACTGATGACGAATCCGGTGTCAAAATCTATTCTGTCCGGCCGACCGGCCGTAGACACGATAACTGTCGACAGAAGCAAGCTAGCAACTCAAAACTTTCAGGATAGGTTGCGCATCAGAATGCCGCGGTTAAGTTCGTTAATGGGCCAAATCGGTCGAATAGTTTCGGAGTTATAGGCAGTTGAAGTTTTCAAGTTATTTTTTTTTTTCAGAAACTACTTGAGAGATTGGATTCAAACTTGGCGGTTGGGTGGAGTATAACGACGCGCAACTTTGAGCCAACTTTCGTCAGTATCATATTGTCAGTAAATTAAAAAAAAAAAATTTTTCGAAATTTTTTTCCAAAAAAATTTTTTTCTCGGAAACCATTCATCATATCCGAAAAAAAGTCCACTCACACTTTGAGCTTCATATTTCACAGCAGTGTACCAAATTTCAGTTCGATACGATCATAAGTTTCGGAGATATCGGGAAAAAATATGTCAAATTTCGAGGTTTTCTTCTCGATATCGTTTATCTTTTCGGTATAACTCGAGAAATACTGATTCAGTCCTGATAAAACTTTACAGCTAGTTTTGAGATGCTTAAAGACAATTCCATGCGAAATTTCGTGATAATCGTGTCATTACAACAATTTGAAAAAAAAAATTTCTATGATTTTCTTATCATATCATCCTCATTAAATTCTGTATGAAACTTCGAACTGTTATTTTTCGATGAAGTACTGGATTTCAATTCGATCTGATCTGTATCTTTGGAAATATTGAAAAAATAAAATTTTGATTGGGTATATCTACGGAATCATTGGGTGGATTTTACCCATTCACGAATTCGGCCTTCGTAATTTAGGTCCAAACCTTCTCTACAAATATCGAGTCCCTAAGTTGTTTCTTTCGGAAGTTATTGTGTTTACGCAGTCGGCCGTTAAGCTGAAAAGTAAAAACAATAACTTCCGGAAGAAACGACTTAGAAACTCGATATTTGTAGAGTAGGTTTGGGGCTTAATTACGAAGGTCGAATTCGTGAATGGGTAAAATCCGCCCAATGATTCCGTAGATATACCCATTCAAAATTTTATTTTTCCAATATTTCCAAAAATACAGATTTGATCGAATTGAAATCCAGTAATTTATCAGTAAAAATTTCAAAAAGCACTGCCGTGAAGGCAGCTGCTTTTGCGTGCATGTTCAAATTCGTTGCTGAAGCGGTCATCTACATTGAACATGCGCGCAAAAGTTGCTGCCTTCACGGCAGTGCTTTTTGCAATTTTTTTAATTAACGTCGAAATTTCTCTGAAAATATTTCTGGCGACTATCGGCAACGTTAAAGCATGCAGGCCGTGGGCAGGTGCCTGACCTTGAGATACTCACGTAACTTGAATGTGGCTGTGTTGCCGAATCTGTCTAGTCGTCCTGGAGAGTTTTTCGATTTTTTTTTATCTTCTTACAATATTATCCTCATGAAATGTTGCGCAAAGGGTTGCGTATTCTACAGCTGATTAAAATTATTAAGTTAATTCAGCCAAATATGGCCCATTTCCACAGAACAATGAGCAAAATAACTCTCTACATTCAACGAAATGCAACAAGGAAAATTCAAAGAGACCCCCCTGCATTTTGTTGAATGGAGAGAGTAATTTTGCTCATTGTTCTGTGGAAACAGATCATACTTGGCTGAATTTACTCGAAAAAGAGGTGAAATTAAAATACTTTCATATCAATTGAATCTATGTTGCTGTTATTTCATGAAAATGTCAATTTGACAAATATCTCTAAACGAAAAATCGAAAGAAAATAATTCTAAAAATTTTCTCGTTTGTCTGATGGAAGAGACACCCTGTTTATTGCAGAAAATAATGGAGGTCATCATTTCAGTCAAAATTTGAAAACATGTCAAGTGATTCAAACATTTAAACGAGACAAAGAAGTACGAGACAAGATATATATATTACATGTAATAACTGTGGGATGTTGCAGCCAATTCAAGGAAGGAACCAACAAGCAGCGCTTAAAATATTTTCAGAGAAAAACCACTCATAAACGTGTAAACTAAGGGGGAGTAAATTTATGAACAAGAGGGTCGAATCTAGCGGTAATTTCAGTCTTATCCCCTGATCATACTTCCTGCTTTATTGTGATATTCTGAAGAATAGGGGAGCTTTCATATTCTGCACAAGAACTAGAAGGGCAAGTTGTATTTGACATATGTGAAATATTATGGCCGTTTCACCAAAACAATTAATCAATTGAAAAATTCTCAAGGAGTAAATTGAATTGTTTTTGAATTCCTTCGTACTCGTTGAAGAACGCCTGAAATATATCTTTTTTCTCCATTAAAGGGTTCGTAGGGGTTGAAAGTTGTGCATGAACAAAACTGTAATGGTCGACTTTCAGTCGGTGACAAATTTCATCAGGTTCCATCGTCTCGAAGTAAATGAGCCATGACAAAGTGCACATACTGAAAACCTCTTTGAACTAACTTATTTTTCAAAACAAAAAACTTTTTTCTTGAGAATTTCTGCACACCTGTAAAGAAGATACAGAGACCCTGCCAAAAAAGTACCACATGACCTACTTTCCCTATTCAAACAATTTAGAGGGTTGATGGGGATGGCACAGGGTGCAACAAAAATCCTTCAAAAATGCATATAAATTTGGTGGAAGTGAAACGAAAATTGACCTGTTTCAGGATTTTATTTCCAAATATTTTTCTTTTGAGAAAATGAATTTGAAGTATGGCAATTGAAACAACGAACAATGAAATATCTAGAAGCCACAGAAATTGGAGACGAGCGGCGGGAAGATCTAGGTTGGAAAGAATAAAAAATGAGAGAATCCGCGAAATCATGGGTGTAAAACAAACCATAGTCGAAGAAGTGAGAACAAGGCAGCTGAGATGGTATGAACACGTACAAAGAATGACACCAGACAGACTCCCAAAACAAATATTGGAATGGGTACCTGAGGGCAGAAGGAAGAGAGGAAGGCCAAGGAAAAGTTGGAGGGAAGGCATCGATAAAGAAATGCAGGAAAGAGGGCTTGAAGAAGGCCAATGGAATGATCGTGACGAATGGAGACTAGGTATCGGAAGACGTCGGAGAACGTTAGAAAACCGATAGATATATATATAAATGAATTTGTTCCATAATTTTGACGCACACTGTATATTCTTGAGAACCTTGAGCACATTTCCATTAGCACATACTTCGCTTTTTTCGATATTTTCGAGTTCTTGCAAGAAAAAGTACCTTGTCCTTGAAGTCAATATTCTACAATGGCGTACAAATCGAAATTTTTCCTACCACGAATTCGAACATGCGCTCAAAAGCTACTGACTTCACGTCAGTGCTTTTCTCCATTTTTTTCACGTGGTTGTTCTAGAAATCCAGAGCGTTATGAAGTCTTCAATCATGAGAAGTCGATTCTACGTTAAGAAAAGTGAAGATACTCGATCAAATCCAAAATGAAGAACTCATTCATGGTTCTCCTCAATCCCAACATCTCTCACGCGCATGTTCGCACTTTTGGTGATATCCTTGGAACATGCGCGCAGAAGCTCCTGATTTCACGTTAGTACTTTTCTTGTTTTTTGCGCGCATGTTCTAGGGGAACAGCGTGCTATCGTTTTGTCCAAATGTCTGTATTTTGGATAATTGAGCCGAAAATGGTCTCAATCGACTAGGTTGGACTCACTGATGACGAATTCGGTGTCAAAATCGATTCTGTCCAGCCGTCCGTCCGGCCGTAGACACAATAACTGTCGACAGAAGCAAGCCAGCAACTTGAAACTTTCAGGATAGGTTGCGCATCAGAATGCCGCGGTTGAGTTCGTTAATGGGCCAAATCGGTCGAATAGTTTCGGAGTTATGGGCACTTGAAGTTGTGAAGTTATTTATTTTTATTTCAGAAACTACTTGAGCGATTGGATTTAAACTTGGCGGTTAGGTGTAGTATAACGACGCGCAACTTTGAGCCACATTTCGTCAGGATCATATCGTGAGTAAATTAAAAAAAAAAATTTTTTCGAAATTTTTTTCCAAAAAATTCTTCTTTTCGGAAAACATTCATCATATTAAAAAAAAATCCACTCACACTTTGAGCTTCATATTTCACAGCAGTGTACCAAATTTCAGTTCGATACGATCATAAGTTTTGGAGATATCGGGAAAACATATGTCAAATTTCGAGGTTTTCTTCTCGATATCGTTGATTTTTTCGGTATAACTCGAGAAATACTGATTCAGTCCTGATAAAACATCACAGCTAGTTTTGAGATGCTGAAAGACAACTTTATACGAAATTTCGTGATAATCGTGTCATTATGATTTTCTTATCATATCATCCTCATTAAATTCTGTAGGAAACTTCGAACTGTTATTTTTCGATGAAGTACTGAATTTCAATTCGATCTGATCTGTATTTTTGGAAATATTGGAAAAATAAAATTTTGATTGGGTATATCTACGGAATCATTGGGCGGATTTTACCCATTCACGAATTCGACCTTCGTAATTAAGCCCCAAACCTACTCTACAAATATCGAGTTTCTAAGTTGTTTCTTTCGGAAGTTATTGTATTTACGGTCAGCCTAACGGCCGACTGCGTAAACACATTAACTTCCGAAAGAAACAACTTAGAACCTCGATATTTGTAGAGAAGGTTTGGGGCTTAATTACGAAGGTCGAATTCGTGAATGGGTAAAATCCGCCCAATGATTCCGTAGATATACCCATTCAAAATTTTATTTTTCCAATATTTCCAAAAATACAGATTTGATCGAATTGAAATCCAGTAATTCATCAGTAACAAATTTCAAAAAAGCACTGCCGTGAAGGCAGCAGCTTTTGCGTGCATGTTCAAATTCGTTGCTGAAGCGGTCATCTACATTGAACATGCGCGCAAAAGTTGCTGCCTTCGCGGCAGTGCTTTTTGAAATTTTTTTTCGATAAAGTACTGGATTTCAATTCGATCTGATCTGTGTTTTTCGAGATATTGGGAAAATGAATTTTGAATGGGTATATCATTGGGCGGACTTAGGTTCGGATCTTCTACTATACATGCTAATTTTTACCACACAATTATGATTAGTTTTCGATAAACGTCCAACAGGCCATCACGGTGAATCACCCTGTATAAATGAGCATAGGAAGTGCAATTAACAACCCATATAACGAAGCACATAATGACACTCAATACCTGAGGCACTCCAGACGATACGTATCAAGGCACTTCAAAGATTCCAAGATCCTTTGCACACTGCGCATAAGTTCTGGCATAATCTGATTCATTTCCATGTGGAAATCACCGCTATGAAGGCAGGGGGAGGGTGTAATTTTCTTCCTCGAACCCACACAATAATTTCGTTATAAAACTGAAGAAAGACGGGATTTTAGCGAAACCTGTCGACACTGAGAGCACATCATTAAAAGGAATAAGGAATCTTCAGTGTGAATACACAAAAACATTAATGTACAGATGTCAAACCTATATCTGAAGGGTGGGGTCATTTCAGACGATTCAATTCAAAAGAGTCTATCTACTTGATGAAGGTTATTAAAACAATATGAAACGCAGAGACTATTATATCGGGTGTCCCAGCAATACCGGTCGTTAAAATATTTTAGGGAAGGAATCGAAATTCAAATTTACAATTTCGGACTGGAGCTTTTACCAAATAGATAGATAAATTTTTTGAGATTCGTGAGTCTTCCGGTTTCATCGAAAGTGACACCAACTTTCGTTTTTCAAATGGAACGCCTCATATTTTATAATAAAATAGTCCTAATGGAAAATTTTTGAATATATGTCAGAAAATTCTGTTTTAACGAGAAATGAAAAAATTTCAAATGGCACTCTGTTGAAACATGTATATCTTCCAGGTTTTTCATTGGAAAAATGCCGTTTTAAGGATTCCGCGAGAAGTAGGAATAATGTTTCTTTCGCAATAGCTAGAATTGAAACTCATGATACAGGTGGTCACAAGAACGTTGTCAAAGTTGGTATTTTCGAAAACGTGAAAACTCACTTTTATTAGCTCTGAGCAAGGCGTGAATTTTTTAAGCCGACTGATCGACTGATTTTCACATCAGTCCTTGTTTTTATGTAAATTACCATATATAAGGTTGTCCAAATATATCCCGCCCTCATATAACTCAACCCCTCTATTCATAAAATTCATGAACCCTGCTATAAACTTAATTATCAGAATAATATAGACACATAATAATATATTCTATGTCCATTAAGAAAAACGGTTTTTCTGTGAGAACCATAAAATCTCTATGGTGAGAACTGTCTTTATGATTTGCAGTGTTGCCAATTATGAGACATTTTGAATATATGAAATTCTATGTCTGTTCAGAACAACGGCTTTTCCACAGATTACAAAGAGATTCTAACGTCTGTAATTTGTAGGTTGTTCTGTGAAAACCATAATTTCTCTATGGTGAGAACTATCTTTATGATTTGCGGTGTTGCCAATAAGAAGACATTTTCATATATCAAATGAAGAAAGAAGTAGCTTAATGTTTTTTCGCAAACGAGAGGGTTTGTTGCACCCTATCCTTCGTGAAAACAAGCATTATACCGGCATGTGCTAGGACGCTCTAGGAAATCCAGCATGTCTGAACCTATTCAGGATGAATAGTTCACATTGAAATTCACGGGGCGCTGTAAATGAGAAAATGAGTATTTTTCCTTGTCGTTTCCTCACTTCATTCCCCGTTTCTAACTTCCGCTGGATTCTGAGCTCTAGGCGTGTATTAGCCTGAAAGTTTAGAGCAGTTCAAAGAAAAAGTATAAAGTGACTTGGAATTAGAAATTCCACGAATCCGCTTAGATTTCCCAGACGTACGGATTAAAATGTAATCGTCTGAGTTTTCCCAGCTTTTTCACAGTGCATTTCAATCACAACTATCCATCCTGAAAAATGTACGTCGTGTTTTTTCAATCGAGTTCAAGCTGAAAATATCCCGTTGGGACGAGGTTTGTTACTCAAGTTTTGAGAGAAGATTCTACGATTTTTCCGAAAGTTTGGCAGCTTTGGCTTTGGTTTTTTCTGCTGCTGAATATTGCCACAGACCAACGAGACAAATCACTTCATCGTTTGCGGGAATCGCGTCTCTACGACCTTGAGAAATTTAACAGACATAACCACACTTTCTTCTTCCTCGAAACAGCTGTCAAATTGAATACTTGATTTTGGAATATCTGAAATCGAAATGTAAAAACGGATTTGTCGGGATTCAGGAATCACAAAATCAAAATCAGACTAAGATTTTTCGATGAAACAATTTGAAAAGAAAATTTCCAATACCAAAGCGAGTGTTTTGTCACATCTAAAACTCCTGTAGAAGAACTCGGTTGGAGTAAATGAAAATTTTGGAAAAATGTTATGAAAAACCCGTTTACCTTAATCAGAGAATCTTTGTAGTTTCACATCAAATGATATTCATTTCAATATAAAATCAAACTATGAATAGACCAACTTTGTTCGATTCCAATCCTAGTGTTTGTGCAATGATATACAATTTTATTAGACATCCCATCGTTTTAATTGAATAATGGAGGTTGTAATGCTTTTACTTCAGTTGCGATTCTTTTATATTATATAAAATGAACATTATATGAATGAGTCCACCTAAGTTCGATTCCAATTCTTGTATAATTAAAACATATAATGAGGACTGTCATCATAAAATAGAACCTCAAAGATGACTAAGCAATTGATTTGGTTGTAAAAAACTGTTTGGATTATATTCTAAAATGGAACAGTTACGTAATTATTCATCAATAAATAGGATGAAAAATTCATTTCAGTTTGTTTACATGTTTATAACCTCTTCAAGCGAGTCCGAAAGCGGCGAGAGTGACGTAATCCTATTCCTGCAATCTGATTGGCACCCCAAAGCACCCCAAACGCCAGCTAAAATTCTGATTAGCTCGATTCAGGGTCATATCTGCGTTGACATAGATTTCCTAAGTAAATGACGCGAGTGGTTCATCTGGTTGATCTGTGATATTGCTGTCCAGTTTGTTAGTGAAATTGATGCTCTCATGTTAGTAAAATTGATGCTCAGCTTAATGTTTCCATGGGAATCATTAGTGGAACCATAAGATCTACACCTCTACTGTAGAGGTGTAGGTACCACTGTAACAGTGGTTACCAGTTCTTTCAAATATTGTATCGCCCCATATTCGTAGACAGGTTGCAGTGATAAAGTCTTGGGATAAATATCATTCCTTTCCGAATTCATTCCCAATCATCTCTTATATTCTGGATTCTAAAACAGCTAGATTGAAACCTCGTAAACCTTTATGGATTAACGATTTTCTTTATTCCAATTAAAGCGACAAATGAATTTGTGTAATGTTTTCAACGAAGGTTTGATCAGCGAACCTTCAGAAAAAGTTCATGGTTTTTATCTTCCCAGGAAAATTTGGTGCATTTTGAATCGACTCAGAACCTGTCATGGTCGTTGTTATAGTTTCCTTTTCAAGTGGAATTCGGTCGAAAGTCCAAAGTGCGAATGCAGGGAAGAAGACGAAACTATAGAACATTTAGTTGATAGGTGTCCAATATATAAATTCGACGATGGTTTCGAGGCACTTCATTCGGTGTCTGATTCTTTTTTGAGATGGATCATGAATTTCGAATTAATTTAATGAATAATAAAACATTTACTAGTTAATATTGGTTTTTTCGTCTTCTTTTCTTGTTTTCAGGTGTGATTTCTTGATATCAACCTGCATCGAAAGGAAAGAAGAAATTTTGTTTCGTTGATGAAAAAGAAATCCTTCAATAACAAACAACAATTTCACTACACTTATACGGAGTTTTTCCTGAGGTATTTATCTGTGCTCTTGTATTATACGTAAAATGTATGGTGCCCCGTTAACATTTACTCTGCTGTGATATTGTATGATATAAAAAAAAATGTACTGCTAATTCTCAAAAGAATATACAGGGTGATTCCGGAGGAGACCGTCAGATTTTGGGATAAGTTTACACTAGTCAAGACAGTCTCGAAACAATGTTTGGTTTATGGTTGGGGGTCTCTATTGAGAATATACAGGGTGATTTGTCCGATTCGACCGGTTTTACTTTTATTGATAACTTTGGTATGGCTCATTCGATTTCAATGAAATGTTCAGCGTAGTACAATAGTGTTGAACACATTCATTGATTTCAAATTTTTTTCAATACAAGCGGTTGTTATTGAGATAAATCCAGATTAATTGTGCAGGATGAAAAAACACCCTGTACAAAGCGTTTTCTTAACTACTATATCTGTTTACGATTGTACTATAAGTCATTATTTGAGAGTTTCTAATTTTTTTGGCACACTTCTAGTTTTCCGAGGAAATTTTTTCAAAAAATGATAATGTCGAAATTTCGCTCCAATCGATTCTACTTTTATTGATAACTTTGGTATGGATGATTCAATTTTGATGAAATTTGCAGTGTAGAACAATCTGAACGAGTATATTCAATAATCGCAAAAGTCTCTCAAAATACAGGCTAGTAATTGTGATAATTTTAGAATTTCAGATTAATTGTGCAGTTGAAAAAAAACACCCTGTACATTGCTTTTCCAAAACTTTCTTATTCGTTGCAGATTCTACAATAATATGTCATCATCCAGAGGTTTTTCATTTCTTTGGCGCACCTCCGGTTTTCCTAGGAAACATTTTTGAAGAAGAGCATTATCGAAATTTGGCTCACAAGCAGTGAGAGTATTCCGCATTAGGTAGGAAAGCTGAATCGTCCAAGGATGCAAAGTTGTTCGTCACTTCTAAAATATTCTTTTCAAATTCGAAATATAATCTGAATTGAATGATTTCATAAGAAAAAATATTAGCAATTAGATATGAATTTGGAATTTGAAAAGAATATTTCAAAACTTAAGAACTGCTTTGCATCCTTGGACAATACAGCTTTCCTACCTATTGCGGAATACTCTCATTGCTTGTGAGCCAAATTTCGATCATGCTCTTCTTCAAAAATGTGTTCTAGGAAAACCAGAGGTGTGCCAAAGAAATAAAAAACCTCTGAATAATGACATATTATTGTAAAATCTGAAACAAATAAGAAAGTTTTGGAAAAGCAATGTACAGGGTGTTGTTTTTTCAACTGCACAATTAATCTGAAATTCTAAAATTATCACAATTTCGACCTTGTATTTTGAGAGACTTTTGTGATTATTGAATGTACTCGTTCAGATTGTTCTACACTGCAAATTTCATCAAAATTGAATGATTCATACCGAAGTTATCAATGAAAGTAGAATCGATTGGAGCGAAATTTCGACATTGTCTTTTTTTGATGGAATTTCCTTAGAAAACTAGAAGTGTGCCAAAAAAATTAGAAACTCTCAAATAATGACTTATTTTAGTACAATCGTTAACAGATAGCGTAGTTTTGGAAATGCGATGTACAGTGCATCCCATTTTGGGTGAGACACCCAGGTTTCTCGCTTGTTATTTGAGATAGAGCCTTGCGGTTTTCACGTTCCTGTCCCGATTTTTTGTGGAACTCAAGTTGGCCTAATCAGATTTGGCATAACTGTTTCCGTTTATGAGATACAGGGTGATTTTGGAAATTGATAATTTTCGGACCCCTCCTTTATCTCCGAAGTTATTAGAAATAATGATCAGGTAAATATTACGTCTGATACAGAATTCTGCGTAGAGTCCAGTGGTGTACTGGATTTTTTTTTCCGGGGTATGGTTTTGAAGATACGACACAAACCTATATTTTTTTCAATGGAACACCCTGTATCTCATTACTTCGTTGAATTTGTAATTTTTTTCCCTTCAAATTGATGTATAATACTATATAGGTAGGATGTTCAGAAATGTTGAAAACACTAAAACATCCTTGTTGTATTATAGAAACTTTGTATTGGGAGTTTTATCAAGCAGGCATGATGGGAAAAAAAAACAAATCTGATCCATCTGTCATCGCTTTGAATTATTATTGGGTTTAATCATGTTTGGGTTTGAAGGAATATTGAATATTGTAGAAAAAATTGTTTGTTAATTTGTTAATGAGAAGTGATGATGGCTGGAAGAGATTTGATTTTTCAAAACAATGAGAAATATGACATTATACAATGTTTCAATCAATCCAATGAAAATGTTGGTGAAGCTTTGGAACTTTATCTGAACAGGTATGACGTCGAGAATTCCACCACAAGACATTTCCTTCATTTCCTTACATCGTGCTTTGAATACTTTCAGATATCCTGAGAGGCATCAACCTAGTCGAGCAACTATATTCAGACTCAAGTATAATTTACTGAATTATGGTGCATATTCTAAACCTCGACCCAAGGTATATAATAAAGAGAATCAAGAAGTAGATGAAATAAATGTGTTAGCTAGCATTCATGTCTATCATCAGACTTCTTGTGCAGAATTAGAAAATGAAACTGGCATTTCCAGATCACGGATACACAGAATTTCAAAAAAGTATAAGTTTAAACCCTACAAAGTCGGTATTGTCCAACACTCATATATTGGTGACGCAGCAAGACGTGTAGATTTCTGCAATTGGTTTTTGAACCATGCTCAGAGGGACATTGATTTTGCGAAAAAAGTTATTTGGTCAGACGAATCACATATAAGCAGTGCTGGCATATTCAACAGGCAAAATACAAGGCACTGGTATGATGAAAACCAGCACATAATTTTTGAACGACAACAACAGGGTTGATTCGGTTTTTAATGTGGCATTATTCATATTAGGGACATAATCATATACCGCATTTTTTAAGGATCTCTTACCGCAAATAAGTACCTAATAGTTTTACCGGAATAACTGGAAGATGTTCCCCTCGCCATTTCCAACAGGACGGCGCCCCTTCCCATAATTCAAGGTTGATCGGGCGGTTTTCAGATAATAATTTTCAGGATTGTTGGATTGGAACTCATGGACCCATCAGGTGGCCTCCAAGGTCACCTGATCTGTCTATATTAGACTTTTTCTTGTGAGGTTATTTGAAAAACAAAATATACAGTAACAGAAACAACAGTCCCGAAGAACTTCGTGCATCAACAGAGGCAGCCTTCCAGGATTCACAAAACCACCCTTTTGTAATATTAAATGCGCTCAGACGAATTGTCGATTATGTATTAGGGAAAGTGGACAGCAATTCGAACAGTTTAATTCGAGAGATATTATGCAGTGTTGAAAATTTGATCAATGATAAATATTTTATTGTGTATTTCTTCTGTATTTAATTTGTATTATGAATTTTTGTATTATTTATTTGTTGCTATTAGGTAGGTATAACTTTTGTTTTTCGTGTTAGTGATGAGTGTATTATCTATGTTTGCTTACTCTCCTATAAATCAAAATCGCAAATGAAAATTATCCAATTGATTCTTTTTTTATTTGGGAAATCCATGAGCCACTAACAAAAAATCATCATTATGTGATGTTTTAGTGTTTTTTAGCATTTCTGAACATCCTACCTATATAGTATTATACATCAATTTGAAGGGAAAAAAATTACAAATTCAAAGAAGTAATGAGATACAGGGTGTTCCATTGAAAAAAATATAGGTTTGTGTCGTATCTTCAAAATCATACCCCGGAAAAAAAATCCAGTACACCACTGGACTCTACGCAGAATTCTGTATCAGACGTAGTATTTACCTGATCATTATTTCTTATAACTTCGGAGATAAAGGAGGGGTCCGAAAAGTATCAATTTCCAAAATCACCCTGTATCTCATGAACGGAAACAGTTATGCGAAATCTGATTAGGCCAACTTGAGTTCCACAAAAAAGTAGGACAGGAACGTGAAAACCGCAAGGCTCTATCTCAAATAACAAGCGAGAAACCTGGCAGTCTCGCCGAAAATGGGATGCACTGTACAGGGTGTTTTTTCAACCTGCACAATTAACCTGGAATTATCACAATAACAACCGCTCATTTTGAAGAAAACTTTGAAATTAATGAATGTCCTCATCAATATTGTACTTCGCTGAAAATTTCTCTAAAATCGAATAAGTCATACCAAAGTTATCAATAAAAGTAAAATCGGTCGAATCGGACAAATCACCCTATATATTCTCAATAGAGACCCCCAACCACAAACCAAACATTGTTTCTAGACTGTCTTGAATAGTGTAAACTTATCCTAAAATCTGACGTTCTCCTCAGGAATTACCCTGTTTATACATGAGGAGAAATAACCACGCCAAAATAACAAGAATTTGACTTAAAAATCTGTCTAACCACTTTATAATATCGAAATCACCCAACTGTGGTCCAATTTGACTTTTGGCTTTGTTCCGCACATTTAATGACTCTGATATCTGCTTCAAAAATGAATGGTGTGAGTCACATTCGAAAAGAAAAACGTCCAAATCACTGGATGCATGGAGCATCTTTCCTCGTTATATTCAACTTGTAAAGAGAAATTTAGAACTGGCTTTAGTTGAAGGTTGTGACTCACACTCCAGTCTACCTGCGTCAATTCTTTGAATTCGGCTGGATAAAAGTCCCCCCATAACAGAAATATCACTTTCTACTTTATACCTTGCAGTCCGAGTGAAATCATTGGCGCGCGTCAAGGGGAATTTCTTTATCGTTGTGATATTGATTGATGATCAATATAGTTATCACGGCGGTTTTAAAACACTTTTCTGCTCTGAGTGGCGATTGCGACAGACAGTAATTGTCAGACATTTCAACGCAGGAATTCCTTTAATTCTACGACGATGTTTGCTGGAATTCTCCGGAAATATGAATAAAGAATAGAGGAGCTGATATATTGGCCAATTTTATCTTATATACAGGGTCCCGCAACAGTGTTGCGATATCTCTGTTTAGGAAACATCTAGGAATCTCGTTTTCTATGACGTTTAATCATTGCTTGAACTCAACGAATCAAAAATGTTTTCGATCACACAGGCTGTTTCATTTAATCTGGGTGGGTCACAACTTTGTTTTTTTGTGTGGCAACCTGTATTTTTTATTACTTTTTCTGTTTCTACATGAAAAATAAAATACAATGTATACATATAATAATAATGTTTGTTTATTTTCAAATTTTCAAATAGCACAATTCCAAAAGATACAATTAACAATAAACAAACATGAGTTCCCCACTAAAACCGAAGTTGTGCGTGGGTATTAATCTCCTGCTGATGTACCTTCATTTGTGGCAGTCGTGTGCACGTCAGTGTGCCCCAATATCAGACAAAACAAAATGTGACAACAAATATCGACCATAAACCCCGACAAGAAACATCCCAACATCATCCTGTGCTGTGGCTATTCGTTTCACCGGTCACCATTATATCGTGTACAGTATTTCTACTCAGGCTAAGTATATATCCTTTGAATATTTTGTTCAATAGGCCGATATTATTTATCTCATATATATACTTCTTGTACATCTCAGGTAAGTAGTTGAACACTTTGGTACTGAGATATCTATATGTGTGTTGGCCAATATTTTTTTCGCAATGGTGACCTGTACGTTACCTTTAGCTTTGTTCCTGGTATAATAACCGTGATCTAACCTCCGTAGTGTACTTTTATTTCTATATATGAACAATATGATGTGATACATATACAGGGTCTTTCACGAGGAACCTCACCCATATTTATACGGGAAACTACTGAACGTATTTTCATGAAATTCAGCACTTATAAGTATTTCACGATGCTGATGAAATCTAAAATATTTTCAAGGCATGAGCACCTCCGGTTTTTCCGGAAATGACGTCAACTTCTGTTTTTCAAATTAGAACACCATTTTTTTATTGCAGAAATAGATTCCTTAGAAAATTTCAATTTATTTTGATGTAACATTTTCCAGTTTTGGTTGGAAAATTCTCTCTGAGCGGGAAAATTCGAAAAAAAAATCGAAAATAGAGCTCCGCTGAAACAAGAATAACTTCGAGGTTTTTGGATGGAATATTTTCATTTTTGGGATTTTTCAAGATGTAAGATTGATGTATCCACTTTGAAAATCGAAATCGCGATTCATGATACAGGGGGTGAAAAAATCGCTTTCAAAGTTAGGGATGACAAAATCGTGAAAAGTCAATTTTTTCAAATTAGAACCCCATTTTTTTATGGCAGATATTGAATCTACGTTAAAAAATAATGTGAGTGTATGCATCACACCCTTGCCCTAAAATGGATATTTTCTGAGTTATTCACAAAAAACTGTTTTTCGTCTTGAATTTTCAGCTATTTCTTTTCCCTTCACGCCAAAAAGATGAAATTTTCAGGAACTGTTATTTGAACCATGCTGTAGATTTTTCACCCCTTCTTGAAACCGACTTCAAGTTACTATTAGGAGAACCATGGCAAACTCTCGCAGTTATAACTAGAGAAGATGCTCAAAGTTTTGACCGTTAATTTCTAGACATTTATTTATACGTCTCAGGAATGCTTCGTGCGTTGCTCTTCTTATTTCATCGGGAGGAAGAGATCTGCAAAAGTGTTTAAAAACCAAATTGAGTTTCAAAACTATGAATCTAATAATCTAAACAAACCTGAACGCATTTCTGACTCGTTCTATGCAGTCCTCTTTATCAGTCAGGGGAGTTGAGTAGACAATATTTTTTATCCTACCCCAAACATAATAGTCTAAAGAAGTTAAATCGGGAGAACGTGGTGGCCAAAGATGTGGACCATTGTTCGCCAACCATCGATCTTCAAATAGCCTGTAGAGGATATTTGACACATTGAGTGAATTGTGTGGAGGCGCGCCATCTTGTTGATACCATAAGTCATTTTGGTTCTGTACTAGCGGCTCAATTATTTGAGTCAATATGTCAGAATATCTATCTCCTAAGGGAGAACATTCTTTAAATAATGCAAACATGTGTAGTGTTCTATCTTACCAGTTAAAGTCCCATCATAAATGTGAACATCGAGAATTGCATTATTTTTGATGGCGCAAAAAACATTGAAACTCCAGGTCTCTTGAAAGTTCCATTGTCTGAAGTGGTGGTTGTTCTCTTCATCCCAATAATGACTGTTATGCCTATTGAAAGAACCATTCTTTGTGAATTTAGATTCATCTGTCCAAATTATACAGTCCAAAAAGTTTTCATTCTCTTGAAATCGAATCATCATAGCTTCGCAAAACTCTGTTCTCCTGACGAAATCAGTTTCCTTCAAATGCTGTACCCTATTGAATTTATATGGATGCATTTTATGTTTTTTTAATATTCTCCAAACACTCGATTGAGATAATCCCAGATCAATCTCGGCATCTTTGAGAGAATTTTGAGGATTCACACGAAAATATGCAAGAACTGTAATTTCGTTGTTCTCATCTTCTACTACACTTTTTTCTCTGTGTGTAGTTTTCTTAACGAAAGATCCGACATTTCTCAAGTTTGTCATGGTTCTGTTAATGGTATCTCTCGTTGGTCTGAGTCGGTCAGGAAACCTCTCAATGAACAGTCGAATCGTTCTATCTACAACTTTATTACATTATCCATGAAGTAGAATGAGATTTAAATAATCTTCATTGGTAAAATTAGGCATAGTGATCGATTTTATAACTTAATACGAATTATCACCAAATTAATAGTAAACACAAAATGCTACTGAATAAAGAGGAATTTGGCAGATGTAATTAATGATATCTATCATTAAAAAAAAATTATGTAAAACACGGTAAGTTTTTGCATATGGTTCATAAGGAATTATTTATTTATCACTGAAGAGAAAACCGATGGCCGATTAGTTGAAATAAAGAGGTTTCCGATACAAATTCGAATCCAAATTCGCCATCTATTTAGGAACAACCTAAAACTTTTTTCTCTTGCATATTAGGGTAGTAAAATCTAAAACATGGTTTAAGTAACAGTTCCTGAAAATGTCATCTTTTTGGCGTGAAGGGAAAAGAAAAAGCTGAAAATTCAAGACGAAAAACAGTTTTTTGTGAATAACTCAGAAAATATCCACTTTAGGGCAAGGGTGTGATGCATACACTCACATTATTTTTTAACGTAGATTCAATATCTGCCATAAAAAAATGGGGTTCTAATTTGAAAAAATTGATTTTTCACGATTTTGTCATCCCTAACTTTGAAAGCGATTTTTTCACCCCCTGTATCATGAATCGCGATTTCGATTTTCAGAGTGGATACATCAATCTTACATCTTGAAAAATCCCAAAAATGAAAATTTTCCATCCAAAAACCTCGAAGTTATTCTTGTTTCAGCGGAGCTCTATTTTCGATTTTTTTTTCGAATTTTCCCGCTCAGAGAGAATTTTCCAACCAAAACTGAAAAATGTTACATCAAAATAAATTGAAATTTTTTAAGGAATCTATTTCTGCAATAAAAAAATGGTGTTCTAATTTGAAAAACGGAAGTTGACGTCATTTCCGGAAAAACCGGAGGTGCTCATGCCTTGAAAATATTTTAGATTTCATCAGCATCGTGAAATACTTATAAGTGCTGAATTTCATGAAAATACGTTCAGTAGTTTCCCGTATAAATATGGGTGAGGTTCCTCGTGAAAGACCCTGTATAGTTGCCTAATATCGAGTAGCTGTGAATCTCCATGAATACAATCGGATGGATAATCCCTCTTTTTAAAGTACATGATTCTGAGAATTTTCCTTTGTAATATTTCCATTTTTTTAGGTGAGTATCAAGCAATCCACCCCAGCTGAGAATGGCATATTGTAGTCGAGACTGTACCAAGGCACAGTATATCATCCTGAGGTGAGTTATATCAAGGATCGATCTTAAATATTTGAATTTATATAACATGTATCTGAGTGTTTCCGAAACTTTGTTGATATGTATATCCCATCTCAAATGGGGATCTATCGTAACACCCAGATACTTGATGTGGCTTACTCTGGTGATCTTCATTCCTTTTCCATGACTGTAAAAGTTTATTTCTTTATAATTGGGCAGTTGATTTCCGTAACTTGCAAATGGTAAAAAATGCGTTTTGTCAAAGTTGATTGTCAACGATTTGTGATCAAACCAGTCTTTAAGCACAACAATCTGATCCTCCACCTTTGCTTTCAGGCTATCCCAATCCTCCGTTGTGAAAAGTACGGCCGTATCGTCAGCAAAGCTAAAGATAGATGCGTTGCATTCCAGGTCGAGTAGACTGTTTATGTATGGAAAATAATAGGGGACCCAATACTGTGCCCTGTGGAATACCACAATTAATCTCCTCCTCCGAGCTCAGGACTCCGTTAACCCTCACTACCTGCTTTCGTTCATAAAGATAGCTTCCGAATAGCTTCAGTGGATTACCTCTTATACCCGACCAACTTAGGACCTCCAGCAAACGGCAATGGTCAATAGTATCGAAAGCTTTGGCTAGATCCAGGAAAACACACACTGCCGGTCTCTTGTTATCTATATGTTCGTATATTTCCCCTGTAAGTGCAGCTATTGCGTCACATGATGACAAACCCTGCCTGAATCCATACTGCCTATCAGATATTAAGCTGTACTTATCAACAAATGTCATTAGTCTAGACTTAAGCAGTTTCTCAAAGATTTTAGCGAAACTAGTCAAAAGCGAGATGGGTCTATAATTAATTACTATTTCAGGATCACCTTTTTTTGATGTAGGAGTGACTATTGACTTCTTGAACGCTCGCGGGCATTGACAAGTTTTAAATATTTTATTCATCAGCTCAGTTAATAGAGGAATAATCTCACTTGATGTCTCCTTAAGATGTTCGGCTCTGATACCGTCAAATCCAGGGGATTTTCCAGATTTGAGAAAGCTAAGTAAAGTTGCAAGTTCCCCCTCTTCGACAGGGCTCAGAAAAAATGATTCCTCGTTGGTACTCTGTTTAGGATCTGCAGTAGAAGGCTTGATTATTTTTTCCGCGTAACTCCTCCCTATATTTACGAAGAAATTATTGAATATGTTTCCTTTTTTTCTGTCGTCATTGGTTTTTTCTCCGCCTTCACCTTGAATTTCTTTTATTGAAGTATCTTTCTCAGGAGCATTAATTTCGTTTACAACTTTCCAAAGTTGTTTCGACCTATTTCGACCATTTTCAATTTCGGTTTGGTAGTACATCCGTTTCGCCATCTTTATCAGTTTGTTTGTATAGGCTCTGTAATTTAGGTAGGAACTCTTCTTTGAAATATTTTGAGGGTCATCTCTGTATCTGCGATGTAAATCGTTTTTATGGTTTATAGATACAACTAATCCCCTAGTCATCCATTTCTTTCTCTTGTGATCAGCTCTTCTCAGTTTTCTTGCTATTGTGTTCCGATCCATCATGGTCTTGATCGTTTCAGTTAAGTAGTCCGTCTTTTCATCTACATTCTCTAGACCATAGTATAATGACCAGTCTTGTTCCCTGATACTTCGTCTGAGACCATCGTAATTTAAATAACTGCATGTCCTGGCGTCCCTGTTTGTTTTCTTTTCCTGTTCGAGTGGAATCCCCAATATAGTGCACCTGTGATCCGTTACACCCGTTTCAAATACTGCGGCAATGCATCCAACTTGAATATTTTTTCGTGACTTCATGAAAATATCATCAATGCATGATTTCGATTCACCCTGTACCCTTGTATACTTATTGATCATGGATATGAAATTATATTCGCTTAGATTATTCATATAGTTTGAAACCACCTCGTTTTCACTGCGTATATCCAGATTCATATCACCTACAATAACATGATGATCCGTATTTATATCTTTTGTTTTTTCCAGGTATTCTTCGAAGTGCACTACAAAATCTTCTGCCGATGTAGATGGAGATCTGTACAATGATGTTACTAGAGTTGTTACCTTCCCAAGGGTTAACTTAACCTGTATCGCCCTGCATTTATCAATATATACCAATTCATGGTTGCATTCAATTTTTTCTTTAACAAAAACAACAACACCATCATTCTTATTGTGCTTGCCTTCACTATACAGGGTCTTTCACGAGGAACCTCACCCATATTTATACGGGAAACTACTAAACGTATTTTCATGAAATTCAGCACTTATAAGTATTTCACGATGCTGATGAAATCTAAAATATTTTCAAGGCATGAGCACCTCCGGTTTTTCCGGAAATGACGTCAACTTCCGTTTTTCAAATTAGAACACCATTTTTTTATTGCAGAAATAGATTCCTTAGAAAATTTCAATTTATTTTGATGTAACATTTTTCAGTTTTGGTTGGAAAATTCTCTCTGAGCGGGAAAATTCGAAAAAAAAATCGAAAATGGAGCTCCGCTGAAACAAGAATAACTTCGAGGTTTTTGGATGGAAAATTTTCATTTTTGGGATTTTTCAAGATGTAAGATTGATGTATCCACTTTAAAAATCGAAATCACGATTCATGATACAGGGGAGTGAAAAAATCGCTTTCAAAGTTAGGGATGACAAAATCGTGAAAAATCAATTTTTTCAAATTAGAACCCCATTTTTTTATGGCAGATATTGAATCTACGTTAAAAAATAATGTGAGTAAATGCATCACACCCTTGCCATAAAGTGGATATTTTCTGAGTTATTCACAAAAAACTGTTTTTCGTCTTGAATTTTCAGCTATTTCTTTTCCCTTCACGCCAAAAAGATGACATTTTCAGGAACTGTTACTCAAACCATGTTTTAGATTTTACTACCCTAATATGCAAGAGAAAAAAGTTACAGGTTGTTCCTAAATAGATGGCGAATTTGGATTCGAATTTGTATCGGAAACCTCTTTATTTCAACTAATCGGCCATCGGTTTTCTCTCCAGTGATAAACAAATAATTCCTTATGAACCATATGCAAAAACTTACCATGTTTTACATTATTTTTTTTTAATGATAGATATCATTAATTACATCTGCCAAATTCCTCTTTATTCAGTAGCATTTTGTGTTTACTATTAATTTGGTGATAATTCGTATTAAGTTATAAACTCGATCGCTATGCCTAATTTTACCAATGAAGATTATTTAAATCTCATTCTACTTTATGGAGAATGTAATAAAGTTGTAGATAGAACGATTCGACTGTTCATTGAGAGGTTTCCTGACCGACCCAGACCAACGAGAGATACCATTAACAGAACCATGACAAACTTGAGAAATGTCGGATCTTTCGTTAAGAAAACTACACACAGAGAAAAAAGTGTAGTAGAAGATGAGAACAACGAAATTACAGTTCTTGCATATTTTCGTGTGAATCCTCAAAATTCTCTCAAAGATGCCGAGATTGATCTGGGATTATCTCAATCGAGTGTTTGGAGAATATTAAAAAAACATAAAATGCACCCATATAAATTCAATAGGGTACAGCATTTGAAGGAAACTGATTTCGTCAGGAGAACAGAGTTTTGCGAAGCTATGATGATTCGATTTCAAGAGAATGAAAACTTTTTGGACTGTATAATTTGGACAGATGAATCTAAATTCACAAAGAATGGTTCTTTCAATAGGCATAACAGTCATTATTGGGATGAAGAGAACAACCACCACTTCAGACAATGGAACTTTCAAGAGACCTGGAGTTTCAATGTTTTTTGCGCCATCAAAAATAATGCAATTCTCGATGTTCACATTTATGATGGGACTTTAACTGGTAAGATAGAACACTACACATGTTTGCATTATTTAAAGAATGTTCTCCCTCAGGAGATAGATATTCTGACATATTGACTCAAATAATTGAGCCGCTAGTACAGAACCATAATGACTTATGGTATCAACAAGATGGCGCGCCTCCACACAATTCACTCAATGTGTCAAATATCCTCTACAGGCTATTTGAAGATCGATGGTTGGCGAACAATGGTCCACATCTTTGGCCACCACGTTCTCCCGATTTAACTCCTTTAGACTATTATGTTTGAGGTAGGATAAAAAATATTGTCTACTCAACTCCCCTGACTGATAAAGAGGACTGCATAGAACGAGTCAGAAATGCGTTCAGGTTTGTTTAGATTTTTAGATTCATAGTTTTGAAACCCAATTTGGTTTTTAAACACTTCTGCAGATCTCTTCCTCCCGATGAAATAAGAAGAGCAACGCACGAAGCATTCCTGAGACGTATAAATAAATGTCTAGAAATTAACGGTCAAAACTTTGAGCATCTTCTCTAGTTATAACTGCGAGAGTTTGCCATGGTTCTCCTAATAGTAACTTGAAGTCGGTTTCAAGAAGGGGTGAAAAATCTACAGCATGGTTCAAATAACAGTTCCTGAAAATTTCATCTTTTTGGCGTGAAGGGAAAAGAAATAGCTGAAAATTCAAGACGAAAAACAGTTTTTTGTGAATAACTCAGAAAATATCCATTTTAGGGCAAGGGTGTGATGCATACACTCACATTATTTTTTAACGTAGATTCAATATCTGCCATAAAAAAATGGGGTTCTAATTCGAAAAAATTGATTTTTCACGATTTTGTCATCCCTAACTTTGAAAGCGATTTTTTCACCCCCTGTATCGTGAATCGCGATTTCGATTTTTAAAGTGGATACATCAATCTTACATCTTGAAAAATCCCAAAAATGAAAATTTTCCATCCAAAAACCTCGAAGTTATTCTTGTTTCAGCGGAGCTCTATTTTCGATTTTTTTTTCGAATTTTCCCGCTCAGAGAGAATTTTCCAACCAAAACTGAAAAATGTTACATCAAAATAAATTGAAATTTTCTAAGGAATCTATTTCTGCAATAAAAAAATGGTGTTCTAATTTGAAAAACGGAAGTTGACGTCATTTCCGGAAAACCCGGAGGTGCTCATGCCTTGAAAATATTTTAGGTTTCATCAGCATCGTGAAATACTTATAAGTGCTGAATTTCATGAAAATACGTTCAGTAGTTTCCCGTATAAATATGGGTGAGGTTCCTCGTGAAAGACCCTGTATATCATCCGGTAACCATCAATACCAAACATGTCTCTACAGTTCGATATGTCGAAGGTTTCTGTTAAAATGAGCAGATCAAAGTCTATTGTTATCTGATTCAGCATTATATTGAGTTCATCGAAATTTTTCCTGATACTTCGTATATTCAGGTGGAAAATCCTCAAAAAGGGTCTGTTTCTGTCTTTATCGGTTATGGCGGTATTCAGTTCCATCAAATTAGAGAATTTAACAGTGTTTATTGAACTGTACTCACAGTATCTCATGAGTTCTTCCATAATCATAGATTTTCCTCGGGTGATCAGAGCAGTATAAAACACTCAGACATCAACAACAACAACAACAACAAAAAATTTACACAAATGAAAAAGCCGAAAAAACTATTCATTAGGACGATAACTTCTTGTTCGCTCCCTCAATGAAGTTCCCGTACCAGTTGGTC
The DNA here is from genome assembly GCA_958510865.1 of Myrrha octodecimguttata. NCBI lineage: Eukaryota > Metazoa > Arthropoda > Insecta > Coleoptera > Coccinellidae > Myrrha > Myrrha octodecimguttata. The sequence goes on along the minus strand of OY294065.1, from coordinate 27,708,199 downwards.
TTTTGGATTCTTTTGCGTGGCCCTCCTTGGGAGTATTCGTATGGTTTTTTCTCTTTATCTTTACCACAAAAATAACAACGGTTTTCGAGATATTCTGCCTGAGTATTTACGATTATTAAGTTGTGGCAAGTCCCACTGGAGTTTATTTCTGGCCTAATATTGAACATTGGTTACTTTTTCCAACAGTTTATCTGAAATCGAGCTTGGATATACAGGGTATGAAAAACAGCCTGCCACATATTGGAAATAAAATGAGCAGAATCTTCCTCATTTCAGATGGAACACCCCATATTTTATTGATCCATACGTAGCAACAAAAACAGCGCTACAAATTTCGTCTAGTAGTCCCAGTGGTTAATTTCACTAGTGTTCCTTAAAACAGCTCTTTTTCCGGAAACTTTTTCTATACTACACCATTTAAATAAGATTAAGAATAAGAGTCAGACTTGTACACTGAAACGTCATAGTTCGATCTGTTTATCGTTTTGTATTGTTCCTGTATTTTTCATTAGGCATCTTTTCTGCAAGAAACTGCCTTGTCAAATAGTTTAATTCTGCAATCTGCAAGGGCGTTTTCAAGAAAAACAATTCCATTTGATTCTCAAAAGTTCTGTTTCGGATATTGGGAGTTAATAACCAGAAAAAAACCTTAAAAATGATGCAAAATTCTCCCAAAATAAACACTAATCGATTGGCGTCTGAATTTAAGATTGCAGCACCGCCACGCTGGCCAGTTTTAGAAACTTAGATACAGACAGATTTTGTTTTGATAGTCAATTTTGTACTGTTTGTTAGTGTTTGGTTTGATAATTTTTGATTTCACGATTTATTCGAAGACTTATAGTTGACGAGAGTTCAACTGGGAGTACATATTCCATTCTTATGAAGTAGGTATGTATCATTCTTCAATCTTATTGAGTGTATAGCATCTCTACAATTACGGGGATATCTCCAAGGTTAATATTTTAATATTATTCATTTTCAGATCCAAATGGCAAGATTGACTTTGGTGGATTTCTTAGGCTGTCTTGAAAGTTGAAAAACAGAGAGTATTGTAAAACGTACTTTTTGGAATAATAGACAAATACTCATAACTTTACTATTTTTACAGCGAAGGACTAAATACAATGAATAAAATCAATACATTCACATAAAACTAATGCTACTTATACAAGTAAGTCTTATTCATTATGGATTGACAAATGAATTTTCCAACACTCATATGATTGGTCTTGAAAAAGCCTTGTACAGCTTTGATTTAATCGGCAGAAGCACTTTGAGCGAACAGTATTCATCACCAGATATTTCCTTGTTGAGACTCTTTTTTTTCAATGGTCAGTTCTATCACTAAAACATTTACGTTGTTCCTTAATGATCATTTCAACAGGCAGATTTCTGGACGGCCGAGCAGTCCTCTTGAGTAAATTTCTCCTTTGGATTAGGGTCCTGGAAAAAATTGTCTTCATGAATGTGATCTAATATTTCAGGAGCAATTCGTGCTTACCTCTTTAGAAATGATCATCATCGGTAGAATGCAGGTTACAGACTCTCATAAATCTTGTTTCTTTGTTTTTATTGATTCTTCAACACTTTCAGGCCCGAATTGTTAGAGGAAGTTTCTTCCACCCTAACTCGAAATTTTTCACCGGGCTGTGGAAATCTATGGAAAGGGACATTTGAGTTTGCTTTTCCTCAGTAGAAGAACTTGTTAAATCACACAAACGCCAAGAAAAATGCATAAACTCTCTTATTTTCTCGACATTTCTTTTAACTTGTCAATGATAATGTCTGTACCTCGGGTTACTCGGATAGCCACCAGAGGGAGTAGAGCTTTATCATCATTCGCCAATAGAACATGTACGCAAGAAATCATGGAGAGTTGAAACGAACACAAAGATAAAGAATTCCTTCGAGCACAGCCCTCTTCGCCCTGTAGATGAGTTTTCATCAAGAGGGGAAAAGAAGGTCCATGTTTTGTATCCGCAAAAATTCATAGATATCTTTACGGAAACAATTCGAAATATCCACTTGTCACATTCGGGACATCTCAAAGTGACACTGAGATACAGTGGAATGAAAGGACTCCAGAATTGCTCCTTTGTCTGCCCGAGTAGACACATAAAACAACGATGGATTTCCATCAAAACACTCACAGAATCTCGAAGATCCTTCATTTCCCCAGTCAGACTTGATATCGAGCGTGAAGGTTCCATCTTTTCATCTGTTATGAAAGTCCCATCAAAGGGTTGAAGAACTGAAAACAACGTCAACAGAGTTCCAACTGGAATACTCCGGGCATTCTTCAATAAATGCGGCGTGGTGTTATCTTGTTATCTTTTCCCTGGATGAATATTTAAAATATACAACGAAGTTTGCAGACTTCTGAATGTTCACAAAGAGTACGATACAGAATTTAAATGTCAAGGGTCCATTTTGTTGCGGTTAATTTGTTCGATTTACCCTTTAGTTCCATCCTCACATTATATCTCGCTTAAATAATGAGGAAGTTTAAAAGGTGCTTGTTCAAGGAGGTAGGTATTGTTCTGAATAAAATATGAGTTGGATACTTTATCTGATAGCTTCAGGTAGAACACTCGCAGTTTGAACAACTCAAGTAATTTTAATATTCAAATATTGAGGTACAACATTTTCGACAAGTTTAGCGTTGTCTGAGAATTTATTTTTTTCACTAGAGTCCGCTTCTGTACAGGGTTGCGCGAAAGTCCTTGATAAAATTGAAATCATTTGAATCAGTGACTTAAAAAAAAGCTGGAACACCTGAATTGATTCTGAATTGAACGTATTTTTTCGCAATAAAATTCTGAATCTGTTTCCGGACCTTCATAGCCGAACATTTTTCTGAAATTGTTATCGAACCCAAATCGAAATGACATCGAAATAAATCCAGAAATTACGAGTATGTTTCCGAAACTTATGTGCCGAGCAAAGAGCAAGATTCTCAGAACACACAACGTTAATTTTTTATTTTATTTCTTTGATTCGGTCAAATACAGTGGACAGGTTTTGGTAGCATCTTCAGCTATAATGCAACAGGCACCTCCGAGTATCTTTCCGAGCAAAGCTCACAGATATACGGGGAGTATCTGATAATGCATTGTTCAAAATTTTGAAATAGTTCATGTACAATTGAACTTCGGATTCATATTTCAAAATTAATGTTTCCTGGAAATTTTTTGGAATATCAAGAAAAACTCATGTCCAATTATCAGGACCAGGTATTTTGGCGCGCATGTTCTAGGGCAACAGCGTGCTATCGTTTTGTCCAAATGTCGGTAATTTTGGATGATTGAGCCGAAAATGGTCTCAATCGACTAGGTTGGACTCACTGATGATGAATCCGGCGTCAAAACCGATTCTATCCGGCCGGCCGGCCGGCCGTAGACACGGTAACTGTCGACAGAGGCAAGCTAGCAACTTAAAACTTTCAGGATAGGTTGCGCATCAGAATGCCGTGGTTAAGTTCGTTAATGGGCCAAATCGGTCAAATAGTTTCGGAGTAATAGGCACTTGAAGTTTTGAAGTGCAACTTTGAGCCAAATTTCGTCAGGGTCATGTTGTCAGTAAATTGAAAAAAAAATTTTTTTTCGAAATTTTTTTCCAAAAACTTTTTTTTTCCGGAAACCATTCATCATATCCGAAAAAAATTCCACTCACACTTTGAGCTTTATATTTCACAGCAGTGTACCAAATTTCAGTTCGATACGATCATAAGTTCTGGAGATATCGGGAAAAAATATGTCAAATTTCGAGGTTTTCTTCTCGATATCGTTGATTTTTTCGGTATGACTCGAGAAATACTGATTCAGTCCTGATAAAATTTCACAGCTAGTTTTGAGATGCTGAAAGACAACTTTTTGCGAAATTTCGTGATAATCGTGTCATTAGAACAATTTGAAAAAAAAAATTCTATGATTTTCTTATCATATCATCGTCATTAAATTCTCTAAGAAACTTCGAACTGTTATTTTTCGATGAAGTACTGGATTTCAATTCGATCTGATCTGTATTTTTGGAAATATTGGAAAAATAAAATTTTGATTGGGTATATCTACGGAATCATTGGGTGGATTTTACACATTCACGAATTCGGCCTTCGTAATTAAGGTCCAAACCTTCTCTACAAATATCGAGTTTCTAAGTTGTTTCTTTCGGAAGTTATTGTGTTTACGCAGTCGGCCGTTAGGCTGACCGTGAAGAACCGGAAGAAACGACTTAGAAAGTCGATATTTGTAGAGTAGGTTTGGGGCTTAATTACGAAGTTCGAATTCGTGAATGTGTAAAATCCGCCCAATGATTCCGCAGATATACCCATTCAAAATTTTATTTTTCCAAAAATACAGATTTGATCGAATTGAAATCCAGTAATTTATCAGTGAAAAATTTCAAAAAGCACTGCCGTGAAGACAGCAGCATTTGCGTGCATGTTCAAATTCGTTGCTGAAGCGGTCATCTACATTGAACATGCGCGCAAAAGTTGCTGCCTTCACGGCAGTGCTTTTTGAAATTTTTATTTCTAATATTTCAATTTATTTCTGAAATTCAATTATACAGGGTGTTGAACCTCAGCTTGACAAAAATCCATTATTTTTCGGGTTTAACGGGTTATACAGGGTTGTTCCAAAGTTATGAGTTATTTAAACTATCGATGAATACAGGAAATACCCTGTATCCTGGTTATGACATCGATTATATCTGTCATACATGGGTTTTTTGGGCTCGTCTAGGATTGCTCTACCTGAGGTTACTGTATGCTCATTCACCAATGAACCACCCTGTATATTTGAGGCTCCCAACTAGTAAATATATTGTGTTCAGTAGAAAACAAATGTATCTGAACTAAAAGTTGAAATATGGCCGCATGAAATAAAAATATTGCTGCAAGTAATAAATATATTGATTGACTCGAAAATAAATATATTTGCAAACTAACTTTTGTCCCAAACGGCGCCTCATACTTCAGTGTGATGTTCGAATTTTCCAACGAAAAACAACCCATCATAGATCGTCACATCTTTCGATAGGAGATTCATAGGAAATTTCGTCACGTGAACGTACATCACGTTCACGGGTATTGAAAGTCCACAGCACACGTTGTACGTGATTGAGTAATGAATATATGATGCACCAGGTACTTGTGAGGCCTTGGTCTCTGAATGGGAAGTAAATGGCGAGCATAAATATTCTCAGAACCGACCATATTCTTTATCTATCTGCCATTTGAATAGTTGGTTATTAAAGGCCTTCGTTCAGTCGCATTTCCAGAATATGAATCGACACCTCCTCCGATTCCTCTGGTTGGTTATCCTCTCAACTCAGAATGAAATTTTAGCAAAGCACTGAGGTCGGAAAATTTTGCACACGTGCCCGTTACTGAAGCGGTCACCCATTCACGTATTGACCCCTACCAAACGCTGCTTTACTTCTTGATTGACAGATTTGGCGATCTTTTCATATCATGAAATAAATATTGAATAAAGTCAATTTCATGTCGATTTTGAAAATTCATCCTTGTGTTATTCCATTTCAAAATTCTATACCTAAAAACACCCTTTACTACAAGGGTAGATCCACTGGATCTTGTTGATACGGTCCATTCCTTTCTAAGATAAATGTGAAATGAAATTTCCCACCATGAGTCAAGGGTCGTTCTATCAGCTCTGATGTTTAGACATGTAATAATTAATTAAACGAAATAATGTGGGATGACCATATCGTAAGGTCACTGATCTGAGGCTCTGACAGAAGACAATATTGTTGATCCTCGTACAAAGAGTGATATCAATTTTATCAGCAAGAGCATAACCAAGGTTAATCGTACCGAGCTTAAAAAATATTTTTATGATTTATTAATCACGACAACTGTCATAAATCATATTTTTAATGAATATATACATACAGCGTTCGATTTTCAATTAACGAGTAGTTTGTAATCGAGTATTGTTCGGAAGACATTCTATCAATTTGTTGCCATTATAACTCGCCAAGTGATGCTTTCTAGAAAACTGCTGCAACTAGTAGAATAATTATTTGAATTTCGGAATCAATAGAGAAATTTCGAGCAGACTGAAAATGCTCGTTATTTTGGCGTGTTTATGGTTATTTCATTTCTCCTTAAGCAACGATAAGCACGATGATGAAAATAAGACATGATATAATCAGGTCGATTCTGTTTGCAAATAGCTATATTGCTAGGAAAAAGATATTGCTATCATAACAAGATTGGAATTATTGGTATTCTGATCAACGATTTTGAGCAATATGGTCTGTCACTTTAACAAGAATCTTGCTATCAACATTGCTATCTTAGCAACCTCAAAATAGTACTTGCTATGCTTCATAACAAGAAAGTTTAGAAAAGGAATCTCTCAGAGATACATTTGTTTCAGTATTATTCCTTCCAAGAATTCGAAAATATTGAAAATAGGGAAGAATGTGCTAATAGAAATGTGTTCAAGGTTCTCTAGAATATTCAATTTTGGATTCTTAGACTAAAACACCGGCATAGTAAGCAACAGCTGACCTGATTATTCTAATGATCTCAACAACAGCCATCCCTTTGAATTCCCAACAGAAAAGTTCATCGAATTTCGAATTATTATCGCCCGCATAAAATTGCTGCATTTGATTTCTGGAAACCAAAATTCTAGCGGTATCCAGGAAATAGGTCAATTTGACTTTAATTGGTTTTTCTGTTTCATAACATTTACGAATAAGTCGATGTTTGCATGAATAAAAAAAAGCATATGCTAATGGAAATGTGTTCAAGGTTCTCTAGAATATTATTTAATTTCAAGGAAAATTCTTAGACTAAGATACAGGCATAGGCAGCAGCTGAGATGATTATTCTAATCATCTCAACAACAGCAATCCCTTTGAAGTGCCAACGAAAAAGTTTATCGAATTTCGAATTCTTAACGCCTGAATAAAATTGCTGCATTCGATTTCTGATAACCAATATTTTATTGGTATCCAGGAAATTGGTTATTGGTCAATTTGATTCGTTTCGTTTCATAACATTTTTTATGTCGATGTTTACATGAATAAAGAAAGCCGTAGATAGAGGTTATGTATGCGAAACCATAAAGAAAAATCACGAATTAGGGATATTTTCATCTTCCTTGTAGTTCTAAAGTCACAAAATACAGTGTTGTCAGCTCTAAAATCACCAATTATGGAAGTCTATGATTGCAATATTGTTATGACAAAATTCATAACAAACATTGCTATAACACTCGAAACAGAATACGTAACATCATGGCCATATTGCTATAAATTAGAAAGATAGCAATATGACTAGAATAGCAAGGTTCATAGCAATACGCAAACAGAATCGACCTGATTGGACAATACAAGAATACTGATGTCCGAAACAGATAATTCGAAAAGCAAAATCAAAGAATCCTTGCATTTTGTTAAATGGAGAGAGTAATTTTGCTCATTGTTCTGTAGAGATGGACCCTATTTGGCCTAATTCACTCAAAAAATTTCAAACCAAATGAATCTTTGCTGCTGTGATTCCTCAAAAATGTCAATTTGACAAAAGTCTCAACTCAAAACGAAAAGAAGAAGATTATTCATTTGTCTGATGAAAGAATCAGATTTTTACTTTTTACTTTCACAGTTCGCTCTATTTATCGTTTTATATTGTTCCTGTATTGTTCATATGAGGCAATCTGTTTTCCAAAAAAACTGCCCTTGACAAATAGTTTGAATCTGCAATCCAGAAGGGCGTTTCCCATGAAAAAACAATTTTATTCAATTTTAAATAGTTTGTTTTAGATATTGAGAGTAAAAACCCAGGAAAAAAACTAATGTAGCGAGCGCCCTCTCTCAGCCCTTACTTAAGTCGCGCGCGCAGTACCATCCCTTGCGTCTTAAGTACCTACGTTACCTGCCTGTAACGCTTGACCACTTCATCGGTCAACGTACAGGGGGCGCTAGCGCGCACGCTGTCTCTGGTAGATACTTTCAAGATCTTGGAAGTACGCTCATCCCCAACGGTCTGGTACACTCCCTTGTGATCCGCACAAGGAGTGTCCACTCACGTAGGCATGTAAAGGGCTTAGTATGGTGCATGCCCTGATGAGTTCCCCCAAACTAAGCCGGGACGAAACGTGACACTTCCCCAAATAGGTTGAAGCTACCTCGCAAATCTTCAAAAGCTTCACATAAAACCTAGAAAAGCACTGACGTGAGGTCAGGAGTATTTACGCGCTTGTTCCGTTGCCAAAGCGGTCATCCATACAAGTATTGACCCTACCAAACGCAGATTTTTTTTCATGTGATCCTCACAAAATTGTGCATGAACCTCAAGCCAGGGGGGTGAAGCGACAGTAGGAAAAGTGGAAACAAGGACATACGTCCCCAACTAGATTCGTTCTGTCCTTTGATTAGAAAAGGAGATGTAGGAAACGTATGTCGTAGATATGTTCAAATGGATGAATGACATAAATGACAGAACATTTATGGAATGACGAATGACATTGATAAATGAAATTGGCATAACTAAGCATAATTTCATAAATGTGTTTGTTGAAAAGTTATATGTGATATTTTCTAGACTGTTGCAATAATTGTTGTGATATTAATTAGTATTAATATGATCTCCATGTGAAGATAAGTTTTTTTTTGGTAATTTAATAAAAAACTTTCCGGTCCAAATTTCCTTTTCAGGATTCAGCTGATGCCGGGGATAAAATATTTCAACTCTTTTCAGGTGCTCTCTTCGTGATATAATGAAACTTTTTTTTCCAGAATTCAGATTATGCTAATGATATGATATTTTTGCAGGTGATTAGTTGGTGATTGAATGAGTTTTTTTCAGGTATTACATGATGTTGAAGATTAGGGCGCTAGGTGAGATCTGATGTTTATGTTTATACAAAGTTCAATTCTATAAATCTTATTGTCTCTAACGTTATATTAAATTAAGAAAATGGCTTTACTTTCATCTGCTTCATTGTACAAAGATGTTAAGTTTTCTTGCAAATATCCTTCTTGCAAAAATTCCTATATCAGCAATTCACTTGTTGGTAATAACAAAAGATTTTTTCGCTTCCCTAAAGACCCAGACATTTGTACCTGATACATACACCGACTGATAACACTAAGATTGTATTGAGTGTTGTGATATTTCATTTTTATTACTATAGTTTGTTGACTGTGATATGGATTATAGCACGTGAATATTTTACTGAGTATTTTTTTTAGGAACGACAAGGGATATACACACAGTATATCAACCTATCAAGGTCTATCCCAGCAAGATTGATCAGCATTATTTATATTTGAAATATATTTCAATATTCATCTTCTATCATTTCATATGTGAAATTGATACTTTTTTCATTTTTCAGACGGTAATCATCTATATCGATGGAATCCACTTGATTATGTCTACCTATTGTGACTGGATGCTTTTTCCCCTACCTAGACAAAACAGTGTTATTGTGTTTCAGTGACGTGAAAATTCTGATCGTAATAATAACTGAAAGACTGTCGTGAATAAGTGTTGACCCCATAAATCCTTTTTTCCATAACTCATGAACATCAAAGTGTAATTCTCATTTTATTGAATAATTGTTCTGGAATTTGGTAGATACACCCCAAAGAACTTGAAATAGTTGAAATCAAATTCCAAAAATGTAAGACCTGTGGTTGGTCAAAAATTTTGTTAGTTGTGTGTCATGGTTTTTGGTTTCTCTAGAAGCAAATTTTACTTATTTGTTTCAGAAAACTGCCACCTAAATTATAGTCACATTTGATAAGGTGTGAGACAAATATTTTCTTATTCATTCTACGACGGAATCTTTGAAATATATGAAAAATGTAATCAGTATTTATTCAAGAAATTCAGATTATTTTATGTTTAAGAAGTTTTTTCAACTACATTTTGGATAGTTTTTTGGCTGAGATATATTTTGGTTACCAATTTTGCACATGCAGATGTTCCACATGTAGGTGTGAAAAAAACGAGCATACTGAAGCCTATTTTATGATAATTATAAATATATATTTATGTACATATAACTTGTTGGAAAATATATTATAAATGCATGCAATTTTAACAATGATGTAAATAAAGAAATTATTGTTTATAATGCTTTGTTTCATTTTTGAAGCACGTTTCCTTTCGAATCATAATTGAGCTTAGAACACGGAATAATAAAAATTTTGAAGAATTCACGATATAAATATTTGCATCCTGTAATAATCAATATTGCCACAGAATATATAAGCACAGAACACCATCAGAATTCTATCGTAAAATGACAATAATGACATATAATTCAGCAAGCGGACACCCCCTCGCACCATAATGGAATATTCCCAACTAGTTTTTTTGCAGGAGAAATGTCACAAATGTTGCCCACAGTTTACAAGGGAGGTAGCACTTCTTATATTTGATGTTCTGTGCCTCAAGCTATAATTTTCGATCAAGTACTAGATTGCAATTCGATCCAAAATTTTGAATGGGTATAACTATCTGAAGAATAATTGGCGAGTTGAACCCATTTATGAATTCGACCTTCTTAATTAAACTGAATACCTACTCCACAAATATATTTCCTATGTCGATTCTTCCTAAAGTTTATGTGTTTACGGTCGGCCTAACCACCGATAATGAACAAACTAACTTCCGCAAAAATCTACTCATTAGCTTGATAATTGTAGAGTAAGTTTGGAGTTTAATTACGAATGCCGAACTAATAATAATAATAATCTTCATTCATGACCCCAAAACAGTTACAAAAACTGGCACCAGGGCCTACATATATGACTTGATTTAGTTCGCTTGTAAATAAACAATATTAATCTTCTCAAACAAAAACCAACACAAAATTATCACAGAAAAGCGAAAAATTAAATCATAAAAGGTACAGTTTGAGATTATGGCACATTTGGTTTATTGATCTGGAGGTATTCACCAATTGCACAGGTATCTGATTGTATGCGGATATGTTACTAATTATAGGAGATTTTAGAGCTTTACTTGTTCTGGCAAAGTCGTTTCTTAGGTACTGTCTTTTTCTTGTTTCATAGTTATGAAAGTTGTCATTTTGGGCAAGTACAGTATTTGTTTTTAGCATTTTTTTCTTTATTTTATAAATTAATTTAATCTGTTCATGAAACGTTATCTTCTCAATGTTCAATATATTAGTTTCCTTGTAAACCTGGACTGTCGGTGTGAGGTATTCCAGTTTATATATTGTTTTGACAGACTTATTTTGCAGTCTTTGCCACTTTTGGATTACATAGTTTGAAGCTGTGCCCCAGCAAGAGATTAAATATGAAAGATGTGGTTTAATAAACTATGGTATTGGTGAATTAGTGAAAACTATCGAATGATTCCGCAGATACACCGTTTCGAACTTTCAGTTTCCCGATATTTCCAAAAACATAGATCGAATCACCCTTCAATGAAGAGTGCCACCTTGAAGTTTCAGCAACATAGGGTCTACAGAACAATTAGCAAAAAAAACTAAAGAGTTCTCCTGCATTTTGTTAAATGGAGAGAGTTATTTTGCTCATTGTTCCGTAGACCCTATTTGGCTGAAACTTCAAGGTTGCATTTTTCATTGATTTGAGCTCAAAATTCGATAGCACACTACTCCCTAGAACCTGCTGAACACTCTAAAAAATGGTCAAAATATGTTATGATATAGATCTTCTCCATCAGATTGAGTTCGACCATTCATTATTCGAATACTCAATGGTTCAACACAAATATCTCGTGTCCCAATTCCAGTAGATCGATTATCTGGCATATTCACAACAATTCGATCATATACAGGTCAGTGACGTCAACTTACAGTGAATAGAGCCTAACAAACCATCAAGTCCTGTAGCAGTTTCGACATGATGTTGCTCTCGTGTCTACGATACAATCAATGTACATCATCAGATATTGCACCTTGTGGATCAATGTTGAGTCTGTCAGAAACGTGTTTTCTTGCTAGCCAGTGCTGATACAAAAGGCATGTTTGGTTATAGTACGAGAACTCATGACACATGTTTGATGAAGTGTTTGATTCGAGTTGAAATTTTACGTGACGGTTATTATTCGCAACTACTGCCAAGCGATACGCCCTCTGGCGATGGAAATTCGAACACTTCCAAGCTAGTAGTTTTTCGACGTGCCTGTTATTCTAACGTCATTTGCGTACTTTTGGAGTTCATTTTCGAGCCTTTGTGTTGTTCTCCGAGTTGAAATTTTGGTATACCGAAAGTGTTTGTAATATTCATCAATCGATTCCTTTCTTTCCGATTAAAATATTCGATTGTATTAATTCGAAATGGCATCCTCCCGAAATGACTATTGTTGTGTGCCTCAACTCAATGTTATTCATGGTCAAAGAAGAAAGGATCATCCAGTGCCTATAGTTTTCATTTTTTCCAAAGCCAAATGAAAGTAAAGTTGAATTGGGAACAGCCTTTGGCAGGAAACTCAATGATAGAAGAAAGGCCCAGCTTTGGAAATTGAAGATTGGAAAACAGGTCACGAAATGCATGAAAGTATGTTCACTGCATTTCTCTGAAGATGTTTATTTTCATGAAGGTAAATTACCTACAATGTATTCATTTCGAAACAACTTCATGTCATGATATTTTCAGGTGTAAATAAAATAAGAGAATTTTGAAGAAAAATGCTGCAGAGAAACTACCGAGAACTTCTGCAGCTACCTAATTCACATACTACACAAAATCTTTATCTAAAAGAGTAATCTGGTTGAAAACCTGACAAAAACTTATACTGTTAAAGTTGATAATAGTTATTCATATAAATACATTAATACTTTTCATTTCTTTATATAGGTAGGTTGAACCAGCTGTGACATTTTTCATTTTGTATGTGTATCTTGAGCTGCTGTAATATGAAAATGAAATCAATTATGTCTATCTGTTTTCTTTTCTTTAGAAATACGATGCAAAAGAACTAAAGCAGAAAATCAGTTTTCATTTTATTGATTCACTCGTTTGTAAACAAAGAACAAGTCATATCATTTGGACTGATTCTAAATTTACCACATAATATAGCCTGCATTCAGCACTTCTTCACATAAATAAGAGTCCTTAAATTGCTTATTGAGGTGCCTATTTTTCCAGAAATTCAAGTAAACTCAGATATTGGTTCATTTTGATCCACCTAGCAATATACACTAAAATAACACCGAAATTATCCTCCAGGAACGATTTAAAGTACGATTTTATATCGTGATCCACACGAAAAGTTCCTTCTCAAGAAATCTCACACAAAATTATAATAATTTCTATAAATATTCAAGCTCTGCTTAATAAATATTCGTTCTCCATCACATTTCTGAGGTTTGTTTACATAAAATTACTAGCTTGGACAGGTTTCAAATTTATCCGTTATGGCGCTGGCATCTTCGCAGAAGTTCCCAATAGTCTAGATGGTTATGTAATCCAATGTCTTTCTGACCTTCCTTGGTACTCCAGGTACTGCGAATACTAAGAACTAACGACGGAGTGTACGGCAAAAGAGAATATAATTGGACAATTTAATTTCCGTAGAGTGGAAAAAAAACCTAGACAAGCACTGACGTGAAGTCAGCAGCTTTTACGCGCTTGTTTACATCGCGAAATGACGACTCTGAAATTTCAGTGAAATTTAAATGAAATATGAATGTTTTCAAGGAAAAATTTTTTTTTCAACATTTTCCATGGATAATTATTGACACTGTTCGTCTTCCAACCAGGTTTCATTTCGATCAGATGAATATTTTTCGAGTTGTTGAAAAATCAACATTTCAAATGGCTGAAACACAAAAATCATTCGGCAGATTTTGCCCATTAACGAACTTAACCGAGATATTCAGGATCAAAACCTAACCTGAAAATTTCAAGACTCTAGGTCCTTCCCTTCGAAAGCTACAGCATACACGGTCGGACGGACAGAATCAAATTTGACCACGGATTCAGTGAGTCCAACCTAGTCGTTTGAGACCGATTTCAGCTAAAAATTCGAAAATTGCAGACATTGTGATGAAACGATAATGCGCTGTTCACTAGAACAAGCGTGTAAAAAAGAAAATGTATGGTCGAAAAAAGCCGCTCAGAAGTGTAAACAGAATAGTTCAAAGAAAATTATTTTTTTTTTCCAAATGTTCAATATTCTGCGATCTTCTGATCATATTATTCTCACGAAATTCTATTTTTTTTTTAAATACTGGCAAAATAATATTTTTGATGAGTATATCTGCGAAATCATTGGGTTGATTTTACCCATTCACGAATTTGGCCTTCATAATTAAGGTCCAAACCTACTCTACAAATATCGACTTTGTAGATAACTTAAAACTTTTCTAAACAAAGGCAATAGCTCTTTACTTTTTGGTTTTTTCCTTTGTCTTTTTTTCGTCAAATTTTGGTTTTGCGCCTCCACTGGCCCCTCTGAGTGTTGATTCGATATTTTTCGTTTATTGTTCTTTTTGTTCAACCTATTGTTTATTTTTTTTACTACCTTCATGACGTTAACGTAAGAAATGTACACTATGTAAACTTTGGCATGAAGCGGGATTCACAATACAGGCATACTTGCCTATGTGTGTCTGGCTTCCCGTGAAGATAGAAATTAGGTAACAATTAAATATCCTATTGTATGAATGAAAATAAAATAAATCTTCCAAAGGTTTGCGGCTTGATTACGAAGGTCGAATTCGTGAATGGGTAAAATCCGCCCAATGATTCCGTAGATACGCCCATTCGAAATTTGATTTTCCCGATATTCCCGAAAATACAGATTGGGACGAATTGAAAGTTAGTACTAGATTGAAAAAGGATGTCTTGAAGGTTCATGTAGAATCTCATGAGAACCACATAAAAATAATTCGAGCACTCGAGCAAAAGCTGCTGACTCACGCCAGTGCTTTTCTAGAAGTTCAAATATTTTTAATGGACTGATACACTGGATATTGCTGCTGTGGATACTACGCCACTGGTGGATCGAATGGTAGGTCAACCATAACAGTGGCGTGCGATTCATATATTCAGGTCGATTCTGTTTGCGTATTGCTATGAACCTTGCTATTCTAGTCATATTGCTATCTTTCTAATTTGTAGCAATATGGCCATGATATTACGTATTCTGTTTCGAGTGTTATAGCAATGTTTGTTATGAATTTTGTCATAACAATATTGCTATCATAGACTTCCATAATTGGTGATTTTAGAGCTGACAACACTGTATTTTGTGACTTTAGAACTAGAAGGAAGAAGAAAATAACCCTAATTCGTGATTTCGCATACATAACCTCTATCTACGGCTTTCTTTATTCATGTAAACATCGACATAAAAAATGTTAGGAAACGAAACGAGTCAAATTGACCAATAACCAATTTCCTGGATACCAATAAAATATTGGTTATCAGAAATCGAATGCAGTAATTTTATTCAGGCGTTAATAATTCGAAATTCGATAAACTTTTTCGTTGGCACTTCAAAGGGATTGCTGTTGTTGAAATGATTAGAATAATCATCTCAGCTGTTGCCTATGCCTCTATCTTAGTCTAAGAATTTTCCTTGAAATTAAATAATATTCTAGAGAACCTTGAACACATTTCCATTAGCATATACTTTTTTTATTCATGTAAACATCGACTTATTCGAAAATGTTATTAAACAGAAAAACCAATTAAAGCCAAATTGACCTATTTCCTGGATACCGATAGAATTTTGGTTTCCAGAAATCAAATGCGATTTTATGCAGGCGATAATAATTCGAAATTCGATGAACTTTTCTGTTGGTAATTCAAAGGGATGACTGTTGTTGAGATCATTAGAATAATCAGGTCAGCTGTTGCTTACTATGCCGGTGTTTTAGTCTAAGAATCCTTAAAATTAAATATTCTAGAGAACCTTGAACACATTTCTATTAGCACATTCTTCCCTATCTTCAATATTTTCGAATTCTTGGAAGAAATAATACTGACACAAATGGATCTTTGTGAGATTCTTTTTCTAAACTTTCTTGTTATGAAGCATAGCAAGTACTATTTTGAGGTTGCTAAGATAGCAATGTTGATAGCAAGAATCTTGTTGAAGTGACAGATCATATTGCTCAAAATGGTTGATCAGAATACCAATAATTCCAATCTTGTTATGATAGCAATATCTTTTTCCTAGCAATATTGCTATTTGCAAACAGAATCGACCTGATTATGAGAAAATTACTGTTTTATCATTCATTTCTCATTTTCGACTGAAGCGCTCATTTTCGCTAAAGCGATAAGTCATTATGCTTTTCACTCTGATTTGTTATTAAATTCGGCTTGGTACAATCTCAAAAATAAGTCCCGAGAATGACGTGAGAAGTTACCGAAAAACGGAAGTAGATCGACCTTACCCTACTGAAGAGTTCGCGAAAGATAAACAGTTAGATGTGTTGTGCGTTCAACTCATGCTCAGCATGCCGTATCCAGCAGAACCTATATCACGATTTCATAAATAATTTATTATAACTGGATTATTGTTTTCGTTGCAAAAAAATTATCATGCGTGCTTGATGCGGGCCATATTATTCGCAGTTTTCGACGGCGCGCTTGTTTTTACAGGAAATTATTCGATATGCAGCGTGTGCAGCGTGTTACAGGGTGTCCCAATGAAATGGAGAGGTTCGATCAATATAATCTAGAAAAGCACTGATGTGAAATCAGCGACTTCTGCTTGCGTGTTCAAGTTCGTTGCTCAAGCTGTTATTTCGCAATCAAGCATTATTTTTGGAAATATTGGTAAAATAAAATTTTGAATAGGTATATCTACGGACTCATTGCAAATTCGACCTTCGTAATTGAGCCTCAGATCTACTCCACAATTATCGAGTTTCTAAGTCGTTTCTTCTGAAAAAGAAAGTTAGAAACTCGATATTTGTGAAGTAGGTTTGGACCTTGATTACGAAGGCCGAATTCGTGAATGGGTAAAATATCCCCAATGATTTGACGAAAGTCCCGAATCTAAAGAAAATAATTCTCGAAATTTTCTGCTTTGTCTGATGAAAGAGTCAGTTTTGTACTCTGAAAATTCACAGTTCACTTTGTTTATCGTTTGTATTGTTAATCAGGCAATCTGTTTTGCAAGAAACTGCCCTTGACAAATAGTTTAATACTGCAATCCGCGGGGGCGTTTTTCATGAAAAAATCATTTTTATTTAATTTTGAATTGTTCCGTTTCAGACATTGGGAGTGAAACCCCAGAAAAAACGTAAAAAATGATGCGAAATCCACCCAAATTAAGCTTTAATCGATACCCGAATTTCGTTTTTCCAAATATTTCGGAAAATAGGAGTCCAATCGAATCAAAATTCGGCAAAACCCCGTAAATGCTAGCGGAATTCAGTTGCAGCAGCAACTACAGGGTTTTTCAACAAGAACTTTGTTTTTCAATGTTGTAACACCGGCACCACATGACAGTTTTGACATTTAGTTTTTTGACGTATTCGCAGTATATGCTTTGGCAATTGTTACAATGAATTCAATTTCGCTCGAAAATCGCATTAAAATAATTCAAATCCACTATGAAAATGGTCGTTCTGTTAAAGTTACATTTCGTAAAATTGGTGATATTTTCGGACAACATAAACGTCCTTTCTGAAACCGCTATCAGGAATTTGGTCGCGAAATTTGAGTCGACAGGCTCAGTACAAAATGTGCCAACACCAATACGTGTTCGACCGGGTCGTTCAACAGAAAACATCGCTGCCGTGAGCCACAGTGTTGAAGAAAATCAAAAGTTATCAATTTCACGACGTTCTCAACAATTGGGGTTATCCAAAAGCACAACATGGCTAATTTTGCGAAAGGATTTGGCTTTGAAGCCTTACAAGATTCAACTGGTGCAGGAATTGAAGCTGACCGACCATTCAAATCGCCGTAGATTCGCTCAGTTCATTCAGGAACAACCTGCTGGTTTTTCTCAAAAAATCATTTTTTCAGACGAAGCACATTTTCATTTGTCAGGGTACGTCAACAAAAAAAATTGCCGCATTTGGGCTGAAAATCCTAAAGCAATTATTGAGAAGCCTTTGCATGCTCAACGTGTCACTGTGTGGTGTGCTATGTGGTCTGGAGGTGTGATTGGGCCGTTTTTTTTCGAAGATGAGGCTGGAAATGCGGTAACAGTCAATGGATCACGCTATCGCGAGATGTTAACAACTGAATTTTGGCCTATTATTGATGACATGGTTGTCACTGAAATGTGGTTTCAACAAGACGGTGCCACATGTCACACAGCCAATGAAACGATCAATTTATTGCAAACCAAATTTCCCGATCGCATAATTTCGCGAAATTCAGCTGTTAAGTGGCCGGCCAGATCGTGTGATTTAACACAACTGGATTATTTTTTGCGGGGCTATGTTAAAGACAGAGTTTATACGGAGCCAATCGAATCGATTGCAGCCTTAAAACTCAAAATCCGTGATGTCATTAACGAAATAGACCCTCCATCTTGCCAAAAAGTGATTAAAAATTTTGATGAAAGAATCAACGTCTGTCAGCGTAGTCGTGGTGGACATTTGTCAGATATCATTTTTCATTCATAATTGCCGAACTTTTCTCTTTGTAATACAATAAAAATTTTATTCATTTTCCACTAAATTCTTTGTTTTATTTTGTTTTAAAAAACAAAGTTCTTATTGAAAAACCCTTTATATGCATTGATGAAGACCCATCGATGAAAAAATTGAATTTCCATCGCATACGACATTTCTGGAACATGAAAATTCACATTGCAAACGTTGCCGAACTAATTACACCTATGCGGAACTGCCATTTTGATTTATAATCAGAAATTCGATATGTCATTTCGCTAGGAACTGATTAGCAGGGTGTAGTTCAGGGACACAATATTCGTTTCGAGTATAATTAGCGAGATCGATCAATCAAATTCGACTTGCGAAGCTACTGTTGATCAAAAATACCCATAATTACGCCTGTAACGAAAAATACAATATCACGACTCAATCAAATTCAAATTAATTAGGCTCAAAGCAATCAGTCGTTCATGGTTTCAGTCAGGTGATCACATTTCAGGCGGCGGAAGCTCTTGTATACAGTGTGTCAAATTAAAAAGTAGTAACTTAGTATCTCGGACCCCGTGCGAGATGAAAAAACTTCAAAAAGCACTGCCGTGAAGGCAGCAACTTTTGCGCACGTCAATGTAGATGACCGCTTCAGCAACGAAGTTGAACATGCACGCAAAAGCTGCTGCCTTCACGGCAGTGCTTTTTGAAATTTTTCACTGATAAATTACTGGATTTCAATTCGATCAAATCTGTATTTTTGGAAATATTGGAAAAATTAAATTTTGAATGGGTATATCTACGGAATCATTGGGCGGATTTAACGCATTCACGAATTCGACCTTCGTAATTAAGCCCCAAACCTACTCTACAAATATCGAGTTTCTAAGTCGTTTCTTCCGGAAGTTATTGTGTTTACGGTCAGCCTAAAGGCCCACTGCGTAAACACAATAACTTCCGAAAGAAACAACTTAGAAACTCGATATTTGTAGAGAAGGTTTGGACATTAATTCGTGAATGGGTAAAATCCACCCAATGATTCCGTAGATATACCCAATCAAAATTTTATTTTTCCAATATTTCCAAAAATACAGATCAGATCGAGTTGAAATCCAGTACTTCATCGAAAAATAACAGTTCGAAGTTTCATACAGAATTTAATGAGGATGATATGATAAGAAAATCATAGAAATTTTTTTTTCAAATTGTTCTAATTACACGATTATAACGAAATTTAGCACAAAGTTGTCTTTCAGCATCTTAAAACTAGCTGTGAAGTTTTATCACGACTGAATCATTATTTCTCGAGTAATACCGAAAAAATCAACAATATCGAGAAAAAAACCTCGAAATTTGACATATTTTTTCCCGATATCTCCAAAACTTATGATCGTATCGAACTGAAATTTGGTACACTGCTGTGAAATATGAAGCTCAAAGTGTTTTTTTTTGGATATGATGAATGGTTTCCAGAAAAAAATTTTTTTTTTAATTTGCTGACAATATGATCCTGACGAAATTTGGCTCAAAGTTGCGCGTCGTAATACTCCATCCAACTGCCAAGTTTGAATCCAATCGCTCAAGTTGTTTCTGAAATAAAAAATAAATAACTTCACAAATTCAAGTGCCTATAACTCCGAAACTATTCGACCGATTTGGCGCATTAACGAACTTAACCGCGGCATTCTGATGCGCAACCTATCCTGAAAGTTTCAAGTTGCTAGCTTGCTTCTTTCGACAGTTATTGTGTCTACGGCCGGACGGACGGCCGGACAGAATCGATTTTGACACCGGATTCGTCATCAGTGAGTCCAACCTAGTCGATTGAGACCATTCTCGGCTCAATCATTCAAAATTACAGACGTTTGGAGTATTTGGACAAAACGATAGCACGCTGTTCCCCTAGAACATGCGTGCAAAACATGCGGAACAGGAGAACTTGTCTGTATTTTTGGAAATATTGGGAACCAAGCCCCGAGCCAACTCTACAATTATCGAGTCTCTAAGTCGTTTCTTTCTTCCTCAGGTTTGTTTGTTCGTTTTATTCTTCTTATTAATTATTCAGAGCAAAGATGCTATGATAAATTGAATGGAAATAAATATATTATTACTATTATTATTATGTGTTTTAAATGAATAAAAACGTCAGTATGAAGAGACATTTATTTTTCGTTCAGAAATATTTATTTTCACCGAACACGATATATTTACGAGTTGGAATCTTCATTTGTATAATAATGTGATATTCAATATATTTATTAATGCGTTGTTCGATAGATCGAATATATAATTATATTGTGTTTGGTAGAAAATAAATATATCGAAACAAACTATAAATATATATCGACATAAAATATATTAGTTTATTGCTACAACTAATAAATAAATTCAGGTCGATTCTGTTTGCGTATTGCTATGAACCTTGCTATTGTAGTCATATTGCTATCTTTCTAATTTATAGCAATATGGCCATTCTGTTTTGAGTGTTATAGCAATGTTTGTTATGAATTTTATCATAACAATATTGCTATCATAGACTTCCATAATTGGTGATTTTAGAGCTGACAACACTGCACTTCGTGACTTTAGAACTACAAGGAAGAAGAAAATAACCCTAATTCGTAAGTTTTCTTTATGGTTTCGCATACATAACCTCTATTTACGGCTTTCTTTATTCATGTAAACATCGACATAAAAAATGTTAGGAAACGAAACGAGTCAAATTGACCAATAACCAATTTCCTGAATACCAATAAAATATTGGTTATCAGAAATCGAATGCAGCAATTTTATTCAAGCGTTAATAATTCGAAATTCGATAAACTTTTTCGTTGGCACTTCAAAGGGATTGCTGTTGTTGAGATGATTAGAATAATCATCTCAGCTGTTGCCTATGCCTCTATCTTAGTCTAAGAATTTTCCTGGAAATTAAATAATATTCTAGAGAACCTTGAACACATTTCCATTAGCATATACTTTTTTTATTCATGTAAACATCGACTTATTCGAAAATGTTATTAAACAGAAAAACCAATTAAAGCCAAATTGACCTATTTCCTGGATACCGATAGAATTTTGGTTTCCAGAAATCAAATGCGATTTTATGCAGGCGATAATAATTCGAAATTCGATGAACTTTTCTGTTGGTAATTCAAAGGGATGACTGTTGTTGAGATCATTAGAATAATCAGGTCAGCTGTTGCTTACTATGCCGGTGTTTTAGTCTAAGAATCCTTAAAATTAAATATTCTAGAGAACCTTGAACACATTTCTATAGCACATTCTTCATCATCTTCAATATTTTCGAATTCTTGGAAGAAATAATACTGACACAAATGGATCTTTGTGAGATTCCTTTTCTAAACTTTCTTGTTATGAAGCATAGCAAGTACTATTTTGAGGTTGCTAAGATAGCAATGTTGATAGCAAGAATCTTGTTGAAGTGACAGATCATATTGCTCAAAACAACTGACCGTAATAATATCGAAAAGGGCAAAAGAATAAACCACTGCGAATACCCAAGAGAATCAAATTCTGCCTTTCAAGCCTCCGTCGAATGGTCCCTACTTATTTATAAAAAAAGTGGCTCAGCGCTAAATGTATTTGTTCGAAAGTATTTCGAAGACAAAAGTATCGAAATACAAAATACAAAATACTTCAGCGTCAGGTATTTGAAATACCAATTACAAAATACATTTTCAAGAAGTAATTGAAATACAAATACAAAATACGTATTTGTATTTCAAATACGTATTTCAATTACAAGTAATTGAAATACTGCCCAGCCCTGGTGACAGATCATATTGCTCAAAATGGTTGATCAGAATACCAATAATTCCAATCTTGTTATGATAGCCATATCTTTTTCATAGCAATATTGCTATTTGCAAACAGAATCGACCTGATTGTCCCGTAAATAAACATATTTGCAAACCACTTCTCTTCCAGGTGGCGCCTCAAAGCTCAAAATTCGAAAATTACAGACATTCGAGCACAACAATAACACCAAGTGTGTAAAACGTTCGTTCCATGGACTGGACGTTTGAGAAACTCTGGTCTAAACATTCCCTCGAGTGTAATAAGAACTGAATCTTTGCTGTTTCAGAGATGAAATTTCGTATAGCATCATCAAAATAGGCAACTAGAAACCTTGAATCTTGTATACGTGTAATATCATGCAGAAAATAGAGGAAAACATAATTTTCTGGGGTATTCATACTAAGTTTCACGTAAAAAACATGTGACTATCAGGAAAGGTAATTCCATTTAGAAATATGGTCATAATTTGATCCAAAAAGTAATGGAACTGCAAGTTTCTTGTACCTTAACAGCTTTGTAACTATAATAATAAATTATAACTTTCTCCTGGCTAGATTAGTGAATAAAACTATATTCTATTGTTAAACAAGTTATCATAACAAATACAATTTGCATATAGAGAGAATGCCTTCCTTACCCATGGGATGTTGCCAAAATTTATAGCATTCTTCGTATTTTCTCACTGATTTATGCTTCATCTTGTGCCACTTTCATTTGATATTAAAATCTGTGATATAACAAGGTTGCCATTGTTGGTATATTATGAAATGTCGCAAGATAATTGTTTTGTTTCCGAAAAAAAAACATTGCGCGTGACAATCATATTCTGAATAGGACAAAATCAATTAATTTTAAACAGAATTTATTATTTCTTCGCTAAGCATAATTATATGGTTTTTTCAATTCCGAGGAGAGAATGCTTTCACACGATGAAATGACAGTCTTAATTATGTCAAACCGATTTACGATCAACCTGCCGATCGTGAACACAATATCTTCCTCAAGAAAAATCTAATCCGTGTATGTGTAAAATCCACCGCCTTATAATGCAGATGAAGACAATAAAAATTTTATTGTTTAAATACAGTGCGCGTTAAAATTATGGAACAAATTCATTTTCTCAGGAGAAAATATATATATATATATATATATATATAGGTTATATAAATTAAGAGCCTTTGAAACTATAAATCTAGATTTAAGGGAGTAGAGACTCATGTATCACAAGGGTAAAAAAGTGTACTCTTTTTTCCTCGATGTGCACTAGCTATACATGCACACAGCTTAGATCATCGAGTTGATCTCGAAAACGTGAAAATACTGAAAACGGAAAAAAACTACAATAAAAGATTAATTCACGAAATGATTCAAATCAACAAAAATGAAAACAATATAAACAAGAAATCCGATACGCAAAAACTAAGCAACATTTATAGCTATTTACTAGAAAGGGAAAAGGAGAAGGAATTTTACGACGGGCCATTAGATGAATGATTGAAGAAGATAAACAAGACAATCATAGTTGTCATCGTGACAGGGTGACAGCTGTGAATGAAAAACAACTCAAATATGCTAACCCAGATCAAAACAGTCACAATTTTATGTGTAATGTATTTGTATGTAATTTTAAGTGTGTTTCATGTTAGATTTTATTCCTGGATATGTTTCGTCGAACGAACATAGTCAATTGTTTTTAACAGATAACCTCAATTTCGGTAATAACAAAATAATTTATTGTTCGAACATCATTACTATTACTTACATCTGTAATTTCAGAAACCCTGAAGATGCAATAAAAAAATTGCGAAAGCTCGGTGAGGAAAAAAGAGTACACTTTTTTACCCTTGTGATACATGAGTCTCTACTCCCTTAAATCTAGATTTATATATATATATATATATATATATTGCAACAAAATCCTGAAACAGGACAATTTTTGTTTCACTTTTACCAAATTTATATGCATTCTTGGAAGATTTTTGTTGCACCCTGTGCCATCCCCATCAACCCTGTAAATTTTTGAATAGGGAAAGTAGGTCAAATTTTTTTTGAAAAATTAGTTAGTTCAAAGAGGTTTTCAGTATGTTCACTTTGTCATGGCTCATTTACTTTCAGACGATGGTACCTCATGAAATATTTCACCGAATGAAACTCGACCTTTACAGTTTTGTTCATGCACAACTTTCAACCCCCTCACGAGAAATTTTTTTCCTCCATTAAAGGGTTCGTAGGGGTTGAAACTGTGCATGAACAAAACTGTAATGGTTGACTTTCATTCGGTGACAAATTTCATCAGGTACCATCGTCTCAAAGTAAATGAGCCATGACAAAGGGCACATACTGAAAACCACTTCGAAGTAACTAATTTTTCAAAAAAAAAATTTTTTTCTTGAAAATTTCTGCACGCCAGTAAAGAAGATACATAAACCTTGCCAAAAAAGTACCACATGACCCACTTTCCCTATTCAAAAAATTTAGAGGGTTGATGGGGATGGCACGGGGTGC
Organism: Myrrha octodecimguttata; assembly: GCA_958510865.1. Taxonomy (NCBI): domain Eukaryota; kingdom Metazoa; phylum Arthropoda; class Insecta; order Coleoptera; family Coccinellidae; genus Myrrha; species Myrrha octodecimguttata. The sequence continues at coordinate 27,683,315 of OY294065.1, read as the reverse complement.
AACAAAAATCCTTCAAAAATACATAAAATTTGGTAAAAGTGAAACAAAAATTGACCTGTTCCAGGACTTTGTTGCCAAATATTCTTCTTCTGAGAAAATGAATTTGTTCCATAATTTTGAAGCGCACTGTATATAATATACAAGAATATCGCAAAGTATAGAAAAATCGAAAAAGGCAAAATGAATAGAGATATATACAGGGATCTCAAATAGTGAACATGATGTACGTACGACCACTGGAAATCATTATACATTGGGATTTAACTTCGAAACTGTTAAGTGGATTCTACCCATGCACCAACCAAACCGTTATATCTTGATATGCAAACAACCCTTGACAGTTTCAAGCCTCTAGCTCATTTCTTCCGAAAGATATCGTGATGGCAAGCCAGACAGAAACGAGTTTGACGTCGGATTCTTACTCAGTGAGTCTAACCAAGTCGTTTGAGACCATTTTCTGGTCAAAATTCGAAACGTGCAAACATTCGGAAGAGATGAATACGCACTGTTCCCCAGAACAAGCGCGTAAAAAGTGAGTTATCAAGTTCGTATGATAGTATTCCCCTTGATTCCAGTATAAATTAAGATAGGCCATTGCACTCAACCTCTTCATTTGCATTCATTCAGGCAAGTAAGGTACGTACGTGTACAATGATTCCTCATTAAGCCCATAGCGTATTTCAGAGCTACCAACCGTACCTAAAGGTGAAACTGTCTCGCCTCTAGTTAGGTGTACGCGAACAGAAGTGGCTTGGTAACTAACCAAGCAAGCATGACTCATTTTGCCAGAAGCAATAGACCTGTCGATAATCTGATGATTATCACCACTGAAAATGATAAGAAAGCTGTGGACCTGTCAGATCCGAGGTTTTATTGAGGTGAAACTTCTGGTTTACTGAAAATGCGCTGTTGCCAGATTAGTTACTGGGGATCACCGGTATTTATTAGATTTTAAGTGACAAATAATCAATTGTGAACCTTTGGGAGATGATTTCTTAATATAACGGGCCTGTAGCGTTCTTCGTACACCTGAGGATCGAAAAAATCATCGCTTAGAAGACCGTACCAGGTCGAAAGATCCTCCCGGTCAGACAGTAAATGTAGGTTATATTTGTTACTGCTTCCTGCTGATTTTTCCGTCTCTCCTTCTATTGGAGTTATTATTTCCAAATTTTTATAAATATAAATCTAACAGCAATAAAAAAATGTTCCAATGAAAAAGATTCGATCCATTATGAATATTTCACCTTATAAAGTGTGTCCACGGATTGGGTGCCGGTAAGGTGTAAATGACGAAAAATTTTCGAGTTAGACTCTGATATTTCGGGAATCGCTCCTGCTTGGTCTCAAATTGAGATTTTGAGAAAATGAGCCAAATCAATTAATATACAGGATGGTTTAGAACTGATTTAAGGAAAATTGTTAAGAATAAAACACCTTTGTTTCAAAAGATATCGAGAAAGTTTATTGAGAAAAGTTGTTCAGAATCAAAAGACACGGCTAAATCTTGAATTTCAGATAAATCGATAACTTTGATTTTGTGAGTAGGTTATGAAAATATTTGATAATAACCATGGTTGCAAATGCCAGACGTGACTTGAAACGTAAATTTTATCCGTCATAAACGAAAATTTTCCTGTTAAAAACATGGTCACCATAGAATAAAGTGTGTTTATTGTGCAGTGCAACGGCTTAGGTGCAGACAGCACGAAAAATTTTCGAGTTAGACTCTGATATTCTGGGAATCGCTCCTGCTTGGTCTCAAACTAAGATGTTGAGGAAATGAGCCAAATAAATTTATATACAGGGTGGTTCAGAATTGATTCAATGAAAATTGTTAAGAATAAAGTACCTTTGTTCTGAAAGATATCGAGACAGTTTATTGAGAAAAGTTGTTCGGAATGACGAGCTGCTGCAGGAACTCAAGTTACAGATAAATCAGCCTACCTTGACTTAATAAGTTGGTCATGACCATTTTGTATACGTGAGATTTTGTCATGATGAAAAATTTAAATTTTGAAACTATTTTCTTAGCAGGGTTACGTGGTACCGCAATATTTGGCCAGCGTCAATGGAATTGTCTTATTACTCCCTGATACGAAATGTCTGCACCTAAGCCGTAGCACTGCACAATAAACACACTTTGTTCTATGGTCAGCATGTTTTTAACAGGAAAATTTTCGTTTATGACGAATAAAATTTACGTTTCAAGTCACGTCTGGCATTTGTAACCATGGATATTATCAAATATTTTCATAACCTACTTACAAAATCAAAGTTGATCGATTTATCTGAAATTCAAGATTTAGCCGTGTCTTTTGATTCTAAACAACTTTTCTCAATAAACTTTCTCGATATCTTTTGAAACAAAGGTGTTTTATTCTTAACAATTTTCCTTAAATCAGTTCTAAGCCACCCTGTATATTAATTGATTTGGCTCATTTTCTCAACATCTCAATTTAAGACCAAGCAGGAGCGATTCCCAGAATATCAGAGTCTAACTCGAAAATTTTTCGTTATTTACACCTTACCGGCACCCAATCCGTGGACACACTGTATATTATTCGAACGAACTCCAATTTCAGAACACTCAAACGAAGAGGCAGAGTTTTTGCTGAGGTTCTGATCTGTGCTCTCGTATCATACTTCAAAATGTATACCCCGTTCACATTTCCTCTGCTAATCTTGTGATTTCTTAACACATGCTATATTGTTTGATACTCCAAAGAATGTAATGATCGTTCTCGAAAGAATATACAGGGTGCGGCATTAAAATTGAGACAGTCAATTATCTCAAAAACTATGAACTAAAATATATTAATAGCTCTTATTCATTACATGTTGAATGAAATACACACGGATAAAGTCATCACAATTGCATTTTTCTTCCAGTTTTTTAAAAATTTCAAATGAAATAGATCCCTTACGTGTTTCAATTCTTTTTTTCGTCGATTTCCTCTTGATATTTTGTTAGCTTCAGCATTAATGAAAACCTGGTATAAATAGTTCGAAGCCGGTATTCTATTCTTCTACTAAGTTATGGAAAACAGCAGAAAATTAAGGGGATGTAGATAAAGAAAAGATATAATTCTACTAGTTTCATGTCTATGTATATACATTCTGTTGCAACAATCTTTATGTTATCATCAATAGCACCGAACAGAGATACTCGAAGTTGTGTATGCACGTGAAGTATCGAATTTCTATGTATTATATTCAATTCGAGCTAGATAAGAGAATAAAATGTGCTGTCCGGTGAACAGTTGCAAGCTCGGCGCATTATCAATTTCAACAGGAAGTGAAAATTCTTTACATCGAATCATTCAACCTCAAATCCAAGCTCAATTATCGATAATTGAACATAACGATACATAAACATATTGTGATGATATTTTTAAATTGAAACGAAAAAAAAATGGCCTTTGGGTTAATTCTCATTCTATGTGAGAACTGTTATGGTTTGTTCTGAAATCTGCTATAAATCGAATTCAGTCTCGGAAATCCTATCATTCAACTATGAAGTTATAATATATATTGATATTTTACGTACCCTGAAATGATGTCAATGATGTAATATCACTCCTTAGAAAGAACCCTGAAAAAAAGCAGAAAATTCAAATGAGAAATCACTCAGGCTTATCAAATCTAGTGAACTAAACCAAATGTTATAATGAAAGATGACTATTTTGCATGCATTGTAGAGCAGTGATAATGTTATGCTCAGTTGAATAAAAATATTAGTGATACATGGGTTCTTCTGAACATTACCCTATAAAAAGCTAAGCAAATTTCACGGACACGTTCACTTTTTCAACAAATCTATTTTATAGCATGAACATAAACCCAGAACTAGAGAATTATTTTTTTTTAATTCTATGATAATTATCTGACCTCTGCTCATAGACAAATAGTTTTTGTATCAAAAATCACAGACCAGTTTGTCTGGGGTAGAATATTCGATAGATCGTTCGTCAACCATAAAGCCTCGCGATAAAAGTATGCGTTTTTTATTCTATGCATATTCAGGGGTATAATGTTCATTTATCCACAAATAGTTCTTTCGTCTGTACATTTTGTCAATTTGATTTCCTGATAGCACACTGATCTTTATATTATATGCTGAATTAGGTTTCGAAGTAAAGGTATTAGTGCGAATACCGATTAACTCTACAAATACTGTCAGTTGAAAACCATTATAATGTCGCATTTACTATAGTAATTCAGTTGTCTACCGGAAACGCCACAAGAGGAGCCACAATGAACCGATATCCAATTAAATCACACAGCGATGATGTAATACATCGTTCGTGTTGGATGGATCTCCATCACAATTGTAGTCAAATTGATAAATAATTAAGAATTATTCATATCAATGTTCAGCAAGACACATGAACGATACCGTTTTAATTCAACTTTCAATCTGTGACATTTATTCAGATATTGTAATATTATTCGTTGTCATTTCAATACATTTGATCATACTGAAGTGAATTCTTCGAATATTTGCAAGATTACCCACACGAACCACTCAAATGTCTTGAGAAATCATACTGTAATCAGTAGAAAAAAGTTTATGTAGTTCATTAAGATTCAACAATGAATTCTATGCTAGACGTAGTATGGTGTTATATGCAATTCGATACCAATAATCTGTGGCATTTTCCTCTACATCAACATTAATGACTTCAAATTGAATCTGAATGAATTCAGTTGAAATCAATCAAGAACCAAAACTTTGAAAAAACTGCATACTCACTTGAAGAAATTTCATGTTGCCTCTTCAGTTTACTATAGTTTCCATACATTATTCAAGATTCCTTCTCGAACTGAAATTTTCACTTTACTTGAATCTGTTTGCATCGATTTATAAATAAATAATGGATTCTTCATTTAACACACTATTTTCCACTTCCGATTTCATTGAAAAACTTAATGAACATATTTACTCAACCTAATTCGATGTGACTCATCCCAAATCGTCTCTGAAACTTCTGTGATTCAATTTTTCATACACAGAGTACAGAGTGCATACTGGAAGGGTTTTGTGATCATTTTAAGTGGTGGAAGTGGAATTCCAGAATCCAGGATGATTTCAGTGAATAAGGTATGAATAAATAACATTCCGCTAGTTGCAAAATTTCAAAGAATTCTACGGACAGGGTCTGTTGTTCTAAATCAAATCAACCCGGAAAGAGCCTAGCATCAACAATCGTTAATGAATTTCACCTGGACGAGTTGAATGTCATTGGGAAATAAATCCTGATAATTTTTCAATTCTGATTTCTATAGAATCCTTGTTCTACGGAATAACAGAATAGTACATGGTTCCATGTTTGTTTTATCGATTTCCAATAAAACAAACGTTATGCTTGAAAGCTCCGCTGTGGCGCTGTTCGGAGCATAGCCAATGATCTACAGACAGGTGAACTACGCATTTTTTGATATGTCTCAAATGCGATTTCACCTAGAGCTCTTGGATTTTTTTCAATCAATGTAGAAAGAATGCGTTCATTAAATCCTTGAATTAATGACGTAAATTCATGAACTTCTTCCTTGTTTAGTCGAATAAAAAATAATGGCAGAAAAATATCACAAGAATTTGCTTTTCTCAAATGGTGTTATTATTTACAAAATTGTTTCCTTCATTGCTGAGATAACAACAAAGATGCTGCTTTCCGAATAAGGTAACTCAACATTTTGGTATGATAATTTCCATCGACAGCCTTGATGGAAACACACTACTTCAACGCAAAACGTAATACTACTTGCGATAGTCAAAACATTTTACAAGGTTTTCCAAAAAAGGAGATTGATGAAAATAATTACACCAGAACTAATATCCTTCCAAAACGAGTTCTTCACGTGAACGATTAGTGTAGAAAATTCTCACTTAGATACATCTCTGATTCCTCAATATTGTAACCTGTGTGAAAGTAATCTTGGTAGTTCAAAAGCCTACACAGTTTATATCAGATTTGATTCATGATCCTCGAAAAACGCCGTTCTAGGAAGCACCGTGCTATCGTTAATGAAATATTTTTTTGGGATGTACTAAATAAATTTGTGAGAATGCAATGTTAGTTATTTTCACTGCATTTCAGTTTCATTTTACCGGGAATACTTGAATATAAAAAAGAATATATTGAATATAAAACGAACTCTGGCCTACAAAAGTCACTTCGTTTGATCCGAGGGTATTGTTTGCTCTTAAGATAGGAAACACTTTATGAAAGAAGACGAAAGAATTGCTGATAATGTTTGAAAATGACTTGAACCATCTTTCATTTCCACATTAAAATATTTGTTATGATTGAGGTGGCACAAAAAGATGTCATGTCTAGATATTATTATTCCACCTTGAAGGACGCGTCTAGCAGACATAAATACAATTCCTGTACAAAGGAGCATTCGAGACATAGATGGAAACCACATAGAATGATTCACAATTATACTAACGTCCATTTGTGTGAAGACTCATTTTACCTTTCCTTTGTACTTCGTCAATGGTTTGGAAACATACCAATACCAGAGGCCGATAGAAATATGTTACGACTGTAATAAACGGATTAATGCCTAATAAAGGTTCAGAAGAACACATATTGGTGCATGCATACTGGTCTAAGAGTTCATTGCCTTTATTCTGCATTAGTCACTTTTTTATTACAATTACCGGGATCGTTGGGAATATGCAGTAACAACCGTCTATGAGTCCTTAAGCAGATTCGTCACGTGAAATTTCTAGAAAAGCACTGACGTGAAGTCAGCAGCTTTGCGTCGCGAAAGCAGTCATTTTTTCGCCTTCTGATAGAGAGACGGTGCATGCCATTTTTCAATCAAGTACGAGATTTAAATTTGATCCCATCTGTACGTTCAGAAATATTGGGAAAACAAAATTTTGAATGGGTACATCTATGGAATCATTAGGTGGATTTTACCCATTCAAGATTTCGGCCTTCGTAGTTGAGGTCCAAATCTACCCTACAAATATCGAGTTTCAAAGTAGTTTCTTCCGGAAGTTATTTTGTTTACGGTCGGTTTAAGATTTGGGGCTTAACTACGAAGGTCGAATTCGGGAAGTTAAAATCTGCCCAATGATTCCGTAGATTCACCTATTCAAAATTTTATTTTTTAAAATTTTCAAAAATACAGATTAGATCGAATTGAAATCCAGTACTTTATCTAAGAAATAACCTAGAACTAGACCTAGACCTCTTTTAGGTTTTTTCGAGTTATTCTCGTAATAAAACCGGCGGAAAAAAACAAGAAATTGGACAGATTTTTTTCCAATATCTCCAGGATATGTTGGATAGTTCTTTCGAATATGTTGGATGGTTCTCGAAATAAATTTTGAAAATGTTTTTTGAAATGAAGGTTTTTCCTGAATTTGGGTTATTACTGGAAATGCTAATTTGAACATAATTATTATGGGTTTAATTCATCATTTTCCCAAATTGTCTTCATAAAGTATTCAAAATCAGGTTTCAAAATTGGGGTTTAGGATTTGTCAGGCATGCACGAAGTGACAACGCGGTTTAGTAGAATAGCTTTTTCTGCTATAGAATAATGAAATATTTATTCCTATTCTGTGGTACACACATGTTATTTGTCAATACAACCAAACAATTTGTTATTCGTTTCCGATTTGTCAGTATGACAGTCTGTGCTCTCCTTTTTCTATTCCTTGGTCGTTGTCTTCTACTCTAACCAGATCGAAGTATAGCTATCTCTGTTTTCCTAAGCAAAGTAACACATTTGATGTCCTTTTCTTTCCGACAAAGCTGAATTCGACGTTGCCATATCGTGCACTCATGACAAATCCCTTTAAATGCAAATCCCCATTTTTATTTTTCATTTTTAGATGATCAAACATTTTTTTAAAAATATAATATTGAAATTATATGTTTGAAATGTGATGTTCTGAAGGTTTTTCATGAAATTTACTGCATTTTCGTTTGAAGGAAAAAACCCCATTAAGTGACGATACGAACTCAACAATATTTCGCTAGAAGTTGCGCGTCGTTATGCTTCAACAAGCTGCCAAGTTTCGATCCAATTAGTTTCTAAAATATTAGAGATATAACCTCAAAATTTGAAATGGCTATAACTCCGAAACCGTGTGGCTGATTTGGCCCATCAACGAACTTGACCGCGGCATTCCGATGCGCTAACTACCCTGAAAGTTTAAACTTATCGTGTCCACGGTCGGCCGGACGGAATCGATTTTGACACCGGATTCGAAATCAGTGAGTCCAACCTAGTCGTTTGTGGCCATTTTCGACTCAAATTTCGTGAATCACAGACATTTGGACAAAACGATAGCACGCTGTTGCCCTAGATCATGCGCGCAAAAAGTCGTTTGAGACCATTTTCAGCTCAAAATTCGAATATTACAGACAGTTGAGCAAAATTATGGGTAACAATCCAAGATGATGGGGGTTTTTCCTTTAAACGAAAATGCAGTAATTTTCGTGAAAAACCTTTAGAACATCACAATTCAAACTTATAATCACCTAAAACTGAAAAATAAAAAATGGGGATTTGCATTTAAAGGGATTTGTCTTGAGTGCACGATATGGCAACGTGGAATTCAGCTTTCTCTGAAAGAAAAAGACGTCGATGTGTTACTTTGCTTAGGAAAACAGATATAGCTATACTTCGATCTGGTTAGAGTAGAAGACAACGACCAAGGAATAGAAAAAGAAGAGCACAGACTGTCATAGTGTCATATTACTGACAAATCGCAAACGGGAATTTTTTTGGTTATATTGACAAAGAACACGTGTGTACCACAGAATAGGAATAAATATTTCATTATTCTATAGCAGAAAAAGCTATTCTACTACACACCGTTGTCACTTCGTGCATGTATGACAAATCCCAAACCCCAATTTAAAAATCTGATTTTGAATACTTTCTGAATGTAATTTGGGAAAATGATGAATCAAACCCATATTAGTTATGTTCAAATTTGCATTTGCAGTAATAACCTAAATTCAGGAAAAACCCCCATTGCAAGTTTTCGAAACCTCGTATTTTTTTTCAACTGGCGTGATCGTAATTCTCCGAGAAGAATATATATAGATACGAACATCTGACTTATCGCGATATTATCAGTGTTTGGACAGATGAAGTTCAAATTGTTCTTGTTTAAAGAGGAGAAAATTTGTAATACATATAGCGATTAGCACCCCACATATTGTCAGATAAATCAGCACTTAAAGGAAACGTTTATCTCTTGAGTTTATCGAAAAGGAGGGCAATGATCTGGCCAAAATCGGAAGATGTCTGTTTAAGTTGGAAAAATCTTGTACGTTGCAAAATTGGTATTTTTGAATTGTAGAATTTCACCACTGTAATGTTGAGAAGGTGGATGAAGGCCAAATTAAAAACGTTGGAGGTGAATGTGATGTATAAGTATCCGAAAAGGATAGATATTTGATTGTTGGATAAACTAAAACCTAGAAAAGCACTGAGGTAAAGTCAGCAGCTTTTGCGTTCATGTTCACTTATGGTCATATCCTTTGAACATATGCGCGCAAAAACTGCTGCCTTCACGTCAGTGCTTTTCTAGGTTTTTTCGATGAAGTACTGGATTTCAATTCGATCTAATCTGTAATTTTGGAAATAGTTTTGAAGAGTTATATCTACGGAATCATTGGGCGGATTTTATCCGTTCACGAATTCGACCTTCGTAATGGGGTTTTTTCCTTTAAACTAAAATACATTAATTTTCATGGAAAATCTTTGAACCATCACATTTCAAACATATAATTTCAATATTATATTTTTAAAAAAATGTTTGATCACCTAAAACTGAAAAACAAAAATTGGTCATGACTGCACAATATGGCAACGTCGAATTCAGCTTTCTCGGAAAGAAAAGGACGTCAAATGTGTTACTTTGCTTAGGAAAACAGAGATAGCTATACTTCGATCTGGTTAGAGTAGAAGACAACGACCAAGGAATAGAAAAAGAAGAGCACAGACTGTCATACTGTCCTAATACTGACAAATCGCAAACGGAAATTGTTTGGTTGTATTGACAAAGAACACGTGTGTACCACAGAATAGGAATAAATATTTCATTATTCTATAGCAGAAAAAGCTATTCTACTAAACACCGTTGTCACTTCGTGCATGCCTGGCAAATCCCAAACCCCAATTTTGAAATCTGATTTTGAATACTTTCTGAAGGTAATTTGGGAAAATCATGAATCAAACCCATAATAATTATGTTCAAATTTCAAGTAACCTAAATTCAGGAAAAACCCCCATTAAGCCCCCAAACCTTCTCTACAAATATCGAGTTTCTAAGTCACTGGATCGTTATCCTTCTGTAGCAGTCTTTGGACTTGATGATTTAAGATGCAACAAACTCTCGAATCAGAGTTGATGTAGAAAGAACAACTTTCCAGCAAATATAAGGCGTAAAAAAATTTTTTCGGTGCTCTAATGGTGAGAGAGAATCTTGAGATAATTACTTCGTGTTTTGTGGTAATTTGAAACTTTACAGCTGTATTCAAATGATGAACAAGCAGCTGCCATCTGAAGAGAATTAGCTGGTAGAATGCAAAAAGTAGCAGAAATGGAGAAGGTAGTTGATCATTATTCTAGGCTACAGCAAACTAGATTTGGTCTGAAGAAGCTCAATGCACTGAAATCTAGATAATTTGATTTTGAATTATTTGCTGTGGAATACTCGTAGAAATTTGAGGTTTCCACAAGCAAAATCTCAAACAACGGATGTAGTTGAAATCTAGTGGTTGAGATGAATAATGAACATTGTTTTCGTGAAGGAGATTTTGGGGAATCGCTTTTCCGATTTCTGCTCTAATGAGGGGTCATTCGCTTCTATGTTGATGCTATAACGATAGACGAAATAAAACTGAAATATGCGGTCTACATATAAGCTTCAATTTCCTGGAAAACCTTTCGAATTATCAACTGTTATCAGTGAGCGGCTCCTGTATTGAACGATGTCAATTTTAATCAGACTATGAGTCATTGCCTGACCTTATCGAAATAAGATTTCTTCACGGAAGTTATACTTAGGTAAAATTAGAAACGCTCTTTGGGAAGTTAATGATGAACAGGAACTGGATTACTGAAAAATTTCGAAAAGCACTGCCGTGAGGGCAGCAACTTTTGCGCGCATGTTCAATGTAGATGACCGCTTCAGCAACGAATTTGAACATGCACGCAAAAGCTGCTGCCATCTGTATTTTTGGAAATATTGGAAAAATAAAATTTTGAATGGGTATATCTACGGAATCATTGGGCGGATTTTACCCATTCACAAATTCGATCTTCGTAATTAAGCCCCAAACCTACTCTACAAATATCGAGTTTCTAAGTCGTTTCTTCCAATATTTCCAAAAATACAGATCAGATCGAATTGAAATCCAATACTTCATCGAAAAATAACAGTTCGAAGTTTCTTACAGAATTTAATGAGGATGATATGATAAGAAAATCATAGAAATTTTTTTTTCAAATTGTTCTAATGACGCGATTATCACGAAATTTCGCAAAAAGTTGTCTTTCAGCATCTCAAAACTAGTTGTGAAGTTTTATCAGGGCTGAATCAGTATTTCTCGAGTTATACCGAAAAAATCAACAATATCGAGAAGAAAACCTCGAAATTTGACATAATTTTTCCCGATATCTCCAAAACTTATGATCGTATCGAATTGAAATTTGGTACACTGCTGTGAAATATGAAGCTCAAAGTGTGAGTGGAATTCTTTTTCAGATATGATGAATGGTTCCCGAAAAAAAAAATTTTTGGAAAAAAATTTCGAAAATTTTTTTTTGATTTACTGACGATATGATTCTGACGAAATTTGGCTCAAAGTTGCGCGTCGTTATACTCCACCTAACTGCCAAGTTTGAATCTAATCGCTCAAGTAGTTTCTGAAATAAAAAATAAATAACTTCAAAATTTCAAGTGCCTATAACTCGGAAACTATTCGACCGATTTGGCCCATTAACGAACTTAACCGCGGCATTCTGATGCGCAACCTATCCTGAAAGTTTCAAAATGCTAGCTTGCTTCTGTCGACAGTAAGCGTGTCTACGGCCGGACGGCCGGCCGGACAGAATCGATTTTGACACCGGATTCGTCATCAGTGAGTCTAACCTAGTCGATTGAGACCATTTTCGGCTCAATCATCCAAAATTACAGACATTTGGACAAAACGATAGCACGCTGTTCCCCTAGAACATGCGCGCAAAAAAGTTTCATAAGTTTTTTTCGAAAAAAATCTTCTTCGGAAACTTTCTATTTTATTTGGGAAAAATTTCACCCATATCTTGAACTTCATATTTCACAGCCGTGCATCAAATTTCGGTTCGATACGATTATAATTTTTGGAGATATTGTGAAAAAATATTATTTAAAATTCCCTGTTTTTTTCCTCGATATCGAAGTTTTTTCTAGAATACCCCAAAAAAAAATTATGAAAGCTCTGACGTGAAGTCAGCAGCCTTGCACGTAGGTTGGAAGGATATCACCTATGTTGCTGACTTCGCGTCAGTGCTTTTCTAGGTTTTTAAATGATTGTTTTATAATTAATTTCGCTCTAAGCCACAGTAAAGCGTGGACCGGTTAGATAAACATAGATTCACTCCTGTCATAATAGAGTCGAAAACGAGAAAGGCAAGGCTCCAGTTCTTCTCAAGAAACTCACTTGAAACTCGTCTACAACCAATCATAACAGATATTTCTTATTAGGAAATGATAAGCTAATAAATGAAATTCGTTGCCTTGCGTCTTGTTGTTTCGAACTTGGTTGTCGGTCGAGGCTAATGAATTCATTTTCCTCCCTAATTATTATTTTTAGGTTCACGCAGTCCGTGGGTGTTGCTATAGTGAATCGCCCAAAATAAAATTGAGTCGTTCCCGTATTTCCACCTGAATTGGACAAGATGACGCGCTATAACAATAAACAGTTAGAATATGCAGACTGGGTATTTCATGGCTTGTTTCAGGTACTATAGAGTCCTCGTTAATATTCATTGCACTTTCTCCTTAAATAGGTGGTATTCCCATTCATGTTGTAGCTTTTTCTGCGAATCACTTCGGACAACTTCTAGAAAAGTATTGACGTGAAATTTTGATTTTTGCTCGAATGTTCTAGAGGAACAGCGTGCTATCGTTTTGTCCAAATGTCTGTAATTTTGGATGATTGAGCCGAAAATCGTCTCAATCGACTCGGTTGGACTCACTGATGACGAATCCGGTGTCAAAATCGATTCTGTCCGGCTGGTCGGCCGGCCGTCCGGCCGTAGACACAATAACGGTCGACAGAAGCAAGCTAGCAACTTGAAACATTCAGGATAGGTCGCACATCAGAATGCCGCGGTTAAGTTCGTTAATTGGCCAAATCAGTCGAATAGTTTCGGAGTTATAGGCACTTGAAGTTTTGAAGTTATTTATTTTTTATTTCAGAAACTATTTGAGTGATTGGATTCAAACTTATCAGTTAGGTGGGGTATAACGACGCGCAACTTTGAACCAAATTTCGTCAGGATCATATTGTCAGTAAATTCAAAAAAAAAAATTTTTCGAAAATTTTTTCCAAAAAATTTTTTTTTCCGGAAACCATTCATCATATCCAAAAAAAATTTCACTCACACTTTGAGCTTCATATTTCACAGCAGTGTACCGAATTTCAGTTCGATACGATCATAAGTTTTGGAGATATCGGGAAAAAATTCGTCAAATTTCGAGGTTTTCTTCTCGATATCGTTGATTTTTTCGGTATAACTCGAAAAATACAGATTCAGTCCTGATAAAACTTCACAGCTAGTTTTGAAATGCCGAAAAACAACTTTATGCGAAATTTCGTGATAATCGTGTCATTAGAACAATTTGAAAAAAAAAATTTCTATGATTTTTTTATCATATCATCCTCATTAAATTCTGTATGAAACTTCGAACTGTTATTTTCCGATGAAGTACTGGATTTCAATTCGATCTGATCTGTATTTTCGGAAATATTGGAAAAATAAAATTTTGATTGGGTATCATTGGGAATCATTGGGTGGATTTTACCCATTCACGAATTCGGCCTTCGTAATTAAGGTCCAAACCTTCTCTACAAATATCGAGTTTCTAAGTGGTTTTTTTCGGAAGTTATTGTGTTTACGCAGTCGGCCGTTAGGCTAACCGTAAACACAATAACTTCCGAAAGAAACAACTTAGAAATTCGATATTTGTAGAGTAGGTTTGGGGCTTAATTACGAAGGTCGAATTCGTGAATGGGTAAAATCCACCCAATGATTCCGTAGATATACCCATTCAAAATTTTATTTTGCCGATATTTCCAAAAATACACATTTGATCGAATTGAAATCCAGTAATTTATCAGTAAAAAATTTCAAAAAGGACTGCCGTGAAGGCAGCAGCTTTTGCGTGCATGTTCAAATTCGTTGCTGAAGCGGTCATCTACATTGAACATGCGCCCAAAAGTTGCTGCCTTCACAGCAGTGCTTTTTGAAATTTTTTTCTGCGAATCACTTCGGACAACTTCTAGAGAAGTATCGACGTGAAATTTTGATTAAATGTCTGTAATTTACGAATTTTGAGCCGTAAATGGTCTGAAACGACTAGGTTCGACTCAAAATCGCTTCTGTCCGTCCGGTCGTGGATACGATAACTGTCGAACGGAGCAAGCTAGCGACTTGAAACTTTCAGGTTAGTTCGCGCATCGACATGCCGCGGTTATGTTTGTTAATGGGTCAAATCGGTCGAACAGTTTCGGAGTTATTTCCATTTGAAAATTTTGAGGTTATTTCCTTGAAATTTCAGAAACTACTGCAGCGAGTGGATTGAAACTTGGCAGCTAATGTCACTGATGACGAATACGGTGTCAAAATCGATTCTGTCCGGCCAACTGCCCGTAGGTACGCACGATTACGGTCGTACGGAGGATTCTATTGACTTGAATATTGAATGCGACGGTTAAGTGCGTCAAAGTTCTAAAACGGCCAAATTGTTTCGGAGTTATAGCGATTAGAAATTCTGAGGTTATTTCCTAATATTTCAGGAAATACCGAAGCGATTGAATTGTAACTTGGCAATTAGTTGGAGCATAAACGCAACCTATTGCAGAATTCTGTTGAGTGCGTGCTGTCAGTAAATTTCGAAAAAACTATTTTTCAACATTTTCTCGGAAAATGTTTTTTAAAACTATCCATCATATGTATTCGAAAAAAAAATTTGCTCAAACCCAGGGCTTTATATTTCACAGCAGTGTACCAAATTTCAATTCGATTCGGTCATTATCTTTCGGAGATATTGGGAAAAATTATGTCAAATTTCGTAGTTTTTCTTCTCGATATCGTTGTTTTTTCCGGAATGCTGCACTACAACTTTGTGTAAAATTTCTTGATGGTCGTGTCATTTTAACATTTTCAAAAAATAAAACCTAGAAGTGCACTGTCGTGAAGTCATCAGCTTTTGCGCGCATGTTCAAAGGATATCACCAAAAGTGAACATGTGCTTTTTAGGTTTTTGCGCGCATGTTCACTTTTGGTGATATCCTTTGAACATGCGCGCAAAAGCTGATGACTTAACGTCATTGCTTCGCGCGCGTAAGATGCTAAGATTTTCATGAGGGATTCTCTACAACAGATGGACGCTTCTTCGATCTACATTTCATTTTCATTTCACTTTCGGCTTTTTTGGGACATCCTGTAGAAACCCACCATTCCATAATTCCAAGTTTAATTCCTATATAGCATGATATTGAACGATTAGATCGAATCATTCTGAAACTATTTCAATCTAATGAAAGTCAACAACAGTGTTAAAATGTTTGTTGGTAATGAAACAAGCCCAAAATCAATTGACAGTATTATCTGGCATATGGAACGTATAGACTCTATAAACAATCGGTTGATTATTGATAGGGTAATGCCTATATATAAACTTAATACACCAATAAGAAACACATGTTGTCCAAAATGTCATTCTTCCATTCAAATAATAAACCACTAATATTCTAGAAAGGCTCGCCAAACGCACCTTTACCTCCTGAAGGAAAGATTTGGTGATCGGTCGTCCTCACGGCCGATCGTAATAAGCACTATTACTTCTTGAAGTAGGCTTGGCAGAATTCGTGAATGGGTGAAATCCGCCCAATGATTCCCTAGATATAACCATTCAAAATTTTATTTTTCAAAAGTACGGATTACATCGAATTCCATCCGAATTCCATCGAAAATCCAGTAGTTGTTATATTATAGAATATTATTATGTTCAAATTGCAAAATCATCACAAAATTTTGCACAGAGTTGTCCATCAGCACTTTCAAACTATCTGCCAAGTTTCATCATGATTGACCTAGGAAATTTTCAGTTAATCCGAAAAAACAACGATATCGAGGAAAAAAGCACGAAATTTGACATGTTTTTTCCAAAGAATTCCAAGAATTATGATCGGATCAAACTGACACTTGGTGTGCTACTGTGTAATATGAAGCTTAAAACCTGAGAGGAATCATCCGATTACCCGAATCGCCCTCGTACAAAAGGTAGCTTTAGGGTCGTTATAACCACAGAAACTGTTTACTCTTATTTTTGCACATTTCATAAAATACATTTTTGTGGTTACCTCTCGAAATCTTTCTATATTACCGGCCCTAATTCTAATCTACATTTTGTTCTATGTTCTATGATTCTTGTCAAATTTATGAATCAACTATTCCTGTACGGTACCTGCAACTATATTCATAAGTATTTATTGTATATTGTGAAATCCATGGATCAACAATTTTGCCTCAAAGAATTCTCTTCAGTTTCATGGAGATACTCAACTAATTGTCATTGTTTTGAACTTCCAACTTCCTCGAGTATTTATGCAAAATTTCATTTTGGCATGTCATTATTCAAGCGATAAATGTGCCAGAAGTAGGATAACTTACGTCGGCACTTTTGATCGTGTTCTTCATTCAGGTCGGTCTATTCCATTTCGAATATCCACACCTTGTACGTTGGAGTGAGGACTTACATCACGAAGCTGAATGTGGAAGATTAATATGAAAGAGGCTTCCAACATCCATCTCCTGATGGATATTTTGATGGGGCAGATTTGATGCTCGCTTTTTGCTGTTACGTGATTACATCTCTTTGGAGAATTTCAAGGCATGAAATACACTGTCAAACAAATTTAACTGAAAAAAATTTGTTTCAAAGTAAAAAAATACACTTTCTCTTTCATTTCTGCTTCTATTTCGATGATTTTCCTTTCAATAGATAACTTCATTGGTTTCAGGCTGTGGAGCACAGAACACATACGTATCTAACTTCATGCTTTGAAGTTGAGAAGTGATTTGATGCATACATCAGGGAGCAACAAATATGTATATGTGCATAACTTTGTCATTATCTGTGGAAAAATTTGAAAGGTGAATGATGTGTGTTTACAAGATAATAAAGTCCCAGTTCTTGATTCAAGGCAATGTCTGAATTATTGAAGAAAATACACCTCCCTCCAATGAAGTAAGAGTCGTATTTCCAAAGGTGAACAATTTTTTAAAACTATATAATAGGCCTTTCTGGCGACTAGAAACGCCCATACCAGCAAAAGAAACAACTTAGTGATTATATATTTGTGGAGCAGGTTTGGTGCTTAATTACGAAGGTCAAATTCGAGAATGTGTAAAATCCACCCGATGATTCCGCAGATATACCTCTTCAGACTATTTTTTTGAATATTCTCACAGAAACAGATCAGATTGAATTGCTACTTAGTTGAAGAATGGCACTATGGAGTTCAATACCAAATCTGGGATTCAATATTTCTATGAAAAAATTCTTTTGTTTCTAGTGGTACAATCCTTATGAAATTCTTCATAAGTCCTTGTGTCAATACTCTACAAACAATTATTAAGTTTCAATTCGATCAGAACCATAATCAAGGAAAAAATAGGACCCGAGCAAGGGTTCGACCCTGGGAATCCCGTACAGATATACATGGCTATTCAACTCCAAAACCTCTCGGCGGATTCTGCAGAATAAAGAATTAACTCTTCAACTTCAAGACCTGCTAGCAAATTATTTTATCGATGCTTTATGATAGCTAGATATGCAAGGAGGCAGTGAAATTATTATTTTTTTACTTTCACAAGCGCAACAAAGATCTTTAATATCATGCGGTGTTTCGATGTATTTTAGTGCATGAACTACTGATACGAATATCTAAGGAAAAATCAACAAACGTAAAGTGTACTTTCGGAGAATTAAAAAGTTTCTAGCATATATTTTTCAACCTAGAATAAATATTCAGGCATAATCTATTTTTAAGAAAAGCTAACAATAGTTCAATTTTGAAGATAAAACGCTCATGTCTCTCCTTACAATTTCCATACGAATCTATTCAGATGCAAATGGTTATCCTTTTTTTCTTTGTAATTTCATATAGAAACATTCTTTGTATCACTATCATAATATTCATCAAATGCAGTTACAATTTCAACCGAACAGAGTCATCTAGTGAACGGAAATAATACTTGTAAGGCTATGAACCACAATAGGGATCTACAATGAAGCGACCTCTGCAGATTCTTTCTAGAACGAAGAAAAAATTTTAATTTTCAAAATTCATACCGACTAGATATAGCACGAAAGATTTCACTAAGATAAATTGATTTTCTTACAAGTTTCAAATTCCCGTAGTGTTTCAAGTTTATATATTATGTTGATATCCAAAAAATAGACCATTTTCGAAATATTCATGATATAATTAATATACACAAGTAGATTGAAAAATTTCTCGGAGTTAATTTTTTCCATTGAAGCTCTGTAATTACTGAACTTACTCATTTGGCCAGTTCGTTGAAATTAGTTTGTATAAAAAACTCTGTTATTTATTTTTACTTAGGGGTTATACTTGAGGATGCCACGATAAAAAAAATTTCAAAAAGCACTGCCGTGAAGGCAGCAACTTTTGCGCGCATGTTCAATGTAGATGACCGCTTCAGCAACGAATTTGAACGTGCGCGCGTACCAAATTTCAGTTCGATACGATCATAAGTTCTGGAGATATCGGGAAAAAATATGTCAAATTTCGAGGTTTTCTTCTCGATATCGTTGATTTTTTCGGTATTACTCGAGAAATACTGATTCAGTCCTGATTAAACTTCACAGCTAGTTTTAAGATGCTAAAAGACAACTTTATGCAAAATTTCGTGATAATCGTGTTATTAGAACAATTTGAAAAAAAAAATTTATATGATTTTCTCATCATATCATCCTCATTAAATTCTGTATGAAACTTCGAACTGTTATTTTCGATGAAGTACTGAATTTCAATTCGATCTGATCTGTATTTTTGGAAACATTAGAAAAATAAAATTTTGATTGGGTATATCTACGGAATCATTGGGCGGATTTTACCCATTCACGAATTCGACTTTCGTAATTAAGCCCCAAACCTACTCTACAAATATCGAGTTTCTAAGTCGTTTCTTCCGGAAGTTATTGTGTTTACGGTCAGCCTAACGGCCAACTGCGTAAACACAATAACTTCCGAAAGAAACAACTTAGAAACTCGATATTTGTAGAGAAGGTTTGGACCTTAATTACGAAGGCCGAACTCGTGAATGGGTAAAATCCACCCAATGATTCCGTAGATATACCCAATCAAAATTTTATTTTTCCAATATTTCCAAAAATACAGACCAGATCGAATTGAAATCCAGTACTTCATAGAAAATAACAGTTCGAAGTTTCATACTGAATTTAATGAGGATGATATGATGAAAAAATCATATAAATTTTTTTTTTCAAATTGTTCTAATAACCCGATTATCACGAAATTTTGCACAAAGTTGTCTTTCAGCATCTTAAAACTAGCTGTGAAGTTTAATCAGGACTGAATCAGTATTTCTCGAGTAATACCAAAAAAATCAACGATATCGAGAAGAAAACCTCGAAATTTGACATATTTTTTCCCGATATCTCCAAAACTTAATCGTATCGAGCTGAAATTTAGTAAACTGCTGTGAAATTAGAAGGTCAAAGTGTGAGTATAATTTTTTCTGGATATGATGGTTTCCGGAAAAAAAATTTCGAAAAAAATTTTTTTTTTAATTTATTGACAATATGATCTTGACGAAATTTGGCTCAAAGTAACGCGTCGCTATACTCCACCAAACTGCCAAGTTTGAATCCAATCGCTCAAGTAGTTTCTGAAATAAAAAATAAATAACTTCAAAAGCCTATAACTCCGAAACTATTGGATCGATTTGGCCCATTAACGAACTTAACCGCGGCATTCCAATGCGCGACCTACCCTGAAAGTTTCATGTCGCTAGCTCACTTCGTTCGACAGTTATCGTGTCTACGGCCGGCCAACCGGACAGAATCGATTTTGACACCGGATTCGTCATCAGTGAGTCCAACCTAGTCGATTGAGACCATTTTCGGCTCAATCATCCAAAATTACAGACATTTGGACAAAACGATAGCACGCTGTTCCCCTAGAACATGCGCGCAAAAATTACTCAATTGAAAAAAAACAATGATTCCTGAAATTTTTTCATTATTACTTCATCGGGAGGTATAAAAACTGTTATTGATTTCATGTATAATACAGTAAATACGACAATTACAAAAAATTACATACTATTGATAAAAAACAATATCAAGAAAAATTACATTTTGTTTGTATAAAAACAATTCATTCATAAATGAAACTTACAATTATCTTAGAAAATGCTAGAATTCCGATTGAATACAATTATAATCAAATATAATTAACAGAATAAATCACAATTGCCATATACTTAAATCAACAATAAAATTAAATTATAGGGGTAAACAAACTGTTCACCTCCCTTTGAGCTGATTTTGAAAATATTGTAAATTTTATTGCTCACTGAAAATTAAAATTCTGAATTTAGTGGAACCTAAATTTTCAGATAATACCGAAAACCTTCAAAAAAGGATCTGAGAAGTAATAATTAGCTATCATTATCACCAAGTCATACGAAATCAAGATAATCGAATTCTTGCAATAAGACAAAATAAAATGTTTAAGGGTGCTTTTCAATCTACTTTAGTTTTACCCTTTTGAATATCAGGTTCTAAATACTCCTCACTCAATTTTTTAGCCAAGAAATACAACTCTGCCAGGGCTATAATGAGAGCAAATATAATTCCTAATAAAAGCTTAAATCCAACATCCAGAGGCCCTACCAACACCTCAACTCCAATGAAGCCAAAAGCAAAACCAGCAGCAACAGAGACAACGAATTGGAATATTGCAATCAGTTGTTTGTTCATTTCTTTCACTGAAAATATGGCGGTTAAATTTCAGATCATCGTGGAAGAATATATTTACTCACTTTGATATCCTAATGTATCTTCAGGCAGCCTCTTCCTGACAGAATCTACATTTTTTGTCATGTGCCTATATTTCTCATTCTCTTGTTGAATCCTCAATTTTTCACATCTTGCTTCTACTTCAGGGTTCCTAGGAACTTGTAAATTTGGAGGCAATATCAGTTCTGATCCTTTCATTAACTCATGAAGATAAAACTTCTCTGAATTTTTCTTGTTTTCTTCTACACAATAGTCATAGAGCCATTTCAAATCTGGAACTGTCAATATCTTATCGACTACTTTTAATTTTTCATCCTTAGGTTCAGAATAGAGTGAATTCTTGTCTACCTTCTTTTCGAACTGGTCAATTTTTTTTATATCGTCTGAATCCAAAAGATGTGATTTCTTACCAATCAATTCTGATGATTTTGTTTCCTTATTTTTGGTTAATATGGAATGAATACCTGAGGGTAGGTCTTCTAAGGGAACTTTCAGCTTAGTGATAAATTTGTAAAGAGGTTCTGAGGGTCTAAATCTTATGGTTGAATCAGTAATTGGTCCTTTATGTGTGGTCATTTTGAAACTAATAACCAATCTGTTTAGAGGATGATGTATACTGGTTTCTCAAATCTGCTTCCCTTTCTTCGAATGTATTATTTATTTCTGAATATTTTGCAGTGATATCATCCATAAATTGTTCCCATTCAATCTTACGCCTTTTTTTACAATCTTCTAATGTTGTGTCCTTTAATGAATAAGTTAGCAATTGAGTGTTTGAAGAAAATTAATTCAATATACAAACCTTCCTATACTTCGATTCTAAATCAAGCACTTTCTGTGATAATGAGAGGGAATGTGTTAATTTCTGATTGAGCTCATCTAAGTTATTGTCCAAAACTTTACTCAGTTTGTTTATTCCAGTATCTCTCAGATCTGTTATGCTTTCAACAATTGAGAATAGCTGGTTTACCTCTGTATCTTCACGTTTCAGCTACAAATAAAAGTTATGCATAATTTAACAACAAAAATAAAAGTAGCGACCTACCTCAAACTCGTTGAGAATGTAAGATATTTCTCCATTCAAAAAATGAGTATGATCAAATAATCTTTTCCATATATTTCCCGCATCTAAAAATAACAATTCAATTGTATTTTCTGAAATACAGGTACCTACCTGTTTCCAGTGTTTTACTCACCTCTTGTTAAAATTGAAATTTTTTGATCTCGTGCTTGATCAACAGCTGACATTTTTTAATGAAGTTTGAAGTAAATCAGCTGATATAGCACTGACAAGATTTCAATTTTTCTATGATTTGAATTTTTCAATAGTTACAAGATTTACTTTTTCATAAAATATCGCTGCGTGAAAAACGATTTCTCGAAATTATTGTTCTCTTCGTTTCAGATCCTAATTGATTTCTGAATAATATCAGAAACTCAGAGAAA
The DNA here is from genome assembly GCA_958510865.1 of Myrrha octodecimguttata. NCBI lineage: Eukaryota > Metazoa > Arthropoda > Insecta > Coleoptera > Coccinellidae > Myrrha > Myrrha octodecimguttata. The sequence continues at coordinate 27,660,538 of OY294065.1, read as the reverse complement.
TATGCCCCTCATTTAAAAGGTGATAAATTAATGAAATTCTGTGGTTCATACAATACTTGCCAAAATGACAATTTATAAAAGTTGACTTACCTGTCGTGGTCGGTCTATTTCTTATATGAAATTCAGAAAATGGAAAATTTCTTCTTGAGCAGTTTTTCTTGAATTCACTAATGAGAATTTTCTATATATAAATGAACTCTACAACTTATTGACAGCCTCAACTATGGCAACTTGCAAGCTTACACCTCAAGAATTTATTAAAAATGCGTTTACTCCCCAAATTGCTGTAATTTGCTCACCAAAAGCTGAACAATGTTGCGAAAAGAATAATTTAACATTTGTAGAATTACTGCAACCATTCTGTAGGTTGAATAGTGAGAGTAAGTGATAATTTTCAATTCCATTTTGGATAGTGCTAACTGTCACCTCATAGACCTATGAATTTATTTCAGTACACTACAAGGATCATAATGGGGTAGTTACAACCCTGAAAAACTTTAAATTGTCTATGCTTGATGTGAACCATAGGCCGCCACAAACAATACTTGCCAGAAAACATCTTAACTTAGCTGTCAGTGAAGCATCTCAGCCAAAAACTGAAATACTGCCCATTGGAAACTATAATCTAGAAATTCCAATATCCACTCCCTGGTTTGAGGAGTGGAGAGAAACATTTCTTCAAGTTCAATATCCTTCAGATCATGAATATACGAAACACTTTTTAGCTTGTATTTTAGTTGTATCTTCAACTGATACAAATCCTGCCGAAAGCATGATTCAGTTAGCTCAGAATTTGAATCAAATGTATAGTAGTACACCAGGAAAATTACCAAAGTGGTTCAGTTCTAATATTTTGAAATATTACATCATTATTCATGATGTGGTTGATGGTAATGTAGATATGTGAGTATTTAACTTGCCATTAGTTCATTTATTTCAATTTTCTACTTTCCTGTGAGAACAGGATTGTTCTTATTACATTCCAGAGAGTAGAAAACTGAGTGGGAAGAAAACACAAGAAATGATTGTCTTTCATAATCAAATTAATGGATTCAATATTCTAGTGCAACATCAGCTTATGACAGTATAAAATCTGCATATGGATCTACCAACTCCTTTTTATTGAGGATGAATTCAAGGCCTCCTGGTAATAATGGAGTGACAGAACATGTAGCAGATCCTTGGAGTAAATTTATACACAGTAACATCAAATCCACGATGGAAATGTCCAGCACCACTGAGAACGTATATGAATTAGCGGAAGAAGCAAATGAGGTGAAATCTGTAGTTACAGAAACCCTCAATTATCATCCTCTAAGTCCTGATAATGAAGATATTGCAGTGGTAAGTTTGAATTATTTTTTCAAGAAATTCCATACCTTATTTGATGTTCATTTTAGAATAACAAGCTACATGCTAAGGATGAAATTGTAAACAAGCAGAATGTTCCTAAAGTTCATGGCCTTTGTTTGGGAGCTGAAGATTTGGAGAATATAAAAACTCTCATCATGGATTTCATGAAAAATTGCTTGATACCTTATGTTGAAAGGCAAATTCAAATGCTTAGTGAGAATATTTCCAATAAGAAAGGAGTTAGTAGATCATTTCTCAGTGCTACCAAAAGATGGTTCAATCCAAATAAACCTGGTGTCAGCTCAGCAACAAACAACTTAATGTGAGTAAAAACAAGGCCTTCATATTTAGTTGGAGTTTAATAAATATATTTTCAAGGTATGCTTCGGATTCTCCAGAACTACATGTTCGAAAGCTGGGCGATTTGTATTTCATGTTTGAAAGTTATAGTGCTGCTTTTCAAGCGTATCACTTAGCTAAGAGAGATTTTAATGGTGACCAAGCTTGGCTTTATTACGCTGGTGCATTGGAAATGGCTGCCCTTTCTGCATTCATGGCCAACGAATCTAATCGAAAGTCCCATGACTACCTTGAAGAAAGTATTATAACTTATTTGAATACTTGCAAGTGAGTTTTTCAAGAGATTCAATTATATAATTTCCTTAGTTCAGTTTATAATTTTATGCTATATTTAATTGATTTAACCTTGTAATTTTCAAATTGACAGTTATTTTTTTTCCTAATGGCCCCAATGAAGAAAATTACCCCAATAAATTGTCCATAGATAATTATTATGAATCAAGTTACCTGCTTTGTAACTACATATTATTTCTGTGGTCAACCAAAATACTTTTATAAAGTGTTTCACAGAAGCAGTTAAATTTTCAGTGAATGAATACTATATTGACCAAAATTGGTACATTGATTGTTATAAAATTAGTTTCGATAATTTTCTCTTTCAAATACTCCCCTTGGTTTTCTCTCTGCAATTCTTATTCTAGGTTACCTCAGTTTGCTACACGTGCAACTCTATTGGGCTCTGAATGCTTAAAGAACAAGTCACTCTATGGAGAAGCAGCTTTGCAATTGATAAGAATGACAAGTGAAGAGTCGCATTTGAGATCAGCTCTCTTATTAGAGCAGGCATCTTATTGTTTTCTTAAGTCCAAAATGGTTCGTAAATATGCTTTCCATATGGTTTTGGCTGGACATCGATATTCCAAGGCTGCTCAAAAAAAGCACTCTTTACGAAGCTACAAACAGGCCTATCAAGTGTTCAAAGGAAACGGATGGAACCTAGCTTGTGATCATATTCTGTATACAATTGGAAAACAAGCAAATAACTTGAACTCCTATGATGAGGCTGTGGATTCATTCTCTAAATTGCTTCTTGGAGAAAGTAAACAGACTGCGCAACAGCAAATAACTTTCTTGAAGGAATATTTGACTATTTTAGACGTGAGTACAATTCAATAATTATTAATTTAATTGTTTATTGTTTAGTTTGATATATTTTCATCGATTTGAAACTAATGTATATTCACGAACTTTTCAGAATAAAATGAAACACAACTCTGATGGAAGCCTTCCGTTGTTACCTCTACCTAATCTGGATGTTTCATATTCGCTTAAAATCCTTCTTCAACCTCTTTCCCCATTGAAAACACCGGGAAGAATTCCAGCTATGGGTATAAGCTTTGAAGATGTTGTGAATCAAGGGTTGGAACAAAAATGGATTAAACTAGAAGAAATGCTTGTTCAGGAAGCGCAGGGATCTCTTCCTCTGCTCTTCAAACCGATGATTACTCTATTCAATAACAGCAAACTTTTAACCAACACTCCCAATGCTATAGTGAATGAGCCTATACAGTTATCGATTCAAATCTCCAATCAACTTCAAATGGTACTAAATTTGAAAGATGTTTATTTACTTTGGACGTTTCAAGATGGGGAAAAAGAAGTTTCTAATGAAAAAAACCAAGATAATCATATCGATAAATATATTAAAACACATGTTACAGCATCAGTGATTCTAGAAATAAGTGCTAAAGCTGATGTGGTATTGATGTTGACACCTCTTCACGTTGGTAAACTTACTATTACCGGGATTTGTTACACATTAAGCACTGGAAATAGTTCTAATGAACCTATTTCTGTAAAGGGTAAGCAACTCATTAGTCTGAGGGGAAAAATTAGTGATGGTAGCATCACAGAGCAGTCTCTAAGGATAAATATTGTTCCTCCTGCTCCATGTTTACAGGTGAGAATCTTATACACTTAATTTTCCAGAAAACATTTTAAATTTCTTCTTCTATTGAAAACCTAATGTTTTTTTATTTTGTTTTGAAGGTCTTGTGTGATAATTCAAATTTGTTCATAGGTTACATTTTCTGAGATATGCACCGACTTCTTATGTGATGAAATGCAAAAAGTCACTGTAAACTTCCAGAATACAGGCAGTGTACCCCTTCACAAAGTTTATTTAGCATCCACAATGCCTCGCATGGTCAGTAATTGTGAATTTCATAAAGCCGAAGATATTGTGATGGATTTTAGTGATATCGAAACAATTCAAGTTAGAGAAAGATTAGCTAGAAAGAATCATATCACTTTCGTACCTTTGCCTGATGGTGTTCTGAAGTCAGGAGATTCCACCAGTATTGCCATTTGGCTCAAGGCGCCATCTTTAAAAGGACCATATTCCATACATCTTCTTATTTATTATGAAAATATAGAAAACAAAAGTATTCCTAGGTGAGATTATGCAAATTTTCATTCGCTTCAAATTTTTCATCATATTTTAATATTAATTGTAAAATTTGTTATTGAATTCTAAGAGTTGTTTTGAAATCGTTTTCTTGATATGCAGGTATAGATTGGTGAGACAAAGTTGGAACTTGTCCGTTCGAGAGTCAATAGAAATAAACATTACACCTCTAGATAGTGGTAACTCTAAGTCAGTCGAAGAAGTGAGCATAGGAGTTAAAGCAACGAACCTTAACAAAACTTACGATTCAGTTCTAACAGAACTCACTTTAACAAATATAAGTTTATTAAGTAGGCATTGGATGTTCATAGGAAATATCGTCACTCCGCAAAATATTATTTTACACTCGCAAGAAGCAGCCCATATTCTTTTGAGAACCAGAAGACGAATTCTTGAGAGAAGTGAATACTCTACCATTCCTCTTAAACATGAAACAACGTCGATAGCTAACCAATTGGCTTATTTGGCGTTCGCTAAAAAGACTGAACAGCGTACCATTAACATTTTTGATGATTCAGAGTTCGAAACTTTCAAGGAAAACAAGAACGGTATTTTACTCATCCAGTGGCAAGCTTTAATCAAAGATGTTAAGAGTACGCGGAACGCAAGTGGTCAGAGCTATGTACCTATCAAGTTTGACAGAATCAAGAAGCATCCGTTAGAGTTGGAATTTCCACTAGTAGAATTGCCGATTTCCTTGGAAGAAAACGATAAGAAAGAAAAACAACATCAAATGGAACTATTGAAAACCCAAGTTACTTATAATGTTATATGCCCTCCGATGATTAAACATGATTTTGGGAAAAGTAAAATATGTTTGGTTCCTGTTGAATTATTAGTGCACAGTGTAACAGATCAAGAAGTGATACAAGTCATGGTTAAAACGCGCAATCCTGTTAGGTATGCATACTCGGTATTAACGTAATAAATTTATTAAAAGGTCTTTCAAATTCTGTGAAATAGGGCAATCTTCACAAAGGAATTTCCAAAATGAGAAAAAGCTCAATTTGAAAGACCTCAGAAATAGGGAGAATTGGTAAATCGTGTTATTCTCTTTCAGGATCTCCTCTACGGCAGGTAGTTCAGTTTTTCTTCCGAATCCCTCTAATCATTTCAGGTGGCTGGGTTCTGGTATCATTATTAGAGAAATGAAACCTTTATCGACAGAGGTGCTCAGACTTTCGGTAGCTACATATGGTCCAGGAACCTTTGATTTGGGAGCTAATATTGAAGTTTATTGTAGCAAATTAGATCAACCAAAAATAACTACTCTGCAAAATTGCCAAATACACTCTACGTTAATTGTTACCAATGGAAATAGTTAGCAAATTTGTTCATGCAAAATGTTGATAAATTGTAGATATAAAATATTACTTTTATAGATTTTGTACCTACTACATATATTGAATATAGTGATAATATATTGTTATTTAACATGTTATATAATACAAAGATATCGAAATACTTGTTTTTAAATTGTGTCAATTTATTAAAACAGTGTACTTAGACCATAAATTGGAACAGATTTTTCAATAAAATGTTTGTTCGTTTTATTTTGCATGCATTTCTTGAACTGATACCTCCACACTTTGCTTACGGAGTAATACCAGTGGCCATCCTTGCGATCTAAAGACATTTTATCATCCACATAAATAGTTTTATTCAGAAGATGCAAATTCTAATCAAACTGTATGACAATCACAGATTACGAAGTCACATTATGTGTGGTAATAGCACGAACCATGATCTGTGGTAATAGTTGGCATTATTATATTTCTTTTCACTCTGGTTGTTCTTTCATCACAACTGCCATCTATACATCAGCTTTTATACTGAAAAATGAAAATAGATATCCAATCTTCGAATACAGAAAGATTCTTTTTCGCTTCTATCAAGATGTCCCCCTCTATCGACGCTGATCTAAGTCAAGAAATCCAGAGCACTTTCTGTTTATGCAGCGCTCTGTAAAATTCGTTATGGGAGAGCGTCGAATATAGGGGGGTTATAGATAATTTTAAATTTAATATGAGCACTTCCTGCGAATTTATTTCGGGTTTTTTTGTCCTCTATTATTATTTGAAGAGCGTTAAATCGAAATTTTTAGTCAATTTTCGATAATAGATGCGTATGGTAGGAATATGCAGCACACATGTCTTGTAGTATTTATCACCGACGCCACTGGCAAGTCCAATGTAGTTTTAGAGGGGTACGCAATATACTGAAATAAGTAATACAAATATCCTCCAATTCAGTCTACCGTGGCGGGATGGCTATTCCTTCCATCTTGGATCTCAGTTTCGAATAAGAAGCACCAAGCCGGCTCGTGTAAAAAGAAATAAAAACACAAGAAGCTTTATACAAAAAACGAAGTTACTCCTGGTTGAAATGTGCATATAAAATAATTTTGGTGATCCCTACTAAAATATTCCCAACGGAATGAAATAGGTATGATGTATTTTCTAGGCTTTATTACACATTTCTGAGTCCTGGTATGTTCAGGGGAATGGCGTGTGCCTATCTATACAAGGCTATTCAATGTATTGCTAATCGAAAATTGAGGAATCGGATCATATGTAGTTGTACGGATTGAATGTTCAAATTAGCAAAAGTTTGCTTTAACCCTAGAATACTACTGCTGAATGAGAAATACGTTAATGTCCAAGGTTCGTAAAATTTGATTACTTAAAGCAGTCTTCTTTATAATTGTAACAGAGCTTGAATTCTTATTTAACGTAGCTTTGTTTTTCGAATAACAATTTCAATCGAACATATAAATAAGTTTGTATCCTTTTTCCTTTATTATTTCCGAGTGGGCGTTATTGAATTTGCTGAACACATGCTTTTCGTGTTGTAATTTCGTAATTCGTATTTTAATTTCCTGCAAAGCATGCCACTCAATGTTCTGATAGTCTTGCACTGTGTATGGGTAGGTTAAGGCTAATGAATAAACATTTGCCATCAAACTAGGATATTAACAAACAACTTCTTGTTTCAAATAGGCTTATGCAGTATACATCACATCTTCAATTGATTTCACATAAGTTACTGATATACCTTTTATCTCTCATTATCACTTCTGGTTGAAAAATAGGCTCTTGAGTAGTTACATCATCTGACGTTATTTATAACCTCTCATGAACTTGATTTTTGGTTTGGCTTAATGTTTGTGTCTGGTAGTACTCTGGGGTGGAATTCTATTGATTTACATGATGTTATTTACCTATACCATCTTTCGGGACTGAATATTGTGATCGATAACTCACAGTAACTGATAATTTCAACATGTTCGATATTTCTTACGCTGTCAAAATCTATCTGAAAGTGTGTTATTCTGTTTCAGTGGTTGCCGGTTTAAATCGTGCATATGTTCGTAATTTAGCAAGTAGCCTAGTCCATTTAAAGAGTATGGCAGTACCAAGTCGGGCCAGAATATATGCCGATGTAAACTGTCACAAGCCTAGAGACTATTGGGATTACGAGAGTTATGTGGTGGATTGGGGGCAACAGGATGATTACCAATTGGTTAGAAAACTAGGTAGAGGAAAATACAGTGAAGTTTTCGAAGCAATTAATGTTACAAATAATGAAAAATGTGTAGTCAAAATATTGAAGGTATTTATATCAATTTCTTATAGTACTACTTTCAACATTGTTGTTGGCTGAAATCCCATTCATATATTGACCAATATTTCTGTTCAGGATTCAATAGACGTTTTATTTATTTTTCTTCACTAACATGCTGGTCTGAAGATATATTTAGATCAAATAGTGGGTCATGTCAAACTACTATACTATGCTTCTATAAATATAAATAGAAGAAATTTTCTTTGCAGATGTTTTGTTCGGGAAAATTATTCGAGATGAATTTTATGAGTAAATGCATATTATTATCTAGCTCTTTTCAAAATTAAATACTCTCGTTCTAGCATGTCCAAAAGACAAATATGATTTTAATTTCGGCTGTTCTTATAGAATACGCTCTAATTATACTTCGTTATGAAAGTTTAATTTAATAATTCTTGATTGTCCTGCTCAAAATTATAAAGATATGTGTGCGACTGATCTTCCATGGCAAATTTGATATTATTTGTCTCTATATTTTATCCCCTCTACTAAAAATATGCTTTTTTCTAGCTCTAGTTTTTTTTTACTGTTTTTTTTGTTGGGTGGAAATATTGATGAAGCTTTGTTTTGTAGCCTGTGAAGAAGAAGAAAATAAAACGAGAAATAAAGATTTTAGAGAACTTAAGAGGCGGTACAAATATAATTACTTTAGAATCGGTTGTTAAGGATCCTGTGTCTAGAACACCAGCATTAATATTTGAACATGTAAACAATACAGATTTCAAGCAGCTTTACCAAACGTTAACAGATTTTGATATTCGTTACTACTTATATGAATTGCTCAAGGCTTTGGATTATTGTCATAGCATGGGCATCATGCATAGGTAAGTGTTCACTCATTTTCTTCAGTGCATATCAAAGGTATTTTGTCATGCTTAAAGTGATGAGATTTTCATTTTTATTAGCTATTTGGTTCGAAGACCAAGAAGTTTTAGCTCCTAATATCTCTAAAAATAATTATTGTGAATTGAAATTAAGACGAATCTGCTTGATAATGGATATTAATATAATCATTAAAAAATACAGATTTTTCTTTGGTAAACCCGCAAGATTTCCCGTCGCGAAGCTATAAGTAAGATATTCACATCATTGTAAGCAGTGTGAGTTCCTGAACAAAAAATATGAAGGCCAACATAGGCGGTCTCTCTTTGTTTGGAAGATATGGGCCCCCAAAGTTCCAAATTGTTGCATTTTCAGATCCTTTTTTCCGCCATAAAAATGATCTCTCATTTCTCAAATCTAATTCATAAATCATCTTTGAACCTTCAACCAACGAATAGAGACACTTTCCTTCAAGAATATTCATTATTTAAAGGAAGAAAAGTGGAAATATTAGACAACAACTTGACCTATATTTCTACGAAATACTTCTCAATGTTGAAGCGGAGCTTGGCAACAGCGTCTTTTCATCGCTGGCCAAAGTATTATGAGCGAAGGGTAGTTATTGGCGAGAAATATGGAATGATGGACAGTTAAAGGATAAGATTGTAAGGAAAATGCTTCTGTCACTGAAGAAGAGGTGGTTATTCTAACATCAAAACAAAATCACTCTCAATATTTTCGTTTGAACTTTCTTTCTATCCCCTTCAAAATAGGGAGGTTTTTATCTACTTCGTTTTTTGTTGTGTCTTCGAGATGGTCCCAGTTTAGAATGAGATTCAGGGTATTCCAATAAAATGCGTTATATTATAACCTCGATTTCATTGGAAATCTGGGAAGGGCGCGACCTATCTCATATGAAAAAAATGGACGTTGAAATATATGTCAGGGTGTATTCTTATTCCATTACTATGTGTGTCAACCTTGTAGATTTCATTAGAAACGAATTCTCCTATTGGAAGATTTAGAGTTTCGCAGTAAACAGTAAGAACTAAGAACATATTTCATATTTCTCGCCAGCAATAACCTGTCATTCACGAATACGCACGATGGCACGATTCCGACCGATGAAATTTGCGCCATTGCCAAACTTCACTTTTAGTCTGAGTCGAAATCAGAAGGAATAGAGGTTAAGTGGTTGTCCAGTAATTTCATTATTTTTTCATTAAATATCGATTATTCTTGTAAAAAGTGTTGCTTATTGTTGGTTCAAAGGTGGTGTGTGAACCATACAGATGAAGTGAGAGATCGTTTTTATGGTGGACAGAGGTACCTGAAAACGACTCATTTTGGAACTTTGGGGGCCCATATCTTCCAAATTAAGGGAGACCGCCTATGGTCGATTTCACATTTTTTATTCAGAAAATCACACTGCGTACAATGATGTAAATATCTTTTTAATATCTCGGCGACGGGAAATCTTGCGGGTTTACCTTTTCTTTAATACCTTTAAATTAAAAGTTTTTCAAATATTCGGAAGGAAAACCTAGGAAACACTTGATAAAATAATGCAAAATCCTCTCAAAATAAGCTTCAATAATCAATATTTAACTAATATTAGAAGCCAGTTTTTCTGATATTAGAAAAGTGATTCGAAAATGGGCTATTAGGGATCTTTATCTTTGAAACTAAGATGGACCCAATTGAGCTTATAAAACAAACAAATCTTATTGTCACTACATATTTTTCACGTGATATTTTTATACCATCTTTCGGGACTGAGTAACGCATGATTATCTTTCTTTTCACCACTGATTATTTTGATATTTTAAAATATCATAGTATTTCAACAGGGTTATAAGTGACGTATAGTTTTCATTTGCAGAGATGTTAAGCCACATAACGTTATGATAGACCATGAAAATAGGAAATTACGGTTGATTGACTGGGGTTTAGCCGAATTCTACCATCCCGGGCAAGAATACAACGTAAGAGTCGCATCTAGATACTTCAAGGGTCCGGAGCTACTTGTTGATTATCAGATGTACGATTATTCGTTAGACATGTGGTCTTTAGGATGTATGTTGGCAAGTATGATATTCAGAAAAGAGCCTTTTTTCCATGGTCACGACAACTACGATCAATTAGTCCGTATTGCCAAAGTTCTTGGTACAGAAGAACTTTTCGAATACCTCGATAGATATCACATAGAACTAGACCCAAGATTCAATGAAATTTTAGGAAGGTAAACATGGCTTGCGTGTCGACAGATTCCTTCCAACTCATTTATGGGAAATTTTCAGGCACTCCCGAAAACGATGGGAACGTTTTGTGCATAGTGAAAACCAACATTTAGTTTCTCCCGAGGCGTTAGACTTTCTTGATAAATTATTACGTTATGACCATATGGAACGTTTGACAGCCCGAGATGCGATGGAACACTCCTATTTCTGTAAGTTCAATACTTTGTTATTCTGCATCATATTTAGTTATTGTTATGGGTACACTTATTTTGTTGCCTTGTGTCCACTTGCATTGCGTCAATTTTTCAATTGATGTCAGAAAACAAATGAGGAAGTGTAATTGTGCAGGATAGGCTTGAAGGATTCGTAAATTGGTTTCGTGCGTCGTTTGACATTTGCCATACGTTGGAGGTAAAACAAACCCACTTTCCCGCTTTGTTTATGTTATCAAGTACAGCATTTCCACAATTTCAGGATAAATTTACAAGTTAAAATGGTTTATATTCATAGAATTGGTGAATTACTAGACCTGTGAGGCCAAGTTATTGTGTCGTTGTGAAATGCAACATAAATACACCGAGAGACCAAGGAATACATTCGCTTTGTTTACATTGGCGAAGAGCGATTATTTGGAGATTTTAGTGATTTTATTAATTTTACAAGTGAAATTTTGTGATAATGGATCTGATTAACTGATATTCAATCTCAGATGATAATAGTTCAAAACGATATAAATGAAAATTGCAGTATTTATCCTTGTCTTCTAAAGCCTAGAGTATCCACATCAGAGATAGCATTTATTATAGGTATAACTATTGAAAATGAAACAGTAAAATGTTTGGCTCATTAATTCCTGAAAATAAACAGCAGAATGAAATCCAACAAATGTATGGAATGGAAAAAACATGGGTTACAGAGAACTTCTCAGTACTATTTCAAATAACGTTCTATGTTGCAAATGATCAAATTACAACAATATTGATCTACGATCTATGTCAGTGCTATCATAATCTTCAATTATATATTTATTATACTAAATATATGTTACAAATTAAATAATTCATATGAAATTTTTTCCTTGAACACAGATTTCGATTCATCCTCAAAAAATTCTTTACTATCCATATAAAATGCTTTTTTATTATGCAGATACAACATTAGGGCTTTCATAATCTTTAATAATTGAAAATAAGGTCAATTCGAAACATTACAAACAACAAAATCGGATTCCCTTGTCTCTCGGTGTATATATGTTGTATTTCACAACGAAACAATAACTAGGCCTAGTTATTCACCAATTCTATTAATATAAATCATTTTAACTTGTGAATTTATCCTGAAATTGTTGAAAATGCTGTACTTCAGAACATAAACAAAGCGGGTAAGTGAGGTTGTTTTACCTCCAACGTATGACAAATGTCAAACGACGCACGAAACCAATTGTGCAGGATAGGCTTGAAGGTTATATTCGTAAATGGATATGGAATTTTATATATTATTTTATTGGATGTGAATTCAACGGTAATCCTTGGTACACAATTTGGTTGTATATTCTTATCAGGTTGCCCCTAAATCGTAAAAATAATCATAAGGGACGATTTTACTGGTACTTGCACAAAATAATGGCTCCTATGCAAAACTGGAGCAAGTACATTTTTAATTAGCATTTGTTCCGCTCTTTTAGTAGTTTTAGAGTAAATTAGACCTAAATTATGAAGGCTAAAGTCGTGAATCCACTCGATGATTCCTCTTATTTATTGGTTATATGGTCAAAGTCAACAAAATTCAATGTTGAAAGACTGCAGAGACTACAAAAAAATTAAAAGACTCCACCTCCTTCCATATAAATTTCCAACTGAAGATTTATATAAAAATTATCAATATATCAGACAAATTGATCAAGTTGCAACAGTGTGAACTTTTTACAATCTAAAAAATAATCATATAAGAGTCAAAATTTGTTAAAGAGATTCCAAAATGTATCAAAACCGAGAAACATGACAAAAGAATTCATACTAACTATGAAGAGCAAGTACAGAAAGTCGAAGATAGGGTCCCATCTATGCCAGCTTGTCAACTTTCAACAGTATGCCCATCCATATCAAAAATTCTTTAAAATGTACAATCAATAATTTTAAAAATTTTATTTTGAGTTTTATTTTTGAATAAATATAAAACACATATTGGATCGAATTGTGGTATATTTTATAAGGGTTTTAACAGTGACCTAAGTTGTGTGTACTACTACAATGTAATTTGAAAATGTACATCATAAGATGCCTCGAGTTTCGTAGTACTACTACACTTTGCTATGAAAATGTAGTGTAGTTCTGCAAAACCCCGTCATTGTCAAACCCTTATAAGGGCCGGTATTATAAAACTTAATGGGAAGTTAACTTTAACTTTAACCGACAGTTAAAGTTATGCTCAAAAATGTCGGAATTATAAAAGTCTCATTTCTATCATAGACAAGAAATACTGTGATGATTTCTATGAAAAGGAGAATGAAATAGTTTGAGATTCTGTAATAAATCTAACCACCAATTTCTGGGTTGGAAAAGCTGGACTTTGGAAAAATACTCCCTTTCAAAATATTATAGGAATAAACAAATCCTTTATTGACAAATATTCGCACTATGTATCAGGGAGCTTAATGGATTGTGGTTTCCATAAAAATAGAATTACTGATTTGAGGGAGAGTTGCAATGATCAATTTTGAATTCTTATACTTTTTACAATATGGAAGGGGTGTTTGGGTATGTATTTGGTCACCTAACCAAAAAAACTACTTCCACTAATGAATATATTGGAAATGAAAGCTTAAAAGGAAAAACTTTGACAGTAATGACATACATTCAATTCAGGAATTATATAACAATTACAATAAAATTTGTCCAAATCCAATTAGGTACAGAATTTTTTACAAATACTTCACTCTTCACCAACAAGCAAGTACTTTCAACTGACACTGGGAGTGGTAATAATCTCAACACTAAATTTGCAAAAATTGTCATTCAGTTAAAAAATATGGTAATGTTTTGTGTGGCTCCGGGTTATCGAGCCCTGATATCTAGAATTTGTACAGCTACCAGCTTGGCCATTACTATAAGAAAAGTATCCATTGCAATTGTGATGATTTCCTTTCATCTTAAAAGTTAAATAATGTGCTTCATTACGCATTTACAACTTTTATCTGTTATATTAGGCACCGAAAAGAACAAATGCCAATGATTCTTTTTTCATTTACATCTTATAATAGTTGAACAGAAAGAGTAACTGATATTTTCATTACAATAATATGCCATGAGGAACTCTCGAGATTGGATTATTACTCGAGTGAGGTTTATAGCAGGCATTTTGATGTAAACAGATAATAAGTATGCAATTTTCCATGAGACATTTCTGATAATACAGCCAGTATAGTTGATTTGTGAAAACCCCTAAAATCTCCAGCAACTATCAAGAAAGAACAAGTTGCATAAACTCTGCGTGTAATCAACACATTTGCATCACTAGCGTCACAGCACGATTTCTAAGAATATGTATTCCATTACAGGCGAGCAGAGTGTCCAGATAAGCGAAATCGGTTTTTGAATTCCGTTTCTTCCCATAAGTTCAAATGGTTCAGCCGATTTCTAAATATCCTTTCTCAACAAGGATATTCAACAATTTTCATGGCATCATCGTCATAGTCAGTTAAAAGTTCTTCAAAAATGAAGTGAATATCTCTCAACGAGGATGTTCAACAATATTCATGTCATCTTCGTCATCGTGAATCAAAAGTCCTTTAAAAATGAAGTGAATTATATCTTGCTAACATGTTTCCGAAAATAGCATAACAACAAACAAATCGAGGTTATATTCCCCTTATGTCAGCCGAAAAGACAGAGAATCTGTGGAAAATAACGCTTTAACTTTAACTATAATTGATACCCAAACCACCTGATAAAGATAACACTGCAAATCTAACTTTAACTGGAAATTACTGCTTAATTTTCAGTTAAAGTTAACTTCCCGTTAAGTTTTATAATACCGACCCTAAATCGTATTATCACTATATCTTAATAGGTTTAGCAGTAGTACTACATAACTCAGGTAACTGTTAAACCCTATTAAATTATAAACAGTGTAGTAGTACTACGAAACTCTAATCACTGTTGAATCCTTATAAAATATAATGATAGTAAAGGTGTTTTTTTAGAGGTATAAGAGAACTTAAAGTTGGCAACACTGTTTTAACTGACGGCCATTTTGTCAGCTGTCAAGTGATTGTGCAAATTTATTTTGAAAATAATGGTTCCGTTTGAAATACGTATTACGCTCTACGTCAATTTCACGGTCAACATAATCCATCAGAGCAATTAATTCGACTAACTATGGACCGTTAGCGCACCACGTTTACTCTAATTAATAGAGAGATATTGCAGTGTCAAATTTGTGTGACGTTATTAGCGCAAACGTTATTCTTGACATCTAAGCATGCGCAGATTCAGTTTCAGAATAACGCGACGTTAATAGCGTTAGCGTCTAACGTTATTTACGGAAAATTGCGAGCCGCAATTTACGTTGCGCTATTCTATAATTCCTTAAGCTCCGGGCCTTTCCGGCTCCGATCACTGTCATAGAAAAGCTGTTTGTTAATATGTTTTTCGGAATTAATTACACAACTTCCTCAGGTTTTTTAAATCAATTTTATAATAACTCTTACACACCACTGGTATTAGACATAAGGATTTATTAAAGCTACCACAGCAAATTTTTTTTATATATAGGTATTTGTCACTTTTTCACGAATTAAGAAATACTTTTGGAGGCAACATGAGCTGGGGTTTGAAGTTAGGAATAGTTTGACCCATGCCAATTATATTGTGCAACATCACTACTTCCACTTCTCCTGCAATAGGAAATTACCGCTTCCGATTCCATTTTGTCCAGAATCGAAAAACTAATGCAGAAATGTAAATTATTAAGCTTTAGGAATTTAAACGAGTTTTTAACACAAAAATCTGACGTCTCACATAACCTAACCAAACAAACTTACAACTAACGTAACGGTAACAAAAACGTGAAACAATACGTCTACTTCTGGAACGACCGTTAAATTCACGTTAACCGCCAAAACGTTATATTTAGCGCACCGTAATAGTATAACGCTTGCGAAAAAAATTTTTTTTTTTAATTTACTGACAATATGATCTTGACGAAATTTGGCTCAAAGTTGCGCGTCGTTATACTCCACCAAACTGCCAAGTTTGAATCCAATCGCTTGAGTAGTTTCTGAAATAAAAAATAAATAACTTCAAAATTTCAAGTGCCTATAACTCCGAAACTATTCGACCGATTTGGCCCATTAACTAACTTAACCGAGGCATTCTGATGCGCAACCTATCCTGAAAGTTTCAAGTTGCTAGCTTGCTTCTGTCGACAGTTATCGTGTCTACGGACGGCCGGCCGGCCGGACAGAATCAAATTTGACACCGGATTCGTCATCAGTGAGTCCAACCTAGTCGATTGAGACCATTTTCGGCTCAATCATCCAAAATTACAGACATTTGGACAAAACGATAGCACGCTGTTCCCCTAGAACATGCGCGCAAAAATCTTTTGAGAATAAAGTCAATTTCATGTCAATTTTAAAAATTCATCCTCTTTTTATTCCATTTCAAAGTTCTATACTTCTTAAAAAACACCCTTCAGTAGTATTACTACATTTTCGACCTGCAGTGTAGTAGCACCCTAATAAAATGAACTAAATTTTGATAAGGTTCAACAAAGAAAGTAAACAATTTTTTTAAATTCTATTCAGGTTGGTGTCATTCATTAATTCTCATTCTAAGCCAGAGCTGTGTATTAAAGTATTATTTCATTACAGACCCTGTAATAAAAGATCAGTGCCGAATGATGTCGACAGTATCATCGTCCCCTACTCCGCTGACAGGCAATCTGTCTGTTGTAGGAGTAGGTGAGTAGTAGCTACCAGGTAATGCACTTTGTCATATCACCACATCTGTCAACAATCAAGTCCTGCTTGTTCTAATAGACATTTAGTTTATTTATTTTTTTAGAATTTCCATTATTTCCCCACTAGGTTTCTCTTATTGTAATGGAGGTTCTGGATTGGCAGGAATAGGTGAAAAAAGTGCTACTTGGTGACTTTGTTACATTTTTTTTTATTTATAGAATTTTATTTTCTACATTTGCCAATGAATGAACGGTTCATTAAACAATTCCAAGTTTTCATATAATTTTTAAGTTTGTTGAATGTCTTATGATGTAAATTTTGTTTTTATTGCAATAATATTTAAAATGACTGATTTCTTTGATTCAAATGAATTTTGCCGAATAATATACTCAACAAACCAATCCAGGACATCCAATTTTATATGTAATTATCCTGTTGAAATGGCAAATTGAATTGAGCTACGGGTTAAATGTCAGTGCTGAAAATTAATATTCGCAATTGAGATATATCGATCAAAGATTTGAAAGCTTCTTACGGAGGAGTCGCCATTCTACCTAGAATTTGAAGTGAATTATGTCCAGAGTATTTTATGAGATATATCTATATATACATATATCTCATAATTGATTGTTTTCGAGTAATATTTTTCGACATGATTTGTACAACTTGTTGAAAATAGTTTTCAGGGAACATATTTAATTTAACTTAAATTTTTATATATTTTCCTACTTGAATCACGTAATATTCCTTTATCGCCATTGTTTTCCACAGGGTAAATTTCAATGTCCGGGTAATTGTTGAAAATAGCGCCCAAAATAAGCATTATTGCTGTTCAAATTGGATTTTATTTCACTCGATCAGGAGATAAAGACCAATGTTGATCTGATAATTAATTTTACGTGAGAACAAAACCTGTTATCGTACAAATATCTTGAAGATGTATCATAATTGCCACCATATTTGTTCGATAATTTTTTGTATATTCTGGCAATTCATACTAAAACTTGTAATCAAAGAATTAACATTAAATTATTATTGTTCAACTTTGGTCCTTTGTTGTAAATTTTGCAATAAACATATGAAAAGTGTTTTTTATTTAAATTTAATAGTCCTGAACCTCAAGTATGTATTCATTTTTGCAAACTAATGTTGAAATGAACATTGAAAGATTGCTCTATTTGGACACGTTTTAGTATGCACATTTAAATATTTGTTGAGAACAATTCGATGAATTTTGGCATAGAAGTAATTAGATCATTTTTTTGACAAACTTGACTAAAGTGATTCCAGCTGCACAAGTTCTTCTGGACAAATCAATTTATTTGGTACTAAATATAATTATATCTCGATGATACTTAACATTTTTTAATTATTTTGAATAATCCGAATGAATAATGTCAATTATTAATTTGAAAAATTAATATCTAGCGTAAGATCTTACAGGTAATTTTTTGTCATTCTAAGATATAATTCACATTTTCTCTTTATATATTTTGGCTTGAAACTATTTGGGCTCCTCATAAATGCTTGCTTGCATTTCGATGAAAACTGACTCGAATTTATACAGAGTGTAACAGCCAAATGGAATAAATTCGATATGGAATAAATGAGGGGGTGTTAGGAAAAACGCTCGGACACGTCGAATTGTAATTTTAAATGCGCATAGTTTTCAAGAAAATAAAATTATATAGGGTGTTCCATGCGACCGTGGCCAATACCCACTTTCTTATTTCAAATGTAACCCCCTGTATATTATTTATTTATTGGATTCTTCAGAAAATTCTAGACATAATTCATGTACAATGTCCTATACCTATCTTCAACTTTTTCGGAAATATTAAGTGTTTTCAGAAATGTTGAGTAACGTTAGAAGACAATTCTACATCAGATTAGCATGTTGCCAAGACGTTCGCGGCGAGCATTTTTAACATTTCCTACATTGACATGTTTTTTTTTTATTTTTTTTTCAATTATTTAGAAATAATCAGTATTTCTTATTAGGTTTTAAGTGTAATGTACCGAATTTGTGAAATAAAATAATTTTTATTTAAAACGTTGATTTTTGCACTAAATCTGAAAACACTTAATATTTCCGAAATAGTTAAAGATAGGTATAGGACATTGTGCATGAATTGTGTCTAGAATTCTCTGATGAATCCAAAAAATGTATAATATACAGGGGGTTGCATTTGAAATAAGAAAGTTGGTATTGGCCTTGGTCACATGGAACACCCTATATAATATTATTTTCTTGAAAAATATGCGCATTTAAAATTACAAATCGACGTGTCCGAGCGTTTTTCCTAACACCCCCTCATTTATTCGTTATCGAATTTATTCCATTTGGCTGTTACACTCTGTATAATATTCAATTATTTATACTGAAATCGTGAAGCTTGTCATTCATTATTTGGAGGTATTGAATTTCATGTTTATTTTCGTTTCATTACTTGGCTTCAACCACTCTCTCACCACTCCATTAATTATACAGTCCTGCAATCTGAAACTAATCTTTTTTTTTAATATCATATGAGGAATGTTTTAAAAGTATGATCATTACGTCATTTTAGGGTTCGTGGATGAAAATACTTAAGATTGACGTTTGACTTCTCTGAAAATTAGCTTTTTGCTCCATGTATGACAAGGTGTGCTTTCGTTTTGTCTGAATGCCTGTAATTTTCGGATTCTTTACCAAAAGGACTGATCAAAAATCCTGTGTCAACTTTGATGTTCAATGGAATTTCGTGATGATTGTGTCATTAGAACAATTAAGTAACTTTGTTTGCACACGAATTTAAAAAAGCACTGAAAAGATGCTCACTTCACGTAGGTGCTTCTCTAGAATTTTTCGCATCAATTGAAGCTTCAGCTAGACTTCAGACTTCAAATGATGAAATAAAGTTTAAAGGAACAATACTCAATCGAAGAAAATCCTGACATAAAAATTTTCTCATGTTCTCTGAATAAACTAAAGATTAAATGAAAGTAGGATTTCTGTGCTCTGAACAGGAAATTTGTTCTATTATTCTTCTGCATTTCGTTGCTTTACATGAATCGTCAAAGGTTTTCATTGAGTAGGGAGACTAACATAAACAGACTGTTGAAAGAATGCGCTTTGCGTGTGTTTTTGTTACTTTATTTTTCGGGTGTTTTCTAGGTTTTCACTCCCACTAAATAGAGAAAATAACTTCACCCATTGTCCTATAGAAATGGACCATATTTAGCTGAATTTACCGAAAGGAGAGATAAAATTGAAAAAATTTCAAAAAGCACTGCCGTGAAGGCAGCAACGTTCAATGTAGATGACCGCTTCAGCAACGAATTTGAACGTGCGCGCAAAAGTTGCTGCCTTCACGGCAGTGCTTTTTGAAATTTTTTTCTGATAAATTACTGGATTTCAATTCGATCATATCTGTATTTTTGGACATATTGTAAAAATAAAATTTAGAATGGGTATATCTACGGAATCATTGGGCGGATTTTACCCATTCACGAATTCGACCTTCGTAATTAAGCCCCAAACCTACTCTACAAATATCGAGTTTCTAAGTCGTTTCTTCCGGAAGTTATTGTGTTTACGGTCAGCCTAACGGCCGACTGCGTAAACACAATAACTTCCGAAAGAAACAACTTAGAAACTCGATATTTGTAGAGAAGGTTTGGACCTTAATTACGAAGGCCGAATTCGTGAATGGGTTAAATCCACCCAATGATTCCGTAGATATACCTAATCAAAATTTTATTTTTCCAATATTTCCAAAAATAGAGATCAGATCGAATTGAAATCCAGTACTTCATCGAAAATAACAGTTCGAAGTTTCATACCGAATTTAATGAGGATGATATGATGAGAAAATCATAGAAATTTTTTTTTTCAAATTGTTCTAATAACACGATTATCACGAAATTTTGCATAAAGTTGTCTTTCAGCATCATAAAACTAGCTGTGAAGTTTAATCAGGACTGAATCAGTATTTCTCGAGTAATACCGAAAAAATCAACGATATCGAGAAGAAAACCTCGAAATTTGACATATTTTTTCCCGATATTTCCAAAACTTATGATCGTATCGAACTGAAATTTAGTACACTGCTGTGAAATTAGAAGGTCAAAGTGTTAGTATAATTTTTTTTGGATATGATGAATGGTTTCCGAAAAAAAAATTTTTTTGTAAAAAAATTTCGAAAAAAATTTTTTTTTTAATTTACTGACATGATGATCTTGACGAAATTTAGCTCAAAGTTGCGCGTCGTTATACTCCACCAAACTGCCAAGTTTGAATCCAATCGCTTCAGTAGTTTCTGAAATAAAAAATAAATAACTTCAAGTGCCTATAACTCCGAAACTATTCGACCGATTTGGCCCATTAACGAACTTAACCGCGGCATTCTGATGCGCAACCAATCCTGAAAGTTTCAAGTAGCTAGCTTGCTTCTGTCGACAGTTATCGTGTCTACGGACGGCCGGCCGGCCAGCCGGACAGAATCGATTTTGACACCGGATTCGTCATCAGTGAGTCTAACCTAGTCGATTGCGACCATTTTCGGCTCAATCATCTAAGATTACAGACATTTGGACAAAACGATAGCACGCTGTTCCCCTAGAACATGCGCGCAAAAATTCCACATCAATTGGACAGAAGTATTGAAAGAAAACAATCTTACAAAGTTTCTCTTATGTGTCTGATGAACGAGTTAAACTATGAAACGTTACAGTTCACTTCGTTGATCGTTAGCATAATTCCAATATTGTTCATTAGGCAACATTGTTTCTGGAAATAAATAGTTTGAATCCTGTCATCCGCTAGGGCATTTTTTTATCAATTACCATTTTTATTTAGTTTTTGAGAGTTCCTTTTCAGAAATTGGTAGTGAAAACCTAGAAAACACTTCAAAAGTATTGCAAAATCTAAGTTATCCTTTAATCGATTTTCGTTACTTTGTCTCTACTCTGTGAGACGCGCTGTCTGAAATTCAAGGAGAAAGATTGTAGGACTGCTATTAGATGTAGAAATAAATTGCATTGAATATTCACTAGTGCGTACTGAACAATGTTTTTGTATCGATGAATTTGAAATAACATATATCTGGTATCATTCCAGATGAGGTGGCATCTCCTACAGAAACTGAGCCGGTCCTATCTGATTCTCATCAGATCACCTACATGCGATCTGCTATATCTAATACTAATCTCGATTCGTCATCCACACCAACTTGAAATGGATTTGTTTTTGATACAAACGTGAGGCGTTGAGATATATGACATATCACTGATTGTGTGTACTTTCATCCAAGTTTGTTTTTAAAAAAATGTGGCTAGCCGTAGTTCCTGTATTTTAAGCATTTCTGTGAAAGACCAACATTTTATAGAAATTGCGTCTTTGTTCGAACAGGTGGTACAGTTCGTTTCATTAATTTATCGACAAAAACATTAGATTCAATAAAGAAATGTGTTAATCTTCAGCAATATACGAAAGACATTGGAAAAACTCCAACTAACCGAGATTATTTTCAGTGTTATAGTTGGGATTGAAATATAGCTACATTCCTTGTGTCTATAGAAAATTGTCTTATGTGTATGAACAGACCTTTCACTTACATTCCTGTTGAACTACAAGCATTTAAATCTTGTTAGACCACCTTAAAATTTAATTGAATTTTTGTGCCTAATTTACTTTGTCAGTTCATACATATTTTGGTTCAGAGGTGATTTTCTTGTTCGGCCTCTGGTTGAAGGGCAATCGGTATTTAAAATGAGTGGTATGGTGACAGTTGCGACCAAAGAAAAAACAGTTCTGAGTGAAGGCTTGAATTTTAAGTAAATGTATATTTCACATATACATATCGAACAAATAAAAAATGTTTGACTTTATAATTGATCATATCTAGATATCATTACTTGCAACTGCTTCTTATTATCAAATTTTATTCATAATTTGTACGATTTGATATAGCACTTTGATTTTGTACGTTTTCTTTGTCTCTTCCAAAAATTGTCATCAGGCGATTCCTAAGGAAAGATCATGTTCAGGACTCTGATGTAAATAAAATAAGCTGAAAATTTGTCAAAGCCTTTTTATATTTCAATTTCCCGAAACAATCGATAGAAAGAGCTCGTACTTTTCTTTCAAATATCGATTGAGGGATGTTGTGGGATCATTATTTTTCACATTGTTCTGAATTTTCTCTTCCAATATCTGAAGAGGAACTAAAAAAATTAAATAGCATAGTATTCATAGAAATATTTTTAGAAAAAATGTTGCCTCTCAAACAATATCGGCATAATGCAAACGGTAAACCGAGTGAACTGTAATATTTCAGTCTATATCTGACTCCTTCATCAGACAATACAGAGAAAATTTGCAGAATTATTCAATACATACTCTGAAATATCACAGTTCACTCCGTTTATCGTTTGCATTATGCATTATTCTTCATGAGGTAACATTTTTTCTAGAAACTTTCCTTGACAACTAGTTTGAATCCGCAAAGGCGTTTTCTATGAATAATAATTTTATTCAATTTTTAGTAGTTCTTAAGATATTGGGAGTGAAAATACCGAAAAGATAATTCAAAGTATCATTTTATCGATATTTGAAAGAAAGATATGTGCCTTTTTCTATCGTCTGATTCAGAAAATTGGAAGAATTATGTGAGAAACTTCAATACTCGACACATGAAATCAAGAATTTCTGATAACAATGGAATTATAAAAAATGTTATTACCGTTCAGCCATCTAGAGTCTATATATATTTGCAATCCTGGACATGCTTGAAATATTTCTCATCGATTCTTTGATGGATCTGATGTTGAAGTCGGACTTTTGAAACCATTTTTGTATTGAAGAGTTCTATTCGTTTAGACATTTTCTAGTTTTTTACGAGATGCTGTCAGATCATTAAACTATCGAAAAAAAGGAGAATTTTTGTAATGTTACTCAAAGTTGCCACTTTGGTTAACAGCAGACAATTTTGTAAATAATCCATTACGAGAACGTGTTATTTCTCTAGATATAAAACTATACACCAAATAGTGTATTTAAATCTCTGCGCTTCATGTTTCGAAAATCATTTCAGTGTAAACTGCCTAGTTTTTTGTGTCGAAAGTGTCCCATTATTTAAGAGACTTCAATATATTATGCTAGAAACATACTATTTGAAATGTGTAAAGTAATGTAAAGTTTTATAAGATGAGTAATCTGTGATTATAGTAGCGAATGGATATTATTTGTTAAATATTATTATATTCAAACTAAAGTATGACAATTAACAGAATTGGTCTTTGATTGGTGGTCTAATTCATTATTATTCTATTCATTGAATTAAACTGTTCGTTGCCGCTTCTAGTTACCGATTATATTTTTATAACCGATTATGGAAGGTATTAAAACTATTGAAAAATTTATGTAGAAGTGTTTCGAAAATCAAGGAATTCACATCAATAGTTCCTCTTATATCGATAAAAAGATATTTTGGGAAGATTATGCAAATCACCAACTGAATAAATCCCAAAATCTACTTCTACCAATCTGCAAGAACAATCCCAAACCAACCATCATGAACAACACAATTTATCAAATGTGATTTCGTATGTACACGGCCTATCAGAAGAATTGGTGCTAAATTCAACAAGAAATAGAAATTGTGTTTATAACATCCCCTGTATTTGTGGAAAGAAATATACAGGGGAATTATCACGGCCGTTAGATATAAAGCGAGAACACAAAATCAACCTTAAGAATAGAGACATACAAAGATCTCAAATAGTGAATCATGCATGTACGACCACTGGAAATCACATGATAGATTGGGATAATAAAAAGATATAGATGACAGAACAAGATAATCCTAAAAGGGAAATTGAAAAGAAGTCCTGTATTTTGATGGAAATGGACCATATTTGGCTGAATTTACCAAAAATAGAAGTAGAATTGAAATATTATCATATCAAGTTAGTCTGCGTTGATGAGTTTCTTGAAAATGTGAATTCGGCCAAAGTTTTGGACTACAAAAATATTGATAGGAATTAATTCTACACATTTTCTTGTCTGATGAAGTCAGACCACCTATTAGAAGTAATAAAAACTGTAAAGGCCATTTATAGAAAACTAACGATTTTATGCAACACTTGAGTGATTATTCAACAGATGACGCTAGTAAAATTGAATACTGAATTTCAAAGATCTCTTTAATCTTTGACTGAATATAATCGTAACAATAAATTTAGAATATTTGTCGATATATAATATTCAGTATATCTTCATTTTACCGTCAAGGGTATTGGAACACTGAAATATCATGAGTAATCCAGTTGAAATCAAACCAAGCCGACAGTTTGTAAAAGTTTATTACAGGCAACCCAAGTTACAAGGTTATCATTCAGGTGGAATATTATTAGTTGCCTGACAGCCTCGGAGGCTGACTCCTCAAAATCGAAAAGTGAATATTTACATACATACATACATACATTTAGTTTCTGTTTTGCTTGTAGTTTGTGTTACCTCCTATAGATGTCACTAACAAGTAGATTTTCGTAAAAATCATTCGAAATTTTTTTTGTCGATTTTTATTAAAGTCGAAATTTCCGTTCATCCGAAGTCGTAGATTATGAATCAGTATTCACAAATGGTTCAATATTTCTAATTTTCATGTTACGTTGTCCAACATCTTTCTTTTCTGTCAGTTTCGTGGATCATTATTCCTGATATAGATGGGATATGAAAGAACTTGTTAGCTCCAGTCGATTCTACATCCTCGAATTCATTTTTCGATTTTGAAGAGTCGAAATTTTAATTACTCCGAGGCTGTCAGGCAACTCATAATACTCCTCTTGAATGCTACCCTTGTAACTTGGAATGCCCGCAATCAACTGTCAACAAAATATAGGTTTTTTCTCATTTCAATTGAATTATTTGTGTTATTTTAGTGTTCCAATATCCTTAGCGGTGAAGTCAAGATATATTGAATTATATTTTGGCAAATATTCTGAATTTTATTGTTATAATCATACTAGCATTGTTTAAACAATGATATTAGCACTGTTTAAGGTTTAAGTTCTCCTTAAACAATGATATTAGGTAATTAATTTTACTAGCGCCATCTGTTGAATCATTACTTGAGTGTTGAATGAAATTGTTAGTTTTCTATGGGTCGCCCATGCATTTTCATTACTTCTAATAGATGTCACAAATAATGTGTAACATTCTTGTAATCATTTCCGTGCTCCGGACAACCTTGGCGGTGGAATTAACATTTATTGAACATGGCAAATGTGCCATTATATTCTTGATTTCCTATTCTGTTCTCTCTGTTCCTCCAATTTTCGTTGACTGTACTTCATCATCTGTCACTAACTTTGTAACTTTACGTAACTGAAGATCACTTACAACCGCAAAGACTCAAAGCCTGCAAACCAAAAAACACCAGATATTTCAGTTTCTATGCACGTACGTGAAATATTAAATATAACTTCATTCTTGCGTAGATCATGAGGTGTGAAATCTACAGTGCATGCTGAAACGAAGATTGGTATCCTGGCTAATATACAGTTTACCCATTAATAAACTTATCCATCAAAATATTGAACAGGTCAACACGTTAACTCATTTCCATGTATTTCAAGTTGCCGACTTCCTTTGTTTAGTTGTTTTGAAGCCGGTTTTCTAACCTAAATTTCATGAAATTGCGACATAAAAGTTTTTTAGTCCATCTACAAAATATTGAACCATAAGCATATTTCAGTTGTTTTCATAGTGAAGAAATGACTTCGATAAGTACGTACTACAAATCATTATCAACCTTCGAGAACGGGTGGTCTCCATTTGTCCCCCTTTTATAGGTCCACTTATAGACCGGACACGTTTGTGTTTAATTTTAATGTAAGCAATAGATTTGGCGGGAATTCTATATTTATGTCAAATGCTTTTGGCTTTTGCCTCATCTAATCGACGAGTTTTCTATCTATAGTATATCTTGTCCGTAGATTCTAACTATTGGATATAAGTTCGAGAAAAACGCTTGTTTACAAGTTATTTTTTTATAGGAAGATTCGTTGTGAATATGGCCAACAATTTAATTTGTGCTGAAAGTAAGAAAAGTCGCCCCTTTACAGTCATAGTGGAGGGTAATATTGGATGCGGAAAAACAACTTTTCTGAACCATTTCAACAAATCTAATAATATTTGTGTGCTGTCGGAACCAATTGAACTTTGGAGGAACTGCAAAGGACATAATTTACTGGTAAGCCTTCACAACAATTTAGTCACAATCATAAAATTGAACCAATACATCTCAATGGTTTGTAAAGCATAATCATAGGCATAACATAGAGCTGATATATGTTATGAATATTATTATTTTTACGAATAAATGCATAGGTTCACCTTCATTTCTAGCTCACGATTGATTGTTATTATGATCCATGAATAAGGCTATAACTTTGGAGATATCCTGGAAGTCTAATTATCTCATCATTTTTAGGGTCATATGTACTCAGATCCAACGAAGTGGAGCTTCACTTTTCAATCGTATGTCCAATTGACAATGTTAAATCATCATATTCTTCCTACCAAATGCCCTATGAAGCTCATGGAAAGATCGATATTCAGCGCTAGGTAAGTTCATTTCAGTTATTTGGATATGGAATTCAAATGGGCTTCTTTAGGTATTGTTTTGTGGAAAAGATGAAGCGAGATGGACTCCTTTCCAAACCATCAGCAGCCGTTATTGATGAATGGTTCCAGTGGCTCACGAAAAATACACCAATTAACGTGGATCTCATAGGTAACAAAACTATGTTCGATTTAAATCAGCATTCAGTGTCAAACTAACAGTGGCTTATACCTCGTGAGTTTTTTCGATTTAAATTTTCAAGTCTGCAAATTTGGAATTGATTGATAAAAAATCGAATTTTGAAAAATACTCATTGTGCAACTGATCTATCGAAGTTTTGTTTTGCTGAAGGGATACTTTGAGAAGAGGATTTTGCATTATTTTTCAGGGTCTATCATCATTTTAGAATCTATAGCTAACTCCTTTATCAGAGAAAATTTGTAGAATTATTTTCTCTATATTATATGATGAAGGAGTCTGATATAGGCTCCAAAACGTTAAATTCAACTTCATTGATAGATAAATATCTTTATTTCAAAATATGTACAACATAGGGTGAAATAGCGTCAAAAGAATATACATTTACGATGGCATATTAAACTCAAAATTAAAATACTCTGACAATCAGTACGGTTCTAAATAAATTAACATCTCCTTTATCTTGCCTTTGAAAGATCTGAAATTATTAATATCCTTGAGACTATAAGGTAAATGATTATAAATCCTTATACAATTATAAGAGGGATGTTTCTCAGTTAAGCTCAATCTATGCTTTGGATAATGTACCTCCAGAGTTCTTGTCTGGTAATTATGAGCTGTCGTGTGCTGTAACATTGCATCCTTATTCTTGAAAAAAAAATATTAAGCATTCAAATAAGTAAATGCCATACACTGTTAAAATCCTCTGTTTCCTGAATATTCCCCTACATGTCTCTAACAATTTTAAACCAAACATCACTCTTACAATTCTTTTTGCGCGCATGTTCTAGGGGAACAGCGTGCTATCGTTTTGTCCAAATGTCTGTAATTTTGGATGATTGAGCCGAAAATGGTCTCAATCGACTAGGTTGGACTCACTGATGACGAATCCGGTGTCAAAATCGATTCTGTCCGGCCGGCCGTAGACACGCTAACTGTCGACAGAAGCAAGCTAGCAACTTGAAACTTTCAGGATAGGATGCGCATCAAAATGCCGCGGTTAAGTTCGTTAATGGGCCAAATCGATCGAATAGTTTCGGAGTTATAGGCATTTGAAGTTATTTATTTTTTATTGCAGAAACTACCTGAGCGATTGGATTCAAACTTGACAGTTAGGTGAAGTACAACGACGCGCAACTTTGAGCTAAATTTCGTCAGGATTATATTGTCAGTAATTTTAAAAAAAAAATTTTTTCGAAATTTTTTTCCAAAAAAATTTTTTTTTCGGAAACCATTCATCATATCCAAGAAAAATTATACTCACGCTTTGACCTTCTAATTTCACAGCAGTGTACCAAATTTCAGTTCGATACGATCATAAGTTTTGGAGATATCGGGAAAAAATATGTCAAATTTCGTGGTTTTCTTCTCGATATCGTTGATTTTTTTCGGTATAACTCGAGAAATACTGGTTCAGTCCTGATAAAACTTCACAGCTAGTTTTAAGACGCTGAGAGACAACTTTATGCAAAATTTCGTGATAATCGTGTTATTAGAACAATTTGAAAAAAAAAATTTCTATGATATTCTCATCATATATTATCATCCTCATTAAATTCTGTATGAAACTTCGAACTGTTATTTTCGATGAAGTACTGGATTTCAATTCGATCTGATCTCTATTTTTGGAAATATTGGAAAAATAAAATTTTGATTGGGTATATCTACGGAATCATTGGGCGGATTTTACCCATTCACGAATTCGACCTTCGTAATTAAGCCCCAAACTACTCTACAAATATCGAGTTTCTAAGTCGTTTCTTCCGGAAGTTATTGTGTTTACGGTCAGCCTAACGGCCGACTGCGTAAACACAATAACTTCCGAAAGAAACAACTTGGAAACTCGATATTTGTAGAGAAGGTTTGGACCTTAATTACGAAGGCCGAATTCGTGAATGGGTAAAATCCACCTAATGATTCCGTAGATATACCCATTCAAAATTTTATTTTTACAATATGTCCAAAAATACAGATATGATCGAATTGAAATCCAGTAATTTATCAGAAAAAAATTTCAAAAAGCACTGCCGTGAAGGCAGCAGCTTTTGCGCGCACGTTCAAATTCGTTGCTGAAGCGGTCATCTACATTGAACATGCGCGCAAAAGTTGCTGCCTTCACGGCAGTGCTTTTTTATAAATAGGCCTGATAAGTGACAATTTCAACTGTTTTGGAAAGATTCCATACTGAAAGGAGTTATTCACTATATAAGAGAGAATATGTTTGATCTCATTCACACAATTTTTTTATCACACTGGGTGGTACATCATCCTCTCCACTTGTGAATTTATTTTTAAGTTTATTTATAATTTCTTCTATTTCTTCTGGCATTGTTTGTTCTAATTGGAATATTTTACTGTTTGAAGTAATATTGTGAGAGGATGGCACATCCACCAAATCACCAAGCAATCTAGGTATTTTTTCTATAAGAAAAGTGTTGTACTCATTTGCCTTTTCCATTGCATCACCCCAGAAAATCTAGAAACTGCCCTTGAAAAATAGTTTGTATCCCACAATCCGCTAGGGCGTTTTCTATAAAGAATAATTTTATTTAATATCTAATTGTTCTTTTCCAGATATTGGTATTGAAAACCTGAAAAAATGCTTTAAGTCATTCGGTATCAAATAACAGTCGCTTGTATCTCATAATTTTTTTTCGATTTGAATTCAGATATCAGAAGAAATTTTCACAAGGCGTTCTCGTTCTGTATATGTTTTATAAAAATTGGATTTTGAAAAATACTTTGTGTCGATTTGTTTGGAGAATTTGTTAGATGTTTCTGCATTGTTTCAATTTCAGTATATCTAAGATCATCTCCTGAAGTGGTGTATGAAAGAATGATGGCTAGGAATAGACAAGAAGAAAAGTCAGTACCATTCGAATATCTTGAAAGTCTGCATCAACTTCATGAGGAATGGTTATATTATAAAACTCTTCATCATTGCCCTGCCAGTGTACTGACCTTAGATGCAAATTTAGATCTAGACTCAATTGAAGAAGAATACAGCAAATTTGAACCACATATACTAAATCAAGTAGCTTTAAATTCTAATTAAATCGAATCATAGTTAATTGACGCCCATTCGTTAGATTCATTCTCATTTAATTTTAATTTGATTTTGCATATATAATAATATATGTTAGGATAGTTTTAGATTTTTGAAATACGGTACTTCAGTTCAGGAATTATTTTATATCTTAAGCTATAGGTTTTTGTACGGATGAATCTTCTATTCTTTTAAAGTCGATGAAAGAAATGTAAGCATGGGAAAACTTCATGATCATTTTTGACAGGAGAGCATTGAATTCAGTGTATGATATTTTATTTATATTAGAATGATAATTCAATAGATCAGATTAAATCAAAATGTTTCTTCCTGAATGATGAACTAATTCAAATTTTTGAAGTATTAAAGTACTATGTAACTGTGAAATGTTAATAATGTTATTGCACATGGATCCACCAAGCATTTTTTAATATTTTGATATTTAGGTGCATTTAACACTTGCTATGATTCTACATGTAAATAATAATACCAAATATTACACCAAAACAATTGTATGTAACATAATTTGCAGATAAATACATCTTTTTATACAAACAAACTTTCTTGTATTGTTTGATTTTCCAATGAACATTCGTGAATGGGTAGAATCCTCCATTTGATTCCGTAGACATACCCATTCAAAAGTTCCTTCTCCCAAAATACAGATTAGATCGAATGAAATATAGTAATTTATTGGAAAATGAAAGCTTGAAGGTTCATACAGAATATCTTGCGGCTAATATGATCAGAAGATCGCAGAATATTGAATGTATCAAAAAAATTTCGAACTGTTGAAAGTTTGTTGTACTGCTGTGAAATTAGTTCAAGATCATAGCAAATTTTTTTCAAAAATGAAAAGTTTTCCGAATCAATTATTTTTTCTTGATTCATTGAGAGTAGGATTCGAACAAAATTCTGCAGAAAGTTGCGCGTCGTTCTGTTCCAACTAACTGCCTAGTATCGAACTTAGTAGTTTGAGCAAATCAGCTCCACCACAAGGAAATATTCAAGATTTTTCTGAAAACTCGATAAATATCGGATTAAATGATTAATGTTTTCCTCGTATGATACTTTTCAAACTTGAATATAAATTCTGCTTGATCGTTGATACGGAAAGACAGTTCTAGTATCTAGAACGATCCCTCATCAAAAGTTTCTGATTCCTCAAATCACTGATTTTATCATCTAATTATCGTAAGCTCAGTATATAATTTGGCAGGTGGAAACAATGGAAAATCTAGAAAAGCACTGCAGTGAAGGCAGCAGCTTTTGCGCGCATGTTCAATGGAGATGACCGCTTTGGCAACGAATTTGAAAATGCGCGCAAAAGCTGCTGCCTTCACGGCAGTGCTTCTCTAGGTTTTTTCGCTCTTGTTTGAACGGTTTGATCCATATTTTCGATAAGTTTGCTTTCTATGTATTTCCCTTTGTTAAAATACTGCAAATGTGTATCGAACCGTCCAAGCCAAAAATATTTCTCGATTTCCCCTCTGATTAAATTGAATTATCAACGATATGAGCTACGAAAATTTACCCAAAGATCTGGCTTTGTCGTGATACCACAGATCCATGATACTTAAGGCTCATACCCATCGACGCGACAAAAAACGCGAGTCTTATCACGTGGGGGCTGTCGATAGTGGGATAGAGGAATTTAAGGCGCATTGCCACCAGATCTTCAAATAATTCTTGGATACTAAGTAGATAAGATTTCAGGAGCTATGAGGCTTTGCCAATTTCTTGACCTACAGAGCCATTGTGCAGCCCCGCGCTGTTACGAAAAAACAAACCTGTAAGAGCACTGCCGTGAAGGCAGCAGCTTTTGAGCGCATGTTCAATTGAGATGCCCGCTTTGGCAACGAATTTGAACATGCACGCAAAAGCTGTTGCCTTCACGGCAGTGCTTCTCTAGGTTTTTTCGCTCTTGTTTGAACGGTTTGATCCATATTTTCGATAAGTTTGCTTTCTATGTATTTCCCTTCGTTAAAATACTACAAATGTGTATCGAACCGTCCAAGCCAAATAATTGTGTCGTACAATATATTTTTTAGGGAGGGCGCGCGGCCCTGCGGCCTTATTGAGCAACCGCCACACTGCGCTTATATCTCATACGTTTTTCTCGATTTAAATACTTATATCAGGAAAAACTTTCGCTAGTTAAACCTACTGCTCTATTGTGAGTCTCAAAATTTGGCATTGTTATAAAAAAATCGAATTTTGAAAAATATTCGTCAAGAACACTTCCTCGAATAAATATTGCCTAGTATACAACATCGCAATAATTAAATGCTCAATATTTTCGGAGAAACTGCCTCTGACGAATAGTTTGCATCCTGCAATCCACAAAGGCGTTTTATGTGAATCATAATTTAATTTAATTTATTAAACAGTTCTTATGAAGGCATTGGGAGTGAAAACCTAGAAAGAATCTGAAAAAATTATGCAATATAATGCAATATCGTATCCTCTAAGAAGATGAAATGATATTTCATCAAAAATATGAAATTTCATATCACCAGCGTTCATGAATGATCAAAGGTGTATATTTCAGAATATAATATTCGTGTTAAATATGAAATAATATATGAAGTAATTGTCCTTCTTAAATATCAGTCATCCTGACCTTTGGAGTTGTGAATCTGGAGCGTAAATATTTTTTACAACTAACTGCCTGACAGTTTATTATATTTATGAAGAATATTCGAGTTCAGTTTTATGCACGCTCGTCCTAGATGTACTATATAGCGTCATTTTTTCGACATGTTCATAGTCGTTCAAAATTTCATTTTTCCAATATTTACAAAAATAAAGATCAGAATGAACTGAAATCCAGTACTTGATTTAAAATGATCAGAAGATTGCAGAATATGGAATATTTGAAAAAAAAATATTTAAAAATTGTTCTAAAGGCATGATCATCACGAAACTTTGCACACACTTGTTTATCAGTATTTCCTAACTGATTACTGAGTTTCATCATGATTGCATCCGAGTTATTCTAACAAAAACAATGATACGGAGAAAAAACCACGAAATGACACCTATTTTTTGCGCGCATGTTCTAGGGGAACAGCGTGCTATCGTTTTGTCCAAATGTCTGTAATTTTGGATGATTGAGCCGAAAATGGTCTCAATCGACTAGGTTGGACTCACTGATGACGAATCCGGTGTCAAAATTGATTCTGTCCGGCCGGCCGGCCGTCCGTAGACACGATAACTGTCGACAGAAGCAAGCTAGCTACTTGAAACTTTCAGGATTGGTTGCGCATCAGAATGCCGCGGTTAAGTTCGTTAATGGGCCAAATCGGTCGAATAGTTTCGGAGTTAAAGGCACTTGAAGTTTTGAAGTTATTTATTTTTTATTTCAGAAACTACTCGAGCGATTGGATTCAAACTTGGCAGTTTGGTGGAGTATAACGACGCGCAACTTTGAGCCAAATTTCGTCAAGATCATATTGTCAGTAAATTTAAAAAAAAACTTTTTTCGAAATTTTTTTTTACAAAAAAATTTTTTTTTCGGAAATCATTAATCATATCCAAAAAAAATTATACTCACATTTTGACCTTCTAATTTCACAGCAGTGTACTAAATTTCAGTTCGATACGATCATAAGTTTTGGAGATATCGGGAAAAAATATGTCAAATTTCGAGGTTTTCTTCTCGATATCGTTGATTTTTTCGGTATTACTCGAGAAATACTGATTCAGTCCTGATTAAACTTCACAGCTAGTTTTAAGATGCTGAAAGACAACTTTATGCAAAATTTCGTGATAATCGTGTTATTAGAACAATTTGAAAAAAAAAATTTCTATGATTTTCTCATCATATCATCCTCATTAAATTCTGTATGAAACTTCGAACTGTTATTTTCGATGAAGTACTGGATTTCAATTCGATCTGATCTGTATTTTTGGAAATATTGGAAAAATAAAATTTTGATTGGGTATATCTACGGAATCATTAGGTGGATTTTACCCATTCACGAATTCGGCCTTCGTAATTAAGGTCCAAACCTTCTCTACAAATATCGAGTTTCTAAGTTGTTTCTTTCGGAAGTTATTGTGTTTACGCAGTCGGCCGTCAGGCTGACCGTAAACACAATAACTTCCGGAAGAAACGACTTAGAAACCCGATATTTGTAGAGTAGGTTTGGGGCTTAATTACGAAGGTCGAATTCGTGAATGGGTAAAATCCGCCCAATGATTCCGTAGTGCTAGTGCTCTATTAGAGCACTAGCAGGTGACGTCACAACATGGCCGCTGGGGGGACAAACAAAGAGTTTGTTATTGTATTGTAAACTGACATTTGTTATGCTGCTGCAGATTATTGTCCATTTTATGAGTTTGGGTTGTTTGCCTGTGAAATTTAAATTGTTGGCAAACTTGTAACCAATTAAGTGTTTTTCCTCTCTTCAGAGATCTGTTAGTTACTAGCTTCAGTCGGAGAGGTGGTCGGGGTTAATAGGTTGTAGCTAGCCCGGAACCTATTTTCAAAATAGAAAGCAATCTTGAAGGCTTTGGTTCCCACACAAAAACAAATTTATCCACTTTCAGAGATTTATTAATAAGATCGACTAAATTGCTCAGATTAGAATAAAAAGTTAAGAGTGAAATATTGAAAAATAGCTGCTTACAATTGGATTTCAACAATGAAAATTATTATGAATAGCTTCGAAGCGCAATGTCTCAAATGCAAAATGAAATAGAGCATACGAAATTATATAAATTGGATATCGAACGAAATAACAAAATATATAACAGAATACTTCCATTAGCAATTAAAATCCAGGTGAAGTGCTCCTATGCAGGAAGAACCATCTGATTTGATACGATACTGTACACAGCACCATATAAGGATTTCCAGGTTCTGATCACCAAAGTTTTCAGGTGTGATTGATTGTTCGAAGTTGGATGTTGGTCAACGAAGTTCAACTTGGAAATATATATTCAAATCGAAAATCTGGGCTTCACCCAAAAACTGTAAAATTAATTTCTTTCAGAGACTGTTCAGTAGAAAACATTATTGTCCTTGCCGTCCATGTTTCGCATAAAAAGTTGTGTACTCAAGTATAAAAAATTACATATGTGAATCGACAGCCATTTTTCAAAAAAAAAAATAAAATAATAATAATCTAACAAATAAAATTGGAACTGATTTTAACCGTTACATTGAATTATGAATATGGAATGAAAAATTTTTAATGAGTGAATTGAATTGAAGGGAACACTTTAGTGAAGATTTATTTTATATGACGTGAGATTTTGAATATGAAAATGATCTGAATAATGAAATCTATAAAAAAATTAATTTTGAAGCGAATGAAAATGAACCTGAACGGCAAGGATGAATCGAATTTCGTTTGAAAAAAAATCTTTGTTGGGCAGAGGAGATTGTAAAAACAAAAAAAAAATATATATATTTTAAAATATAAAGGCATCTTACCTCAATTTTTTAATTGAGTTTCACTAAACCAATAGAAACTATGAAATACTAACTAAATCTCAAAATTTAATACCAAAAAATA
The DNA here is from genome assembly GCA_958510865.1 of Myrrha octodecimguttata. Lineage (NCBI taxonomy): Eukaryota > Metazoa > Arthropoda > Insecta > Coleoptera > Coccinellidae > Myrrha > Myrrha octodecimguttata. The sequence continues at coordinate 27,624,391 of OY294065.1, read as the reverse complement.
TCTATATCAAGAACTCAACTCTGATGACTTATCTCATTCACCAGACAAAGCAGAAAAGAAAGAATAAAATCTTCGAATAACCGATTAATATCTTATCAGATTGAAAACATGCGCCAAACTGCAAATCTGAATTCTTCGATACACGTACAAATGCAGTGGCGGTACAACAAATATGTAATGAATAAATTTGAATTTCAAAAAGAAAAAATTGTAACGATCGTATCGTTACACATCTCCTCTACCCACCAAAAAAAAAAAAAAAAAAAAAAAAAAAAAATCAGTGCATAAAACCCTGAAAGTGGAAAAAATTTTAATTTTTAAATATTGAAATAGAAATTAATCATATTCGGAACAAGTATCTATCAAAAATAGAAAAGAGATATGGAATGCTAGATGGTCAGCAAACCTATTGGACAGTGCGCTACAGGAAGTTTGTGTCTGTATCCTCTTCAGTCCAATAAAAAAAAAAATAAAAAAAATATTACTAATGGGCATTACAATATATAAAAGATATTTGTCCCCACACCAGATTTCTGAACAAAATATACAATTACAACAACGAATCACAAATAATTCAAGGATATTTCATGATGGATACCTCTCAATGATATGAGTAGCTAAAAAGAGAACAGTTCTACGGTTCTTCTTTAATTTGGTTTGAAAAAGTTCTAAAATTAACCACTCAGTGAACAGTTCAAGGTTGGCAGTATATAGCTTCAAGAAACTATACACAACCAACCTGACTCTCCTCCCTACCTCCCCTTTCATTATAATTTATAACCCACGACAAAATAGGACATCAGATCAGAACGACATTAAAAGGTAGAAAGAACAACAAAAAAAAAACTAAAGTTGGGCGCCAGTGAGTTACTATCTCACACTCAAAATACTACATAAGGTAAAATTATTGGAGCTAATCTATTCGAATCAATTACAAAACGAGAAAATCTGAAAATATTGTGAATCTAAACAAAAGCAGCTGAAAAATCTATCCAAAAATAGTTTCACTGAATAGTAATCAATCGCTTCTGACAAATTTCGGACAGACAGAATATTTATGCCAGTTATAAACTCACTTACATACTCAATGCATAATCTCTACGCCAAAATAACCGAAAATCTGGGAATTCAATATTTAACTGAGAGCCCCAGCTAAAGCTGTCCGTCCAAGTTTATCAATTGAGAAAATTCAAAAATAAAAAAAAATAAAACACTTAGCTGAAAATCAAATAAATGACCTCAACACACAAAAAATATGAACTAAAAAAGAATGAAAATTATATTAGGTACTAATAATTGTCGTTCTGATCATCAGTGCCACTATCACTAATATCTAACTTCAAATGGCTAACATGAAAATTACCCAAGTCATTTCCATTGAGATCCCTCAAATTGTATACCAAGGGTGAAAGAACTCTATGAACAACACAAGGAATATACTTAGGTGCTAATTTAGAGGAAAAATCATTAGCTGCATTGGATAACATAAAATTCTTCTTCCAAACCCTGTCTCCCACTCGGAATCTGACATCCCTACGTCTTAAATTATATCGACCCTTATTTAATTCATGCGAATGCAACAACCGCTTTCTGACATCCTCGAGTAGTTCAGGGACTTTAAGCTGAACTTCGGGGTCTAATACATTCCTAGAAATTTCTATGAAATTATTATCTCTTTCCGAAATCTTTCCATAGAATGAACCATCAGTTGGGACGCTCCTCATAAAACATAAATATGAAGGGGATAACTTAGTGACCTCATGTTTAGCCAGGCGAATAGCTTGTGCTATTTGATGGATATTTTCGTCCCAGAGTTTGTGATCATCCCGTATATAAGATCTTATAGCAGTTACAATAGTCTTATTAACTCTTTCAGTTGGGTTCGCCTGTGGAAAATATCGAGCATTGAACCAAATTTTCTGTACTTTATATTTATTCATCAAATTTTTGAATTCACTAGAAATAAACTGAGGTCCGTTATCGGCAACGAAAATTTGAGGTACTCCGAATATCAAAAATACATTATATTCTAGGAATTTCACGATAGACTTACTAGTTGCCTTCGCTAAGGGATGTATGAAGACAAATTTGGTGAACCAGTCAGTTACTACTAAAAGATATCTATTGCCGCCTTTCGATCTAGGATAAGGTCCTAATAAATCAGCCGATATTAATTGAAATGGAAAACGTATGTCCCTATTTTTGCCCATAAGTCCTGCCTGAGGAAGATTACTACTTTTACAAGAAGCACAGACTTTACAGTTCAAAATATAGTTTCTCACGTGTTTCCTCATTCTTGGCCAATAATATAGTTGTGATATACGTGACAATGTTTTATAAATACCCAAATGAGCAGCAAGAGGATCATCATGATACATATTCATGACTTCTTTCCTATGAGGACTTGGAATGACAATTTTCCACTCTGGAGAATCGTCACAAAGTCTAGATTGAGGAAGTATATGTTTGTATAAAACTTCACCTTCTACTTTGAAATCAGGATACTTTTGAGGATTTTTCTGGACTTCACACAGCATCCGTCGATACCAAGTGTCAGTTTTCATATCCTTCAGATCCAGCACAGCAATCTCGTCTTTATGGCTTTCCGGAATTCTGGATAGAGAATCTGCCACTTTATTGAGAGAGCCGCTTCTATGGACGATATCAAACTTATGTTGTGACAACTTTGTTATCCATCTGGCTAAACGTGGAGATGGATCCTTCATCGAATTCAACCACTTTAAGGATGAATGATCAGTGATAACAGTAAATTCAGTACCTTCAATGTAAGGTCTGAATTTGTCGATAGAGAAAACTATAGCCAATAGTTCCTTCTCTGTAGTGGTATAATTTCTTTGGCATTTGTTAAGGGACTTACTACAGTAAGCTATAGGATGCTCAAAGCCATTTTCTTCCTGGAATAAAACTCCTCCTACTCCATAATTACTAGCATCAGCAGCAACGAAGAAACGTTTTGAGAAGTCAGGACTGGCAAGTATTGGAGCAGTAGTCAACATTTTCTTAATGTTTGTGAATGCTTCATCGGCCTCCGTTGTCCAAACGATAGGTTGCCCCTTCTTTCTTCCTTTGAGAAGATCGGTGATAGGAGCGCAGATTGTTGAGCTATTCTCCAAAAATCTCCTGTAATACCCAATTAAACCAATTAATCGTCTGACTTGAGTAGTATTTGTAGGAGTGGGATATTCTAATACTGCTTGAACTTTATCGGGGTCTGTTCTCAGCCCATCCTTATCCACAACAAAACCAAGGAAATTCAATGAAGACCGACAAAATTTACATTTATCGAAATTAACAGTCAAGTTAGCGTTACTAAGCTTTGAGTATAGTTCTTTCAACACACGAATATGAGTTTCGAAATCTGGGGTTACTACAACAATATCATCAATATAATAAAATACCCAAGGTTCCAATGAAGGACCTATAACTCTATCCATTAACCTACACATAGCTTGGGCGCTATTATTCAAACCGAAAGGTACAACTTTAAAGCAGAAGAGACCTCTACCAGGAATAGCAAAAGTTGTTTTCAATTGAGATTCTTCGTCTAAAGGAATTTGGAAGAAGGCTTGTTTCAAATCTAATGAGGAAAGATATTGTGCATCTCGAACTTTGCTGATAATAGAATCTATTAAGGGCATAGGATAACTATCCGGCAACGTGATAGAATTTAACTTCCGACCGTCGAAGCACACCCTATATGAACCGTCCTTCTTTTTGACTAACCACAAAGGACTTAACCACGGAGAACATTCAGTTACCGGTCTGATTATGTCCAATTTCAACATCTCGTCTACCTCATTATTCAAAATCTTCAACATAGCTGGAGACAAAGGATATTGCCTCTGCTTTATTGGTTTCGAACCCTGGGTGTCTATGTGATGGGTGTATAAATGAGTTTTACCAATTTTATCTTTAGGGCTGATATTCTCGAACAAATTGACAACACTATCGAGTTGAGCTTTTTGCTCTTTAGCCAGAGATTCAGTGCCATGTATAGCACGAATCGCAGAAATATTCAACATTTCTGAATTGAATGAATTATCCCTAAAATCTATGGACAGTTCAAAACATCGGATAAAGTCCATCCCCAAAATTAATTTGTGCGTAATAGAAGGAACAACCAAAAGTTTTATTGTTTTCGATGTACCCTCTAAACAAATAGGAACATGAATAAAACCTAGTGTGTTCTGCTCTTGTCCATCTGCTGTCGAGACCTGAACAGATACATTATAATTCAAGGACAAATTATATTTCTTCAACAAAAAGAGAGCCGAATTACCCAGGATTGAAACGTTGCTCCCACTGTCCAACAAAGCTGTTACCGAATCATTGAATACTTTAACCGATATGTAAGGACGATTATCACCAAATGTATTAGCCAAAATTGGACTCATCTCAACAGGATGACATTTTGAAGACTTCAAATCCGAAAGAGGTGGTTTTGTGGGTATAACTTTGTTACCATAAAAATTTTCAACTGTGATGAGCCATTCACGCCACCCTCTCCTTTCAGACTCGAAATCTATATGAATTACTTGGTCCCGTTCTGAACTTTGTTGGCAGGCTTTGCTTTTTCTCCCGAAGGTCCTGCAACGTCTGCCTGATTGCAGTACCTGCTCGCGTTTTTTGAACAATTAGGGCAGTTACGTTTGGTAAAATCAACTTTTCCGCACAAATAGCAAAACTTCCTCATTTCTTTTTGACAATCCGAAAAAACATGCCCTGACATATTACAATTCCAGCATTTTACATTAGAAGAAATTGCGGAGACAATAGTCCTTCTAGGACCTGAAGGAAGATTGAGTGACAGAACATCTTCAACCTTTTTACAAAGGGAAGTTAAATCCGTAATTGTCTCAACATCCTGAAAAACTAAAGCCTTCACATAATCTGGTAATAAATTATTTTTTATGATTCCAACAATCTCCTTTTCAGAAGGTGGAGAATTTAATCTATTGAATTGACATTCCATATCTGTGATGAACATAGTTACTGATTCTCTAATTGATTGCTTTCTTGACTTGATCTCGGCTAACTTAATTTCATCATGACTACTATGAAGAAAAGTCGATTTTAGTTTAGAAACTAGATCAGACCAATCACTAAATCTATTCTTCAGAAAGTTATTATGCCACCACGTCCAAGCATCACCTTCAAAAAGATCGGCAGCTGAATCAAAAAGATCGGCATTATCACAACCCCTTGAAGATTTTAACGAGTCAATCAATTCTAAAAAAGATAATAAATCTTCTTTTCCAGAAAATTTCTTTATACCCCATTTATAAACTGGGACCTTTTTAGTAGGCACCGAGAAACCTGCTGCACTATGACGAATTGGAGTTGATGATTGTAATGGATTGTTATTTTGTGATGAATGAGATGGCGATTGAACAATTGGATCTCTATTAACATGCCTATCAGAAAGATCCGCTTCCAAAATTAATACTCTTTTCAAAAGTTCTTGTTTAACATTGTTTTCAGATTCTGATTGTGCGAACAACCTCGAAATTCGCCCTGTTGCGTGAGTTATTCTAGACTCCAACTTTTTATCATCATCAGAAGATTCATCACTAAGATGTTGCAGCAAAGCTTCAATGTCATTTAAAGTATCACCAATTTCTTTAACATTCTCATCAAACTTATATGTGTCTGATATCTCAACAAAACTCCTGTCGGAATTTTCCTGAGATAAAAGACCTCTTAAAACTTTCCGTTTTTCCTGAACAGTAGTGGGGGGAACAATACCTCTTATTGATATTTCATAGGTTAGTTCGAAACTTCTCAAATGATTTGGGTTTAATTTAACCATAATGAAGATTAAAGTGAAGAATGTTGTGGAGACAAATACCAGCTGAGATAATCGCTTGTCGTGCTATCTTTTGCAATGTGAAAAAGATACCTATGGATATGTGATTGTGTGAGGAGCCTTCAAAATTGCAGAAATTTTAACAAAGGATGCAAAATACGAAAAATTCGCCCCACGTTGGGCGCCAAAAATTGTGTAACCAATTAAGTGTTTTTCCTCTCTTCAGAGATCTGTTAGTTACTAGCTTCAGTCGGAGAGGTGGTCGGGGTTAATAGGTTGTAGCTAGCCCGGAACCTATTTTCAAAATAGAAAGCAATCTTGAAGGCTTTGGTTCCCACACAAAAACAAATTTATCCACTTTCAGAGATTTATTAATAAGATCGACTAAATTGCTCAGATTAGAATAAAAAGTTAAGAGTGAAATATTGAAAAATAGCTGCTTACAATTGGATTTCAACAATGAAAATTATTATGAATAGCTTCGAAGCGCAATGTCTCAAATGCAAAATGAAATAGAGCATACGAAATTATATAAATTGGATATCGAACGAAATAACAAAATATATAACAGAATACTTCCATTAGCAATTAAAATCCAGGTGAAGTGCTCCTATGCAGGAAGAACCATCTGATTTGATACGATACTGTACACAGCACCATATAAGGATTTCCAGGTTCTGATCACCAAAGTTTTCAGGTGTGATTGATTGTTCGAAGTTGGATGTTGGTCAACGAAGTTCAACTTGGAAATATATATTCAAATCGAAAATCTGGGCTTCACCCAAAAACTGTAAAATTAATTTCTTTCAGAGACTGTTCAGTAGAAAACATTATTGTCCTTGCCGTCCATGTTTCGCATAAAAAGTTGTGTACTCAAGTATAAAAAATTACATATGTGAATCGACAGCCATTTTTCAAAAAAAAAAATAAAATAATAATAATCTAACAAATAAAATTGGAACTGATTTTAACCGTTACATTGAATTATGAATATGGAATGAAAAATTTTTAATGAGTGAATTGAATTGAAGGGAACACTTTAGTGAAGATTTATTTTATATGACGTGAGATTTTGAATATGAAAATGATCTGAATAATGAAATCTATAAAAAAATTAATTTTGAAGCGAATGAAAATGAACCTGAACGGCAAGGATGAATCGAATTTCGTTTGAAAAAAAATCTTTGTTGGGCAGAGGAGATTGTAAAAACAAAAAAAAAATATATATATTTTAAAATATAAAGGCATCTTACCTCAATTTTTTAATTGAGTTTCACTAAACCAATAGAAACTATGAAATACTAACTAAATCTCAAAATTTAATACCAAAAAATATCTATATCAAGAACTCAACTCTGATGACTTATCTCATTCACCAGACAAAGCAGAAAAGAAAGAATAAAATCTTCGAATAACCGATTAATATCTTATCAGATTGAAAACATGCGCCAAACTGCAAATCTGAATTCTTCGATACACGTACAAATGCAGTGGCGGTACAACAAATATGTAATGAATAAATTTGAATTTCAAAAAGAAAAAATTGTAACGATCGTATCGTTACAAACTTTGGAGGCTTGAGATTAACATAATCCAGGAGAATAGATGATTTCACATCTTCAAGTAGTGAATTTTGATTACACACAATTTGTTGTTGAGAGTTTTATATTTGAATAATAACATGAGATGAATATGTATTTGTTTTCACAATGGTTGTGATACAATAAAAGGAACTGTAGTCAATATTTTCATTCAATAAAGTCTGAAGCTAACTGATTGAGACTTTGCCGATATTAATCTTGCATCAACTTGCAATATGTGGGAATATCCTACTATGATTGGTATGTATTTTCACAAACTTTCAAGGTCTAGGATCTTCCTAGAGAATACCGGAATTATATTAGGATTTATAGATTCAACGTGAGTCTCCTGTCGGAAGACATATTCTCATCAAGAAAATGATGCCAAAAATGTTCACAGTTGTGTGATTTACTTCTGTTACCATCTATCTTCTGTTTATGATTTCAGAATGCCATGCTAATGGTAACTATATAAACTTATAATTGTTATTGTATCTTGAATATCATTCCAATGCCAAGTTTGTTTAAAGGTTGTCCTGAAATGAAATTTATCCATAAATATGTTAAGTAACTTTGTTAGTTCATTACCTGTTAAAGATAATGCAGAAAATAAAAGAATTTTTCCCTTTAGAATCGGGGAAATCAGCCCCATGTAGAGATAAAAGAAAGCATACGTCCTCTTTCCACCTTCACTGGTTCTACCTGCTTCTATTTAGTTTTCAACGACACAAATCTAAAAAATGGGTGTGATTATCATTATTGGACCGATGACTACAGCTCACAGCTGAAAAAACTTTCATAGTTGAATTTAATCTGAAAAAGGAGACATAACAATGTATGGGAGTGGGTATCTTTAAACTGGAAAAATCTTTATTCAAATCACCCTTGCAAACTATTCTCTTACCTGAAGGTATTCAAAAAGGTTCAATGATCAAAATTAACTGAAAAAAACAGTCTCAAAATGTTTTTCCACTCAGATAATACACCAAACGTTAACATTAGCTCTTATGGGATATCTCTTTGGTTGTCCCCCCAGCAGCTGATTTTGACGTTTCACCTTGCTGAACCATAGAGTGCTGCTAGTACTCTATACCCTATATCTCTGGTGCAAGCACAGAACTCTATATAATATAGAGTTCATTGGGTGCAAGAAGTAAATCTGACAACATTACATACAAATTTTATGTTCTGGGATCATAGAATAGGGGAAGAGCATGTGACAACATTGTAATAAATTGAATTTGAAGCCAACCGTTTTGTGTTGTCCGTTGATAATTTATTTTTATAATACTTTTTTTATAATTTTTTTTCAAGATGATAGAAGGTGAGCATTCCATATGACAACATATTCTTTCATTTGGAAACAGACTATCGCTTTTGTGATGCTCTTATGATTTGTCTCTTTAATTTTTAGAATATGTCCAGAATTACAAAATTTCAAAGCAAATTGCCGTTTCGGAAACCGCAAGTAGACGAAATAACAGATTTACCAATTATGCCAGGAAGAAATAAACCTCCTTTGAGACGGTCGAGATCTTTTGATAACTTGAGAGATGCCCCTACTGGATCTACATATTCATCCTGTTCCACTAGAAAACTTTTAACCAACAGTTGTACTCCCAAAAACATCACTCAGCCAATACCTTCCAGACTGAAATTCGTTAAAAATCAGTCAGTAGATCAAGTTCCAGAGCAACCTGTCATCAAAGAACAAACAAGAAAGAATTTAAGGCGATCAAGATCATTCAGTGATGTAAGAGAACCTAGAAAAGAGTCACATCTGATTTCAACTTCAAGTACCACCAAATATGTTTCTAAAGTGAATGTGAAACCTACCAAAAATGACAACAAAATCTTAAAATGTGGGAACACGACTACAAAAGTAAATGCTGCAAGGCCTGTTAAAAAACCTTATATACCTAAAGCAGAAATCCAAAGAACAGGAGATGCATGTGAATCGGAAGTAAAGAATAAAGTTATGAAGAAATCTAAAGTACCTGATTGGGACTATAAAACAAGATTCTGTTTGTTGCGAGAAGAACATAATACTTTAGCAGAGGAGTACAATATAGTTGATAACTTGCTAAAAGGTAATTTTTTCAGCACAGAATTATTTACTTAATAATTTGAAATTAAAGGAGAATAAGTCTTTCAGTGTAGTTCGCTATTTTTAATATTAACTATTCTTTTATATTCATGTCTGGAAAGGAGACAAGACATTCTCTTCAAATTGGTATAGCATTTTCCCCCATTAATAATTCAGTAGTTGAGGACACTTATTTTTTTAGATGGAAAGGCTGTTTATGAGTCCCAAATTTCAAGCTTACAGCAGTCAGAGCAGACCTTAAGAGAACAAGTATTAAATTTGACTGCACAGACTGAAGAATGGCGTAAACACAGTGAAGATCTTCAAAAAAGAAACCATCAAATAAGTGTAGAACTAGAGAACTTGACAAGAAAATTCAGTGTTGTGCAAAATAAGTATGAACAATACTATGAACAGAACAAAATTTTAACTAAAGAAAAGGAAGATCTCTTGAATGAGGTTTTTAATGGAGAAAAACTGAGAAGAAAACTTCACAATTGCATTCAAGATTTAAAAGGTGAGGATGTTATTCTCAATAATAATATAAAATTGTGTTGGTTTATGAGTCACACAGGTGTAACTGATATGCAAATGTTCAAACAGTTGACCCAAGTACTACCCTTTCATACATTTTGTGGCCATTTTTTTAATGATAACACATAATTTTCAACTATTTTAAAACTGTGCTGCAGCAAATTTGCTTTTATCTTGTAAATTACCAAATCTGGCTTGGCAGGGTGCCATAACTTGGTCTTTAATCTAGATATTTTCATTTAAGAAAGTTTTGTAGTTTTTATTAAATTCATCAGACATTAAATTCCCCGAGATAATTAAAATCTACTAATAACTATTATTCACAGGCAATATTCGAGTATTTTGCCGTTTGAGGCCACCCTTAAACAAACATGAAGAAATTAACATGTGCAATTTCAATTTTGCCAATGAAAACTCCATTGAAATCTCAAAAATGAGATCAAGTACATCACCGCAGGAATTCACATTCGATAAAGTATTCAATCAAGATACAACTCAGGCTGAAATATTTGAAGAATTATCCCAGTTAATTCAATCTGCCATGGATGGTTACCATGTTTGTGTTTTTGCATATGGGCAAACTGGTTCTGGTAAAACTTACACCATGCAGGGAGAATCAGATCCCGTAGAATGTCTTGGTGAGTATGCTTTAGATTTAGTATTAGCAAAATAGCAAAGTTTGATAATAACAAGATAAATAGGTATTTTTTTTTAAAGTGTTCAATAGTCCTTTTCCAAGTATTTTTTAGTATTGGAATCAAATATTCTATACATAAGAATACTGAAAATATTCAATCGCTGTCAAAAATCTTAATTTTTGACGAGAAAACGATCCTTTAAGGGCCGGTATTATAAAACTTAACTTTAACTGACAGTTTTGACAGTTATGTTAGGACATATCTGTCAAAACTGTCAGTTAAAGTTAAGTTTTATAATACTGGCCCTAAATTTGGTTCCACATATTAGCTGTTTAAACAGTCCAAACTTTGAAGCGTTCCATGAGGTAGCATGTCATATCCACTCTCTCCATCTCTTGTGTATTTGATATTAAAATGAATATATAATTTATTTTTCCAGGAATGATACCAAGATCAGTTGAGTTAATATTTGCAAGAAAGGAAGAAATGGAGAAAATGGGTTGGTCTTATACACTAAAAACAAGTTCTCTAGAAATATACAACGATACCTTAAAGGATCTTTTAAACTCAAAAGGGAAAAAACCATTAGAGATTCATTTCAATGAGGGAATAGGAACAACGGTTTCGAATTTGACAGTGATGCCAATTTCATCTGCTCAAGATTTCATGAATTATATGTATGAATCCCAACAAAATAGGTAAGTACAATGCATTTCAATCATTTTGTATTTTGAAAATAGATCTCTTGGATGTAACACGAAATATCATATTTTTATGGTTTTCTCAATCAATTTCGATACAAAATCATAATGTATGCTAACACAGTTTCACAATTCGCGAATTATGAATAATTCAGTTTTAGAATTGGTAAAATCAAGACAAAACGTTCAAATTTGGTTGCTTTCATATTTTACTAGTAATTGTGTAAATTTGTTGAATATTGCCACAAATCAACAGGTACGCCAAATAGGTCTCTTGCATGTAACATGAAATATCATACTGTTATGTTTTTGCGCGCATTTTCTAGGGGAACAGGATGCTATCGTTTTTGCTCTAAAATTGAAATTCTGTGCTTAATATCATTTTCATGGTTATGATTGATTATCTTGGGACATGTAGGCAAGAACCATATGCTGCTAACAATATTACAAACTTCACCTACAATTGTTCACAAAATGATTCATTTCTGTGAACGTATAAATCTATGCATATTGTTTCAAATGAAAATATGAACTTTTCTTTTAGGTCGACTGCAGTTACGAATTTCAATGAGCACAGCTCGAGGTCACACGCTGTTACAAAAATCTATATTGAAGCTCGTTATCGAGATTCAGATGATGTTTATATAGGATCAGTGAGTTTGGTTGATCTAGCTGGTTCAGAAAGTGCCAAATCAGTGTCGAATGAACGCCTGGCAGAAACCAAAAATATCAATAAGAGCCTGTCTAGTTTGGGGAATGTGATGATGGCACTATACAAAAAACAATCTCACATTCCATACAGAAATTCTAAATTGACATTTTTGTTACAGTCCTCTTTAGGGGGTAATTGCAAATGTTTAATGATTGTAAATATTTCACCAATAAATGATTCTTACAACGAAACAATCAATGCTTTAAGGTTTGCTGCCAAGGTGAAAGAGGTTAAGATTGCATCAAGTAAAAACAAGTTAGATGTAAATAAATTGTGTAAATAAATAATATATTGTAAAAGTTATTTTTTATTTACGACATTTTATCTCTTCAATCATATTGATTGAAATACGTTGTGATTTTGAATTTGATTTTGATAATTTTATTAATATATTGTGACTTTATTATTTATTCTTTACTTTACAAAATTCAATATCCATCGGGAGCTTGTTATTGGGTATATGGGTTGATTACAGTAGCTTTGTTCTCGAGATTATTTTATTGTTTCTGTCTTAAAGGAAATTCATCTTGAATTTGAAAAGAATGAGAAGAAAGCTGTCAGAAGAAATGTTTTCTTCTGACAGAAAATTCGAATAAGTTCACATTGGAGCATAAAATATATTAAATATAGATAAATATAATCACGAAATTTGGTTATAGTACGAATACATTATATACATGTCTGAAACATAACAAGAACTTACTACTGAAGACTGCTAAATTTTCTTTTATTTTTTCAAATTGGTTCTTCAATCAAACGTAGGTAGATTTCTTGGTACAGCTACATTTCTGAAAAGTAAAATTGTTCATTTGATAGTTTTCTTCTGTTTCATGAAAGAATTAGGAATTGACCAAGACTGCACAAAACATATACTCATTCATCAACATCATTAAAGTAGGGTGCGTTTTTATTTTCATTGTAATGATTTATTGGTTTATGTCCATTTCACTCTTCTCGAGTTCTCCAAAAAAAATTTATAATTGATGAAAACAAAAATTCTGGAAAAGCATCGATGTTAGGTCAGTCTTTTGGTCGCATATTCTTTGCCAAAGCGTTCATCTATTGCAATATAAACTCCGCCAAACCCAATTTAACTGCAGATCAGTATTTTTGGAAATATTTTAAATGAGCATATCTATACTTGGCAGATTTTACCCATTCACGGTTTAGACGCCTTCCTAATTAAGCACCAAATCTACTCAAACCTTCAAATATCAAGTCTTTAAGAGTGACCACTCACTGCGGTGACCACTTACAAGCATTAGGGTATAGCCACAGTGCAAGCTGGAATGCGATATCTCGAGTCGGCTTCAGATATTCATGTTGATAATTTAGGCAACGACAACTCGAAAGGTCGTCATAGTTCCGTTAGAATAATTCGATTATTCTTTAGCATGGATATCTCCCAAAAATACTATCTTTATCATTCAAAGGGCAACCGCGCACTGGTGAATTTTTGTCACCGTAGCACCAGTATTGGAGTGTTCATACTAGAGGTGACAGTTGGGTGAATTTTTGTCAGATCATCTGCCTCGGTGATAAAAAATCATCTGTCACTGACAGGTGACAATTTCGGTGACAGACTGTTACCGAGGTAAGGTTCGGAAATTGCTGCTGACAGTTGATCTGTTGACAAAAAGAAGCAACTTCAAATAAGGTAAAACGCAGTCATCGCCTCCTACGGTACAAAACTGTGGATATGGCACGTCACGTCACAGAAAGCCGCGAAGTTCGAGCGTTTAAACAACCAATATATGGAACCGAATTTAAAAGATAATTTTCTCTTGGAAAATAGAAGTTTCTGGAGGCGATAGAATTTTGCTAATATTATGGATAAAATAATTGGTTCCAAAAATTAAAAAATGCATGTAAGAGACCTATTTGAAAGGGCAAATTCGTGAATGGGTAAAATTCGCCTAATGATTCTGCAGATATGTCGATCTTATTTTCCGAATATTGCCAAAAATAAGAATCGAATTGGAATCCAGTTTGGTTAAAAAATTTCAGAAATAACATGGAATTTGACAAATATTTTTTCCAAAATCTTAAAAACCTGTAACAGATCATGAATGACCTCAAGTTTCCTAGAACAAGAGTGTAAAAAATTTAAATGACATTCGCAAAGCAAAAGTTTTAGATTTCAAAACAGGGAAAGGACAGTAACACTGCCCATTTTTTCTCATCAGATGAAGAACAAAGGATAGATAAAAAAGCCAAGGGTAGAAGACGCAGAAAAAGCAAATGAGTAATCCAAAATATTTGAATCTCGTTATAGTAATAATAAGTTTACCCCACAAATCAGGACTGACTTAATTCAGTAACAGTATGAACTTGAAACCTATAGATGGATATTTAGAATGAGATTCTATATGTTCATGAGAAAAAGAACGAATATTCATATGTATTTGGAATAATCAAATCTTGTATTACATGCAGAATCCCCGAATTTAATATGAGCTAAAACAGGCAGTCTGAAAGACATTTCGATCTCAGCTAAACATGAATTGCAAAAAAAGCTAAGACGCCGAAAAATATGATTGTGTACCTACTTCTTGGCAGCTTAGATTCCCTGAGAGTGATTTTATTTGGATTATAGAATTCCCTGCTCCTTGGACCTATCTCTTCCAAAGATTTTTGCCCCCTCAAAATTTCTCCTCAATACTGGTATTTCAGTTTTGACCCTACCTAACTTTTCAGTGGAGAAACCTTTACCCATATTGTTTCCTTTTGAGGAACAATCATAAAGCGTTTCTATCTGGTAATTCTTTCTCATCAAAACCTCGGACTTAGGTCGATTCTTTAAACTCTGTTTAGCAGGAACGATTTCTAAGTTGTTCTCCGAACTTTTCCTTCTTATAACTTTGTGTGAAGCATGGAATTCTTCATCTGAAAAATCTCTAGATCTTCGATTCATTTTCAAACTGATTGGTATCTTGCTCAGATTACTCAAACTTCTAGAACCCAAGGATTTTCTCCTGATTTCCCTGGATTCGTCTTGGATTTGAAGTTTATTCATTTTGCTCAAATTTATTTTAATATCATCTGTTATATTGGTGGTAGACAACTCCAATTCTTGGATATCCTGACGGGATATCTTGTTGATATCGATACGTTCTTCAGAAAAAGCTAAATCGGAAGAACACTGATTATCATGTAATTCAGTTGCATTAGCTTCAATTAAATCGAACACTAATTTGTCCTTGAATGAAGAAAATGCAATAGAGTCCGCACATTATCGTCAGTTAAAATTGGAGGAGGAATATCCCTGAGGGGTAAGTTGATGCCTGCATCTGTGTAAAAATGTTGTTCAAGAAAGGTGAATCTGCTACAAAAAAAAAGCGTTCGTTAGGAGGAGCAAGAAACTCAGTTAATTCTAAACCTTACCTTTGTGAAGGAAACGTAAGAGAGCTTTGGAATGTTTTATTGGCTTCTGCGGCAGGTCGTTTAGAGGCGAATGGTAAACCTTTGAAAAAATAAGTGAATAATTTCTTGATTATTTTAACAGTATAGTATATAGAATCAATGGGAATACATTTGGATGTAGGTTCAGAATCTCAAAATAGGACTAGATTTGAAATATTATCATTAGTGAGTATTCTTTGAAAAAAGGGGTATTTAGAAAATTCACTTTTTTCTCGAGTTTTTTTCCTAGAACTTTTATCATTTCTATAAAAGACTGAAACTAAAACATAGAGTAATTGACAAATTTATTTGAGAATTGACAACATCCCACCAAATTATTTTGACCTTGATGACATTTCAGTCAATGGAGTATAACTATAGGCGGTTTCGGAAACTTGATCGAGTTAATACGATTCCTAACCCTCCGTGTTCGTTTACCTTACCCGTGTCATTAACCCCAGTTCGGAAACCTCTGTGTCCTTACTCGATCAGTGATAGAGTTAATCGGATTAGCTACCCACATTCGGAAACCTTTGGATCTCTTACCCGATCACTTACCCAGATCATCTTTTATAACTCTGCTCGGAAAGCAGGGTTGAAAGGAAGTCGCATGCGCACTAGGTGCTTTTAACAATATCACAGAATAGAAAAGGAATACTTCTCCATTTTCAGACAATATTAAGAGAACCACGGTATAAATACCACTGTATAACATCTAAGACCTGTGATATAATTGAAATTTGTGAATAATAAGCCAATCAGAGTCGACAGTCAAATAAGCCTGTTTAGCGCTGAAAATTCAAATACCATTCAAACTCAAGAAAATTTGCATTGAGGATTCTGAAGGTGATATAATGGAATATTCAAGGAACGGTGAAAGAAAACTGATTTCTTCCGCGAATTCATCATTCCATGAAAGATTCGATAGATCCACTAGTCTTTGGAAAACACCATAATTTAGCTTTACAAAAATTTAGAAAAGCTCTGAAGTGTAGCCAGGAACTTTGAGGCGCTTATTCTCTTTACATCTTTAAAAATAAATTTTGCGATATCCTCATCATACGGTCCTCAAGAAATTTTGCACCAAGCTGTAATTTTTCAACCAAGTGCTCGATTTCAATTCGATCTGTTTTTTTTTGGAAATAGAAGGTATTGGTGAAATGAAATTTGAAGTGAAATATCCACAGAACTATCGGGCGGATTTCTCCCATTCATGATTGAAACCCTTGCAATGGAGCCAGAAACCTGCCCTACAAATATCGTTTAAGTTTTTACTTTCAGAAAGCTTTATCAGTACCTACTGTTATGGTTTTTTCTAAATCGGTCTTTAAGAAACAGGAAAAAATAACTTACCAATGAACACAAATGCATATATTCAATCATTTATTATCATAATATATAATCAAGTTAATTCCAGGCCTCAAACATAGTAAATTCTATCATAAGATATAAGAAATGTCCAAATCAATCACGATCCAGTAACAAATCCAGAGAATGCATTCCAATATTTCAATAGTTTATTCAGGGCACATAATCCTTCCAAATTATCTTTCTCATGATCTGAAAGTACCAGAATTTGTATCAATACCTTGAATTTTATAAAATTGCCTTATTTAGTAAAAAAGTAGGAAATTATGAAGAACGTAAGTGATATTTTGTTGAAAATTATTATTATAGGTTTGAATTGAACAGAACTAGCAATCATAAGTAGAATTAGATGTAGAATTTCAAAGAAAATGTAAATTTAGTATAGAAGTTATGTCTCGACCCATAAGTTGCATATAATGTAGTTATCAGGTTTCCGAAGGAACAGAATTGCAGCTATATTTTAGAAATAGGGTTTATTTAATATAATGAAAGCATTTTTTGGCGATTGTAAGTAAAAATTTAAGAATAATAGGCAAATGAAATAGTTAACTTAGAACATTGTAACATTTAGGCATAAAACTTGAAAAATTTTATATATTAGAGGTTTAGAATATAGGCAAGAGGCACATCAAAATACGGAGAAAAATACGGCCGAATTTTCTAGACCAGGTTTCAAGAAGGAAAACTTACCTCTGAAGAGAAAACTGCGCAAGCATCATTTTGGAAGACATCTTTAAAACAAAGCATACTAGGATGTGAAGAAAAATTCCGAAAAGGTATAAATACCGAAGCTCGAGCACAGAGAATTTACACAGACCAACAAGACAAATCACTTCATCGTTTGCGGGAATCGCGTCTCTCCGACCTTGAGAAATATAACAGACATAACCACACTTTCTTCTTCCTCGAAACAGCTGTCAAATTGAATACTTGATTTTGGAATATCTAAAATCGAAATGTAAAAACGGAAATGTCGGGATTCAGGAATCACAAAATCAAAATCAGACTAAGATTTTTCGATGAAACCATTTGAAAAGCAAATTTCCAATACCAAAGCGAGTGTTTTGTGACATCTTAAACTCCTGTAGAAGAACTCGGTTGGAGTAAATGAAAATTTTGGAAAAATGTTATGGAAAACCCGTTTACCTTAATCAGAGAATCTTTGTAGTTTCACATCAAATGAGATTAATTTCAATATAAAATCAAACTATGAATAGACCAACTTTGTTCGATTCCAATCCTTGTGGTTGTGCAATCATATACAATTTTATTAGACATCCCATCGTTTTAATTGAATAATGGAGGTTGTAATGCTTTTACTTCAGTTGCGATTCCTTTATATTATATAAAATGAACATTATGGATGAGTCCACCTAAGTTCGATTCCAATTCTTATTGTATAATTAAAACATATAATGAGGCCTGTCATCATAAAATAGAACCACAAAGATGACTAAACAATTGATTTGGTTGTGAAAAAATGTTTGGATTATATTCGTAAATGGAACAGATACGAAATTATTCATCAATTAATAGGATGAAAAATTCATTTCAGTTTGTTTACATGTTTATAACCTCTTCAAGCGAGTCCAAAAACGCCGAGAGTGACGTAATCTTATTCCTGCAATCTGATTGGCACCCCAAACGCCTGCTAAAATTCTGATTAGCTCGATTCAGGGTCATATCTGCGTTGACATAGATTTCCTAAGTAAATGGCGCGAGTGGTTTATCTGGTTGATCTGTGGAATTTAGTCCATTTTTAACCATCGTCAAGACTGTAGCAGCTCCTCGTAAAAATTCTCGAAACATCGTAATATTTCAATCAGAAACTAAAAGCAAACCAAAGTGACTGGAATCCTGGAAGAATAACAGAATATAATACATGGAATATTGAAGAAAATCTTATAAACTTACCAGAAAAGAAAATCCTGACAAGTACAATTCGAGCCAGATTAAAAAATAAACTTCATTTCAAGAGTCAACCCTGAGAACTTGCAACACAGAATACAAATATAGACTTGCAATTTACGCAGCACAGAATACAAACACAGACCAATGATACAAATATGTCAAATATATAAGAAGTGAAACCTCCCTTCAAAACGACGGAAACAAAATACGCCCTCACCGGGGATGGCACGAACTAATAAGTTGCACGGTATTATAGAAATTCAGAGAATTCTATACCGTGAATCTGGACGGCGATTCGTTGGCGGGAATATATTGCATTTCAAATAATTGTGTAATGTACATTTTTGAATTAAAGTCCAGATTTTGAGAAAGAAATTTATTTACAGATCAAGAGATACACCAATTTCACAATACTATTCGAAGTACAATGATAAATAAGTATTTCTGACAGTATATAAAAATACAATATTGAAGGAAATAAATACCCAATATTTTTTATCGGGTATTGGTTGGTGAAGGAATTCAGAAGAGAACCTTTCCGGAGGGGTCCATTACATAATTTTTTTCACAACCAATTAAAAAATAATAATAAATAATGTGAACATCTGCACGAAACTGAAGATAACATGACTGGCAATGTTACATCGTGAAAACAAAAACATGATTATCAATGTGGAGATTTAAACTTTGTTGTTCCACTCAAAAAACTGATACATAAACCTACTTACAAAGAGTTCATACCTCTATATTGAAACTTGGGTTTATCAATGTTTTGAATTCGTCACGTGAAACAAGTTCTAGGTAAAAACAATCATGCAAATGATCTGCCTAATAAATGGATTGTATCTATATAAATATCGATTTGAAATGTTAGTAGCTCATCTTGCACCAACATATTGTGTATGTATGGATCTTTTGACCAAAGTTTCCTCATATTCTGATGGCCTTCAACCAATATTTTCATTTGTGAATAGATTTCAGTATGAATATCAATATTACCCTTTGAAATATGACTTTTAATGTTCTATCATTGCATAAAGACATGGTCTTTATATAATGGTTCTATACAGAATAACTTTCTCCATGATGCATCTTCTGAAAACTTTTGAGACGAATGGTTTCACTTCAAGTTAGTTAAGGGTGATGGACTCTGAAATATAATTTTCAAACCTGGAGTGAATTGAAATTGGCAATATTCAACGAATATATTACCTCCATAGACCTAATATAACATGGACGGAGCTTTACGTCACTTTTAGACTGAATCGATTGTAATCTACATCCAAGAGAGAAAGAATATGCATTTTCTAGGGATAAAAAGGATGGAGCTAGAAGAGGCTTGGAATCTCAAAAAATACGAGTGAGAGAGTAGATACTATTTCGGAGAGTTCAAAAGAGGATGGAGCTAGAAGAGATTTGCCTCTTCTAGCTCCATCTCTCTCTTATGTACGTTACACTCCTCTCTTTCTAACGCTCCGTCCATGTTATTTTAGGTCTATGATTACCTCTCAAATGAATGTAATCTCTCAATAATCATTTCATTTTATCCCATCACATCAAACAAAAATATACATTTTCATGACATTTGTCAACGGGTGATAAGTCAATTTGCTTCAAGTTGAAATGACAGAAGCACCCGGACGTTGATTGGCTGAATGGATATCTTCCGTTTCTTTTTTTGGATGGCGAGACCTCTTTGTCTGATGCCAAGATTCTGAACAAAGCTTCACCACTGTTACCGCCAAATCGGAACCACAGAATATAGACATGACATGCTTTGCTCTGATACATTCTCAAATGTCGACGTCATGCATCAGAAAAAAAATTTCTATTATAATCATATGTAATCTACAAATAATACAATCAATTATAAAGTATACAATATTGAAATTTACATCAACAAGAATATACTGCTTACTTATTGAACACAAAACACAAAATCATATAAGAACAGCAGGTTTTATACTCTCTCGTCTGTGAGTGACAACAAAATCCACAAATTGAAAGGCTGTCTGGTTTTGACCTACTCACTGCATTGCAAATTTTAGAAATAGATCGAGAATATTCACACTCTGAAACAGAACAGGGTCTAGGAAACTGCACCCTCCAAAACAGATGAAATTTGTGGTCTTCAATTCACCATAATGATAAAGAATTATTTTCATCAATGTGCTTTTGCATATCAGCCTCCCTGACTAATTTACTCTCAATTTTCACATCTAGCAAGAATTTCCTGCATCGAATTCATAACGTGATAAGCCAAAACTGTTCGTTAATTACCTCAGGTTATATTTTAATTGAATCAAAAATCAAAACAAACCACAATCACAGAAGAGATTTTTCTGTATTCTGTGCCGTTAAAACCCCGACATGTTCGTTTACTACCCGGGTAAGTGATCCGAGGAATGTGACAGGTGATCGAGTAGGCAACCCCGATCAAGTTTCCGAAACGGCCTTTTGATCTGTTTTAGAAGATTAAAACACGGTCATGCAGGTTTTCTCAAAGCTTAAAAACGAGTTTTTGATAATTCGAATGTCATTTTGACAACTCATATGATGTTCATTGTTGTCGTACTTCGAAAAAATCAGAATGAATCCCTCATCAAGTCACCATCTTTGAAGCAAATTAACTCTTCAGCAAAGTGTTCCTAAACATACTTCCAGATAAACTTTTCGTCTTAATTTGAATTTTTGAATCTTTATTCAAGTTTATTGTGATTAATCTTGGGAGGCTCTGTATAAAGCGAAGGATATTGAAATTGCATGTTATTAGGGTTTCTAGTCCATTACACCTTGGGCTATAGGAAATAATTAGAAAAACCTTTGAAATTCTTACCTTCCATTAACTTATAGTTTTCAACAATTTTTCCTTGCGATATCTTTGCTTCATCTTCCTGTCTCTGTTTTTCTTCTGCAACTGCATCTTGTTTTGCACCCTCTTTAGCTGATTGCATAGTTTTAAGAACACATTTTAATGTATGCAATACATCTTTATCCTTCTCTGTGAGCTCGAGCTTCTTAACCAAATTGTCGAAAGTTTGAAGTAGAATCTTATCTTCTGGTCCTAACATAGCTCGCATTTGTGGCAGTAATTGAATAGTACACAGTCTTATATTTGACACCCGATCATCTGCAAATGAGTTTGAATACAATAAAAACCGTATAAGACTTTTCTCATGTGAATTTTAATTCAAATTATAATATATATAATATTTTTCCAACTATCTTCTCGAAATTTCTCATTATTGCGTATCGACATTATTCAATTATCAAGATTCAACCTGTTTACATGAGTACTTTTTGAGATATTGAGGAAATAACATCAAAATTTGAAATGGGTGTATCTCCGAAACTGTGGGGTGGATTTTGCCTATCAACGAACCCAAGAAAAGCATTTGATGCGCAACCTATCCGAAAAATTTCTTCGACCTCCGCCCTAGAGAAGGTTGATAATATCCAACACGATAAGTGATGGCAGTATTTGGAAATTACTGGTACATCTGGTACTTATATGTGAACATTTTTTTGTCATGAGGATCATTATATGATCAGAAGATAGCAAAATTATTTCTTTTCTAGAAGCTTAGCAGTTTGGGCTGGCTTCAGGACTAGGATAGTTTCTTACTTCTGGAATTTAATCATCGACTTTTTGGATCTGATATATTTCGATTATAGAACTGTCGATACTAATCAAAACACACTCACCTAGGAAATAAAGCAAAGGTTGAAAGAAATAATCCTTGAAATATTTTTTGCTGAATATTATTGCCATCGCACTCTCACACATTTTGATGAAAATGTGACGTGTATAACATGAGGTCGATAGATTTAACCGATTCATCAAGTTTTCTCTTATCCATTTTCTCTGAATCTCTTTGATGTTGTATCGTAGAAATACTAGGAGTAACCTGGCTGCCTGTGCTTTAACAGGTTTTGCTTTCTACAAATATAAACTGATTTATCAATATCCTTGAGAAAGAGAGTTCAGAAGGATAACTTTACACTTTATAGAGACAGTTGGTAGGCAAGGAAAGTTTT
The DNA here is from genome assembly GCA_958510865.1 of Myrrha octodecimguttata. Lineage (NCBI taxonomy): Eukaryota > Metazoa > Arthropoda > Insecta > Coleoptera > Coccinellidae > Myrrha > Myrrha octodecimguttata. Next base: position 27,601,594 of record OY294065.1, on the reverse strand, counting down.
ACACACTCCACTCTGTATAATTAGAAAACGTTAAATTATAGGTATTTTCCTGTCAGATAACTACATGAAGTTATCTGTTCTACACAAGGTTTCTAGTAATTACAGATATAACTGAACCAAACCATAGAATCCTTAATACACATTAGATGTAAAAAACATGGTGTTCTCATCTGAGAAAAAAGTGACGTCAGCAAGATTAAAATACAAGGATATATATATTCTGTGCTTTCAATTTGAATGAAAACACTGACGTCATCATTGGTATGATATGATTTCCCTCCATCCCAACACCGTCAGTCCCTACGTAAGGAACCGTAAGGAACGTAAGGAACTTCACGCCAACCACAGATGCAATGTACTTAAGGCTCATACCCATCGACGCGACAAAAAACGAGAGTCTTATCACGTGGGGGCTGTCGATAGTGGGATATTGGAATTCAAGGCGCAGTGCCGCCAGATCTTCAAATATTTCCCGGATACTAAAAAGATCAGATTTTAGGAGCTAATGAGGCTTTGCCAACTTCTTGACCTACAGATCCATTGTGCAGCCCCGCGCTGTTACGGAAAAAAAACCTAGAAAATCATTGCCGTGAAGGCAGCAGCTTTTGCGAGGATGTTCAATGGAGATGACCGCTTTGGCAACGCATTTGAAAATGCGCGCAAAAGCTGCTGCCTTCACGGCAGTGCTTCTCTAGGGTTTTTTTTCGTTCTTGTTTGAACGGTTAGGTCAACATTTCAGATAAGTTTGCTTTCTGTGTATTTCCCTTTCTTAAAATACTGTGAATGTGTTTCGAACAGTCCAAACCAAAAAGCTTTTTCGATTTCCCCTCTGATTAAAATGAATTATCAACGATATGAGCTACGAAAATTTACCCAAAGATCTGGCTTTGTCGTGATACCACAGATCCATGATACTTAAGGCTCATACCCATCGACGCGACAAAAAACGCGAGTCTTATCACGTGGGGGCTGTCGATAGTGGGATAGAGGAAATTTAAGGCGCAGTGCCACCAGATCTTCAAATAATTCTTGGATACTAAGTAGATAAGATTTCAGGAGCTATGAGGCTTTGCCAATTTCTTGACCTACAGAGCCATTGTGCAGCCCCGCGCTGTTACGAAAAAACAAACCTGTAAGAGCACTGCCGTGAAGGCAGCAGCTTTTGCGCGCATGTTCAATTGAGATGCCCGCTTTGGCAACGAATTTGAACATGCACGCAAAAGCTGTTGCCTTCACGGCAGTGCTTTTCTAGATTTTTTTTGATTAATTACTGGATTTCAATTCGATCTAATCTGTATTTTTGGAAATATTGGAAAAATGAAATTTTGAATGGGTATATCTACGTAATCATTGGGCGGATTTTACTCATTCACGAATTCGACCTTCGTAATTAAGCCCCAAACCTACTCTACAAATATCGAGCCCCCATTCAAAATTTTATTTTCCCAATATTTCCAAAAATACAGATCAGATCGAATTGAAATCCAGTACTTCATCCAAAAATTACAGTTCGAAGGTTCATACAGAATTTAATGAGGATGATATGATAAGAAAATCACAGAATTTTTTTTTCAAAATGTTCTAATGACACGATCATCACGAAATTTTGCATAAAGTTGTCTTTCAGCATTTTCAAACTAGCTGCGAAGTTTTATCAGGATTGAATCAGTATTTCTCCAGTTATACAAAAAAAAAACAACGATATCGAGAAGAAAACCTCGAAATTTGACATATTTTTTCCCGATATCTCCAAAACTTATGATCGTATCGAACTGAAATTTGGTAAACTGCTGTGAAATATGAAGCTCAAAGTGTGAGCGGATTTTTTTTCAGGATATGATCAATGGTTTCCGATAAAATTTTTTTGGAAAAAATTTTTTTTTAACTTTACTAACAGTATGATTCTGACAAAATTTGGCTGAAAGTTGCGCGTCGTTATACTCCACCTAATTGCCAAGTTTGAATTCAATCGCTCAAGTAGTTTCTGAAATAAAAAATAAATAACTTCAAAATTTCAAAATGCTATATTCGACCGATTTGGCCCATTAACGAACTTAACCGCGGTATTCCAATGCGCGACCTACCCTGAAAGTAGGTTGCTAGCTCACTCCGTTCGACAATTATCGTGTCCACGGCCGGCCAGCCGGACAGAATCGATTTTGACACCGTATTCGTCATCAGTGAGTCCAATCTAGTCGTTTGAGACCACTTTCGGCTCAATTATCGAAAATTACAGACATTTGGACAAAACGATAGCAAAAATGCGATATCCGATTCCAGAAACTTCATTTTATCCTTCGCAAAAGACCGCATTCATGGTATCAATTTGCATCTATAATGGAATGTTAAAATGTATATGAAAAAATAAAAATAAAACTATATAAAAACTCAACCTTCATTTCTTGCATCATCATTTTCATTAATGAAGACAGATACTCGCACAGTGTGAACGTTGATACAGAGTCATTACAATTAAAAATTGAACACAATCAATCAGAGATTGAATTTATAGATGTTTACGTTTTGATAGTGATATCATAGTGGCAGTTATTTGCAGTTTGAATTATCACTTGCTCGAGACAATACTGGTCCAGAGTTATTGTGTTTAGTTACGAATCGTAGTTCAACATTATGGCAGAGTTGAAGAAATCCCGGGAAATATTGAATGGTCATGTTGATAACTCGTCTCAAAAGTGAGTAGATAATTTTTAAGCCAATTTTCTTGCCGAAAATTATCTTGAACGGCCAGGTTGGACCCGATGTCAAATTTGACTTGAAACTTTCAGATTAAGTGTTACATATCAAAATGCGTCGGTTGATTTCGTTAATGGGCAAAATCCACCCGAAAGTTTCGGAGATATTACAATTTCAAATTTTGTGGATATTTCCCCAATATCTCTAGAAGTACACCGAATTTTAGTTTGATACTATCTTAATCTCTGGCAATACCTATTGGGAAAAAATATGTCAAATTTCCGTTTTTTTTTTCGGTATCGTTGCTATTTCTGGAATAACCCAAGAAAACGTCTTCGATCATATTGAACACTTGAATACTAGTTCGCAAATACTGATGCATGTTTCGTGCAGAATCAAAAAAAAAAATTCAAATTTTTGAACGTGCATGAATTTTATTTCGGATAAGTTAAGTTAAATTTCGATAAATTTGGCATTTTTCAACCAATTATTTTTTTGGAAATATTGGGAAATTGAAATTTTGAATAGGCGATGTGTATGTGCTTTCGAAACTCTTTGTTTAGGCTGCCAATTATATAATTTCTTTAGAATATGTGGGATTTTCATTAGAAGGTTGGCTGAACAGGGGCAGTTATTCCAAAACATTCTGTTTATTTCCAAACATTATCAGTATGCCTTGACCTTGCTGACTGCACATTTCATTCTGACCTTTTCTGTATATGAACCAATATATTTTGATCCGATTATCATCTTCGGTAAATTTTAAAACTTTAATCATTATCGGTTTGAAAAATGTCTATAACATCAACCCGATAAAATAATGAGCACGTAACTTCGCAAAAGACGTTCGTGGATCCAACGACAGCAGTAATCAATCCGACCGCACCTGAATTCGAACTGAGGCCGCAGAAATTACGCGGACCTGGTGTACTTATAGTTCGGAGTTGATCGGGGTCATTCAACAGCATTCGCTGTGGTTGTTTGTTCCTATATCAGGTTTCCGGCCAGCCTGATCGTGCGGCCGCAAATTTCACGCACCGAGATACATTTTCGATATTCCCACGGTAAATTAAGTGGTATATTTTTGGTGGATTTGATGGATCGTTAGAAAGAATTGATGTTTGTGATTTTTGTTGGATTATTAACTAACAGTTGCTATTAATTTTTTTTTAAATAATTAATTGTGTCGTACGACAATATATTTTTTAGGGAGGGCACGCGGCCCTGCGGCCTTATTGGGCAACCGCCACACTGCGCTTATATCTCATACGTTTTTCTCGATTTAAATACTTATATCAGGAAAAACTTTCGCGAGTTAAACCTACTGCTCTGTTGTGAATCTCAAAATTTGGCATTGTTATAAAAAAATCGAATTTTGAAAAATATTCGTCAAGAATACTTTCTCGAATAAATATTGCCTAATATACAACATCGCAATAATTAAATGCTCAATATTTTCGGAGAAACTGCCTCTGACGAATAGTTTGCATCCTGCAATCCACAAAGGCGTTTTATGTGAATCATAATTTAATTTAATTTATTAAACAGTTCTTATGAAGGCATTGGGAGTGAAAACCTAGAAAGAATCTGAAAAAATTATGCAATATAATGCAATATCGTATCCTCTAAGAGGATGAAATGACATTTCATCAAACATATGAAATTTCATATCACCAGCGTTCATGAATGATCAAAGGTGTATATTTCAGAATATAATATTCGTGTTAAATATGAAATGATATATAAAGTAATTGTCCTACTTAAATATCAGTCATCCTGACCTTTGGAGTTGTGAATGTGGAGCGTAAATATTTTTTACAACTAACTGCCTGACAGTTTATTATCTTTATGAAGAATATTCGAGTTCAGTTTTATGCACGCTCGTCCTAGATGTACTATATAGCGTCATTTTTTCGACATGTTCATAGTCGTTCAAAATTTCATTTTTCCAATATTTACAAAAATACAGATCAGAATGAACTGAAATCCAGTACTTGATTTAAAATGATCAGAAGATTGCAGAATATGGAATATTTGAAAAAAAAATATTTAAAAATTGTTCTAAAGGCATGATCATCACGAAACTTTGCACACACTTGTTTATCAGTACTTCCTAACTGATTACTGAGTTTTATCATGATTGCATCCGAGTTATTTTAACAAAAACAATGATACGGAGAAAAAACCACGAAATGACACCTATTTTTTTCAAATATCTCCTGAAATTGTAATAGTTCAAAATTGAAATTTGGTACACTGGTGTGACATATAAAGTTCAAGGTTTGTGCAGAACTGCCATCAAATATTTCCAGAAAAATAAATTTTTGAGAAGAATTCCGAATTTTTTTTTTAAATTCATCTACAGTACGATTTAAAAAAAATTTGCTCCAACTAACCACCAAATTCATATCCAATAATAGCCAAGGTGGTTCCTGAAATATCCGGGAAAAACCTAAAAATTTCAAATGACCGTATCTCCGAAACCGTTTGTCCGATTTTGCCTATTAACGAACTTAACCTTCCCATTTTGAAATAGAAACTACTCGGAAAGTTTCCAGTCAATGAAATTCTCCGTACGCTCGTACGAGAGTGACCTAGTCGTTTGAGACGAAAATTACAAACATTTGGACAAAACGATAGCACGTTATTCCCCAGAACATTTACGCAAAACTTTGATCGTTCTATCTATTACATTGCAAATTATCACCCAAAACATTATTATTTAAACCTGAATTTCCTAGCCTTGAAAGTTAAAGATATGTTGGTCAATTATTTAACTCAAATTACAAAATATCCATATCTACTCCAGCCACCATGTATAACAGGTAACTGCATTCTGCTTCATAGTTTTCATTCTGATTAAAATTCAATCAAGTTTATTCGAATAAGAAGAAATTTTTGCATTATTTTATTCGTGAATATCTATATTGACAAACCTAGAAATAAAATAATTTTCAATTGAAGAGATAAATCGTTAGTATAACTTCATTATCGTTAATGTAATTTTAAACTTGTCTCCCTTATCTTTGTCACGTATGAATTGAAACAAGTGTCCAGTGATTTCTCTTATGCTCAGATTACCTAATTAGCATAATTGCTTTTCCGGCCTAATAGATCTCAGTTCTCAAGAAATCGGTAAATTGTTTTGAAATTGAAGTTTCAATGATTACTAAATCATTTTATTAATTTTTGATTTTCATTTAAAGTTTGAATCTTTCTCGTTAAATGACAGTTTTTGTTAACCAGCCCTTTCGAATGGTTCATTAGCTAAAATTTTTCATAATGTTGTCGGACTATTTGTCAGAATGTCGATTGTTTTGGAGGAGACAAGTCAGAGAGTTCAGGTGAAATCCTATTTTCTGTAAATGTTTTAATTTCTTCAGTGTAATTTTACTCTTTTTACTCACCTTCATTATTAACATTCAAAATTGAAAAAGTGTATAATTCAAAATTTTATTTCAGGAATTCCTCCATTTTGACCAACCAGCTTTGTCAAGCCTTTGAAGTTCTGATATTTATGTTATTTTGGTCCTTACAAATACTCTATTTCATTGGTGATAAATTGTACAGGTCATTTTATCCAGCAGAACCTAAATCCGTTAAAAATGATATAGTTTTGGTGAGTTTCTCTTTTTTTTCAGAAATATCTATTAATTTTTGTATCATTTAAAATTTTATTTACCTCTTCGAAATTTGTTTTCATTTCAGATCACTGGTACTGGACATGGTATTGGAAAACAGTTGGCTTTTAAATATGCAGCAGAGGGAGCTACTGTAGTTGGTTGGGATATCAACAAAGAGAATAATGACCAGACTATAAAAGAAATAAACCAGAGGTATCAAAAGAAGGCATATGGATACATGTAAGTTTTCATGGAAATGTGAAACAGGTGTTCATTTAATACAGATCGAAAAGTCCATAGAAACAAAATAATAATCGTGGAGAAGTTTTTTCATCCTATCAATTGCACCACATTTTCTCCTATCATCGTCGAAATTTCTCCTATCATCGTCGAAATTTCTCCGAATTCTAATATTTCTCGCGGCTATTGGCAACGTTAAAGCATGCAGACCGTGAAAATGTGCCTGACCTTGAGATATTAACGAGGTTTATTGAAACTTGAATGTGGCTGTGTTGCCAAAATGGGCAAAGCCGTAATTTACGAGCATGTGGTGTAGTGTTTGATCTTAAGTATAATGACTTATTTCAGCGTGGATGTTGCTGATGCTGACAATGTGGTAAATACAGCTAAACTGGTGGAAGAGCAAGTAGGACAAGTAACCATTCTAATCGCTAATGCCGGTATCATGCCATGTCATCCTTTGGTGCAACACTCCAGGGAAGAAATAAGAAGAATTATCAATATAAATGTGCTGCAGATCTTTTGGGTATGGTTAAAATATTAGATACACGAAAAAACACCCAGCCAGTGTTTTTTCCGATTTTTCATAATCCAGTCGACAGATCAAATTCTTCTGGAACTTGAATCTTTTAGTATATATTCATATACAAACATTCCAGTAAAGAAAACTTTTAAATACAAACTATTTATAAATACAAACTATTTATGTTTTCGACGAGAGAAATCTGTGGCTGGGTGTTTTTCTCTATTTTCCATCGCGGTTCGTGAATTTTGAGGAGCGAAATGTCATCATACACACAAGTTGTTGAACGATTTCGTTTTCGCTGAATTCAATCAAAAATCGGTGGAAAATATAAGCTCTTGATGATGCACCTAAATATTTTCCGAAACAATATATTATACTTATCTAGGGTCATATCCATATATTTCACGATGAAATCAATTCAATCAATCATTTAATGGTTGAATTGGCAAACCTCAATTAGAAACATTTGTTGGACAAATAATGCTTGGAAATTTTCAACAAATCATGAAAGCTTACCAGTAATTTTCATTAGGAAAAGACTTTGCTCGTAAATTTTCGGCACCTTTCGCAAATTCCACAATTTGTATAATATGAATCATGCTTCAGTTATAATCAAACAGCTCCATTGGGTTACGATATCATATACTAATAAATGTAACCTTAATTTCTTTCGATTACTACAGGGAGGATTTTCCATACATATATTTTAAAAAATGAGAGATTTTTCGTAGTTTTGAAAAGTGTAACACACTTTTGAGAAAGTTCTGTGTATTCTTCATACCAATCTGGCCTACTTTGAACCGAATATTTTCGCCTCATTTGTTGTACACCACAGAATACAAATATACTTCGTAGCTTTCGGCCATATTGCTATGGGAAAATCCACAGAACTTTCTCAAAAGTGTGTGACATTTTTGGTACAAGGGAAATATATGATTTGCTCCCTCCCCTTCTTTCGCCTCCATGGTTATATCACAGAAAACAATAAAAATAACCAAAAGTACTAAACCAGGTTTGCCAACGAACTTTCCCCACTAACCACCCCCGGCGCCCCCTTACCACTGGTCTAAAAGCTCCATCTATCTCGTTATTACCCCACAATCTATAAGCGCTTGTTTCAAAACTTGACCGATATAAATATCTGAAACGTTTGAATGTTTTTTGCAGCTTCTGGAAGCTTTTCTACCGACAATGGTGAAGAACAATCGCGGTCATATAGTCGCAATGTCTTCAGTAGCAGGTTTGGGTGGTTTCCCCAACTTAGTTCCATACTGTGCATCTAAATTTGCTGTACGTGGAATGATGGAAAGCTTACAAGAGGAATTAAGAATGAATCGTAATAATCAGATCAAATTAACTACAGTTTATCCCTTCATGGTCGATACTGGCTTATGCAAAAATCCCAGAATCAAATTCGACACAATGATGAAGATACTGAAACCAGACCAGGTAGCTCAAAGAATCATGAAGGCCCAGAGAATGGATATGTCAGAAGTGTCATTACCTGGATATCTTCTACCTCTTCAAAATGTATTAAGGTATAAAAAAATGTTCCGAAGTCTTTATCGGAGTATCGGACTCCTTAATCAACCGGGACTATACCTATTATCAACAAAAATTGTACATTAAATGCATTTTGCGCGATTGCACTCACCTACAAAATTTCCTAAATATTGTCCTTTTCGTTCAAAAGATATTTACTTGGTACCATACTTTATCCCAAACCTGTATATACTCATGAATTTGAAAAAACATCATGGTGTAAATAACATTATTATATACATCATGATCTCACTTGAAACCTTGTTGCATCAAAATATTAATGAATAAATTATGTTCAAGAACCTCGGTTCTTGAATTTGAATTCTTGACAAAAAATTCTGAGCATTACTGTTTATGAATTTCAAGGATAACTACTCGTATTCTACAAATATATCCATTATAATTAATTGTATTTCTTTCAAGGTTGATACACTTAGGGGACTTTTGACCTTCATTTGAAATTTTCAATAGGATGTATAATGAATCTTCATATTTATAAAACCAAATCAATTCGCCAAGTAATTAAAATACTCGTATTATCTAATTCTACTTAATTGAATTATTTCATTAACTTCTATTTTCTTCATTATATTTTCAGGATAATACCCAAAAAAGCGTTACAAAAATTTGTGGACTTTCTTGACTCTGGAATAGACTCTGATCTTCTCAAGAATACCAGTGAAGAATAATATTATTTTTTTTTCGATTTGTGACATAATTAAACGTTATCTTTTTTACAAAAATATTCTACTATTCGTGTTATTCATTCGATAAATTCCCTCTATAATTTTCGTAGTAGATTCAGAATGAATTTGCAACTGCTTGTTATATTTTATTGAGATAGTGTCGTTAGTAATTTGTTGAAAATTTTTTTTTTCGGAAACTATTCATCAGATGTCTATGAAATTTTGCATAGACCTTACAATCAATATTCAGTGTTCAGTTTAATCCACTCCTAATTTGGGAAGATATTCGAAAAAAATTTCAAAAAGCACTGCCGTGAAGGCAGCAACTTTTGCGCGCATGTTCAATGTAGATGACCGCTTCAGCAACGAATTTGAACGTGCGCGCGTACCAAATTTCAGTTCGATACGATCATAAGTTCTGGAGATATCGGGAAAAAATATGTCAAATTTCGAGGTTTTCTTCTCGATATCGTTGATTTTTTCGGTATTACTCGAGAAATACTGATTCAGTCCTGATTAAACTTCACAGCTAGTTTTAAGATGCTGAACGACAACTTTATGCAAAATTTCGTGATAATCGTGTTATTAGAACAATTTGAAAAAAAAAATTTATATGATTTTCTCATCATATCATCCTCATTAAATTCTGTATGAAACTTCGAACTGTTATTTTCGATGAAGTACTGAATTTCAATTCGATCTGATCTGTATTTTTGGAAACATTGGAAAAATAAAATTTTGATTGGGTATATCTACGGAATCATTGGGCGGATTTTACCCATTCACGAATTCGACCTTCGTAATTAAGCCCCAAACCTACTCTACAAATATCGAGTTTCTAAGTCGTTTCTTCCGAAAGTTATTGTGTTTACGGTCAGCCTAACGGCCGACTGCGTAAACACAATAACTTCCGAAAGAAACAACTTAGAAACTCGATATTTGTAGTGAAGGTTTGGACCTTAATTACGAGGGCCGAATTCGTGAATGGGTAAAATCCACCCAATGATTCCGTAGATATACCCAATCAAAATTTTATTTTTCCAATATTTCCAAAAATACAGACCAGATCGAATTGAAATCCAGTACTTCATCGAAAATAACAGTTCGAAGTTTCATACAGAATTTAATGAGGATGATATGATGAGAAAATCATAGAAATTTTTTTTTTCAAATTGTTCTAATAACACGATTATCACGAAATTTTGCATAAAGTTGTCTTTCAGCGTCTTAAAACTAGCTGTGAAGTTTAATCAGGACTGAATCTGTATTTCTCGAGTTATACCGAAAAAATCAACGATATCGAGAAGAAAACCTCGAAATTTGACATATTTTTTCCCGATATCTCCAAAACTTATGATCGTATCGAACTGAAATTTGGTACATTGCTGTGAAATTAGAAGGTCAAAGCGTGAGTATAATTTTTCTTGGATATGATGAATGGTTTCCGAAAAAAAAATTTTTTTGGAAAAAAATTTCGAAAAAAATTTTTTTTAAAAATTACCGACAATATAATCCTGACGAACTTTAGCTCAAAGTTGCGCGTCGTTGTACTTCACCTAACTGCCAAGTTTGAATCCAATCGCTCGAGTAGTTTCTGAAATAAAAAATAAATAACTTCAAAACTTCAAATGCCTATAACTCCGAAACTATTCGATCGATTTGGCCCATTAACGAACTTAACCGCGGCATTCCAATGCGCGACCTACCCTGAAAGTTTCAAGTCGCTAGCTCACTTCGTTCGACAGTTATCGTGTCTACGGCCGGCCGGCCGGACAGAATCGATTTTGACACCGGATTCGTCATCAGTGAGTCCAACCTAGTCGATTGAGACCATTTTCGGCTCAATCATCCAAAATTACAGACATTTGATCAAAACGATAGCACGCTGTTCCCCTAGAACATGCGCGCAAAAATATGTTTAATTTCGTGTTTTCTTCTCGTTATCATTGTTTTTTCCGGTATGCCTCGAAAATGCAGGTATGATATTGATGAAACTTGGTGATTAATTGGCATGAAATGATAATTTTCAAATTGATATCTTCAACAACATTTGCACTCTGATTAATCACCAATTCAAGGAGTTTCAGATGACTTTCACCTTCAGCATTAAATCTGAACATATAAAAAACTGGGTGAAGTTCAAATTGTGTCGAAATTCCTGACCATGGTATAAAATTATCCGATTAAAAGAAAAATTCGTGATCTACTATAACCTTTGGTCGAAGCTATTTTGCTATTGTAGGTACTTACCTTCAGAGGAAATTTCTAAAGTATCATTTTCGCGCGCATGTTCTAGGGGAACAGCGTGCTATCGTTTTGTCCAAATGTCTGTTATTTTGGATGATTGAGCCGAAAATGTCTCAATCGACTAGGTTGGACTCACTGATGACGAATCCGGTGTCAAAATCGATTCTGTCCGGCCGTAGACACAATAACTGTCGACAGAAGCAAGCTAGCAACTTGAAACTTTCAGTTTCAGCCAATTTTATAGGCATTTGAAGTTTTGAAGTTATTTATTTTTTATTTCAGAAACTACTTGAGCGATTGGATTCAAACTTGGCAGTTAGGTGGAGTATAACAACGCGCAACTTTGAACCAAATTTCATCAGGATCATATTGTCAGTAAATTAAAAAAAAAAATTTCCGAAATTTTTTTTCCGAAAAATTTTTTTTTTCGGAAAACATTCATCATATCAAAAAAAAAATCCACTCACACTTTGAGCTTCATATTTCACAGCAGTGTACCAAATTTCAGTTCGATACGATCATAAGTTTTGGAGATATCGGGAAAAAATATGTAAAATTTCTTCTCTATTTCTTCTCGATATCGTTGATTTTTTCGGTATAACTCGAGAAATTCTGATTCAGTCCTGATAAAATTTCACAGCTAGTTTTGAGATGCTGAAAGACAACTTTATGCGAAATTTCGTGATAATCGTGTCATTAGAACAATTTGAAAAAAAAAATTCTATGATTTTCTTATCATATCATCCTCATTAAATTCTGTATGAAACTTCGAACTGTTATTTTTCGATGAAGTACTGGATTTCAATTCGATCTGATCTGTATTTTTGGAAATATTGGAAAAATAAAATTTTGATTGGGTATATCTACGGAATCATTGGGTGGATTTTACCCATTCACGAATTCGGTCTTCGTAATTAAGGTCCAAACCTTCTCTACAAATATCGAGTTTCTAAGTTGTTTCTTTCGGAAGTTATTGTGTTTACGCAGTCGGCCGTTAGGCCCGCAAGGGCGTTTTCTATAAAATTGATTTTCATTTAATTTTCAATAGTTCTTCCTCAGATATTGGGAGTGAAAACCTAGAAAAAACTTGAAAAATAATGGTTCAGCAATGCTTATGAGTACACTTGATGATGTCATTGGTACAATTGGAAAAAAATAAAAAAGACACTGACTATATGCTCAATATAATGGAAGAATAGACCCTACATAATATGTAGAGTCTATTCTATCATTATATTGAGCATCTTTTTTGATTATATTATATATTACAGTCTCAAGACGCTATTTTTGAAAGTAAGCGCGCTCATAAAAGAAATTCCAGCCAGTACTAAATTTGACCTTGATGGTTTAATGCTATTCAAATCATTTGGTAAAAATGAGCGCAAAAAAATGCCGAGCTAATTGTGAAATTATAATTAACTGTTATGGTTTGATTCATTTCAGTAACAGTACACACTACTCTCAAATAATCTGGACGATCACAACTTTATTCAAAACCATTACTTCATTACAAAAAAAGCATTGTGTAAACCATTCAGTTATCTGTTACTTCGGAACAAATTCTATCAGAAACCTCACACGTGCAGGTCCAAAATGAACATGAAATTTTAAATTTCATTAATTGATTAGGTACATTTGATTGGACATTCAATGTTGAGTATTTCGGTGTGTACTTATTATACATAGAAAATTTGAAGAACAAGTGAGAAAAACTCTTCAACAGTTAGATTATGCAAGGGTTTTAAGGTAATAGTATTTGCATTTGCGCTCACCTTGACTTTTTCAGCAATAATTTTGTACTCGGGCAGTAATTTTCAATCATATTTTTTTAATATTCAATTTGGGTTACAATGAAAAGGTGTTTCGAATAACGAATTGGTCTTACTATAATCCTTGAGGTGAACACATATTTGAATAATGTTCGTTATATTCGGTTTTCTATCTCTTAATTGCTCAAAATTAATTGAATGTCTTGTTAGTATTACAATTGATATTATATAAAGATATTTCAACATTCAATTCAAAGTTCAATAACAGTAAAAAAATCATCCTGAGTATTCATTAAAGACAACAAACTTTGGTGAATTCCATTTCGTGAGAAAAAAACCTGAGAAAATCACAGAGTTACTCTATACATGCAAAAATGCTGTAGATCTAACAAGTTAGGATTCACCTCAGATAATTGAAAAATATAGATAAGCCTGATGCCAAATATACAATATTTTGAAGAGAAGGTTTGTTTAATTTTCAACCAAAGCCGAGAGGCCGAGTGCCTGATCGACGCAGCGGTGTTGCCAATAATATAATAATTCATAGTAATTGCTGAAAATTTACATAGTGCCTATTATTTCGTCAGTTGAAATGGACTTGAAGTTTTTTAAACTGTTCAATCCGGAGTTGATGTTTATATATGAAACAAGACTGAACAGAATAAAGTTCCGCAGGCTCCAACGAATGTGTTATGTTATATTTAGATATTATGGGGCCTATCTATATAGTTCTTTAATGTTTAATCATCTGAGGGATAAACTCAAACTACAGATTGATAATCAATTACAATAATTGTTGACTTAACTATTATTTATAATAAAACGTAATTCATATTCATATTAGCAATTGAGGTAACAGAGAAGGTCAAGAAGATTGGAATGAAATCATCTTTACAATTAGGAAATTGACCGAAATGATCAATTCCAGTAAGAGATATTGATTATAGGAACAGGAATGGATCATTGTAATCGTTATTGGATGAATAAAATATGGGTATTTACATTTTACTTAAACCAACAAACAATTATGCAATAAAATGTGACGATCTTGGAGGTAGATATGTTGGTACTTGGAACCAATTCGAGGTCATCATAGTCCAAGTATGCCTCCTGAAAAAAATATAGATCGACAACAAGATAATCAGTCTATGATCAAAGTAAGAAACGTTAAAATTTATTCCTGATCGCAACACAAGAAAACAAAAGGGTAAATTTTAACTTTAATCAAACTTTTCATGAAACATGTGTCATGAACTTTCCGACTTGCCCAACATGTAAGATCATCGTTAAAAAAAGTAGTTTTGTTATTTATACAGGGTCTTTCACGAGGAACCTCACCCATATTTATACGGGAAACTACTGAACGTATTTTCATGAAATTCAGCACTTATAAGTATTTCACGATGCTGATGAAATCTAAAATATTTTCAAGGCATGAGCACCTCCGGTTTTTCCGGAAATGACGTCAACTTCCGTTTTTCAAACTAGAACACCATTTTTTTATTGCAGAAATAGATTCCTTAGAAAATTTCAATTTATTTTGATGTAACATTTTTCAGTTTTGGTTGGAAAATTCTCTCTGAGCGGGAAAATTCGAAAAAAAAATCGAAAATAGAGCTCCGCTGAAACAAGAATAACTTCGAGGTTTTTGGATGGAAAATTTTCATTTTTGGGATTTTTCAAGATGTAAGATTGATGTATCCACTTTAAAAATCGAAATTGCGATTCATGATACAGGGGGTGAAAAAATCGCTTTCAAAGTTAGGGATGACAAAATCGTGAAAAATCAATTTTTTCAAATTAGAACCCCATTTTTTTATGGCAGATATTGAATCTACGTTAAAAAATAATGTGAGTGTATGCATCACACCCTTGCCCTAAAAAGGATATTTTCTGAGTTATTCACAAAAAACTGTTTTTCGTCTTGAATTTTCAGCTATTTCTTTTCTCTTCACGCCAAAAAGATGAATTTTTTTTCGAATTTTCCCGCTCAGAGAGAATTTTCCAACCAAAACTGAAAAATGTTACATCAAAATAAATTGAAATTTTCTAAGGAATCTATTTCTGCAATAAAAAAATGGTGTTCTAATTTGAAAAACGGAAGTTGACGTCATTTCCGGAAAAACCGGAGGTGCTCATGCCTTGAAAATATTTTAGATTTCATCAGCATCGTGAAATACTTATAAGTGCTGAATTTCATGAAAATACGTTCAGTAGTTTCCCGTATAAATATGGGTGAGGTTCCTCGTGAAAGACCCTGTATATCCGTCTGCTGGTTTCAGTTGTGAAATGATGCAACCTTGTCTGCGGTCAATGTTGGAAATTAGTAAAAATACTTGCACATTTCCAGGATCAATAATTGTAAGTAAAGGGTGTTTCAAATTGCGCGGTTTTTTTAAGAATAAATGAAATTAGATGAATTCGTCTGGGTATTTCAACATTTAAGAAGTGTGATGTATGACATTTATAAAAATTGACCGTACACGATACAACAACGCGTTCAAATTGTTGAATTATTTTATGAAAATTACGTGAATATTATGGTTTACATAATCGTCCATCTCAAAGCATTATTGGTCGAATTATTGAAAAATTTCAAAAGACAGGTTCGGTGGAAGATCAAAAAAGTGAAAAATATACACAACATGGCGTATTTTACACGAGGATTCAGCTCTGAAGGCGTAAAAGGTTCAAATAACACAGGAACTAAAGCCATTAGATCATTTAAAATGTCGTTCATTTGACAATTTCGTCGATGAACAACCAGCTGATTTTTCTCAAAAAATGATGTTTTCCGAGGAGGCACATTTTCAACCTGGTGGCTTAGTTAATAAACAAAATTGACGTATATAGGGTGAGGCAAATCCACGAATTATTCATGAGAAACCTGTGCATCCTGAACGAATCACTGTTTGGTGTGCATTATGGTCAGGTGGTGTAATTGGACCTTACTTCCTTGAAAATGCTGCTGGTGAAGCTGTAACTGTCAATGGTGATCGATACCGTGGGATGATAATCGAATTTTTTTGGCCTGAATTAATGAATATCTATCTAGAGGACATTTGGTTTCAACAGGATGGCGCTACAACTCACTTTGCAAATTGATTTATTGAGACAGAAATTTCCTGATCGAATAATCTCCAGAAAGGCTGATGTCAATTGGCCACCAAGATCATGTGATTTAACACCGATATGGACTATTTTCTTTGGGATTATGTGAAAAGCCATGTCTATAAGAATAATCCACAATCGATTCCTGAACTAAAGGATGAAATTATTCGTGTCATTAGTGGCATAGAGCCCCAATCATGTCGAAATGTCATTGAAAATTTTAACAAAAAGTGGACGTCTGTAAAGTTGCAAGAGGCGGACATTTAACAGATATTATTTTTCGTATATAAATGTCATAACTGATACTTCAATTACCAATATGAAGTTCGTGAAAATAAATGCAAATTATGTGTTGTATTTATGCCTAAAAAAAACACGCAATCTGAAACACCTTTTAGATTCGTCAAGCAAGGTGCAAACTTTCAGCATAATTCATCATCTTATATGAAAAGGTTAAAAAGTTCATCGGTATTCAGAATTTTCGGGGTGGAAGATATTGAGGTTGAATCACCTGGCTGGCAACTTTTCAAATAATCATTAGGTGAATAATTAATTACTCTATCCATGATATGATGTTATACTGCAAAATATCGATCAGAAAAGAATAATAATTATTAATTATTCGAAACAGAACCGTGAACGTATGCATACATGATGAACTAACTGATTTCACTTCCACAAAGCTTATTATATATTATAATTTCGATATGTTTATTTTCCACATCAATTTAAGCTATCTCTTATCGAGCAACAGTGAGAACTGGTGCTGACTTCAATAAAAGAACAGTTTTCAAAACGGAAAAAAATTCTATACTTACTAAAACCAAACCAATCGACGAGATAAAAGAAACCAAAAATTGTATCTGTAATATTTCCTGTATTTGTGGAAAGGCATGTATGTATAACTACCTTAAAAATAGGTCTTGACATACAAAGATCCCAAATGGCGAATCATGGTATGTAGGACCATTGGAAATCATATGTTAGATCGGAATAATACCAAGGTACTTATGACGGAATCAGATTACCTAGGAAAAAACTTGAAACGTCCTATATTTTGCCAAGTTGAGAATAAAATTTCGCCCATTGTTCCATAGAAAGGATAATAATAATGAATAAACTGAAAAAAGAAGTAGAATTTGGAAATTTTCGGATCAAGTGGATCAGCATTGCTGTGGTTTTTTGAAAATGTCAATTTGACAAAAGTCTTGAAATACAAAATGATTGAAAGAAAAAAGTCTGCAAATCTTCGCTCTTTTGACTGATGAAGGCATCAAATAAAGACTGAAACATTACAGTTTAGCGTTTAGGCATTTTTCATAAATGATAATTTTCAATAGTTCTTTTTCACCTCTTTCGAAAACATATATACGAATCAAAACATAAAAAAGAGAAGAAATATAGAAAATTGAAACATTCCAAATGGAGTAAGAATTTAAAAACAGGGGCGTTCTTGAGTAAGTAAGTTTACGAACAAGCTTATCATTGAAATATGTGGTAGTCTTATTCGATTATAGACTAACTAACGCACCTCTCCGAAAAAACGTTCAGAAAACAAACCTAAATATCATCACAAATCAAACTAACGGAACCTATAGGTCATGTTCATTTAGTGAAAAGAAATTTAGGAAATTGAGAAGAACAAATTTTCCATCAGAAGTGAGTAGAGAGTAGATACATTTTGAGCATCTATCACAAACAAAATTTTTGTGTTCAAATTGAAGATAAGTTACTCCGCTCTTAAAAAAAATCAGAAAAACAGACATAAAAGACATCACAAAACATAACATTGACAAACTTATCTTACGAGTCAAGTTTTCTCATCAGAAGAAATAAAGGACATTAAAAAATTATAAAGAAGATCGAATTTTCCAAGAGTGGTTTGCTTTTGAGTCACTAAGTTTTCTAACGACAACATTTTTTTTGTGTTTTATTCAAATTTAGACTAACTAACTCACCCCTCTGGAAAAACTTCATGAAAACAAACCTAAAAATCCTCACAAAATGAACTAACGAAACTTACATTTCACTTTTTTTTTGACGAAGGAGTTGTCATTATTATTTGTACTATTTTCCCGTAGATGGTCATCGTGCTAATTCAGTCTGTCTGAAACTGAAAGAAAATACATCGCGTGCGTCTGAATTATGGTCTATTATTGAAGGTCGTTTAGTGTTCATGACAATGGACCGCAGAAAGAGGTCAAATAAAATATATTCTGTTGAAACTATTTTAATTCCCGTATTATGAGGAACACCAAACTCTAATTCAACGGTTCGTGAGTTCAGCATACCCTTCAGGTAATTCGACCACCAAGGGTAACGAGATCTTCTAACATCGCTAGTTGATTTGTGAATCAGACTAATTCCACCTCAAGAAAATGTATTCAGTTCGGTCGACTGAAGTGAAACTTGGTTCGAAGTTGTAAAATAACTACTCGAAGTTCCATCAAAAATTGTTAGAACATTGGAAAAAGATCATCTGGAAGTTGAGCAGCGTTGGGCGGGCTGGGTATCCGGATGGACGACCGATATGTAATATACAGTGTGTCCAGTTGAAAAGGTATCGCCTTTCATATCTGGGACCCCATGTTAAATCAGAAACAACGCAAAAAAGTTGTGAACTTAGGTTCGTAGGGAAACATTTTATACGGTTAGTTCCAATCAATTTGTATCAACTCTGAGCGTGATGACAGCAACCCCTAAAATCTTGAATGGAAACGGGGGTTGAGGGAAACCTTGATTCAAAAGTTATTGGATTGCTTTCTCGAAAACGCCATAGTTTTGACCTTTTTTCTTGGTAATTCTTCAATAATAATAACAATAATAATAGTTTATTCAACATTGAAGTATTTACATGTCATGTCAAATCAACATTTCAACGTATATAAGAATTCATAAATTCCGAAGATAGAACAATATCTTTGATGGTCTGATCAAACTTGTTGATGTGAAGCTCTCTTATTCTCAATCCATCCTTCTGAATAAGTTAAGAAAATACCTGAAGAATGCAACAAGAAATTCAGTAATATTCTGGAAAAAATGTATATCATGGCATCTGAAAGTTCATTTTTTTCCATACGTGAAATTCGCTCTGGGTTTTTAGGAAATGCCGTTATGAATTCTCTAGGTCTTTCCCCTCAACAGATATCCAGTTATTCTTTATCAGTGATTCTAACCTAATTGTTAAAGATCATTTTCAGCAAGAAGAAATTCGAAAATTCAGACATTCCTACCTAAGATAAACATTACAATGTAAGTCTGAGTGTTTACCAAATATTGTCTGCAAAATCATTGCTATCTACATGCTCATTTTTGAATAGAACAGGCATCATTTGATTATAATGATTTTTTTGTAGCTCAATTATGCAATTAGAAATAAAGATTGCTATATGCGATATGCATGTGATAGTAAACGGGAGCAGATAAAGTTGAATATCTTGAACTGATTCGAATGTGAATATTTCAGGTATAATCCAACTGAATGTTACAACATCGTCCATAAAAAATCGCAAATATTTTGTCCGAGTGAATGAATTGGCAATTTGCTTACACTAATTCCTATGAATGGAAGAAAAATTTGAAAAAATATACGACATTTGAAGGGCTTACCCTCCAGAAATGAACATAATTTAAAGAGAGGTTGAACATATTCTGTGGAAGAATAATGAAAAATTTTCCTTTTACCATTGAATATTCAAAATTGAAAGGGTATCTTAATCCTGGACAATTTGAAATACATGTGAAACACCACTCAAAATGCAGAACTCTTCAGGGAAATATATGTTTGCGTTCTTTCGGTATTTGTATATGGAAAATGGAAATGCTCCTTTCCATACAACGAAGTTATATGCACAGAACATCAAATATATGTGTGTTGCCTGTATTGTGTCTGGGACATTATGTTTGACCAGAGATAATGAAGATGTATAATCTATGACTGACAAAGCTTATAAACTGTATGCATTGGTTTGTTTTTCATTTAACACATTTGGGTCAGTTCGATGAATCTGTGAAAATGTCACAGAGTTGTTGGTTGATAACATAGAGACAGTGAACTATTCATTCAAAATACTTTAGGCAACTCAAAATACAGCAACTGTGTAATTTGAATAGCACCCAACTTTATTTAATGCCGTAGATATCCTCTATCTACGGTTAATGCCAAGAGATTTGCTTAAATATGTAGCATTTTACATACAAATTCACTTCTTCCTAGAATTGAGACATGCTTTATGAATCTGGCATATTTCCGATTTGTCATAGTGTATTGATCAATTCGTTATTTTTTTATAGGGACCGTTTTCCTAGGGAGAACATCTTGAAATCCTAAACTTGTCTCTTTGAACTGTATATCATATTCAAGATTTGTAACCTGAACTACTTCATAGAGAAGAATATTCGTTCACTTTTGTGTTCATATCTTCAAAATAAATTGGTTAGATTTTCACAATTTAATTGGGAAATATGAGTAGGTAATGAAGAAAAAATTGTGTTATTCCTTACTCAATCTCTGATATTTTTTAGAAATTACGTCAGTATATTGGGAAAAGATATGTTCAAGTTGCGTTTTATGTATTATACTTCCTTCATCCGGTTGGGTTTTCACTAGGGGTTTTCCTTGTTTATTTTATAGAATGGAACAGCATGAACAGATGGAGACTCCATTAACCAATTTTATTTTGGCGTAGGTTCTCCAAACCACTTAAAACAAAAGGATTCCGCACTTTCATCGATTATAAATATAAAAACCAATTCGAAATAAACATTCTAAAAATAAATACTTTATTTTCAAGTGATTCTAGGTTATTTTGAATCTGTTGATCTTGAAATGAGTGGGAGTTATTCTTCAGCAATTCAAATAATGAAAAACACTCAATAATAACTTTCTGTATTATAAGCAGGTGGAAAATTTATTTTCAAATATCCGTTCAGCAGATATAAACCAAGGGATGGCGATGAAAACCGTATTCTTAGAAGATTTTGTATACAAAATAATCATTTTTTACGACTTGAACTGGAAAATCCAGCTTTATGACCCTGCTCTATGGTTGAGTTCTATATTTATGGGAACCATTATTTTCATCAAGATGATTCAATCAATCTCTGTTTATGATCCGACTTTGACTCCACTCGTAGATAGACAGAGGTATTCGCGGAATAAAACTTCAAAAGCAGCTTTTTATCTTAGGTCATCAATAATCTTTTCCACTTTTAGAATATTTCAAGAACCTTCTCATATGTGACGTTATACTGGGTGTTCCTAAATTGGAGGTACAAACCAAAAGGGAGATTCCTTGCATAATTTTGAGGAATAAAACTCCAATAACCATGGGACAGCAAAAGTTCAGTTTTTGAGATACAGGGTGTTAAAATTTATATTTTTTGAATTTTTTTTCTCAACTTAACAAGATGCACTTAACAAGATGATTTCACGAGTCATCATAATCTTTATGAATCATTGCTACAGATCAGGAAATATCCATAAAAACTAAAAATGAATTTATTCACCGCAGCATTTTCACGACAATTAGGAGTTTTCTGTGGATTTCGATAGAATCGTTCACGTTTTTTCTCTGAATCGGTAGCAGATATGACCAACTTAGAAGGAGCCATAAAATTAAGTCAATTTTTCAAACTAACAGTGGCTCACCAAAAAAAAGTTCTGGGGGAAAACAGGGCATAGAAAAAAATCGCCCTGTAGATTTGCAATCGAAATTGGCATGTCACATTGTGTGAACTATAAGATGTAATATCTATGCCAAATTTCACTTGAATATCATGTGAAATGCAGAAACTATGAGGAAAAAGTTCTAAAAAAAAATATACTTTAACACCCCGTATCTTGAAAACTTCACGTCTGCGGTCCATACTTGTGAGACTTATGGTTTATTATTTGATAAAATCAAATAATAAACCTTAGTGATCGATCAAAAAAATTACCCCCCTGAAAATTTCACAGTTTACATTTTGAAATATGTAGATTTGAATGAACTAATATAAAAAAATCCGTCCGTCCTCCGTCCGTTGTCCGGGGCTTTCCTCTGAGAGTACTGAACCGAAATCCGTGAAACTTGGTAGAAAAATCGTGTGTCACTCGAGATTGATTCTCCAAGCTTTTCAGCATTATGGGTGAACCCTACGGGCTTAAAACTGACGGTAAGAGAGAAAAAAAATAATTTCCGGATTTTCATGAAACTCTCAACGTTGATTACTGTTGAATAACTCAACCTAAAAATTTTAAGCCGGATGATTTCCGACCAGTGGTCCCTGAGTTATAAAGAAAAACGCTGCAAATTGTGTTGTGAAAACCAATGAGTTATGAATTAAATATGTTTTACTTAAGACAATGGTATCGAGTTACTTAACTGAAAAAAAAAATAAACTCTTTTGTGAAATTTACAGCGTTTTTTTTCGATTAACATTAAAAGCTCTGAAGAAATTCAGATTACGTTAATGAAATTATTTATGCACGTACCTTGTATAGATATTGAAGATTGGAATTTTTTCATGACGTATACCTTTCCCAGAATAAATTTCCGAGTTAGAGCCTAAATAGTTCTACAAACTATAACGATGGTATCACTTTACAACCAAGTGAAATTTTGTTTATTACTTCATGATCTATATCCGGTTACCTCAGAAGGTATTAATTTGAACTCCTTGGCAATTCCAGTAGGTATACGAAAGATTCATTGTACCGGTGTCGTAAAATATAACAATATTTGTAAATATTACGATAGATAGGTTCAACACTTTATGAGGCACAAAAAAGGTACCTACTCAATCCTCAAAACTATTATTGCTTTGGTTATGTTCGCCGATAAGAAATTTAAATTCTGAAGTAATTCAAAATATCACTTTTACATCACTTTAAAAATAGATATTTCCAACATGTTATAATCCTATACATTTGATCTATAACAGTCATTAAAATAATAAGAACAAAATGGATAAATTTCCACACCTACCAATATAATTATAAGCTCACTTGTCCAGACTACCCAAAAATGTATATTGGTAGCACAGGTAGAAATTTCGGCGCAACTATAAAAGAAGTTTTGACAAAGAAAAGAAACATTCTCATTAAGCACTAAACTATTCAAAAAATAATCATTCCTTTTCAAAGGATACCGATATTTTATATTCTGTAAAAAGAGGATTGAAACTGGAATTACCAAATAAATAAACATAAAAATAGCAATAAACTAAGAATTTTATCACAGGTCAGTTAAATACTTCAAGGAACCAAAGTAAACGTGATTCTGAATGGAACATTCTCAAAAAAGCTATCAGAGGAACGTCCGTTTACCTCTTAGCGTACAACTACGAATTTGAATACAAAATACTGATGAAGTCTTTCAAGTATGGACGAAACGTTTGCCAGCTCCATTAAAAATAAGATGAGGATTATGATTATGTGTTTTCATCTATGATGTCTATTATAAAACATTTCTACCGAATCATTTCAATAATATTAATTGATAGCAGTAGATTTTTTATGCGCTTGTTCTATGTGAAAATGCGAGTAATCATTTGGCCAAATTGTCTATAATTTTGGATTTTTTTTGCTGAAAAAAGTCATAATCGACTAGGTTGAACTCACTGATGGGGAAACACGATAACTTGATAACGGAGAGAGCTAGAGACTTGAAACTTTCAGGGTAGGAAGCTTTTCGAAACACAACGGTTGAATTCATTAATTGGCAAAATTAGCCACACGGTTTCGAAGTTATACTCATTCCAATTTTTGCGCGCATGTTCTAGGGGAACAGCGTGCTATCGTCTTGTCCAAATGTCTGTAATTTTGGATTATTGAGCCGAAAATGGTCTCAATCGACTAGGTTGGACTCACTGATGACGAATCCGGTGTCAAAATCGATTCTGTCCGGCCGGCCGGCCGTCCGTCCGGCCGGCCGTCCGTCCGGCCGTAGATACAATAACTAACGACAGAAGCAAGCTAGCAACTTGAAACTTTCAGGATAGGTTCCGCATCAGAATGCCGCGGTTAAGTTTGTTAATGGGCCAAATCGGTGGAATAGTTTCGGAGTTATAGGCACTTGAAATTTTGAAGTTATTTATTTTTTATTTCAGAAACCACTTGAGAGATTGCATTCAAACTTGGCAGTTAGGTGGAGTATAACGATGCGCAAAAAATTTTTTTTTTGGAAACCACTCATCATACCCAAAAAAAATTCCACTTGCACTTTGAGCTTTATATTTCACAGCAGTGTACCAAATTTCAGTTCGATACGATCATAAGTTTTGGAGACATCGGGAAAAAATATGTCAAATTTCTTCTCTATTTCTTCTCGATATCGTTGATTTTTTCGGTATAACTCGAGAAATTCTGATTCAGTCCTGATAAAATTTCACAGCTAGTTTTGAGATGCTGAAAGACAACTTTATGCGAAATTTCGTGATAATCGTGTCATTAGAACAATTTGAAAAAAAAAATTCTATGATTTTCTTATCATATCATCCTCATTAAATTCTGTATGAAACTTCGAACTGTTATTTTTCGATGATGTACTGGATTTCAATTCGTTCTGATCTGTATTTTTGGAAATATTGGAAAAATAAAATTTTGATTGGGTATATCTACGGAATCATTGGGTGGATTTTACCCATTCACGAATTCGGCCTTCGAAATTAAGGTCCAAACCTTCTCTACAAATATCGAGTTTCTAAGTTGTTTCTTTCGGAAGTTATTGTGTTTACACAGTCGGCCGTTAGGCTGACCGTTAACACAATAACTTCCGGAAGAAACGACTTTGAAACTCGATATTTGTAGGGTAGGTTTGGGGCTTAATTACGAAGGTCGTGAATGGGAAAAATCCGCCCAATGATTCCGTAGATATACCCATTCAAAATTTTATTTTTTCCAATATTTCCAAAAATACAGATCAGATCGAATTGAAATCCAGTAATTCATCAGTAAAAAATTTCAAATAGCACTGCCGTGAAGGCAGCAGCTTTTGCGTGCATGTTCAAATTCGTTGCTGAAGCGGTCATCTATATTGAACATGCGCGCAAAAGTTGCTGCCTTCACGGCAGTGCTTTTTGAATATTTTGGGTTATTTCCTCAATATCTCAAAAGGGACTTGGGCGATACGATTAAAAATCTGTCATTAGATGAAGAAAAGCGAATCGTACCTCAGGGCAAAATTTCGTTAGGATCGTGTTGTGAGATATATTTTTTTTATTTCCCAATTATTGTCGAAAATGATCTTAAACGATTGGGTTGAACTCCCTGAAGAAGAACCCGTGGTCAAGTCCGTCCGTCCGTCCGTATGAGCTCTACCTTTCGAAGGTGAAGACTAAGCGTTTTGAAATTTTCAGATTAGGTTTGGAGTCCAAATATCTCGGTTGAGTTCGTTGATTGGCGCAATCGGCTGAATAGTTTTGGAGTAAGTCCATTTGAAATTTTGAGGTTAATTCCTCGATATCTCATGAAGATTTGATTCGATCAAATTGAAACTTCGTGGACAGTTTTGGAATACCAACGCACAGTTTAGAAAAAAATTTCGTGTGGATCCAGTTGTTCGAAAATTAAAAAAAAATTCATTCGAAAATTTTTGATGAAACATTTTTTTTCTCTGAAATTATTGATTAGATTTCAATGGAATTTGGCACAAACCTCAGAGTCAGTTTTAAACAACAATGTTCAAAATTTCAATTCGATCCGATATTTACTTTCGGAGATATAAGAAAAAAAATGTGCCAAATTTTGTTGTTATTTGGAATTTTAACGTTATTTCCGCAATATCTCAAGAAGTACAAATGCAATTAGATTTAAACTTCGTAATTAGGTTCAGAATACCAACACGCAACTAGGTGCAAAATTTCGTGTTGATCTAATAGTTAAAATTCGAACAATCGCGTAAATGCTCCTGACCTCACGTCAGTGCTTTTCTAGATTTTTGTACTTTTCGTCCATGAAGAATTCCAGCATAACAATGCCTGTTTGTGACGGTGCCGCATTCACACATCACAGCTGTCCCACAGGGATGAGGGTTGACCATCCATTGTCGGTGACAAAAATCCATGTGCAGGATTATTTTCTTGCAAAGACAGATAATTGCCAGTCTACATGCATTGTGCATTCACAGACCGGTCTGAAAATAGAAGCACCGACCCAAATATTTTTCCTAAGGTGCATCGGACGTTCCTTGTGGATTTGTGAGAAACTGAGGAAGCACAAGTTCTTCCACATTTTACATCACTTCAAGAGTAATGATTAAGAGGGGATCAGAGTCTGTGTCTATCAACGAGAAGACCACTCTAATGAATTCGACATAGGCGGCGCATAAGTAGGGCGACAGGAAGATCTGTCATTCAATAAAAATAATATCATTTACTTCATTAATGAAGCAATTCTATGATTAATTGGTGAGTTTGCTTCCTCAAGAGCAAACAATACCTAGAAGGGTTTTTTGTTGCAAATGGTTGAAAAAAATTTCAAAAAGCACTGCCGTGAAGGTAGCAACTTTTGCGCGCATGTTTAATGTAGATGACCGCTTCAGCAACGAATTTGAACATGCGCGCAAAAGCTGCTGCCTTCACGGCAGTGCTTTTTGAAATTTTTACTATTAAATTACTGGATTTCAATTCGATCTTATCTATATTTTTGGAAATATTGGAAAAATAAAATTTTGAATGGGTATATCTACGGAATCATTGGGCGGATTTTACCCATTCACGAATTCGACCTTCGTAATTAAGCCCCAAACCTACTCTACAAATATCGAGTTTCTAAGTCGTTTCTTCCGGAAGTTATTGTGTTAACGGTCAGCCTAACGGCCGACTGCGTAAACACAATAATTTCCGAAAGAAACAACTTAGGAACTCTATATTTGTAGAGAAGGTTTGGACCTAAATTACGAAGGCCGAATTCGTGAATGGGTAAAATCCACCCAATGATTCCGTAGATATACCCAATCAAAATTTTATTTTTCAATATTTCCCAAAATACAGATCAGATCGAATTGAAATCCAGTACTTCATCGAAAAATAACAGTTCGAAGTTTCATACAGAATTTAATGAGGATGATATGATAAGAAAATCATAGACATTTTTTTTTTCAAATTGTTCTAATGACATGATTATCACGAAATTTCGCATGAAGTTGTCTTTCAGCATCTCGAAACTAGCTGTAAAGTTTGATCAGGACTGAATCAGTATTTCTCGAGTTATACCGAAAAAAAAAACGATATCGAGAAGAAAACCTCGAAATTTGACATATTTTTTTCCGATATCTCCGAAACTTATGATCGTATCGAACTGAAATTTGGTACACTGCTGTGAAATATGAAGTTCAAAGTGTGAGCGGACTTTTTTTTCGGATATGATGAATGGTTTCCGGAAAAAAAAATATTTCGGAAAAAAATTTCGAAAAAATTTTTTTTTAAATTTACTGCCAATATGATCCTGACAAAATTGGGCTCAAAGTTGCGCGTCGTTATACTCCACCCAACTGCCAAGTTTGAATCCAATGTCTCAAATAGTTTCTGAAATAAAAAATAAATAACTTCAAAACTTCAAGTGCCTATAAGTTCGAAACTATTCGACCGATTTGGCCCATTAACGAACTTGACCGCGGCATTCTGATGCGCAACCTATCCTGAAAGTTTCAAATTGCTAGCTTGCTTCTGTCGACAGTTATTGTGTCTACGGCCGGTCGGCCGGCCGGACAGAATCGATTTTGACACCGGATTCGTCATCAGTGAGTCCAACCTAGTCGATTGAGACCATTTTTGGCTCAACCATCGAAAATTACAGACATTTGGACAAAACGATAGCACGCTGTTCCCCTAGAACATGCGCGCAAAAATTGTAAGAATGCGCAATGATGCTTGCCACTTCATATATTCAAGAATTTTCGGGAAAATAAAACTAAATTGAGTGAGAAATGGAAAGTTACTAAAATGGCGCATTCTCCGAAAAGAATTATGTACATCCCAAAAAACAAATTTTCAGAAAATACCCACTGAAGCTTGCAGAACGACATCCCGTTTTTTCCTATTTGCAATTATATTTAATTTCGAAGAACTGGCAATATGAGGCAGTTTCATTTGCAAATCCAATGTAGGGGACATTAATTTCTGATAAATGTCCATATCTCATTTAATTATCTGATTCTATTGATACGGGACCTCCCCTGTTACTCTAGAAATTGCATTTCACATTAACTCTATGGAGCTTTTTGTCTGATTGAAATATAACAGGATATCACTTCAACAGAAAACATCCTGAATAATAATAAATTTTAGAAGAGCACCGAAGTGAAGAAGGCACTTTCACTGACAGGGAGATTTGGCGGTCTTCTTTTCATATGGTCCGCACGAAATTCTGCATGAACTTTCAAGCCAAGTACTCGTTTTCAATTCGATAGAATCTGTAATTTTGGACATATGATATATCTACTGAATTATTGGTCGGATTTTACCCATCCACGCGTGGATTTCAATAACTTTCAAAAGAAACGACTTAGAAACTCGATATTCGTAGAGAAGGTTTTTTAATTACGAAGGTTGAATTCGTGGATGGGTGAAATTCTCAATATTCCAAGAAATACAGATAGGATCGAATTGAAATCCAGCACTAGATTGAGAAATGGCAGCTTGAAGGTTCGTGAAGAATTCAGATAACGATACTTTCTGTTACCCAGAACATGCACCCAAAAATAGCAATTATTATTCACTTTCCATAGAATGTGAACGTTCAGGGATAGATTCAAGAAATGGCTCTTAAATGTTTGCTCTTCAATATTTTGGAATAATTTATACGATAAGGTATTGAATAAGTAATCTTTCCTTCAAAATCCGCTAGAAGAGAAAATGAGTTCAGATACTCTGAAAATTTGTATAAATTGAGTATAATATAAAATAACTTTTTCTCATATATCATCAGTACCATTGACAAGATATACTATTCTATAGCTATATTTCCTCTCGAATCAGTCTATGTCTTTCTATGGTTCACAGAATCAATATCTCTCAGTGGTTGAAGGGATGAATGACCTCTATGAAGATTCGAATATTTCGATTGATCCTATGAAAAAATTTCAAAAAGCACTGCCGTGAAGGCAGCAACTTTTGCGCGCATGTTCAATGTAGATGACCGCTTCAGCAACGAATTTGAACGTGCGCGCAAAAGCTGCTGCCTTCACGGCAGTGCTTTTTGAAATTTTTTTCTGATAAATTACTGGATTTCAATTCGATCATATCTGTATTTTTGGACATATTGTAAAAATAAAATTTTGAATGGGTATATCTACGGAATCATTGGGCGGATTTTACCCATTCACGAATTCGACCTTCGTAATTAAGCCCCAAACCTACTCTACAAATATCGAGTTTCTAAGTCGTTTCTTCCGGAAGTTATTGTGTAAGTTACGGTCAGCCTAACGGCCGACTGCGTAAACACAATAACTTCCGAAAGAAACAACTTAGAAACTCGATATTTGTAGAGAAGGTTTGGACCTTAATTACGAAGGCCGAATTCGTGAATGGGTAAAATCCACCCAATGATTCCGTAGATATACCCAATCAAAATTTTATTTTTCCAATATTTCCAAAAATACAGATCAGATCGAATTGAAATCCAGTACTTCATCGAAAATAACAGTTCTAAGTTTCATACAGAATTTAATGAGGATGATATGATGAGAAAATCATAGAAATTTTTTTTTCAAATTGTTCTTATAACACGATTATCACGAAATTTTGCATAAAGTTGTCTTTCAGCATCTTAAAACTAGCTGTGAAGTTTAATCAGGACTGAATCAGTATTTCTCGAGTAATACCGAAAAAATCAACGATATCGAGAAGAAAACCTCGAAATTTGACATATTTTTCCCGATATCTCCAAAACTTATGATCGTATCGAACTGAAATTTAGTACACTGCTGTGAAATTAGAAGGTCAAAGTGTGAGTATAATTTTTTTTGGATATGATGAATGGTTTCCGAAAAAATTTTTTTTTTAAATTTACTGACAATATGATCTTAACGAAATTTGGCTCAAAGTTGCGCGTCGTTATACTCCACCAAACTGCCAAGTTTGAATCCAATCGCTTGATTAGTTTCTGAAATAAAAAATAAATAACTTCAAAACTTCAAGTGCCTATAACTCTGAAACTATTCGACCGATTTAGCCCATTAACGAACTCAACCGCGGCATTCGGATGCGCAACCTATCCTGAAAGTTTCAAGTAGCTAGCTTGCTTCTGTCGACAGTTATCGTGTCTACGGCCGGCCGGCCGGACAGAATCAATTTTGACACCGGATTCGTCATCAGTGAGTCCAACCTAGTCGATTGAGACCATTTTCGGCTCAATCATCCAAAATTACAGACATTTGGACAAAACGATAGCACGCTGTTCCCCTAGAACATGCGCGCAAAAATGACACTTGTTAGCCTTGGAAAGATTTTTTTTTGGATGACCACAAAATGCCTGCTTGATATCTAGCTATCTTAAAGACACTTTCACACTTGAGTTACTTCATACCTTCGTGAAGAGAAACAATGATACCTATCTGATTTCATAACCGGATATCTAGTTTTTGGTGAGAGTTTATCGATTTCAAACCGTTCTGGGAATAGAATGCCGAAAAATATTTTTAAATAACCTTCAGGAAGATAACACAGGAAACTTGAATACTTCTTCACGATATGTGCAATTCTCTTATTTCATGAATTATATCCAATTCCCCCAATTATTTTCTGTAATGAAATTCATTTTGACGAATAAAATGATATCAATAAACGAACGGATGAACATGAACAGCCCACAGTTATTCTTAATTGCGATGATAAACACAACACAAAAGTCCATGATTTAATCTGGCAAATATAAACGACAGTCTAGCGTCTAGCGGCGATTCTTTGAAAAAATGATATTAATAAACGATGGCCCATGTGGAACCCCACCAATGACCCGCCCCTGGCGCCGAATGCCTTCCTATTCGTGCCTACCTACTTCGTAGCAAACTGGTCCCAAGCTCTCAGCGCATAACTCCAACTTCGACAATGCAGAAACAGAAACCTGAAGAACGGTTGCTGTTCAACATTTAACTATTTAGCAGTTACCCACTGACAGAGAATTCTTGTGGTACTTGTGCGCGCTCAGTTTTCAAATGACAGTGTTCCGCGACCAAGTCTGACCTAACGTGTGTTAAAAAAATTTCGGAAAAAATTTTTCGCTCCAACATGAATTCGTACTTCTTGTTATTGACAATTTTTGTTTCCGGTGTTCATTGCGTGAAAAATGTGACAATTCAAAAATGTTGTTCGCTGAAAGAAACTCTAGATATTTCCCAGAACAATTCTTGTGTGAACTCACCCCATAACGAGTGGAATATAAAAATCTACAGTCCTGCCAAAAAGATTTTCCTGCCGAAGACGACCCCTCCAACAAACTGGCATTTTAAATACAGTTCGATGCCGGATTGTCCGAAACCGATTTTTATACGTCATCAAATAGGGAATTATTTTGGGTTCCCTAATGGTTCCCTTTTTGTTGTGTCCTTTGGAACACTTTTGCACCCTAACGACTACTGCATTGATTACAACGCTGTTCAGATTTGCCAGTCGAAAAAAACATCAGAAATCCAGAAGTGTTGTGGGGAGAACGCGATATTTTCTACAGAAAAACACGGCTGTATGACTGTGGCGAATTCGTCCCTTACAATTGACATCAAGAAGGGTGAAGAACTGATCAGGGGTTACCCCAGTTGCAACGGATCTGGTGAAATTGCACTCGTGCGTACATCGTTTAATGTCAGCAATTTCTACGATAACGGTAGTCTGTGGGTACCTGAGGATAGAATTTTTCTGCATCCTTCACGCTATTGCTTGGAGCACATACTGGAACATACAGGTAAGACAAAAGTTTTCTTGTCATATACGCGCGAATTTTGAACATCAGTCTTGACACCGCCTCAAATTGCTCCAAGATCATTAACCTGTCTGGGTGAAAGTACAACCTGTTGCTCTCACTCTTGGCAGGTAAAGAAGCCAACAAAAACAATTTTTTATGCTGCAAATTGATCGTCACAGCTTCATAAATACAGATTTTACACATTACGACAAAAACATTTTTTTCGGTGATGAAATCGATTTGACCAAAAACTGTCGACATACGCAATGCATACAGGGAGGTTCAAGAAGTGACATCAATATTTTTTTTTTAGATTCCTCACACCTGGGGGTATCCAAAAATACCCCATGTATGTTACGCGATTTTGCCTAGTTTTCAAGTTATTTACAGGGTGTTTCCGGAGGAGACCGTCAGATTTTGGGATAAGTTTACACTAGTCAAGACAGTCTCGAAACAATGTTTGGTTTATGGTTGGGGGTCTCTGTTGAGAATATACAGGGTGATTTGTCCGATTCGACCGATTTTACTTTTATTGATAACTTTGGTATGGCTTATTCGATTTCAATGAAATTTTCAGCGTAGTACAATAGTGTTGGACATATTCATTGATTTCAAATTTTTTTTCAAAATAAGCAGTTATTATGATAAATCCAGATTAATTGTGCAGGTTGAAAAAACACCCTGTACATAGCGTTTCCTAAACTACGCTATCTGTTTACGATTGTACTATAATAAGTCATTATTTGAGAGTTTCTTATTTTTTTGGCACACTTCTAGTTTTCCGAGAAAACTTTTTCAAAAACTGATAATGTCGAAATTTCGCTGCAATCGATTCTACTTTTATTGATAACTTTGGTATGGCTCATCCAATTTTTATGGAATTTGAGGTGTAGAACAATCTGAATGAGTACATTGAATAATCGCAACAATCCTTCAAAATACAGTGTTGTAATTGTGATCATTTCAGAGTTTCAGATTAATTGTGCAGTTGAAAAAAAACCCCTGTACATTGCTTTTCCAAAACTTTCTTATTCGTTGCATATTCTACAATATGTCATCACCCAGAGGTTTTTGATTTCTTTGGCACACCTTCGGTTTTCCTAGAAAACATTTTTGAAGAACAGCATTATCGAAATTTGGCTCACAAGCAGTGAGAGTATTCCGCACTAGGTAGGAAAGCTGTATATTCTAAGGATGCAAAGTTGTTCGTCACTTCTAAAATATTCTTTTCAAATTCTAAATATATTCTGAATTGAATGATTTCATACAAAATATTAGAAATTAAATATGAATTTGGAATGAGTATTTTAGAACTTAAGAACTGCTTGGCATTCTTGGACAATACAGCTTTCCTACCTAGTGCGGAATATTCTCAATGCTTGTGAGCCAAATTTCGATCATGCTCTTCTTCAAAAATGTTTTCTAGGAAAACCGGAGGTGTGCCGAAGAAATTAAAAACCTCTGAAGGATGACATATTATTGTAGAATCTGAAACGAATAAGAAAGTTTTGGAGAAGCAATATACAGGGTGTTTTTTTCAAGTGCAGAATTAATCTGAAATTCTAACATTATCACAATTACAACACTGCATTTTGAGAGACTTTTGCGATTATTGAATGTACCCATTCAGACTGTTCTATTCTGCAAATTTCATCAAAATTGAATGAGCCATACCAAAGTTATCAATGAAAGTAGAATCGATTGGAGCGAAATTTCGACATTGTCTTTTTTTGATGGAAATTTGTCAGAAAACTAGAAGTGTGAAAAAAAATTAGAAACTCTCAAATGGTGACCTATTATAGTAGAATCGTAAACAGATAGCGTAGTTTTGGAAATGCGATGTACTGGGTGTTTTTTCAACCTGCTCAATTAACCTGGAATTATCACAATAACAACCGCTTATTTTGAAAAAAACTTTGAAATTCATGAATGTCCTCATCAATATTGTACTTCGCTGAAAATTTCTCAAAAATCGAAGAAGCCATACCAAAGTTATCAATAAAAGTAAAATCGGTCGAATCGGACAAATCACCCTGTATATTCTCAATAGAGACATCCAGCCATAAACCAAACATTGTTTCGAGACTGTCTTGACTAGTGTAAACTTATCCCAAAATCTGACGGTCTCCTCCGGAATCACCATGTATATTTTTTTTCAATTCATTTTACCAGCGAGTTTTCACAAATTCATATCTTCTTATGTAGTGGTAATTCTGTAGATTTTTTTTGCAACATAATCTCCTTTGATGTTGTTTCAATAACAAAAATAACTCGGCTTCCTGAAATTGCTCAAAGATACTTGAAAGGCTTGAAAGTAAGAACTTTAGTTTTCAGTTGGATTCTCTCAAACATTCAACTTCGATTCAAAAATACATAAAGGAGTTTTTATAGCTTCTGGCTGAGTTTAAATCTTGGACGGTCCTAAACTACCAAAATCGCAAGAAAAAAATAGTACTTCATTAGCCTTTTTTTGCTTTTTTACCAAATAAAAATCATTGAGACACGATTGAAGTTATTTTTCTACTTTTTATCATTCTTATGGTAAATTAAACCTGAAAATGTGACTTAAGAATAATTTTAATCGAAATTTCTGTAAAATAAGTGTAGCTCGCGTTATTTTCACATTGAGATGGATTGGGCAGGCAAAGCCGATCGAATGGCCTGTGCAATGGCCAGACCTAAACCCCATAGATTTTTTCATTTGGGGATTTTCAAAGAGCTGGTGTAAGCGATGGGAAGCAACAACGAAAACCTTTTTTTTATTTTTAAATTAAAGTTGAATGTCTCAGTGAATCCTACTGAAATCTAAAGTTCCAACTTTCAAGCCTTTTTTGAGTGGCTCTGAGTAATTTAAGGAAGCTAAGTTATTTTGATATTTAAAGAACAGTCAGGGCGATAAAGTTAAAAAAAAATCTGCAAAAAACCCACCACATAAAAAGATATGAAGTTTTGAAATCTCGCATAAATAATTGAAAAAACAAAAACAATTTCAATTCGAAAACAACAAAAAATCGCGTGAAATACATGGGGTATTTTTGGAAACCTCCAGGTGTAAAATAATCTAAAAAAATGTTTGCTTGAGAATACTTAAAAATTCTCCAAAATTTTAAACGATTTAACTATGTTACATTTTTAGATCATTTAGATTTTCCTGTCATTATTGACGACTTCTGTGTAAAATTCCAATCGTTAATCTCTCGGAATAACGAACGAAATCAGCTTTCTTCAGATTGGATCCTAATAAAAAAAACGATTATGATAAAAAAACGTTCATCAGTAACCCTCAAAACAAAGATATATTCATTCGATTCAATCGAAAAAATAGAATCGAGACCATTTTCATTCATCTGTATAATCGCTTATGCTAGATGAATAGTGAATACATATCAGTGAAAAAAATCGCTTATCAGGGTTGTGAGTAGCATTAACAGATATTAACTTCCGCAATTCGCTAAGCAGTTCATAATATTACAAAATTATTCACGTTCATTCGGGTGAATTTCTTCTCTTTGTTTCGGTTATCTCTAGAGGTATAAATATATATTCTTTTGAGATGAGCAGTAAATTTTTTTTTATATGAAACATTTTGTGTCATAACAGTATTAGCAGAGGAAATGTAAACGGGGTACCATACATTTTTACGTATGATACAAGAGCACAGATAAAAACCTCAGGAAAAACTCTGTCTCCTCGTATAAGTGTAATGAAATTGTTGTTTATTATGGAAGGGCTTCTTTTCCTTCGACAAAATTTCCTCCTTCCTATGCGATGCAGGTTGAAATCCTGGAATCATACCTGAAAACAAAAAAGGAGACGAAAAAACTAATATGAACTAGTAAATGATTTAGTACTCATTAAATTGATTTGGAGTTCGCGATCCATCTCAAAAAAGAGTCAGACACCGAATGAATTGCCTCGAAACCATCGTCAAATTTATATATGGGACAAGTATTAACTAAATGTTCTATTGTTTCCTCTTCTTCTCCGCACTCGCACCTTGGACTTTCGACCGAATTCGATTTGAAGAGGAAACTATTACAGCGACCATGACCGGTTCTAAGTCGATTCAAAATGCACCAAATTTTCCTAGGAAGATTGAAACCATGAACTTTTTCTGAAGGATCGCTGATCAAACCTTTGTTAAAAACATTACACGAATTCCATTCCGAACGCCAAACTTCTATGACACTTTTATTGGTGTAAAGAAAATCGTTGATCCATAAAGGTTTACGAGATTTCAATCTAGCAAGTTTAGAATCCGGAATATAAGACATGATTGGGAATAAATTCGGAAAAGAACGATATTTATCCCAAGACTTTATCACTGCAACCTGTCTACGAATATGGGGCGGTACAATATTTGAGAGAACTGGTAACCACTGTAAAGGTGTAGATCTTATGGTCCCACTAATGATTCTCATAGCAACATTAAGCTGTACATCTATTTTACTAACATGAGCGCTATTAAACCAAACCGAACAACAATATTCAGCAGCAGAAAAAACCAAAGCCAAAGCTGCGGTACGAAGAGTTGTAGGGTCAGCCCCCCATGAAGAACCAGCTAGTTTTTGCAGAATATTATTCCTAGATTTCAACTTCGTGCGTAAGTTTTCCAAATGGGCCTTGAAATTTAAAGAAGTATCTAATTTCACTCCAAGATATTTAGGAGTGAAATTATGTTTCAGAACGGCATTATTATTATTATCTCTAGAGGTAATTGGAATCAATTCCGTTCTTGAATACAAAATATAGAATAAGTTACATCGTCGTTCTTCAACTAGTTTTTCCTTCCTACCTCAGAGAATATTTGACTTTGAGCTGTGTCAAATCTCGAAATATTCTCATAAGAATCTTCTGATTTTGGTTCATCATCACTTACTGAACTGCCAACCACTGTCCCTCTCAAAGTATTTCTGCTATTTTCACAATCTGATTCTGAATTCTGATTACGAGATCCTTAAAATAAACAATTCCAAAGAAATATTCAATGAATATCCTCGAATTAAACATGATAATTTTCATTTATTCACATCTACAGTGTGTCCACGGATGGGGTGCCGGTAAGGTGTAAATGACTAAAAATTTTCGAGTTAGACTCTGATATTCTGGGTTTCGCTCCTGCTCGGTCTCAAATTAAGATGTTGAGAAAATGAGCCAAATCAATGAATATACAGGGTGGTTTAGAACTGATTTAAGGAAAATTGTTAAGAATAAAACACCTTTGTTTCAAAAGATATCGAGAAAGTTTATTGAGAAAAGTTGTTTAGAATCAAAAGACACGGCTAAATCTCGAATTTAAGATAAATCGATCAACTTTGATTTTGTAAGTAGGTTAGGAAAATATTTGATAATATCCATGGTTACAAATGCCAGACGTGACTTGAAACGTAAATTTTATTCGTCATAAACGAAAATTTTCCTGTTAAAAACATGCTGACCATAGAACAAAGTGTGTTTATTGTGCAGTGCTACGGCTTAGGTGCAGACATTTCGTATCAGGGAGTAATAAGACAATTCCACTGACGCTGGCCAAATATTGCGGTACCACGTAACCCTGCTGAAAAATAGTTTCAAAATTTAAATTTTTGATCATGACAAAAATCTCACGTATACAAAATGTTCATGACCAACTTATTAAGTCAAGGTAGGCTGATTTATCTGTAACTTGAGTTCCTGCAGCAGCTCGTCATTCCGAACAACTTTTCTCAATAAACTATCTCGATATCTTTTAGAACAAAGGTACTTTATTCTTAACAATTTTCATTGAATCAGTTTTGAGCCACCCTGTATATAAATTTATATGGCTCATTTTCTCAACATCTTAGTTTGAGACCAAGCTGGAGCGATTCCCAGAATATCAGAGTCTAACTCGAAAATTTTTCGTGCTGTCTGCACTTCACAATAAACACACTTTGTTCTATGGTCAGCATGTTTTAAACGGGAAAATTTTCGTTTATGACGAATAAAATTTACTTTTCAAGTCACGTCTGGCATTTGTAACCATGGATATTATCAAATATTTTCATAACCTACTTACAAAATCAAAGTTGATTGATTTATCTGAAATTCGAGATTTAGCCGTGTCTTTTGATTCTAAACAACTTTTCTCAATAAACTTTCTCGATATCTTTTGAAACAAAGGTGTTTTATTCTTAACAATTTTCCTTAAATCAGTTCTAAACCACCCTGTATATTAATTGATTTGGCTCATTTTCTCAACATCTCAATTTGAGACCAAGCAGGAGCGATTCCCAAAATATCAGAGTCTAACTCGAAAATTTTTCGTCATTTACACCTGACCGGCACCCAATCCGTGGACACACTATAGAATTTCACTATATCAAAGCATTTTATCAATTGCAGAAATTTTAGAATCGGTTAGTAGTTTTCGACTAATACCCATTAATTATTAGTAGTAATCATCAACTTGTAACCCATATTAATTTATATGCAATCGTATTTGCAATCTCATTCAATTTCGAATAGCAATAAGAGGCAGTTTCATATGCAAATCCAATGTAGGGGACATTTATTTGTGATAAATGTCCATATCTCATGTAATTATCAGATTCTATTAATAAGGGACCTCCCCTGTTACTCTAGAAATTGCATTTCACTTGCACTTCATGGAGCTTTTTGTCTGATTGGAATATAACAGGACATCACTTCAATAGAAAAAACAACCTAAATAAAAATAAATTTTAGTGAAGAAGGCACTTTCACTTCCTGACAAAGAGATTTGGCGATCTTCTTTTTATATGGTCCGCACGGAATTCTGCATGGACTTTCAAGCCAAGTACTTGTTTTCAATTCGATACAATCTGTAGCTATGGGCATATGATATATCTACTGAATCATTGGTCTGATTTTACCCATCCACGCGTGGATTTTATTCATGTTTACTGAAAGCTCGTCGAAAACACAATAACTCCCAAAAGAATCGACTTAGAAACTCCATATTCGTAGAGAAGGTTTTTTAATTACGAAGGTTGAATTCGTGGATGGATGAAATTCTCACAATAATTAAGTTCATTTACCAATTCAAAATTTGATTTCCCCAATATTTCCAGGAATAAAGATTGGTTCGAGAAGAATTTCGATAACGACCTAGAACATGCGCCCAAAAATAGCAATTATTATTCACTTTCCATAGAATGATGAACGTTTAAGGATAGATTTAAGAAATGGCCCCTAAATGTTTGTCTCTATTGAATAAATAATCTTTCCTTCAGAATCCACTAGAAGAGAAATTGAGTTCAGATGCTCTGAAAATTTGTATAAATTGAGTAAATATAAAATATCTTTTTCTCATATATCATCAGTACCATTGACAAGATATACTATTCTATAGCTATATCTCCTCTCGAATCAGTCTATGTCTATCTATGGTTCACAGAATCAATATCTCTCAGTGGTTGAAGGGATGAATGACCTCTAGGGAGATTCGAATATTTCGATTGATCCCATGAAAAATGACACTTGTTAGCCTTGAAAAGATTTTTTTCGGATGACCACAAAATGCCTGCTTGATATCTAGCTATCTTAAAGACACTTTCACACTTGAGTTACTTCATATCTTCGTCATACCTATCTGATTTCATAACAGGATATCTAGTTTTTGGTGAGAGTGTTTCGATTTCAAACCGTTCTTGGAATGGAATGCCGAAAAATATTTTTAAATAACCTTCAGGAAGATAACACAGGAAACTTGAATACCTCTTCACGATATGTGCAATCCTCTTATTAGAAATTTGAATATGGAGAAAGGTAAGATATCAGTTTCATATGCGACAATACCAATCGTAAACTCAATACCTTCTGTAAAACACTTTCATTTGTACTGTACCCTGGAAGTGAATATAAATATTGAGAATAAAATATATTTATAATTCTATTTTTGGAATACTACGAATTTTAATCTTCAGCCACGAAGTTTCATCGAATGCAGACAATCATATTCAACTGTATACAGCAGAATTTGTAGTGGAACCTTGGTATTAAATTAATTTGTTGAAGAAATTCTACTTGAGTGTTCTAAAATTACGAATCCAAGTACTGCAGGAATGTTTTCATTCCATCGTGTTTCAATATTTCGTTTCATTCTGTCTGAGTTATATTGATGCAAATAAACCAGATGAGATATTGCTTTTATTCGTTCTCATCGATGTTATAAAGCATGATAGAAGTCAGATTCCTTGATGCATGAATTCATGCACCGTAAGCACTTCTCAAAGGTCATGTAACTTTGCAATTTTCTGTGTAGGCAAGAGTGTTACTTTAAATTACAGTTGTACAGAGTGATTCACCTTAATTGTAAGCTTTGGTATTTCTGAACTCATTTGGAAGTATTCTGCAGTTCAAATAGGGAATTTTCTATCGGAATAATTCTCCAGGAATTTTGTTGAATTTCTTCTTGGAAACCATCAGTCAAATTTGGCTGAAATTCATCATATAACTTAATGTTGACTTTCAAAAATCTTCGTTGATGGGCCAAAGTTGGCCGAAGTTTAAATTTTTGAGGTTATCTCCCGATATCACGAACTAAGTAATCAGATGCACCATATCGAAGCCCAACTTTCAGCAAAATGTTGTTGATATCGCATGATTAGAGAATTGAAAAAAAAAATTTTTTTCTAAACTTTTTCTGAGGATTTTCTTCTTTGAAACTGCTCATCAGATTTCGGAGAAATTTCACAAAACCTTTAACGCTACATTCCACATCAGTGTCCCAAATTTCAGTCGGATCTTGCAATTGCAAACATTGGGGAAAGAATAGGTCAAATTTCGTGGTTATTTCCTCGATATCTTTGTTATCTCCAGAATAACTCAAAAAATTCTGATCCAATCAAGAATACTGCTAGACAACTTCAAAAATACCGAAGTTAGAGGTAGTGGTCATTTTGGCGAATCGCCTGTATATTTCAAACCGCGCCGTTCTCAAAGTTCTCCGCTTTATGAGGTCACAGTAAAATCCTTGCACATCGTAAAAATGATCCCTCTGTATTTTGAGAGCCGCTTCTTGTAAAATTTACTGTACCTAGATACTCTACTTATATCCGTGCCGAATTCGAGTGCCCTTATAATGGTGCCAGTGGTAAAAGAACTATGTTTGTATCGAATTTTGCAAAGAGGGCACCTTTTGATTTATGGTCACATGCTGGCAACCTTTGGTGCAGTTGTAGGGGGGCCCTCGAAACTACAATGTTGTTTAAATTTTTGCAAGGTATACCCTGTATAAGAATTCATGAAATACAGATTCTCTTGGAACTGTTTTCATTTCAAATAAACATAACCACAAATCCACTCGAGAGTAAACTGGATTTTGAATTCTTATTTTCGGTTAACAAAGTCAATAAATTCTCGATTTCGCAACTAATGTATTCATGAATGCAGATAAATTTTATTTCGAGAAATTTGACATTTTTCTCTCCATCAGCAGAAGATTTTAACAAATTCAATCGAATAATAAATATTCATCAATTTGAGACACAGGTTTGACATTTTTCTCAACAAGGATGTTATTTGGATTGATATATATATACGCATATATTTATTTTCGACATTTTACTTTTGATCAGCGTTAAAGATTTATTTGAGGTTAAACATTTATAGCCATGAAAATCACCAAAATCAATTAAATATTCGTCAATTTAAGACACATTAGATTCGACATTTGTCTCAACAAGAATAATTTTTGGTTCCGAATGCATATCTTTTAAATTTGAAATTTACAGTTTCACAACAATAGCGCTATGTTTTCTATCTCTATTTAGGGAACAGATGGAAATCTGTTTTTTCATGCCTTATTGCTCGAGCTCGGTAGAATAAAAATAATTTTGGTAACAGAGGGTGTTGCAAAATAACGATATTTTATTCATATCTTTACTTCCAAACGGTTTTCAAAATATTCTGCCTGAAGTTATACCGAGTCCCAATGGAATTTATTTTTGGTCAGATATTTTACATTGGTTATGAAAAACAGCCTGCCACATATTGTAAATCTAAATTTGCAGGATCTTCCCTATTTCGAATGAAACACCCTGTAATAGGAAGCCCCTAAAAAGACTACAAATTTCGTTTATTATTTCTTACGATTAAGTTCACTAGTTTTTTATTCGAAATCATAAAGATTCTGTAGGTTTTAGTTTACAATATATGGCAAGCAATTTTTTTTTTGAGAAAGTAACCATTGTACAATTCGTGACCAAATATAATTTAGGCTTGTCACAACTCAATAATATAAAATTTTCTGGTTGTCGAATATTGGAAGAAAAAAATTTCAGGCAGAATATCTCGAAAAAAGTTAATATTTTCGAAGCAAAGATATGTATGAAGTATCCTTCATTTTTCATGTAGAAACCGAAAAAGTGATCGAAAATCTATATCTACTCAATAATATTCCTCATATTCTGTTTTTTAAGTCTCGTTCACGGACACCCTGTATAGCCAAAATATTCAAAGTTACCTCTACCAAATAATGTTGCGGAAATAACAAAATGAACAATTAATTCCAAAT
Source organism: Myrrha octodecimguttata (assembly GCA_958510865.1). Taxonomy (NCBI): domain Eukaryota; kingdom Metazoa; phylum Arthropoda; class Insecta; order Coleoptera; family Coccinellidae; genus Myrrha; species Myrrha octodecimguttata. The sequence goes on along the minus strand of OY294065.1, from coordinate 27,558,760 downwards.
AATTTGAGATATCGACGGATATTTACATCTGTAATCGAAGGGTTGTCAGGTTTGTTTGGAAGTTCTCGGCACATAAAAGATATTCACGAGGCAGTGTCAAGTGTTGAAAACCAGAAGTCCGCTAAGCATATGGTAAACATGTAACAGTAGGTTTTTTCTGCCAGAGTACCCCTTAATTGCTTAGCAGGGTGGTGTTACTGTATACCAGGAAATGATATAAGCAAATAAACTACACGGTTGTATACGAATTGATTCAGTCTGAAGAAGATCTGGATAGATATTCTGAATTTACTCGTTGAATTTCCAACTTTATCATGATCTTAATTTATCTTAATTTTCTTTGGGCTTCTATTCATTAGATTTCGACGAAATTCCATGATATCATTTTTGCGCGCATAATCTGGACAACAGAGTGCTATCGCATTGTCTGGATGTCTGTTGTTTTGGTTCCAAACGACTAGGCTGGACTAGATTCTGTCCGACCGTTGGATAGAAAGTAAAAAGGGTAACTTCTTTCAGGATTCCTTGTACCTAAACATTGGAGTTACATAAAAACTATTAATTTTGAAATTCTCTCAAAATTTCGCTTATCATGGTAAGTCATAAAGGATCATTGAATATTATTAGCTAAATCGCTCATCGATAATAATCTATCATTAATTTTTGCAAGGTGTCAAAAAATGATATTCCTATAGAATTATAGCCTCCTTTACCACATTCCACATAAATAATGAATTCGAATAATACTACATGGCATTAGGACAGCCTGTATATGCACTTGTTAAATCCCCCAGTTGATGAAACGATTCTTCAAACTTGACTTCTCACTTCACCTCGAAGAAAATAGTCCAACCGTGTCCAATCACGTTATCTTGATGGCCAATTGACATCACCATCTATTGGAATATCTCTACCATCTCATCTCCTCTAGATTCCGAAGGAAAAATATTCAATACTGATAGTAACAATAACGCAGGGAGAAATCTAAATATACAGGGTGTCACACTGGAAATGAACAGACGTCTGTTCTAGTAGAAAAATCAAGAACAAATTTGACGGGTCTGAACGTTTATTCTACCAGAAAAGACCTATCTTTCCGCTTCAATGCCACACCCAGTATCTTGTAAAGCTAGAGTTTTTTTTAATAACAAAATAGTAAACTGAATGTTCTGAGGTTGAATGATTTTACGACCTAACATTTCCGTTATAAGAAATTACCGTCCAGGAATCAAACCAGTAATTAAAACATTTCAGTTACTCTTCTTGAATCGTGAAATGTTCAATTATTTTAATACGAATTGAATTATAATTTTACATCACGAACGGTATCGAATATAACTTTAATCTAGAATCCGATGTTTCATTTCCTACTAAGTTCATCATTAAATTAGATTTTCACAGGATGAAGGAAAGTGGTTTTTTGAAAAAACTCTATTCAAGTGATGCCGACGTTTCGCGGATATATTTCCACTTCTTCAGGGCTATAACAGAGAAAATCATAATAACATAAACTTGAATACTTATGAAGGTGCAATCGAAAATTACAATAATTTTTTTTTTCCTTGAAAAAATTATCGAAAAAATGCATGGTTTTTCGATAATACTCGATATAGATGGACATTATTTTAGTTTGTTATTCTTCAAGGAAAAAAAAAATTATTGTTATTTTCGATTGTACCTTCGTAAGTAGTTAAGTTTATGTTCGATTTTCTGTGTTATAGCCCTGAAGAAGTGGAAATATATCCGCGAAACGTCGGCATCAGTGGAAAAGAGTTTTTCAAAAAACCACTTTCCTTCATCCTGTGAAAATCTAATTTAATGATATAACTTTAATATTCCAACTGAAATGAAGAGAATGCGTATTTCATTATTAGAGAGTACTTAAGTATCATGATTTTCTGCATGCTCAGAATACACGTACCTGTTGTTAATTTTGTATGCTTATCAAGATTACAGAGAGCAATGAGCTTCTGCATACCTTGAAGCATGATTATATACAACATTTCTTAGCAATTTCTTTGTATGCACAGTACCTGGTGTACCCTGGAAGGCCAGAAAGACACTTGATCACATACGCATCCAGCCTATGTATACAGTGTGCGTCAAAATTGTGGAAAAAATTAATTTTCTCAGAAGAAAAATATTTGGCAACAAAATCCTGAAACAGGTCAATTTTTGTTTCACTTTTACCAAATTTATATGCAATTTTGAAGGATTTTTGTTGCACCCTGTGCCATCCCCATCAACCCTCTAAATATTTTGAATAGGGAAAGTGGGTCATGTGGTACTTTTTTGGCAAGGTGTTTGTATCTTCTTCACAGGCGTGCAGAAATTTTCAAGAAAAAAATTTTTTTTTGAAAAATTACTTAGTTCAAAGAGGTTTTCAGTATGTGCACTTTGTCATGGCCCATTTACTTTGAGACGATGGTACCTGTTGAAATTTGTCACCGAATGAAGGTCGAACATTACAGTTTTGTTCATGCACAACCTTTAACTCCTATGAACCCTTTAATGGAAAAAAAATGGAGGAGGTTGAAAGGTGTTGAAAGTTGTGCATGAACCAAACTGTAATGGTCGACTTTCATTCGGTGACAAACTTCATCAGGTACCATTTTCTCAAAGTAAATGAGCCATGACAAAGTGCACATACTGAAAACCTCTTTGAAGTAACTAATTTTTCAAAAAAAAATTTTTTGCTTGAAAATTTCTGCACGCCTGTGAAGAAGATACAAACACCTTGCCAAAAAAGTACCACATGACCCACTTTGGCTATTCAAAAAATTTAGAGGGTTGATGCGGATGGCACAGGGTGCAACAAAAATCCTTCAAAAATGCAAAAAAATTTGGTAAAAGTGAAACAAAAATTGACCAGTTCAAGGATTTTGTTGCCAAATATTTTTCTTCTAAGAAAATGAATTTGTTCCATAATTTTGACGCGCACTGTATACCATCATGTAAAATTTCAATTTGTACAAAACACTTCTTGAAACATTTGTCATAAGCTCCCGGTCTACTGTTGTTGATTTTTTATGCTTATCAAGATTTCAGAGAGCAATGAGCTTCTGCACACCTTGGAGCATGACCACATAGTTCTATGAGCTGTGTTTCTTTGGCGATTGTTATACATATCTGACTTCATTATCCAAGCAATTGTTCCATACTGATAACATTCAATATGAGCTGTCGACACCTATGAATTCAATTATCCTTCGACTTGTGTGCAAAAACTGATTCAAGTTACCAAAGAATGAAGAGGTTATTTACTATGGTTGGTACCCCTTATCATCATTATTAATGCCCATAGAAAAAAAACTTTCAGATAGAAGTTGTTTGGTTTTAACTGATTCTCTATGAAATGTCATCGAAAAAAATCTAGAAAACCATTGACGTGAAAGTTGCATTTCGAAATGTGACAGTCCAAACGGTTTCGTAGTTAATGCCATTTGGAATGTTGAGGTTATTTCCCTAATATTTAAGACACTGCTGGAGCGATTGGATTTAAACTTGAATATGGAAATACTAGGACGGCTGATAGTAAACACAATTACTCCTGAGAAAAACAACTTAGAAACTCTATCTTTTCAGAGTAGGTTCGGACCTTAATTACGAAGGCCGAATTCGTGAATGGGTGAAATCTGCTCAATGATTCCTTAGATATACCCATTCAAAATTTTATTTTCTCAATATTAACAAAAATACAGATGAGATCCAATTGAAATCCAGTACTTGATTGAAAATAATATCATTAGGTCGCCAACTCTTTCCATCAGGTAGCAAAGGTGCGTTTGGCGGGGTCGATCAGTGAACGGATGGCCGCTTTGGCAACGAGTTTGAACATGCGTTGATATTTTATCGAAATTCAGTTATATCCAAACAACTTTTATATGTAATAATTCGTAGTCGATAAAACTGCACATATCATTCACCCGTTGAAAAATTAATTTTTGAATCCATAATTTTTTTGTTTGACAACATTCAGTTATTGGTAAAACCAAACAGAAACAATTTTGAAAATTTCGTGTCAATATTGACATTGAAAACAGTTCCGATGTTTCGATCATAATCAGAAAGAAAGCAATGTCTTCTGAACTTGAAAGAATTTCTTATTGTTCTGTTCTAAGCGTGGGAATGAGAATGTTTACTTCGTAATGGACAGTGTCGTAGACAAGATCTTCGTTCACTATAATGAATCGTAAAAGGGTTGTGTTCACACCATCCACATTTATGAGCAAGTTGTTCATCAAATTTATTTCTGTCCGCATGGTAGTTGACTATTATTTAGCTATCATTTGAAAAAACATATATTTACGTGATTTTTCTAGGTAACAGCGCGTTATCATTTCGTCACGATGTCTGTAATTTTCGAATTTTGAGCAGAAAATGGACTTCGATTGAAAAAGAATCCGTGGTCAAATTCAATTCTGTCCGTCCGTCCGCATGTGCTATAACTTTCGAGAGAAAAGACTTAGCGACTTGAAATTGTCAGATTAGGTTTGGAGCCCAAATATCTTGGTAGAGTAAGTTTGGAGTTCAATTATAAGAATGCCGAATTAGCGAATTAGTAAAAACTATCGAATGATTCCGCAGTTGTACCCTTTCAAAATTTCAGTTTCCCGATATTTCCAAAAACATAGATCGAATCGCCCTTCAATGAAAAATGCTAGCTTGAAGTTTCAGCCAAATAGGGTCTACAGAACAATGAGCAAAAAAAAATTAAGAGTCCACCTGCATTTTGCTAAATGCAGAGAGTTATTTTGCTCATAGTGCTATTGGCCCTATTTGGCTGAAACTTCAGGGTGGCATTTTTCATTGAAGGGCGATTCGATCTATGTTTTTGGAAATATCGGGAAACTGAAATATTGAAAGGGTAAATCTGCAGAACCATTCGAGAGTTTTTACTAATTCGCCAATACGGCATTCGTAATTAAACTCCAAACTTACTCTACAATTATCAAGCTACTGAGTTGATTCTTCCGGAAGTTATTTTGTTCACTATCAGTGATTAGGCACATTAATTTCAGGAATAATCGAAATAGGGAATATATTTGTAGAGTAGGTTTCCAGTTTAAATAAGAAGGTCGAATGCTTAAATGGGTTGAATTCGTCAACTATTCTTTAGATAGTTATACCCATCCAAAATTTTGGATCGAATTGCAATCTAGTACTTGATCGAAAATTATAGCTTGAGGTTTATGCAGAATTTCGTGAGGACCATATGAAAAAAATCTGCGTTTGGCAGGATCAATACTTGTATGTATAACCGCTTTTGCAATGGAACCAGCGCGTAAAAGTTCCTGACCTCACGTCAGTGCTTTTCTAGGTTTTTTCACTGCTTTTCAGTTTTCATTTTATATTCTAACAATTTTTGCGCGCATGTTCTTGGGGAACAGCGTGCTATCGTTTTGTCCAAATGTCTGTAATTTTGGATGATTGAGCCGAAATGATCTCAATCGACTAGGTTGGACTCACTGATGACGAATCCGGTGTCAAAATCGATTCTGTCCGGCCGTAGACACGGTAACTGTCGACAGAAGCAAGCTAGCAACTTTAAACTTTCAGGATAGGTTGCGCATCAGAATGCCGCGGTTAATTTCGTTAATGGGCCAAATCGGTCGAATAGTTTCGAACTTATAGGCACTTGAAGTTTTGAAGTTATTTATTTTTTATTTCAGAAACAACTCGAGCGATTCGATTCAAACTAGGCAGTTAGGTGGAGCATGACAACGCGCAACTTTGAGCCAAATTTCGTCAGGATCATAGTGTCAGTAAATTTAAAAAAAAAAATTTTTCGAAATTTTCTTCCAAAAATTTTTTTTTCGGAAACCATTCATCATATCCTAAAAAAAATTCCACTCACACTTTGAGCTTTATATTTCCCAGCAGTGTTTCAAATTTCAGTTCGATACGATCATAAGTTTTGGAGATATCGGGAAAAAATATGTCAAATTTCGAGGTTTTCTTCTCGATATCGTTGATTTTTTCTGTATAACTCGAGAAATACTGAGTCAGTCCCGATAAAACTTCACAGCTAGTTTTGAGATGCTGAAAGACAACTTTTTGCGAAATTTTGTGATAATCGTGTCATTAGAACAATTTGAAAAAAAAATTTCAATGATTTTCTTATCATATCATCCTCATTGAATTCTGTAAGAAACTTCGAACTGTTATTTTTCGATGAAGTACTGGATTTCAATTCGATCTGATCTGTATTTTTGGAAATATTGGAAAAATAAAATTTTGATTGGGTATATCTACGGAATCATTGGGTGGATTTTACCCATTCACGAATTCGGCCTTCGTAATCAAGGTCCAAACCTTCTCTACAAATATCGAGTTTCTAAGTTGTTTCTTTCGGAATTTATTGTGTTTACGCAGTCGGCCGTTAGGCTCAATAATTTTCGACACCACATAGAAGAATTCCTCAAAAATGATTCAGAATATCGATTCAGGACTTAAATTCTCATCGCAAGTGAACTAAAACAGTCTTGGAAAGTTGTTGGTATTGACCACACAACTTGTACTTCCAGTTTTATTGCATGTTTGTAGGTACCTACAAATTGAAGAAAATGAGAGTAATTCTCATCGGCATGCAATAATAACTATTAACCATTGGACTGGCCATAGTTGACATTCATTAGGCGAGGCAGATTTCTAAAGATAATCGCTGCATGCAGTTTCACTTTACGAAAGCATGCATAATTGAAGCAGAATAAGGATTCTATGCGAAACATCTCTTCGAACCGATAAAAACTATCAAGTATAGCTTATTTCGGGAGGATTTTGCATCATTTTTTTGAAGTTTTTCTGCGTTTTCACTCCTTTTATAATTTGCGGATTCTACATTGTTACTGAAGATTTTTTGTTATGTCAAGTACGAATTGCTCAGACACAAAGAAGGACAGTAAGTAATTCGGAAGCGCCCACAGTTTTAAACCGTACTGTCCCTCCTACACTAGACCAAATTCAGAAACTCACGAATTAAGTCTAGGCAAACTCAATAAACACAATAACATAACATCCGGCTAAGACATGATTTCGACAAAAGGAATCATTCCAGTCCATTATGTTAATTATATTTTTAAGAAGGGCACAACTGGAAGGATTATCTTTAATTTTGTTCAGACGTGATGCTAAGAATGTACTTTATTGCCCAGCTGAAGCCTTAATGGATATGGAACCGAGTATAATATAAAGAAAGCAGGTAAAAAAAATCTCCGTTAGTGAGATTATAGAAGGGTGTAGAAATGTATTTGAGTGCAACTGAGCTTGGCTAAAAAACCCTCAACACTTGGATCAATGTCTTTATATTCGATAATATCCTTGTATAATCTTAAGTACTTTTCTTGTTGGAATTCTATGGGAATTACAGAGGAATTTCAGTCTCTCAAGCCAGTTGAAACAAGCCTGATGTTGAAAGTTTTGCATTCATGCCTTCGGTCAGAATCCATGTAATTTTCGAATTTTTTCCCAAAGATGGTCTTAAATGACTAGAAATTTTGAATGAACCTTTACTTAGTCTTCTTTTTAACCAAGAACCTGATTTCCTTTTGATCAGTTCTCTGTCATTGGAAATTTTGGGACAATCAGATTTCTAATAGATATATACGGAATTTTTGGGTGGAATTCACCAATTAATGTATTCGACATTCGTAATTGAGCTCCAACTACAGACAATGAGTCTGGTAGTAATTTCTTTCTGTCTGTTTCCGAAATAAACAACTGAGGAACTCGAATTCTGTCATGAATTTAAAATAAAAATATGAATCTCAAAGATTGTTCATTCCGAAATTCGAAAATAATTATAGGCTATCAGAAGCTTCTAGAAAGTTAAATTTATAAGATGAATAATCATTAATCAAAGTGGAGGTTCCCGAAATTGCGTAAATCTGTACTTACAGCTTGAAACCACTCAAGGTTCTATACAAAGCTTGATCGCAAAATCCCACCATCATAAGGAGTATTATCCTTATACAGGTATAATTCGTTTAATCCTTGAACCACCAGAGCAATTTTTATGTTTTCGCGAGACCATAAACAAAACAAATCTACTGGTCTTATTTCAGATTCCACACGACAATTTCGAATTGAAGAACATTATATTCCATTGTACGACTGAAAGAAGAAAAAAACAGTCCAAGGTCCTTCTCCGCTAAATCGGTACATCAATGGAACTTCCATTGCTATGTAACGGTTCTTTTACGTTCCTTGTATTGTCTAAATATCTGTTATCCAAGCTGAAAGGAGAGTAATATTACCTTTAACGTCAATCATTTCGTTTCGTTAATTATGAAGACCAAATAAATGATTCACCGTGCTGTGAAATGGGTCACTGTGACGCTTTCAGAATGGAAATCTGTCTCTTTCTTGTGACACATTTCGCTGACGAATTAATTACAAAAATTTACGCTTTTCTCGATGTTCCACCCTTGTGTAATTTTTTACAGGAAGGTGATAACGATACAATTGACATTTGTCTATCTGAAGATATTTCATAGAGCACACGTGAGATAATTTTGATGAATCAAACAGTAAATCTATGGTAACATAATAAGTTTGTGTTAACTTTACCGTTTTGAAAACTCCTATCATCTAGTCTTGGTGAGCTGAGAGCGGAAAATTGAATTTAACCACGTATTATGCTTGAATTACTGAAGTTTTCATAAAACTTTATCGTCCGATCAACAAGTTGATATTGTGTGATGCGAACTGAAATGGAACATAGAATTATAATGGTCTTGACAATCACAACAATGATAGCTTTATGAAATCCGCTGTCAGTATAACGTAATGCAATTTCAAAATCTACTTATTAATCAATCTAAATAAATTTATTAAAGAATAAACGTGGAATACCTATTTCGAATGGAATAAAATGGAATATTTTCTAGGTCAGTTATGTTTTTTATTCTGTGGTTGCACCTCGCATTGCATGAATCGGCTTGGTTGCCGTTATCAAGTTCTTTTCTTGATATCATAAGGAAAAATTGCCCTTAATTTAACAAACTCATCCTAGGATTAAACTTTGCAAGAAATGATGACATTCTTGGGATATGTTATCCTATTCTTCCTGAACGTTACCTTTTCCAAAAGTTTTGTCATTTCATCTGTGTTGCCAGCAAAAAATTGAATCTTCAACTGATTCTGCTAAAAATAAGTCCGATGTTATGACCATTTTTGGCTCGAAATCAACATTGAGAAAGCTTTTATTGTTTTGTTATAACGAATGGAATGAATGTTAATGGAATACATAAAAAATATGTCAAGAGCTGCTACTTCATGACTTGAATTCTATTTCTGCAAATAATTGGTAATTTGATTACACGTTTCCAATAATAGAAGTTACTCCTTTTTTGAAATTGCACAAATCTTATCAATAATGGATTGGTTACGATATTTTGAAATAGCTCGATTATTTCATACGTTGAGAATGTAATCCAAGCTGATGTTTAATGTTATTTTCGAAGAAATACACATTTCACTGTCCACATATAATATTTGGAGTCACTGACAACATAAATTATTCATCTTTGAAGTTTTCATTTCGAATTGATTGGAAATCCGGTGATGACAAACGAGATTTTCACATTTTTCCATGGAAATGAAATTTCCAACTATTTTATTCAAGCTATATTATCCCGATGAAAGTCATTACAGATTTTAATTGATACTATTATTACATTAGCCTTCAAATAATTATTGTGTATCTGTATCTTTGTCCTTAATCAGTGTTAACTTGAACAAACGGTTCAGTATTCTGCAGTATGGAAGTATTTGTGATGTGAATTTCGTATTGAGACATGTACAATTTAGAATAATGCTCGGAAATTAATTAAATTCAAATTGCTTCCTTAGAAATAAAAAAAAGAATTGTATAGAGTCAGTATCAACTGATATTTAATTTTCGAAGTTAATAAGATTTTGAAAGTGTTATTCACAGCATTTGATCCATCAAAGAAAGAAGAAGGTGTGGAACTTGTGACTATGTTCTATGCACAAGTATTCCACAAGCTTGTCGGAAGTTCTATGTCAACTAAGGGCCGGTATTATAAAACTTAACTTAAACTGGTAGTTTTGACAGTTATGCCCTAACACCACTGTCAAAAGTTTCAGTAAAAGTTAAAGTTAAGTTTCATAATACCGGCCCTTAGTTCATTTGCGATTAAGTGTTAAGATTTTTGTATTGTATTTAATTATATGACCGTTTTCTCAATCTGTTTACTTCAATCGTTATATGCCAATTGATATAGGTAATAACTAAATTTGTCATTCAACACTTAGAACGTTGAAGACAATAAAAACATATGGGAAGATATTGATTTTTAATGATCCAGAAATTAATTTAGTTGAAAACATTTACCTTTTTCATATGAACAATTTGTTTCAGATAAAAATCCCGGTATCATAGGATGCAGGGAGGATTTTTCTCATGAAAAAAAAGCAGATGATGTCAGGTTCATCTTTTATCCCATTGGATTAGCGTTGAGTACCATATTTTTGGCAGCTACCCTAGCATGTGGTTTTCTCCTACCTGCCTCCCATCACGTATTGCACTGGAGATGCCAAACCAACTACGTGTTCTGTCTTCTCATCGGGTTTGCCGTACTTTGTGTTGTACAACTTCAAAATAGGATGAACCCTACTCTGTGCATAGTTTTAGGTGAGTTAAAAATCAAGATAAATAAACGAAAAAATCAGGTTCCAACAAATTTCTTTAAGAAACGGAAGGAAGTCGGTGTGAATCAAGGGTCTCTTCAGGGGTTAATTTTTTCGAACTGGAACCCTGATATTTTTGATACAAATTTACAATTTTTGTTATTGTTGTACGCCTATTTCGACAGCTTCCGAAGTATATGAATGCTCTTTTATCGATGAGAAACTGTTGAGATATTGTTCAATCAATTCATCAACGTTGATGTCAGAAAGGAAATCCATAAAATCTGGAATGATTGTAATAAAATTCTCTATAGCGTTAATAAAACTGACTAAAAGAGTTATGTTAGTTGAGTAGAGCATTTGATTGAACTAACATCCTGAGGATACATTCACTCCATTAACTTTTATAAATTCATAGTTTTATCAAGTTTTTGTACCTAGAACTGAGTCAAGTTGGCACTGCTGATTCGTTTTCAAGGTTGAATTGATTCGGTAAGACGTTGCCAATTCTTACATATTTTTTATCAGAGACTATGTTGTTTGGTATGGTACAATATCCCAACTTGGCAACCCTGCTTTTATACTGAATACTTCCTATTCAGCTTATCAGAAATGATATGATCTCATTAGTTGACGCTACAAGAAAAGCTCCCCTTTATCAAATAAATTAATCTACAAGAAAGCACGTTGGTCAAAGTCTTTTGCTGTATCGTTCATTTTTTGTTTATACACGTGGCTTTTCAATCTAACTCCATTCGTGCCTTAGCAAGGAAAATACTCACGATATTATCGTTAGTAACGATATGAAATCTGAGATGATACAACAAACAAAGGCCTGAATAGGCACTGCTGAATCAGTTCATATCGGTCATGTTTGGCCGAAACGGTCATTGCTGAGGCCGATGTCATTCATTTGGAACCTAATCATGTCTTATTCATTAAATGATACCATTTAGTATTGGTACCTCATTTACTATCGACTTGGAGTCGATGACTTCAACTTCCGTATACACGGAAGACATAACGTTAATTTTATTTTGTTTTCCTGAATCTGAAGTGGACCGATCTGGTTTGCATTAAAATTTAAGAACACGTTCATTGTACAGTGTGTCAATTTGAAACGGTACCGCACATTATATCTCGGCCCACATGCAACTAACATCTAGAAAAGCACTGACGTGAGGTCAGGAGCTTTTACAAGCTTGTTCAAATTCTAACAATTAGATCAACACGAAATTTTGCACCTAGTTGCGTGTTGGAAATCTCCACTTGATTACGAAGTTTCAATCTGATTGCATTCGTATTTCTTGAGATATTGAGAAAATAAGGTTGAAATTCCAAATTACAACAAAATTTGGCATATTTTTTTTTCTTATATCTCCAAAAGTGAATATCGGATCGAATTGAAATTTGGAACATTGCTGTTGAATTTTGACTTCAAGGTTTGTGCCAAATTCCATTGAAATCTGATCAATATTTTCAAAGAAAAAAAATTTTTTTCCTCAAGTTTTTAAATTTTCGAATACATTTTTTTTACATTTTCTAACAACTGGATCCACACGAAATTTTGCTCTAAGTTACGCTTTGGTGTTCCAAAACTGTCCACGAAGTTTCCATTCGATCGAGTCAATACTTCAGGAGATATCGAGGAATCAACCCCAAAATTTCAATAACAACAAAATTTGGCATATTTTTTTTTCTTATATCTCCAAAAGTGAATATCGGATCGAATTGAAATTTGGAACATTGTTGTTGAATTTTGACTTCAAGGTTTGTGCCAAATTCCATTGAAATCTGATCAATATTTTCAAAGAAAAAAAATTTTTTTCCTCAAGTTTTTAAATTTTCGAATACATTTTTTTAACATTTTCTAACAACTGGATCCATACGAAATTTTGCTCTAAGTTACGCTTTGGTGTTCCAAAACTGTCCACGAAGTTTCCATTCGATCGAGTCAATACTTCAGGAGATATCGAGGAATCAACCCCAAAATTTCAAATGGGCCTAACTCCGAAACTATATAACCGATTCCACCCATTAACGAACTCAACCGAGATATTTGGACTCCAAACCTATTCTGACAATTTCAAGTCGCTGAGTATTTGCCTTCGAGAGTTAGAGCACATACGGACGGACATACGTCAATTTGACCACGGATTCTTCTTCAGGGAGTTTTAATCAATTATTGAGTGATTTAAAATACCATAACAATTCTGAGGGAATAACAACAAACTAAGACATATTTTTTTCGAAATAAGTCCGCTAAGAAGATTTTTAACTGCGGAATCAGTGGGTAAATTTTACCCATTCCCGAATTTGACCTACTAACCTACTATACGCAAATATCGAGTTTCTAAGTTGATTCTTCCAAATGTTATTTCGCGCCGAATGTAAATAAAATAACTTACGAAAAAATCTAGAAAAGCATTCTAACTATTGGATCAACACGATCGATAGCGGCGGTAGCTCAGTGGTTAAAGCGCAAGCCCCATGATCGTAAGGTCTGGGGTTCAAGCCCTTGGCCGGGAAATAACTTTTCCGGTTTTTAGGGGACCGTCCAACCATTCGCTTTTGGGTAAACAATTAACAGTGCTGTTCCTAACGTGGCGCAAGGAATTAGTAACAAAGCCTACACAGAATAACCCGGTATCCTAACTCGCACAATCTTCTTCTTCTGAGGGAGTTCGGAAAAAATACAAATACAAATAAAATAAGTCCCTGAGAATCGACCCAATATTGTAACATATACACCCTAAATTTCATTGATATCAAGCTGATTGTCTCAGAAAAAAAATCAGAAGAATTTTGAAGTTTTCTTAAGAATTTTTGTTAAGAATTTTCAACAGTACGATCCTGACAAAATTTTGCCCAAAGTTGCACGTTGGTATTTTACAACTAACCAACGAGTTTCATTCCGATCGCAAAACCAGCTCCTTAGATATTGAGGAAAACACTTCAAAAATATGTCGATTATTATCGAAATTCACCGTCACATACCCTGGAAATTAAAAGACATCGTCTTTTTCCGTTCACTAGTTATGTCAAGCCGGACATAATCGATTTTGACATTGGATTTTCGGCCAAAAAATCGAAAATTATAGATATTTGGGCAAAATATACAACAAAATGCACGGAAAAGTCCTCGGAAAAGTCAGTGCATTTCATTTTGCACTCGTTGTTCGAGCTTTACGTGGATATGCAATTTTCCACATGTACATTCGGTGTAAACATTGGGTTATTTACGGTTGCATTAATATAGGACAGAGAAAAGCTTTGAATATGTTTGGTACGTATTTCTTGCGTGGAAAATAATTTTACGCTTCATTCAAACCTACTCGGCCTGATGTAATATAGGTTATTCAAAAATAGACAATATCTGTCTGAATATTAAAAACATATGTTCTGAATAAAATTAGCTGAGCCATGTGATTTAATTAATTGTCGAATAGAATCGATGGATTTATTTTTGGCGAACATTTTCTGACATATGTGGCGCCAGCGAATTTTTGCCAATTTTTCAAGAACCAGACGAAAAAGATATCGAAAAACATCTAGAAAATGTGTGACGTGAGGTGCTCCTGAACTTACGCGCTTGCTCAAGTTCAATTTCTTGAGATATTGAGGAAATAACAATTATGAAAGAACATCAACGGAATTTTTATATTTGTTCGAATATTTCCGTAAGTAGATATTGAATCGACTTGAAATTCAATAACTTATTGTTGAATGTTGACTCGGAGGTCTGTACCCAATGTCGTAGGAATCTGATGTATAGTTTCTGAAAAAAAAATATTTTTCGAAAATAATTTGTAAAATTTCTAAAGAAAAAATATTTTAATTTCAAGCGATATTTTTCTCCCGAAATTTTGCCTTAAGTTACGTTCCGGTATTCCACAACTTATAACGAAGTCACCATTGAATTTATGCCGATTTCTGAAGAATCATACGAAAAAGATATGAAAAAAATGTAAATAATTTCTGACGCGAGGTCAGGAACATCAATAGCATTTGAGAAATTTTTCGAATATTCCCGATGTTAAGTATTGGATCGACTTGAAATTTTTCTGAATTTTGTTGAATATTGACTCGAAGGTCTGTGCAGAATTTCATAGGAATCTGAATGGTTTCAGAAAGAAAAATTTCGAAAGTACATAATTTGTAAAATTTCTGATTTAAAAAAAAATTGTGAACAATCCGCGCAAGAAAAAGCTAACACCTTGTTGGTCTTTGAGGATAATTTTGGAACTCTTACAAATATGTCCTTTCCTAAGCTAATTAGCAAATTTGTTAGCCATATTGAAACTTGCATCTTCAGACAAAAGCCTCAACTTCGAAAGAATAAAAGACATCGATTTGTCTCATTTTGACATGAAGAAAAAAATAACTCTGTATCATTATTTTCAGCTGTGACAATACATTTCTTCACCCTAGCAGCATTCTTCTGGCTGAACACAATGTGTTTCAACATCTGGTGGACTTTCAGGTAAGTTGGTTTTCAACCCACCATAGTTCCAGTATTTATTGAAATCTTTTTCAGAGATCTTCGTCCACAAAGTATAGAAAAAAGCCAGGAGAGATGCAGATTGAGACTGTATAAACTTTATGCTTGGGGTATACCTTTTCTGATTGCAGGAATTGGTGTTATACTCGATTCACTGCCTGATAATGGTCTGATAAAACCAAGGTTTGGCGAAAATAAGTGCTGGTTTGGAAGTGAGTATATCGAATATATACAGAGTGATTCAGGGTGGACAGCGTATTAGATTTTTTTCTGTACCAGGCGACGTGCTGAAGGAATCTGAAGGGTATCGTTGAGTCAAAAGTTTGTCAGTCGTGCTCTTTCAATTTCATTGACATTTTTCGGTAGTACGAATCAGTACATGATTGAAAAATTACAGCTTGCAGGTTCATACAGAATTTCGGGAGGATAATATGATCATAAGATCGCAGAATATTGAATGTTTGAAATAAAATTTGAAAACATGTTTTGGAATTGTATATAATCCTACAATCATCACGAAATTCTGCACAAGGTTGTTCATCAGCATTTTCGAACTAGTTTCCAACTTTCATCAAGATTGAATCAATGTTTTTCGAGTTATCTCGGAAAAAGTTTGATACCGAGGAAAAAGTCTCGGCATTTGATATACAGTGCGCGTCAAAATTATGGAACAAATTCATTTTCTCAGAAGAAAAATATTTGGCCACAAAATCCTGAAACAGGTCAATTTTTGTTTCACTTTTACTAAATTTATATGCATTGTTGAAGGATTTTTGTTGCACCCTGTGCCATCCCCATCAACCCTCTAAATTTTTCGAATAGGGAAAGTAGGTCTTTGTATCTTCTTTAAAGGCGTGCAGAAATTTCAAAGAAAAAAATATATTTTTTGAAAAATTAGTTAGTTCAAAGGGGTTTTCAGTCTGTGCACTTTGTCATGGATCGTTTACTTTGAGACGATGGTACCTGATGAAATTTGTCACCGAATGAAAGTCGACTATTACAGTTTTGTTCATGCACAACTTTCAACCCCTTTCAACCCCCTCCATTTTTTTCTCCATTAAAGGGTTCCTAGGGGTTGAAAGTTGTTCATCAACAAAACTGTAATTGTCGACTTTCATTCGGTGACAAATTTCATCAGGTACCATCGTCTCAAAGTAAATGAGCCATGACAAAGTGCACATGCTGAAAATTTCTTTGAACTAACAAATTTTTTAAAAAAAAAAATTTTTTCTTGAAAATTTCTGCACGCCTGTAAAGAAGATACAAAGACCATGCCAAAGAAGTACCGCATGACCTACTTTCCCTATTAAAAAAATTTAGAGGGTTGATGGGGATGGCACAGGGTGCAACAAAAATCCTTCAAAAATGCATATAAATTTGGTAAAAGTGAAACAAAAATTGACTGTTTCAGGATTTTGTTGCCAAATATTTTTCTTTTGAGAAAAAGAATCTGTTCCATAATTTTGACGCTCACTATATATTTTCCCAATATGTCCGAGAAGTATGATCGTATCGAACTGAAATTTGGTACACTGCTGTGAAAATGGGGCTCAAAGTAAGGAAAAAATTATTGTTTCAAATATGGTGAATAGTTTCCGAAAAAAAAATTTTTTTAGTTTACTAAGGGTCAATTGCACCGTTTTCGTCTTAAGCTTCAGTTAGTTAAGCGACGATAAACTTATTAAGCTCTGGTTTAAATATTCGGCTTGCACCGAGGCTGAATGTAACTAGATTAAAGTAAATCTACAAATCTGGTTACTTTCTCATGAATTGGTACTTGTGTCTAGCTTCATGTTGTTTATTTTAACCCTAATTGATGAATTATTTTAATTCAAAAGATGAAACTCATTTTATGGGTTCTACCATATTCCCATAAGATATGAAAAATCAAGATGCATCTATTGAAAAACCCACCGAAAAAATATATCTGACAGACTTTATAGCTTCCATAAAAATATTGCATGTAACTTTCCCGACTTGTTCATTATCATTAAGACTAGGGATCTCTTACTACAGACCTGTGCTCTTACTTCTGCATCAGGCTTTAAACATTATTCAAATTTATAGTTATATACTCAAGTAAACTTATATTTTGTAATATCATAAGATTTGAGCTTCTGCATGGAATTACAATCCTGACGTTTGTAAAATGAATAAATAAATAGTATTGATTTATCTGAAACAACTTTCGGATAAGGAACGGCTCACCTAAGGATATACTTTCTATTGAATCATTTTGTTTGTAATAAGTATATTATGAATTGAGTTAATTTTGGGTCGAATATAATGAAAACTCTAATTCCAGGGCTTAAATTTAACAGTCAGTTAAGGCCATTAAACGAGGATTTCGTGACGGTGCAAGATAATTTTTTACCTAAACCTTGGTTATGGTCTTAATCTATGTTTTGTAATACGGTGCAAGTGGCCCTAACAATACGATCCTTACAAAATATTGCGAGAAGTTAATCCTCTTGAAGTTTTTCGAAATTTAGCACACAGTTTTCAGTCGTCATCTTACAATACCTTACCAAATTTCAGTTCGATTGGTTTTCAATTTTCTCTATTTCCACAAAAGGAAATTTCTCTAGAAACACTGTAATCAGGTTGCATCAATAATTGATTATTTCATGGATGAAAAGCTCATCTCTTTGAGAAGTGAGCCTTATCAGTGTTTGCCCTTTCAGGTAAAGAGTTATCAGAAAAACATTTGCCTCTGAGAAAAAAAAATAGATAACAAACTCCCACTTCCTGTGAATATATCTTAATTCCACAGACGGTAAATAAAAACAGGCGTCTTGCATTTGAATATGGGTGGTCACAATTTGTTGTTATATATCTTTACAATGGGTCTTCCATTTTATATTACTTCGATAAGAGTTTTCTTGATACGTTTATCTGGTTTTATTTATCGATTATATTTATTTAGACAGACCATTGCAGCAAATAATTTCGAGAATGGTGTGTTTATTCAGTTATGAAAGCTCCACTATCAATTCGAAAAAAATGTGAGATTCCAGTGGCATGACATGAGAGATTCAAAAAAAAATCGTCTAAGAGATACAACTGTTTAATACTTGATTGCTTCTGATATTTTTGTCCAAGTGTCAGTAATTTTCGAATTTTGTGCGGAAAATGGTCTCAAACGACTAAATCGGCCAAACGGTTTCGGATTTATTTCCATTTGAAATTTTGAGGTTATTTCCCTTATATTTCAGGAACTACTTGAACGATTGAATTTAGGCAGTAAATTGGTGCATAACGACGCGCATTTTTTTGCGAAATTTTGTCACTATCGTAATATTAGTAGATTAAAAGAAAATTTTTCTTCAAAACACTTTTTTTTTGAAAATAATTCACCAGATTCGAAAGAAAAGCACAGCTCCCAAAAACTCAGAAATTCTGATTCAATCATAATGAAACTCTGTGTGCAAAATTTCGTGATAATCGTATCATTAGAAAAATTTGAAATGGAAAATTCAAATGTTTTTTTCCAATATATTCTGCGTTCTATCGATCACGAAATTGTTCAAAAACCTTCAAGCTGTCAATTTTTGTTTAGGTTCTTCATTTCAATTCGATTTAATATGTATTTTTGGATTATTTGATAAAATCAAAAAATGAACCTTAGTAATCGACAAAAAAAATTATCCCCCTTGAAAATTTCACAGTTTTGAAGTATGTAGATTTGAATGAACTAATGAAAAAAATCCGTCCGTCCGCCGGCTGTTGTCAGCCTAACGGCCGACTGCGTAAACACAATAATTTCCGAAAGAAACTCGATATTTGTAAAGAAGGTTTGGTACTTAATTACGAAGGCCGAATTCGTGAATGGGTAAAATCCACCCAACGATTCCGTAGATATACCCAATCAAAATATTTCCAAAAATACCGATCAGATCGAATTGAAATCCAGTACTTCATCGAAAAATAACAGTTCGAAGTTTCATACAGAATTTAATGAGGATGATATGATAAGAAAATCATGGAATTTTTTTTTTTAAATTGTTCTAATGACACGATTATCACGAAATTTCGCATAAAGTTGTCTTTCAGCATCTCAAAACTAGCTGTGAAGTTTTATCAGGACTGAATCAGTATTCCTCGAGTTATACCGAAAAAATCAACGATATCGAGAAGAAAACCTCGAAATTTGACATATTTTTTCCCGATATCTCCAAAACTTATGATCGTATCGAACTGAAATTTGGTACACTGCTGTGAAATATGAAGCTCAAAGTGTGAGTGGAATTTTTTTTTGGATATGATGAATGGTTTCCGAAAAAAAAATTTTTTGGAAAAAAATTTCGAAAAATTTTTTTTTTTGAATTTACTGACTATATGATCCTGATGAAATTTGGCTCAAAGTTGCGCGTCGTTATACACCACCTAACTGCCAAGTTTGAATCCAATCGCTCAAGTAGTTTCTGAAATAAAAAATAAATAACTTCAAAACTTCAAGTGCCTATAACTCCGAAAATATTCGACCGATTTGGCCCATTAACGAAATTAACTGCGGCATTCTGATGCGCAACCTATTCTGAAAGTTTCAAGTTGCTAGCTTGCTTCTGTCGACAGTCATCGTGTCTACGGCCGGCCGGCAGGCCGGACAGAATCGATTTTGACACCGGATTCGTCAGTGAGTCCAACCTAGTCGATTGAGACCATTTTCGGCTCAATCATCCAAAATTACAGACATTTGGACAAAACGATAGCACGCTGTTCCCCTAGAACATGCGCGCAAAAAACGCTGCAAATTTTGTTGTGAAAAACCAATGAGTTACAAATAATATATAAGTTTTTTTTAAGATATTAATGGATTTGGGTTATTTAACTGAGAAAATAATAAACCCTTGTGTAAATTTGTAGTGTTTTTATCAGGGGAGCGAATTTAAAATTCCTTCGAGTATAAGATTCGGTCGAAAGTAGTAAATATATTTAAGTTAAAGTTTATTGTTTTTTCCAGGTGAAAGGGAAAAACTTCCTTTTTTCAACGGCCCCATAGGCTTGCTGTTAACCATAAACCTCATCCTGTTTATTTTGACTGCGAAAGAATTGACTTGTGGTTTATGGAAAAGAGAATTGGTGAAATCAACAACAGAAAGGTATTTAAAAAAATGGAATTTGGTTTGAATATTGAGCTGATTTATCTGATCAATTGTATTTACAGGGCCGCCCTTGGAAGAGTTTGTATGAAACTTGTCATAGTTATGGGTGTGACATGGATAACAGATGTTCTGTCAGATGCATTAGGTGGACCTCAGGAACTGTGGTACATTTCAGACGTTTTCAATAGTTTACAGGGTGTTTTCATCTTCATAGTTATCGGATGTCAACCTCAGGTAAAATTATGATTGTAACTATCGTAATATTTAAGTATCAAGTGACATAATAAGATATAAACGCAGCGGATTGATGTGTAAAAGATTCAATTGGTTTCTGGCTGAAAAATTAGACAATTTGATATTTTTGTATTTTAAGATGTTAACAACATCTGAATACCATATTGTACTTACATTTTCGAATTCCTTTGTTTAACGCGTCTGTCAGGTTCTGCCCATTTCGTTGTTATTCAAAATTGATGATGATTTCAGGTGCTTAGTGCAGTCAAGAGGCTGTGGTGCTTCAGGGACATCATCGAAAATGGCACCGCAGGAACCTCAAACCACCATTCTTCCACATTTCAAGGATTACAATCTACAGGCGATACCGTAACGAATAGCATCACGAACACATCGAAAACAATCCCTGTAGAAACAATTTGTTGAGTCTGATAATGTTGTAAAGCATTTATTTATTTATTTATTATCGTTTATACTTTTTTTACTGTGAATTTGCTTTATGATAGCAATAAATTCATGTTCCTTATGGAATAATCGAAAAATGTGACAAGAACATTCAATGTTTGTAACTGAAATTAGTGATACTTGCTCTGTGAATGTATTATTATTGCTAGTATTAGGGTTATGACGTTTTTATTTTATTTATTTGTACAAAATGATCGAAAATATGGAATAAAGATGTTACCAGCTGTATCATGTTGGAAATAACTAGAGAATTTCTCTTGGAGACTCAGAACTGATGGTTCTGAGTTCGTTTCAACTGTGGTTTTGCCTCAGACTAGTTTATATTATTATGGGAAATCAAAACTATCTGAAATTTTCTCCGTTCTAAAATATATATAAAATGGATGATATACAGGGTGTCCCAGAATCAGGTTAATAATTCATCACCTTCTTCTTCCCTTATAAAGTACAACCCCGTAGATGGAATATATTTATTTAACTTAGTATTACTCTTGGTACTTAGGAGCCCAAATTACTACAATAAACATACTATGAAAATTCAGGTGCGTCTCTAATTGGGTGGTTTCAACGGTATCTTGAGGAAACAATCAGAAAAGCTTCATCAGTATGTTTTCGAATATGTATGTTTTGGTGGATGCACAATTCAAACAAACTGGATTTAAATATTTGTTATAATATAATCCATAAAATCTTTCATAATTTATTCAAATATTTGATTGAGGTATATTCCATTTCGAATTGAATTACTTGTATTTTCATACATATTAGAAGAAAATCAAATTCCTGAATAAATTTCAGCAGTACAGACTGTTCATTCCTTTGTTTCTGCCATCATGAATAATTTCGAAAAATATTATATAATGGTGGATGCGAAAAACCATGGTGAAGGTATATAACAAAAAAAAACCATATAGGAAAAAATAAATTATATTCAAAAACACAAATATCATAATTACCTATAACAAAATTCAATATTGAAAATATGACTGGAGTTCATTCAGTTTAAACTTCAATTTCATTATATTAAAAATTCTCTTTGGATTTTAATTTTATTCATCTCATCACAAAAGATCAAAAAGTTCGTATAAATCAGTCGTTTCCTCGAATAGGAATGTTTTATGTTTTTAAAATAAATAAAACAAAAAAATCGAACAGAAATCAAATCACTCAATGATTCCAGTCTTTCGTCATTTAAATACTTAAAACTAGTTAAATTAGACTATTCATTGAGCGAGTAAAGTACAATTGAGCTAACTACGAAAAGTTCCAGTTCAATCAAAAATTGATGTAGTCCCCTACACATTTTGAATCACGGAAAAATAATACTGAGATATCATTATGCACCTTTGGGCAATGGTATATCACAGATTCTGTTATGAGCATAAATTGCAAGTACTCCAGCAATGCTTATTCCTATGCTATCAGCAAATGAAGTTGCAGCTAAGGAAAATTGTTTATCCTCTTCTTTGGTCTGTAAAAAATAGATGAGTATGGAGTATTAGATGATTTCAAATTAAAATTATATCGAAATTTATGAATGAGAAACCTGTGCTGCCATCTATCAGTGGTTTTCCAAGGTAAGTATTTATCCCTACAGTATAAAAACTGGTAGGCAAAATCTGGCTAGAATATTGATCCATGAAACAGACCGTGTTTATACGATCATGCAATGTTGTCAACTAGATAAGAATTCACTAACTTTTCCACGATAGAATAATATAAAACGCAAGTAAATACCTCAGAAGACACTCTGTAGAATGTATTGACATATGCTGCACCTCCTAGGAGACCTTCCCAAAATGTAAGAGCTAAAATGATCCAAAAGTGTGGAATGTAATAATAAATAGCTTCTGTTGTGAATAATGCAACATTCAACAACTGAAGCAGAGAGAGAACCCAGATATGCCTCACATGGAAGAGATTCACTGATGACCTAGACAAGAAAACTCCAATTTGATAATCAACTTGGAGCCAATGATATTGTTTATCTGGATCCACGAAGTCATTTTTTATTTTGATCAGCTCGAACTGAAACAATAATGAAATATCAGTACAGATTGAATCTAAAACAAGAATTCTAGAGAATTATGCAGAAATTTCAGTTATTAATGAATTCATACAACATAATTCTCCCTAAATACGAGCGCGCAAAATTAATAAATGCAAAACAAAGTATGAAAAATACACTCACTGTTCCTTGGTTGATGAAATATTCGAACAAATACACCGTACACAGAGGTATCATGAATTTCATAAGATTTGGCACTTTCCCAATTTTTTTCCAGATTGTTGCTAAAGGATCATCTACTTCTTCTGAATTGACCCTCCTTTGAATCTCCACCATTTTTTTATCCTCATCTGAAGGTCTAGGAAGGATTACCCAAAAACTGAAAAATCCTAAGTTACCAAGATTATGGTTGAAGTTTGAGTTTAAATCTTACGAAATTCCCATGGTTACTGGAATGAGTAACATTATCAATAGTGTATTTTTCAGTCCGAAAGTATTAAGAATTGTGTATGTTCCAGCACCAATAACACCAGCACCTCCAGTTCCGGAGCTCCAAGTAGAGACAACATTCCTGAAAATCATGAATCGTAGAGAAATAAGTCATATCCTAGAAATTTCAAGAATATATTCTTTAGGCCCCACAGAACTAATTCAAAAAGTCTATGTTCATTCTCATAGACAAATAATTGATCATTTTATCTATGCTCACCGCACAGATAATATCCGTTATCTGTGGTTCGTCACCACGATGAACCACTCAGTTTAGTAGTCTGTGGGCATAGTCTGTGATTGTGTAGGTAACAGTCGTAGACATTTATCCTTAATACGTCTGTGGTAACAAGAAAACGTTCAAAGTCGACGTGACATTTCAATTTCATTGACGCAGGGTTTTTGTGTGCAATAAGGATAAGCTTGATTTGTGTTGTCAGAAGCAATGGGGACTTTCAATCGAATAAAACTTTCACAACCGAATTCATAGAAATGTGTAGGAATTATCCACGTTTGAAGCGAATTATTTCCGTGGTAGGTATATCGCGACAGAACTATGATTTCATTATTATTAATCATTTATCAGTGCAACAGTTAGCGAAGGCTACTGATAAAAGCTATACTTCAACAAAGACGAAGTTGGTCTATGGCTTTACTCATCCCATTTGTCGAGGATGCTTTCGGACAAACGCGAAGTTCGAATTGTCGATTTGAACGAGGTAAGTTGGGCTCTTCAGACTTAAAAGTTTCCTCATTGAACTTACTTATCATAGAAGGCGCTGTATTGTAAGAATGTTACTTCTCCAAGTCCCGAACAGAAGGATGTTAAAACAACTCCAGCCAAAGACATTGTTATGTTATCACTAAAAGCGACCATGAGAAATCCTGCTCCAGCTACAACTATACACAGACCAACTCGAATACTGAAAAAAAATGAATACATTATAATTTTTCTCTTTCTGACCGGAGATGGAAACTCACTGAACGAAAAATGGAATGAAAGGTGCTGACAACTTGACAATCAAGGCTGGAATGATATCAGCTAAAAGAATTGCTCCGGTCGACATGTAAATACAATCTCTTGGGCCTCTTTTTTCATCCTGTAAACAAGGAAATTGTAAGTGTAAACAAGGAAATTGTGAGTGTATTATAGATACTAAGATGTTGAAATCTTTGATCTTGGCATCTATACATCTTGGAGCTTTGACCTCGTCAAACGTGGTTGTTTTTCTGGGTTGTCTTAGAGAACAGCTCCATCAGAAGATTAACAGTGGAAAAGTGTTTCATGATTTCTATACCTTAAGATGTTAAATGTGAAAACCCTATCTCCTCTCAAGTTTATTCAACTTCAGAGACATCTTCAATAGCACTTTTCGAGAAGCCAAAGACCTGTTCTACAACAACAAAAAGGTTATTACATTTACATCACCAAATGAACTTACATTTGATCCTGAGTGACTTTTAATAATGTCATCTGCCGCTGTTAGCATCACCACATAACCAAAATTGTTGCAGAGTCCGAGTATCCAATATGCTGTCAGGCCTCTCCATTGGGTCGAATTTTTCTTTAGAGGTGTTACTTCGTCTACAAGTTCCGTTTTGCTGCGGAAGTCTGACATCGTACCTAGAAAAAGAAACATGAATATATTTTTGCGCGTATGTTCTGAGAAACAACGTGCTATCGTTTTGTCCAAATGTATGTTATTTTTGATTTTTTCCCGAAAATCTTCTCTCTAGGTTTCACTCAGTGATGACAGTCGATAACTTGAGAACGGGAAGAGCTTGCGACTTGAAACTTTTCGGACCAAATCGGTTAGTTTGCCCCGATTTTTATTTAGGGAGATATTGGGAAAAAATATGTCAAATTTCTTTTCCTTGATGCCGTTGATATTTCCCTAATAATTAAAAAATACTTGACCAACCATAATGAAATTTGTTCACTAGTTAGAAAATTACTATGCTTGACTTTTTGCAATATTTCGTTATGATCGTGACATTTGAATAATTTGTAGAAAAATCAACCTGTAACTAACAAGATATAATTTGTTGATTGCTGGTTGGTTTTATTTCTTTTATTATTCGGGATATGCTCTTTAGCTGCAATTATGGTAAGTTTTCGCATTGTTCTCGAGTGTTTTTCCTTTCGGATATATAAAAAAATTTCAGAAAGCACTGCCGTGAAGGCAGCAACTTTTGCGCGCATGTTCAATGTAGATGACTGCTTCAGCAACGAATTTGAACGTGCGCGCGTACCAAATTTCAGTTCGATACGATCATAAGTTCTGGAGATATCGGGAAAAAATATGTCAAATTTCGATGTTTTCTTCTCGATATCGTTGATTTTTTCGGTATTACTCGAGAAATACTGATTCAGTCCTGATTAAACTTCACAGCTAGTTTTAAGATGCTGAAAGACAACTTTATGCAAAATTTCGTGATAATCGTGTTATTAGAACAATTTGAAAAAAAAAATTTATATGATTTTCTCATCATATCATCCTCATTAAATTTTGTATGAAACTTCGAACTGTTATTTTCGATGAAGTACTGGATTTCAATTCGATCTGATCTCTATTTTTGGAAATATTGTAAAAATAAAATTTTGAATGGGTATATCTACGGAATCATTGGGCGGATTTTACCCATTCACGAATTCGACCTTCGTAATTAAGCCCCAAACCTACTCTACAAATATCGAGTTTCTAAGTCGTTTCTTCCGGAAGTTATTGTGTTTACGGTCAGCCTAACGGCCGACTGCGTAAACACAATAACTTCCGAAAGAAACAACTTAGAAACTCGATATTTGTAGAGAAGGTTTGGACCTTAATTACGAAGGCCGAATTCGTGAATGGGTAAAATCCACCCAATGATTCCGTAGATATACCCAATCAAAATTTTATTTTTCCAATATTTCCAAAAATACAGATCAGATCGAATTGAAATCCAGTACTTCATCGAAAATAACAGTTCGAAGTTTCATACAGAATTTAATGAGGATG
Organism: Myrrha octodecimguttata; assembly: GCA_958510865.1. Lineage (NCBI taxonomy): Eukaryota > Metazoa > Arthropoda > Insecta > Coleoptera > Coccinellidae > Myrrha > Myrrha octodecimguttata. The sequence continues at coordinate 27,532,306 of OY294065.1, read as the reverse complement.
ATATGATGAGAAAATCATATACATTTTTTTTTCAAATTGTTCTAATTACCCGATTATTACGAAATTTTGCATAAAGTTGTCTTTCAGCGTCTTAAAACTAGCTGTGAAGTTTAATCAGGACTGAATCAGTATTTCTCGAGTTATACCGAAAAAATCAACGATATCGAGAAGAAAACCTCGAAATTTGACATATTTTTTCCCGATATCTCCAAAACTTATGATCGTATCGAACTGAAATTTGGTGCATTGCTGTGAAATTAGAAGGTCAAAGCGTGAGTATAATTTTTCTTGGATATGATAAATGGTTTCCGAAAAAAAAATTTTTTTGGAAAAAAATTTCGAAAAAAATTTTTTTTTAAAATAACCAACAATATAATCCTGACGAAATTTGGCTCAAAGTTGCGCGTCGTTGTACTTCACCTAACCGCCAAGTTTGAATCCAATCGCTCAGGTAGTTTCTGAAATAAAAAATAAATAACTTCAAAAGTTCAAATGCCTATAACTCCGAAACTATTCGATCGATTTGGCCCATTAACGAACTTAACCGCGGCATTCCAATGCGCGACCTAGCCTGAAAGTTTCAAGTTGCTAGCTCACTTCGTTCGACAGTTATCGTGTCTACGGCCGGCCAACCGGCCGGCCGGCCGGACAGAATCGATTTTGACACCGGATTCGTCATCAGTGAGTCCAACCTAGTCGATTGAGACCATTTTCGGCTCAATCATCCAAAATTACAGACATTTGATCAAAACGATAGCACGCTGTTCCCCTAGAACATGCGCGCAAAAAGTACTATTAGAAATTAAGAAAAAAATTATTTATATAAATCGCCTCTTCGGATTGCAGAATTGAAATATCTGCCAGGGAAGATAATCGAAAAAAATGTTGCCTAGTGAACAATGTTGAAAAAATACAAACGATCAATGAATGGCACAGACAATTTGAGAAAGTTATAGTCGTCTATTCATACCAAAGAGACGAATACAATGACCTCACAAATGATTCTGTTGAAATCATTTGTGGCAGCCAAACATTTAGCATGCTTTCATTTCAAATTGAAATGTAATTAAATCAAATTGATCCGCTATTTTGCATACCCCTGGTCATATGTACAAAATTGACAGCTAAAAGTCATTTGACCTGTCAGACCACGTTGATTATTTTATCGAACCAGTTCACTAGTTAAATAATTCAGGGGGACTTTTCAGTACGTTACAGGCAAAACGCATTTAGGATTTTATCTATTCATAGGATGGAGATATCCGCATGAAGCTCTGACATAATAGCGCGCACTTCTGTCTAATGAAGACTGACATACATCAACCATCTAATGCGATATGATTATATAAAATACTCAGAGGTATACCTTGATATGACGTATTTAACCCCTTTTCATAACTTTTCTCTCTCAAAAACGCTGCAGATATCACGAGGGAGTTCACAGAAAAATCCACATAACAGTTAATTAATTCTGTGGTTAGGCTGAAAAGTTCGTAGGTTAGCATAAAAAAATTCACTTTTCTGATAGAGTTTGATTCTATACAGTTGCCTTCGAGGGCGATACAACTTGGACAGTGTTAATTTTAGGTTAATGGTTTGCTTCAGTGAACACCGTCTTTTTTTAGGTATAATCTCGTAAATTTTCGGTTTTAGGTTCGTAAGTCAGCCAAGTGGTTTCGGAGTATTTTCGAAGCTCAAAAACTACTTATGGGGGGGATTGGTTGAGATTAATTAATAAAAAAAACAAATTCCAAAAATAGAAATTTGGTTCAGATTCGGAAGATTTTGTACAATCTTTGAAGTGAATATTTCACACTGTACCAAATTTTCAGTTTGATTCGATCATTTTCGGAGATATTATAAAAAAAATTCGTGTTTTATTCCTCGGTATTGTTCTCCGAAAATACTGGTAGTATCATGATGAAGTAACCAGTTGTCGAATACTGATTTTTGAATTTTGCACAAAATTTTCAACAATTTTCAAAAAAAAATTTTTTGCTGAAGAATTTGAACATGAGCGCATAAGACTTACGTCAGTTCTTCCTAGAATTTTTGAATTCAAGGGAGAGAAATTCCAAAGATGCCAGAGTGAATACAGCAGAAAGTATTTAGATGAAAAATATATATAAACAAAAAGAATTGTATTCAAAAAACAGATCTCACCTTCAGTATCCTCAGGCATCGCTTAGTTATATTTTCAAAATCCTTTTCACGAATAATTGAACTAATGCACTTAATCCCAAAAATCACTATCACAGTTTCTATACTTCTCAGGTTTAACAACAATTCTAACTGAACTAAACCTCAAACCGAACAAAATCTGCACTTGTTTGAGGCAAAATTTTGAGATGATCTAAAAGCGCATGAATCTCTGTATTGTGAAAATTACAGTTGTCTCTGCCCCTCTTCAAATACTCAGAGATAAAGGATTAAGATAAAGGAAGTTTAATTGTTATAAAATCCAGATTAAAATGTATTGAAGGTTCATCAACTGAACAACAAAATAAGCATAGGAAATATGGATGAATGGTATTTTAAATTGAATCAATTATTAAGGAATGTGTTATGAGAACCTTGAAATATAAATAAATATTATTGTCGAATTAAATTTCAGTTACCTCCTAGGATTACGAATTAATTGTGTGAATCTCAAAAGTTAGATTAACAATTTGAATGCACAATTCTCCAAGAATTTTTGATGAGAAGCGAGGCTAGCAAACTTTTCATCAATTAACCCCTCATTTTCTAAATAATCTTCACATAGTTGTACTTATCAGAAATTGATAATAAATATTAAATATAAAACAATAAATACTGAATTCTAGCTAAGTAGAATAATATCATGCGTGATTTTCTATGTTGTTTTTCCATTAGCCTTATTTCAAAATGGATAACTCAAAAATTTGAATATCCAACAAGGTAATTAAACAATTTTTTTCTATAACTGAGTAAAATGTATAATTCAAGGATTTACTGAGGAAACATGTAAACAGTATATCACAAAGGGGAACACAATAGGTACTCATAATTCCTGTACTTATATCAATAATAATTATAATTTTATTCGGTATTGATTTACATATTTCAAAACTGATATCGATTTGAATTCTTCTATTAGTTTGCCACACTTATTCATGGTGACTAATATTTCAATTGTTCGATTATTATGTTTGTTTATATTTCCCATTTATTCATCATTGTTGCATTAATTGAGAATTGAAATGATAAAGACAATAAATTATTATTTGGTCATAAATATAATTTGTTTTACAAACTCATAAATTCCAGCGACTGAAATACATTCTTGTCAAAAAATGGGTTTTAAAAATAGGATTACTTCATTTCAATTCGAATTGATTTGTATTTTTTGAAATATTGGGCAAATATATTTTGTGAGGGTCACAGTAGAAATCGTTTTCAAAATAACTGCCGAAAAAAACGATTTAGAGATTCTATATTAAATATATCCATAAATTTTGTGCTGTGAAAAAATCGGAAATAATAGACATTTGAGCCGAATCATAACCTGCTGTTTCCCAGAACAAGCACGTAAAAACGCTAAATTAATTATTTCAGACATTTCAATTCTCAATCTATGAAAATTTCATTGATCAATCTGATAAAAGACCTATATGGATAAAATGAAAATTTCGAATAAATTATTAGATTCCTCGTATGTGGACTTTCAGCTAAATCTATTGAATTGTTCTAGAGATGTTGCATTTTTTGCAAACAAACCTATTACAAACGTATAAGAACCTATTTCCCGAAATCGAACTATTGTCAACTGACAGAATATTTCAAAATCAAGTAAGATAATTCAGAATGAAATAGCCAGGAATAATAAACTGAAAATTGCTTACAATGATGCTAAATTGATATTTACTCACTTACATTGTACAGTAACTTGATTCATGCATGAAATATGATCTGGTTCTGTGATAATTCGAATATTTTCAACATTATCAATGAAAATATGTAGTTATAACATTAATAACAGACGTAGATAAAAAGATCTGACGATGGAAAATTTAATCTTATTCCGTTAATTCTATGTTGTAATTAAGAATTTGAAGATATTGTTGCAACTATGTATAGAATGAAACGTCAGCAGTATTATCTTAATAGAGTAACCTTCAGTTTAGACCGTAAATGTTTCTGAGAAAATTTCAAAAATATGGTAATGAATTATGACTTTTTGTTTTACCATTATAACCATAATTACAGCCTATTCGTGTGAAGGATATTGGTTCGAGAAAATAAGGAATTTCTAGTACTACTTGATATTTTTCAGGTGTTTTTTACGTTTTCACTACCTACCAATATCTGAAAAAGAAGCGTAACTCGTAAGAAGCGAGCTAGCGACTTGAAACTTTCAGATTAGGTAGCGCATTGAAATGCGGCGGTTATGTTAGTTAATAGGACAAATTGGTCGAATGGTTTCGGAGGTAGGGTCATTTGAAATTTTGAGATTAATTCCCTAATATTTCAGGAACTACTCAAGCGATTGAATTTAAACTTGACAGTTAGTTGAAGCATAACAACGCAAAACTTTTCACGAAATCTCGTTGAAAAATTTTTTTTTTGCGGAAGCTGTTTATTGAATCCAGACAAAAATTTTTATGTTTACCTTGAACATAATATTTTACAGCAGTGCAACAAATTTTAGCTCGATACGACCAAAATTTCTGGACGTATCGGGAAAAAATATGTGAAACTTGGTGGTTTTTGCGCGCATGTCCTAGGGGTAAAGCGTGCTGTCGTTTTGTCCAAATGTCTGTAATTTTGGATGATTGTGCCGAAAATGGTCTCAATCTACTAGGTTAGACTCACTGATGACGAATCCGGTGTCAAAATCGATTCTGTCCGGCCGGCCGTCCGGCCGTAGACACAATAACTGTCGACAGAAGCAAGCTAGCTAACTTGAAACTTTCAGGATAGGTTGCGCATCAGAATGCCGCAATAAAGTTCGTTAATGGGCCAAATCGGTCCAATAGTTTCCGAGTTATAGGCACTTGAAATTTTGAAGTTATTTATTTTTTATTTCACGAACTACTTGAGCGATTAGATTCAAACATGGCAGTTAGGTGGAGTATAACGACGCGCAACTTTGAGCCAAATTTCGTCAGGATCATATTGTCAGTAAATTAAAAAAAAAAAATTTTTCGAAATTTTTTTCCGGAAACCATTCATCATATCAAAACAAAATTCCACTCACACTTTGAGCTTCATATTTCACAGCAGTGTACCAAATTTCAAATCGATACGATCATAAGTTTTGGAGATATCGGGAAAAAATATGTCAAATTTCGAGGTTTTCTTCTCGATATCGTTGATTTTTTCGGTATAACTCGAGAAATACTGATTCAGTCCTGATAAAACTTCACAGCTAGTTTTGAGATGCTGAAAGACAACTTTATGCAAAATTTCGTGATAATCATGTCATTAGAACAATTTGAAAAAAAAATTTCTATGATTTTCTTATATCATCCTCATTAAATTCTGTATGAAACTTCGAACTGTTATTTTTCGATGAAGTACTGGATTTCAATTCGATCTGATCTGTATATTTGGAAATATTGGAAAAATAAAATTTTGATTGGGTATATCTACGGAATCATTAGGTGGATTTTACCCATTCACGAATTCGGCCTTCGTAATTAAGGTCCAAACCTTCTCTACAAATATCGAGTTTCTGAGTTGTTTCTTTCGGAAGTTATTGTGTTAACGCAGTCGGTCGTTAGGCTGAAGTTATTGTGTTTACGGTCAGCCTAACGGCCGACTGCGTAAACACAATAACTTCCGAAAGAAACAACTCAGAAACTCGATATTTGTAGAGAAGGTTTACGCAGTCGGCCGTTAGGCTGACCGTAAACACAATAACTTCAGCCTAACGACCGACTGCGTAAACACAATAAATTCCAGAAGAAACGACTTAGAAACTCGATATTTGAAGAGTAGGTTTGGGGCTTAATTACGAAGGTCGAATTCGTGAATGGGTAAAATCCGCCCAATGATTCCGTAGATATACCCATTCAAAATTTTATTTTTCCAATATTTCCAAAAATACAGATTTGATCGAATTGAAATCCAGTAATTTATCAGTAAAAAAATTCAAAAAGCACTGCCATGAAGGCAGCAGCTTTTGCGTGCATGTTCGTTGCTGAAGCGGTCATCTACATTGAACATGCGCGCAAAAGTTTCTGCCTCCACGGCAGTGCTTTTTGAATTTTTTTCTAGATATCGCTGTTTTTTTCCGGAACAACTAAAAAAATACTTATTCAATCATGATGAAACTTCGCAGCTAGTTCGAAAATGCTGATGGATAACTTTGTGCAAAATTTCGTGATGATCGTGTCATTAGAACAATTAGAAGAAATTGTTTTTTCAAATATTCAGTATTCATGAAATTCTGAATGAACCTTCGAATTGTCATTTTTCGATAAAGTTCTGGATTTCGATTCGATTTTATTTTTCGAAATATTGAAAAAATAAAATTTTGGATGGGTGTATCTGCGGAATCATTAGGTGGATTTCACCCATTCACGAATTCAGCCTTCGTAATTGAGGTCCGAACCTACTCTTCAAATATCGAGTTTCTAAGGTGTTTCTTTCGTTATTGTGTATACTGTCAGCCGTTAGGCTTGGTTGTTCTAATATGGTTCATTAGGCAAAATTTTCCCAAGAAAATGCCCTTGAGGAATAGTTTTAATCCTGCAATACTCAAGAATTTTTTCTATAAATAACAATTTTATTTCATTTTTAATAGTCATTTTCCAGATATTCGGAGTGAAAACCTAGAAAACACATGAAAGTTATCCAAAATCATCCCAAAATAACCTTCAATCGTAAACTACTCGTTGTTTAGAGAACTCAATGGATTCAATCGATTCTGTCGATGTTTAAATTTAACAACAGTATGATCAAGCTACTAAAAGTGAAATAAAAATGAGCATTTGAATTTGGAGAAAGTTTTTGTCTGTTGAACACTGTGGCAAATGTCACCGCCACATAATTCATGTAAAATAATAATTCATATACTTCAAATATGCTCCTGAACAAGCGCGTAAAATCTATGATTGAGTCTGTGCTCCTCACTTCTTAAAATTCAACTCTATGCCTAATCTTCCCCTACCTGTGTAAAACACGTCAGAAGTTCTCTATGTGAGCATTTTATCAAACTACTGACTTTTGGATGCAACAATATAAATTGGAAACAAATTCAGCTTTCAACTCACCTTTATCATGTTGCTGAATGCTACTATACCCAATCATTTTAAATTCAAGGACGATTGTTGATAATAAATCACCGAAAGTAAGTGAATGTCTTTTTCTTGGTTAGGTTCCACTGAAGTTGGAACAACCAGAATCCCTTATTTTTTATTCAAACCGTTAATTGACAGACATTTCTAGTATATCAACAATACTCAATTCGAAGATGTGTTCTATTAATAACTAACACTGTTCTTGTCGAAACTATATTGGGAACTTGGTTATCAGTTTTCTGTACTCTACTGGTATGGAGCAGCAAGCTTGTTTAACACGCTCGACTTTATCGAAATAAATTGTGGAGAACGAATATCGAAAGAGGATTGATGGGTTCTGACTTTTGGGTTGCTCGTTAGACCATGTGAATTTGGCCATTTCGGTTGTACTCCGCACAGTGTTGCCACAGTTTGAACTTTGAATTCTTGAGCGCTTGCTAGTAGGAATAAAAGCGTTGCGTTTCGCACCAGCCGTCAGGCCGAGCGTAAACACAAAAGCTTCAAGAGGAAACTACTCAAAAATTCGATATTCGTAAAACGAATTGAAGAACAGGTAAAATCTATGAGACGCCGTTTGGGAAGAAAATTATTACAACTAGGTATATAAATTTTCGCGTCATTATAAATATTTTTGGTAAACCCGCAAGATTTCCCGTCGCGAAGCTATAAGTAAGATATTCACATCATTGTAAGCAGTGTGAGTTCCTGAACAAAAATTATGAAGGCCAACATAGGCGGTCTCTCTTCGTTTGGAAGATATGGGCCCCCAAAGTTCCAAATTGTTACATTTTCAGATCCTTTTTTCTGCCATAAAAATGATCTCTCACTTCTCAAATCTAGTTCATAAATCATCTTTGAACCTTCAACCAACGAATAGCGACACTTTCTTCCAAAAATATTCATTATTTAAAGGAAGAAAAGTGAAAATATTAGGCAACCACTTAACCTATATTTCTACGAAATACTTCTCAATGTTGAAGCGGAGCTTGGCAACAGCATCTTTTCATCGCTGACCAACGTATTATGACCGAAGAGTAGTTGCTGCCTGCTGGCGGGAAATATGAAATAATGGACAGTTGAAGGTTATGATTGTAGGGAAAATGCTTCTGTCACTGAAGAAGAGGTGGTTATTCTAACATCAAAACAAAATCATTGAGAATATTTGTTTAAGGTTTCACTCTCAATATTTTCGTTTGAACTTTCTTTCTATCCCCCTCAAAATAGGGAGGTTGTTATCTACTTTTGTGTCTTCGAGATGGTCCTAGTTTAGAATGAGATTCAGGATATTCCAATAAAATGGGTTATACAATAACCTCGATTTCATTGGAAATCTGGAAAGAGCGCGACCTATCACATATGAAAAAAATGTCCGTTGAAATATATATCGGAGTGTCTTCTCATTCCATTACTATGTGTTTCAACCTTGTAGATTTCATTAGAAACTTCCTATTGGAAGATTTAGAGTATCGCAGAAAACAGTAAGAACATATTTCATTTTTCTCGCCAGCAATAATCTGTCATTCACGAATACGCACGATGGCACGATTCCGACCGATGAATTTTGCGCCATTGCCAAACTTCACTTTTAGATTGAGTCAAAATCAGAAGGAACAGAGGTTAAGTGGTTGTCCAGTAATTTCATTGTTTTTTCATTAAATATTGATTATTCTTTAAAAAAGTGTTTCTTATTGTTGGTTGGAGGTTCAAAGGTGGTTTGTGAACTATACAGATGAAGTGAGAGATCGTTTTTATGCTGGAAAAAGGGACCTGAAAAAGACTCATTTTGGAACTTTGGGGGCACATATCTTCCAAATTAAGGGAGACCGCCCATGTTCGATTTCACATTTTTTATTCAGAAAAACACACTGCGTACAATGATGTAAATATCTTCTCAATATCTCTGCGACGGGAAATCTTGCGGGTTTACCATATTTTTCAGGTGTGACGATATATTTATTTTTCGTTTCGATTTTCTTTTCTTACCGAACAATAAATATATACGAGTTGGTAGTTTCACGTACATATATATGGAAATGTGAGTCCAATATATATCAATTCGATCTATCAAAGATCGCCAAGAGATGAGGCGCTGAAAGCACGCTTACAGTTTCATTTACCTACGGCCGGGCGGGCGGACAGAATTCATATCGACACCGTATTCTTTATCAGCGAGTCCAACCTAGTCGTTTGAGATCATTTCCGGGAAAAAATTCGAAAATTATACACATTTGGACGATGGCACGCTCTTCCTCAGCACGAAATTTTTCGAGAAATTTCCAAATTTTAATTGAAAGAATTTCTTACTCGAGAATCATTCATCAGATTTCAATGAAATTTTGCGAAGAGCTTAAAGCCAATACCCCCCAACAGTGTACCAGTTTTTAGTTTGATCGGATTCCAATTTTCGGAGATTTGGGAGAAATTATATCAAATTCCGTAGTTTTTTCCACGGTATCGTGAATATTTCTGGAACAACTCAAACAATTTCAAAAAGCACTGCCATGAAGGCAGCAGCTTTTGCGTGCATGTTCAAATTCGTTGCTGAAGCGGTCATCTACATTAAACATGCGCGCAAAAGTTGCTGCCTTCACGGCAGTGCTTTTTGAAATTTTTTTATCGTTGGAAAAGGAAGAATCCTGTTTAGTTGTTGCCTTTTCATGCAATTTACGCCTAGAATTCGACGAATTCGAACAATTTTTTTTCACTTTCGTGAAATTTTCAGGTGATGACATTAAACTAAGCTGGATTCTCGAAAATAAGTCAAAGTTAGTTTCAAAACGGTTAATAGGGATAAGAACAAACCTGTAATCGACCCATTTCGATATATATTATTCCATATTTTCGCCGATTCGATTCGATTTCACGATAAACTTTTCTTAGAGTGATGCTTCCAGTCGGTTGACAGATCGATAGAACTTCTTTCTGAAAAATCGCTAATTTCTCGAATCTCCAGCTCGAAAACAATGTTATTTGCTTCAATTTTGCCATATCCAAGAATTTTCATCGGTAATTCGTCGATTTTTAACAGATTTTCATCATCTTCGAGAATTTCTCAACCGACAGCCGTGACAACAAAAAACCCATGTATCTTGTCTATGAACAAACCGTACTCGATGGTCAGTCAGAATATTTCGGAGAAAAGCAACAATATCGAGAAGAAAACCTCGAAATTTGACATATTTTTTCCCGATATCTCCAAAACTTATGATCGTATGGCATTGAAATCTGGTACACTGCTGTGAAATATGAAGCTCGAAGTGTGGGTGGAAATTTTTTTTGGATATGATGAATGGTTTCCGGAAAAAAAAAATTTTTGGAAAAAAATTTCGAAAAATTTTTTTTTATAAATTTACTGACAATATGATCCTGACGAAATTTGGCTCAAAGTTGCGCGTTGTTATACTCCACCAAACTGCCAAGTTTGAATCCAATCGCTCAAGTAGTTTCTGAAATAAAAAATAAATAACTTCAAAACTTCAAGTGCATATAACTCCGAAACTATTCGACCGATTTGGCCCATTAACGAACTCAACCTAGTCGATTGAGACCATTTTCGGCTCAATCATCCAAAATTACAGACATTTGGACAAAACGATAGCACGCTGTTCCCCTAGAACATGCGCGCAAAAATACTGATCTGATCATGATTAAACTCGGTAACTAGATGTGAAATGCCGATGCAAAATATCGAAATATACGAAAAAGCAGCTTTTTACGCGTTTGTTCTAGGGAACAGCGTGTTATTATTTCGTCACGATGTCTGTAATTTTAGAATTTTGAGCCGAAAATTGTCTTAAACGATTGGGTTGAACTCCCTGAAGAAGAATCCGAAGTCATATTCAATTATGTCCGTCCGTATGATCTCTAACTTCCGAAGGAAAAGAGTTAGCGACTCGAGATTGTCATATCAGATCTGGCATCCGAATATCTCTGTTAAGTTCGTTAATGGGTGGAATCGGTTGGACAGTTTCGGAGTTAGGCCCATTTGAAATTTTGAGGTTAATTCCTTGATATCACATGAAGTATTGATTCGATCAAATTAAAACTTCGTGGACAGTTTTGGAAAACCAACGCGCAACTTGAAGCAAAATTTGGTGTAGATCCAGTTGTTAGGAAGTGAAAACAAAATTATTCGAAAATTTTTAAAATTTTGTTACGGAAAAATTTTTTTCTCTGAAGATATTGATTAGATTTCGATGGAATTTGGCACTAATCTTAGAGTCAGTATTCAAAAACAATGTTCCAAATTTCAACCCGATCCGATATTTACTTTCGGAGATGTAAGAAAAAAAATGTGCCAAATTTCGTTGCTATTTGGAATTTCAACGTTAAATCGGCAATATCTCAAGAAGTACAAATGCAATCAGATTAAAACTTGGTAATCAGGTGGAGATTACTAACACGCAAAAAGGTACAAAATTTCGTGTTGATCTAATAAATAGAATTTGAACAAGCGCGTAAAAGCTTCTGAGCTCACGTCAGTGCTTTTCTAGATTTTTCAAGTTTTTTCTGGGTTTTCACACCTTATATCTGAAACAGAACTATTGAAAATTAAATAAAATTGTTTTTTATAGAAAACGCTCTTGTGGATTGCAAGATTGAACTATTTTTCAAGGGCAGTTTTCAGGGAAAAACGTTGCCTAATGAACAATATCTAACAATGCAAACAATCAACACAATGTACTGTAACCTTTCTCCTTCATCAGTCTACCAACGAGAAAATTCGCAACATTATTTCTTTCGATTTTTTCTTTTTGGAAACTTTTGTCGAATTGACATTTTTAAGAAACCAAAGCAATACAGGTTCACTTGGCTCGAAAGTTTTTTAATTCTACCTTTTTGCGCGCATGTTCTAGGGGAACAGCGTGCTATCGTTTTGTCCAAATGTCTGTAATTTTGGATGATTGTGCCGAAAATGGTCTCAATCGACTAGGTTGTACTCACTGATGACGAATCCGGTGTCAAAATCGATTCTGTCTGGCCGTAGACACAATAACTGTCGACAGAAGCAAGCTAGCTAACTTGAAACTTTCAGGATAGGTTGCGCATCAAAATGCCGCGGTTAAGTTCGTTAATGGGCCAAATCGATCGAATAGTTTCGGAGTTATAGGCATTTGAAGTTTTGAAGTTATTTATTTTTTATTTCAGAAACTACTTGAGCGATTGGATTCAAACTTGGCAGTTTGGTGGAGTATAGCGACGCGCAACTTTGAGCCAAATTTCGTCAAGATCATATCGTCAATAAATTAAAAAAAAAAAATTTTTTTTTCGGAAACCATTCATCATATCCAAAAACAATTATACTCACACTTTGACCTTCTAATTTCACAGCAGTGTACTAAATTTCAGCTCGATACGATCATAAGTTTTGGAGATATCGGGAAAAAATATGTCAAATTTCGAGGTTTTCTTCTCGATATCGTTGATTTTTTTGGTATTACTCGAGAAATACTGATTCAGTCCTGATTAAACTTCACAGCTAGTTTTAAGACGCTGAAAGACAACTTTATGCAAAATTTCGTGATAATCGTGTTATTAGAACAATTTGAAAAAAAAAATTTCTATGATTTTCTCATCATATCATCCTCATTAAATTCTGTATGAAACTTCGAACTGTTATTTTCGATGAAGTACTGGATTTCAATTCGATCTGATCTCTATTTTTGGAAATATTGGAAAAATAAAATTTTGATTGGGTATATCTACGGAATCATTGGGTGGATTTTACCCATTCACGAATTCGGCCTTCGTAATTAAGGTCCAAACCTTCTCTACAAATATCGAGTTTCTAAGTTGTTTCTTTCGGAAGTTATTGTGTTTACGCAGTCGGCCGTTAGGCTGACCGTAACCACAATTACTTCCGGAAGAAACGACTTAGAAACTCGATATTTGTAGAGTAGGTTTGGGGCTTAATTACGAAGGTCGAATTCGTGAATGGGTAAAATCCGCCCAATGATTCCGTAGATATACCCATTCAAAATCTTATTTTTACAATATGTCCAAAAATACAGATATGATCGAATTGAAATCCAGTAATTTATCAGAAAAAAATTTCAAAAAGCACTGCCGTGAAGGCAGCAGCTTTTGCGTGCATGTTCAAATTCGTTGCTGAAGCGGTCATCTACATTGAACATGCGCGCAAAAGTTGCTGCCTTCACGGCAGTGCTTTTTGAAATTTTTTCTTTGTACTCTGAAACTTTACAGTTCGCTTTGTTGATTGTTGGCATTGTTCCAGTATTGATTAATCATTAGGAAATCTGTTTTCCTAAAAACTGCCCTTGACGACACGTTTAATAATGCAATCCGCAAGGGTATTTTCCATAAAAAACAATTGTCATTTAATTTCAATATTTTTTTATCAGATAATGGGAGTGATAATCCAGAAAGAACTTCAAAAAAATTATGGAAAATCTCATGAATTGATGAGATTATTTAAGCTTACCGACCCTGTTTCCTTTTCAATGTGACACCCTGTATATTACAGTTATCCAGTTTTCTATGAATTTGATATTTACATACCATCAGGTCTATATAAGGTTCTTTTATGGTCCAAGGTCCCATCTTATCGTTTGCGTTCATTTTCAGGAAAAAGTTGAAAACTATAAACATACAGGGTGTTCCAACGAATACTTTACACCTTGATTTTTTGACTTCGAGATGAAAATGTGGAGAATCGTTCGGACCCGTCAATTTCTGATACGAGAGGGAACAACTTTGCTGCTATTTTCATCCCCGTAACTTCAACCCCCTAACGGGGGTGAGCACAACCCCTTGATTTTGAATAGGGAAACGGTATTGCGATAACTTATTTTGAAGATAGTATCGATTTCTATCTGACCATAAAATTTCGCTTCAAAATATCCATGGATAATAAAACAACAGCGAAAATAGTGAGAGAGGCACTGTGGAATTCCACAGTAAATTACCTCGAGAATATTATTCGTTGGTGGGTTGAAGTCAGGGGGATGAAACCGGAAAAAAGCTCCTGACCTAAGTTCATTGCTTTTCTAGATTTTTTTTAAATATTCGTTTTAAAGTACTAACCATCCATACAGCAGCTCGATACACTGAAGTCTCCACAAATGCTGTTTTTGCACCTGAATAATCACAACTCTAAACAATAGTCCACGATTGAATCTATACTCTTACTGATAATAAAAATGTCCTATCCACTTCACCCATTTCTAGTAATATCTCGGTCATTGCCAGTCAATTCATTGAGTTGCCTTCGTTGGATTTACCATCGTGACCAGGTTATTGAAAACTCATCTGGCTGTGATTGAATTAAATGTTCGTAATACAAAGATAAGTCAACGTAACAGCATTTAACCACAACGATAAAAAGCAGGATATTACAACATTGACGAATATGAATATTCAATAGGTTCAGAAACTTTTTATGGCACGGTTATTGCAATATTTAATGCGAGGTTTTATCATTTTGCCTCTTTCCTATCTCGAATTTCAAACCTTCGTTCATAACGAAAAAATTTTATATATTCTATGAAATTTTATATTCAATGATAAGAAGCACTTATCTATGTAGATTTTGGCTGTCGCCGGGGTATGTATGGTATGAAATTGAAAAACACCTAGAAAAGCAGCTTTTGAGCGCATGTTGAAAAAAATTTTTTTCAAAATTTACTCACAGTATGATCTCGACAAAATTTCGCAAAAAGTTGCACATCGTTATACTTCGACTAACTGCCAAGTTTCAATCCAATCGCTACTGTTGTTTCTGAAATATGAGGTAAAAAACTTGAAAATTTCAAATAACTCCGAAACCATTTGGCCGATTTGGCCCATCAACGAACTTAGCCGCGGCATTCCGAAGCACGAACTACCCTACAAGTTTCAAGTCGCTAGCTCGCTCCGTTGGACAGTTATCGTGTCCACGGCCGGCCGGACAGAATCGATTTTGACACCAAATTCGTCTCAGTGAGTACAACCTAGTCGTTTTGAAACCATTTTCGGGTCAAAATTCGAAAGTTACAGACATTGGACAAAACGATAGCACGCTGTTCCCTAGAGCATGCGCGCAAAAAAGAATACAGTTTTTTATACAGGGTGATCCCGGAGGAGACCGTCAGATTTTGGGATTTTGGGGGTTACACTAGTCAAGACAGTCTCGAAACAATGTTTGGTTTATGGTTGGGGGTCTCTATTGAGAATATACAGGGTGATTTGTCCGATTCGACCGATTTTACTTTTATTGATAACTTTGATATGGCTTATTCGATTTTAGAGAAATTTTCAGCGAAGTACAATATTGATGAGGACATTCATTAATTTCAAAGTTTTTTTCAGAATAAGCTGTTGTTATTGTGATAATTCCAGGTTAATTGAGCTGGTTGAAAAAACACCCTGTACATCGCATTTCCAAAACTACGCTATCCGTTTACGACTCTACTATAATAAGTCAATATTTGAGAGTTTCTAATTTTTTTGGCTCACTTCTAGTTTTCTGAGAAAATTCCATCAAAACAAGACAATGTCGAAATTTCGCTCCAATCGATTCTACTTTCTTTGATAACTTTGGTATGGCTCATTCAATTTTGATGAAATTTGCAGTAAAGAACAATCTGAACGAGTACATTCAATATTCGCAAAAGTCTTTCAAAATACATTGTTGTAATTGTGATAATTTCAGATTAATTGTGCAGTTGAAAAAAAACCACCCTGTATATTGCTTTTCCAAAAGTTTCTTATTCGTTTCAGATTCTACAATAATATGTCATCATTCAGAGGTTTTCAATTTCTTTGGCACACCTCCGGTTTTCCTAGAAAACATTTTCGAAGAAGAGCCTGATCGAAATTTGGCTCACAAGCAGTGAGAGTATTCCGCACTAGGTAGGAATCCTATATTGTCCAAGGATACAAAGCAGTTCTAAAGCTCTAAAATATTCTTTTCAAATTCCAAACTCATATTTGATTGCTTATATTTTGTATGAAATCATTCAATTCAGAATATACTTAGAATTTGAAAAGAATATTTCAGAAGTAGCGAACAACTTTGCATGCTTGGAATATACAGCGTTCCTGCCTAGTGCGGAATACTCTCACTGTTTGTGAGCCAAACTTCGATAATGCTCTTCTTCAAAAATGTTTTCTACGAAAACCGGAAGTGTGCCAAAGAAATCAAAAACCTCTGGGTGATGACATATTATTGTAGAATCTGCAACGAATAAGAATGTTTTGGAAAAGCAATGTACAGGGTGTTTTTTTCAACTGCATAATTAATCTGAAACTCTGAAATTCTCACAATTACACTGTATTTTGGGAGCTTGTTGCGATTATTCAATGTTCTCATTCAGATTGTTCTACACTGCAAATTTCATCAAAATTGGATGAGCCATACCAAAGTTATCAACAAAAGTATAATCGATTGGAGCGAAATTTCGACATTGTCTTTTTTTAATGGAATTTTCTCAGAAAACTAGAAGTGTACCAAAAAAATTAGAAACTCTCAAATAATGACTTATTATAGTACAATCGTAAACAGATAGCGTAGTGTAGGAAACGCTATGTACAGGGTGTTTTTTCAACCTGCACAATTAATCTGGATTTATCACAATAACAACCGCTTATTTTGAAAAAACAATTGAAATAAATGAATGTGTTCAACACTATAATATTGTACTACGCTGAAAAATTCATTGAAATCGAATAAGGCATACCAAAGTTATCAATAAAAGTAAAATCGGTCGAATCGGACAAATCACCCTGTATATTCTCAACAGAGACCCCCAACCATAAACCAAACAGTGTTCCGAGACTGTCTTGACTAGTGTAAACTTATCCCAAAATCTGACGGTCTCCTCCGGAATCACCCTGTATAATACCTTCATAGTCTTCAACGTACTACACGTGTGAATGACAAATTTAATTATTTCATCAACTACACGTTGGAGACATTAAGAGTATATCGTAAGATAACAATATTGAAAGATATTATGTGAAGGTGTTAATGCCAAGTGAACGTTTTTCAGAAATATATCGCGTGAAACGATACAAATGTGTTATTTTTGTTTGTTATTTGGATGTGAACGTTTCCAATGGAAGAACTCCAGGGGTTCTTCGTCTTCTTTTAACAAATTAACTGTCAACGTTGTCGATTTTTCTTGTTTTTCACATGTTTAAATCTTGGACTTTTCATTGTTTTTTGATAAGATTCTGTCGGAATCACATCTGCTTACTAAATAATTATTCAAAGTGCTCACAGTCAATCCTGAATATTATAAATTTCTCGATTCAAAATTTTCAATAGGTTTCGTGCTTGTTCCCAAAATTTTCGAGTTCATGATCAAAAATAAACTTGATAGGAAGTGTCGAATTAAGTACTTGTTACCAGTGGCGTGACTTATAAAAGTTCACAAGGATAAGTGTGGTCAATCTATTAGCAACCTTAAATTCGAGGATCCTCCATTTCCATGTAAGTTTGTCGAGTTCGATTGCTCTGTTCATGGTTTCTAAAGACAACATCAGGGTCCATCTGACTTGCTGATAAAGGTAAGAATCCGCTTATAACTTATCCTTTCATCCTGTGTTGAGAAGTAATTGAAAGTACAACTCTATACAGTCCTCCGCTATATTTTCGTTTTTCTTTGTTATTGATATACAATTTTTTCAATATTAATAATTGAACAGCACTTGAGTCTTAATTGGTTTCGTACGTCGTTTGACATTTGTTGGACATTGGAGGTAAAACAAACTCTCTTTCCCGCTTTGTTTATGTTATGAAATACAGCATTTTCAACAATTTCAGGATGAATTCACGAGTTAAAATTATTTTTATTCATAGAATTGGTGAATTACTAGACTCGTGAGGCCAAGTTATTGTGTCGTTGTGAAATGCAACATAAATACACCGAGAGACCAAGGAATACATTCGCTTTGTTTACATTGGCGAAGAGCGATTATTTGGACATTTAAGTGATTTTATTAATTTTACAAGTGAAATTTCGTGATAATGGATCTGATTAACTGATATTCAATCTCAGATGATAATCGTTCAAAACGATATAAATGAAAATTGCAGTATTTATCCTTGTCTTCTGAAGCCTAGAGTATCCACATCATTTATTATAGGTATAACTATTGAAAATGAAACAGTAAAATGTTTGGCTCATTAATTCCTGAAAATAAACAGCAGAATGAAATCCAACAAATGTATGGAATGGAAAAAACATGGGTTACAGAGAACTTCTCAGTACTATTTCAAATAACGTTCTATGTTGCAAATGATCAAATTACAACAATATTGATCTACAGTTGCTTTGTCAGTGCTATCATAATCTTCAAGTATATATTTATTATACTAAATATATGTTACAAATAAAATAATTCATATGAAATTTTTTCCTTGAACACCGATTTCGATTCATCCTCAAAAAGTTCTTTACTATCCATATAAAATGCTTTTTTATTATGCAGATGCAACATTAGGGCTTTCATAATCTTTAATAATTGCCAATAAGGTCAATTCGAAACATATTACAAACAACAAAATGTAGAAGTTCCATCCTTGAGTAGTCGAGCCACATCGGAACGTGTTCGGTTGAGAACAGAGAAAATTATCTGGTTCATTATTATTATGAAATGCATGCAATATTTTGACGAATCTATCACATATCGAATTGCCTTTATATATCATATGGAGATGCGAGTGGTAATCATTCAGGATGGGTTTGTCATTCATAACGCCAGCTATTGCAATGTCGAAAAGATATAATTCTTGAAATGTGTATTACAAACACGAAATATTCTTATCATACTCATCTCATCATGAGTCAACTTATTAAACAGAACAAATTAAATAGAGTCTAACATAATTCCTTAACCAGTATGGAAATGCCTCCAACAAACTCTACTATAGTTTGTTACTTTGTCAGAACAGTTTTTTCAATTTATGGCGGGGATATAGGATGTTTGCCTTCTCTGGGATAGTTCACATAGTATTCTATTTCTTCCAATACCAGATAAAACTTAGGAGAATGGGTCAAACATGCAAATATTCAAATATAAAGTCTACACTACAATATATCTGAAAACTCGGATTCCTTCGTCTCTCGGTGTATTTATGCTGTATTCCACAACGAAACAATAACTAGGCCTAGTTATTCACCAATTCAATTAATATAAATCATTTTAACTTGTGAATTTATCCTGAAATTGTTGAAAATGCTGTACTTCATAACATAAATAAAGCGGGTAAATGAGGTTGTTTTACCTCCAACGTATGACAAATGTCAAACGACGCACGAAACCAATAGGCTGAATTCTAACCAACAAAAGGTATTACAAAAAAAACTGTAATTTTTAAAATGTTTGCTTTAATATCCTGTATCAAATTATTGAAAACACGCTAAATACAGATTCGGAAATGTTGAAAAATGATTTTATTGAGTGGCGTTTTTTTATCTTCTAAAACAGAAGTTCCTTGTTTTCATTTGAATAATCGAGAAGTTTTAAAAACTTTGAAAGTTACTTTTAATAATGCCGTTCTGAAACATAATTTCACTCCTAAATATTCTTTAAATTTCAAGGTCCATTTGGTAAATTTACGCATGTAGTTGAAATCTAATAATAATATTCTTCAAAAACTAGCTGGTTCTTCGTGGGGTGCTGAACATACCACTCTTCGTACGGCAGCTTTGGCTTTGGTTTTTTCTGCTGCTGAATATTGTTGTCCGGTATGGTTCAAGAGCGCTCATGTTAGTAAAATTGATGCACATCTTAATGTTGCCATGAGAATCATTAATGAAACCATAAGATCTAGACCTCTACAGTGGTTACCAGTTCTTTTAAATATTGTACCGCCTCATATTCGTAGACAGGTTGCAGTGCTGAAGTCTTGGGATAAATATCATTCTTTTCCGAATTTATTTCAGTTTCTAAAATTGCTAGATTGAAATCTCTTAAACCTTTATAAATTAATGACTTTCTGATGAAAGAGTTAGATTTGGAGTATGAAATTTTACAGTTCGCTTCGTTCATTGTTGTCAAATGGTAACCTGTTTTCGTAGAAACTGTCCTTGACAAATATATCAATCCTGCAATTCACAAAGGCATTTTTCATAAAAAAAAACAATTTGACTTAATCACAGTTAGTTCTTTGTCAAATATTGGGATCGAAAACGCTGAAAAAGCCCAAAATCGATATTTGACGGATATCTTTGTGTAGAGAAAGTGAGATTAAATCAGCCAAGCAGAAATCTTTTTATTATTTATATTTTTACATAATGGATTGTTTATGTTTTTCTGGACATAGTATTTCGAAGCAGCAATCTGGGAAAGGTTTGGATAAATTTCCGTTTATCACCATGCATGGTGGTTCAACATTGACAGATATGCACCTGAAACATACAATAATATCGTAGTATACATTGAAACATTTTTCAGGGCCAATTTTTAGTTTTCGATTCGTTGCGAGCATGTTCTAGAGGAAAACTGTGCGATTATTTTGTCGATTATAACTTTTGAACGGAATGGGTTAGAGATTCGATACTTTCAGGGTGGGTTGCTAATTCAAACGCAACGAATGAGTTCGGTAATGGGTATAATCGAACGAATAGTTCCCGAGCTATCCACATTTGAAATGTTGTTAATATTTCCAAAATAACTCAAAAATATTGATCTTACATAATTGAAACTAGGAATTTAGTTGTCAAATATCTACGCGTTAACTCAATCGGAATTCCGTGAGGAACAGAAGGGAGAACAATGAAAAAATTTACATTTTGTTGTTAACAATGATATATTTAAGAAACCGATCGTCAGATTCGGACGATATTTGGCATACACCTTCGAGTCATTCTGTTTCAACTAAGCACAAGATTTCAATTCGAAGAGGTACATATTTTTGAGAATATTTAGAAAAAGATGTTCACAATTATTCAAAGGCACTAATGAGAATTTCTTCGCCCCAATGGAATTTTCAGGGCAGTGTGAGGCACGAATAGATTAAAGAACATACGCCCAAAAGCTCCTGACTCCACGTCAGTACTTTTCTCAAGTTTTTTTGGGCAGATTTCTTCAATTGGTATCGGCTTATATCATAGAAAAATTTCAAAATATTTACCCAGTTAAGTGAAATTCGCCATTTTCATCACAATTAATTTCCGCACATTGGTTCGGTAATCTCTTTGTTTCTCCACTGGTCATGTAACCGATATGTTTATACCAACATTGATTTGGATGTCCTGAAAAAACTCAGTTTATTTCTATTCTGTTAGAGATTACGAAAAGTTATCCTGAATTTTTAATTGCATAAAATTAATTTCAACTTATTTATTTATTTATTTATTTATTTATTGAACACAAGAATACAAACAGGTATTTCAACCCAAGATCAGTATTCATAGGTTACAAAAAAATATATACAATCATTAGGCATAAACTTGAACATAGTGCAAACAAAGAAAAAAAAAATCCAATGAAACACTGAAACCAAGAGCAACCGATAATCAGAAAGAAACAAAAGGAAATCAATCTTGTGCTAAATAATGATGTTTCAACAACTTCTTATAGCGAATAAAGGGGATATTGAAGGGATCTAAATCGAAAGAACTCGAGTTGAACTCACTCAAAATTCTACATAATGGTGAATATTTTGTAATGTTCAATCTACGAAAAGGAACGGCAAACAACTCCGTCGATCTGAGTCTCCTCTTAGGTACCCTGAAAGGTATAGATTGGAGTAGGGAAGGGGCCGAAAGAACGCCGTTGACGATCTTGAATATCAGACACATGTCGTTGACTTTCCTGCGGTTTTCTAAGGTGAGCATGTTAAACCTCTTGAGAGCTTCGGAGTATTCATGGTTGGTACTTAAGTTAAGATAAGTTTATTATTTAGGATAAGTTGTGTACGTGCACGTTTAAGTACAGAATCTGGACAAGAATGCTTTGGAAATTAAATTGAAGTTTAAGTTAGCTGTTTTGATTTTTTGTTAACACTTTAACACCTTGTATCTTGGAAACGGAGCTTTACCAGACATACAGGGTGATTCCGGAGGAGCCCGTCAGATGTTGGGATAAGTTTACACTAGTCTAGACAGTCTCGAAACAATGTTTGGTTTATGGATGGGGGTCTCTATTGAGAATATTCGACCTATTTTACTTTTATCGATAACTTTTGAATGGCTCATTCGATTTTAATGAAATTTTCAGCGAAGTACAATATTGATGAGCACATTCATTAGTTTCAAAATTTTCTTCAAAATTTGTGGTTGCTATTGTGATAACTCCAGATGAATTGTGCAGGTTGAAAAAACACCCTGTACATCGCGTTTCGAAAACCACGCTATCTATTTACGATTCTCCTAGGATAAGACATTATTTAAGAGTTTCTAATTTTTTTGCCACACTTCTAGTTTTCCGAGAATATTTCTTTAAAAAAAGATAATGTCGAAATTTCGCTCCGATCGATTCTACTTTTATTGATAACTTTGGTACGACTCAATTGGGAGTGTAGATCAAGCTGAATGAGCACATTCAGTAATTGCACTAATCGCTTAAAATACAGGGTTGCAATAGTGATAATTTCAGATCAATTGTACAGTTGATGAAAAACACCCTGTACATTGCTTTTCTAAAATTTTTTTAGTCATTTCATAATATGTCATTATTGAGAGGTTTTTGATTCCTTTGGCACACCTCTGGTTTTCCTAGAAAACATTTTTGAAGAAGAGCATAATCGAAGTTTGGCTCACAAGCAGTGAGAGTATTCTGCACTAGGTAGGAAAGCTGTATTGTCCAAGGATGCAAAGTTGTTTGTCACTTCTGAAATATTCTGTTCAAATTCGAAATTTATTTTCAATTGGTCATTTTCTGTATAAAATCACCCCATTCAGAAAATTACCTACTTTAATTTTTTTGCAAACCTCCGGTTTTCAATGAAAAGGTTATTTCTATGGAGCAGTAACGTTATATGATTTCGTTCAATAATGTCGATTGGAAATTGAAAGAAGGACGCAAATATGTATTCGAAAAATAGGAAACCATTTCAAAAAGCCCACTTGTCATTTGTTTCGTACGTTTGTTCAATATTTGGTTTCATGTGTGTAGACTTGTTTGGTTTATGTGCATATGAAGTAATATTCTGAATTGAATAATTTCATACAGAATATGAGGAGTTAAATATGAATTTGTAAAGAATATTTTAGAACTTAAGAACTGCTTTGCATTCTTGGAATATACAGCTTCACTACCTAGTGCAAAATATTCTCACTGCTTTTGCGCCAAATTCAGATTATGCTCTTCTTCACATTTTTTCTCGGAAAATCAGAGGTGTGCCAAAGAAATTAAGAACATATTATTGTAGAATCTGAAACGAAAAAGAAAGTTTTGGAAAAGCAATGTACAGGGTGTTTGTTTTTTCAACTGCATAATTAATCTGATATTCTGAAATTATCACAATTGCAACCCTGTATTTTGAGGAATTGTTGCAATTATTAAATGTACTTATTCAGATGGTCCTACAAAGCAAATTTCATCAAAGTTGGATGAGCCATACCAAAGTTATTAATAAAAGTAGAATCGATTGGAGCGGAATTTCGACATTGTCTTTTTTTGATAAAAATTCTCGGAAAAATAGAAGTGTGCCAAAAAAATAGAAACTCTCAAATAATGACTTACTATAGTAGAATGGTGAACAGATAGTGTAGTTTTGGGAATGCAATGTACAGGGTGTTTTTTCAACCTGCACAATGGATCTGGTATTATCAAAATAACAACCGCTTATTTTGAAAAATTTTTTCGAATTAATGAATTGGCTCATCAATATTGTACTTCGCTGAAAATTTCATTAACATCGAATAAGCCATACCAAAGTTATCAATAAAAGTAAAATCGGTCGAATCGGACAAATCACCCTGTATATTCTCAATACAGACGCCCAACCATAAACCAAACATTGTTTCGAGATTGTCTTGACTAGTGTAAGCTTATCCTAAAGTCTGACGGTCTCCTCCGGAATCACCCTGTATTTTCATTAGGATATTACATATTAGAATATTGTGAGGAATTACCTTCCGAAATTTGTACTTTTGAATCAGCCTGTATAAAATTCTATATAGATGAATAAATGAAAAACATTACCTTCTCTTTTTTCTGCAGGGGTTGAGCCCCTAGCAACCCATCCATGGATAAAAGTTGCTAAACACAGAATGAAAATCAGCAATAACACTTTCATCTTGTAGATTTCACTTCAGAATGTGCAAGCTATGTTTGGTTATTTTTAAAGCACCCATCAGAGTGGGATGAAGCAGCGCAGAGTCTGAAATCATACACCTACTTCTTGATTCAAATAATCCATATGAATACTGGTAAATCCATGATACTTATGGGTTTGACATATGTCCTCATCGATTCATTATTATTCAAAAAAAAATCATTGAGTTATGTAATATTGACTTATACAGGGTCCCGCAACATTGTTCCGTATCTCTGATCGGAAACAGGTGGAAATCTGGTTTTCTATGATGTTACCTTATTTTGAACTTTGTTTTTGCGCGCATGTTCTAGGGGAATAGCGTGCTATCGTTTTGTCCAAATGTCTGTAATTTTGGATGATTGAGCCAAAAATGGTCTCAATCGACTAGGTTGGACTCACTGATGACGAATCCGGTGTCAAAATCGATTCAATCCGGCCGGCCGGCCTGCCGCCCGTCCTAGGCACTTGAAATTTTGAAGTTATTTATTTTTTATTTCAGAAACTGCTTGAGCGATTAGATTCAAACTTGGCAGTTAGGTGGAGTATAACGACACGCAACTTTGAGCCAAATTTCGTCAGGATCATATTGTCAGTAAATTCAAAAAAAAACATTTTTTCGAAATTTTTTTCCAAAAAATTTTTTTTCCGGAAACCATTCACCATATCCAAAAAAAATTCCACTCACACATTGAGCTTCATATTTCACAGCAGTGTTCCAAATGTCAGTTCGATACGATCATAAGTTTTGGAGATATCGGGAAAAAATATGTCGAATTTCGAGGTTTTCTTCTCGATATCGTTGATTTTTTCGGTATAACTCGAGAAATACTGATTCAGTCCTGATAAAACTTCACAGCTAGTTTTCAGATGCTGAAAGACAACTTTATGCGAAATTTCGTGATAATCGTGTTATAAGAACAATTTGAAAAAAAAAATTTCTATGATTTTCTTATCATATCATCCTCATTGAATTCTGTCTGAAACTTCGAACTGTTATTTTTCGATGCAGTACTGGATTTAAATTCGATCTGATCTGTATTTTTGGAAATATTGGGAAAATGAAATTTTGAATGGGTATATCTGCGGAATCATTGGGTGTATTTACCCAATCACGAATTCGGCCTTCGTAATTAAGGTCCAAACCTTCTCTACAAATATCGAGTTTCTAAGTTGCTTCTTTTGGAAGCTATTGTGTTTACGCAGTTGGCCGTTAGGCCGACCGTAAACACAATATACAATAATTATTACCTAACCTAACGGCCAACTGCGTAAACACAATAACTTCCAAAAGAAACAGCTTAGAAACTCGATATTTGTAGAGAAGGTTTGGACCTTAATTACGAAGGCCGAATTCGTGAATGGGTAAAATCCACCCAATGATTCCGTATATATACCCAATCAAAATTTTATTTTTCCAATATTTCCAAAAATACAGATTAGATCGAATTGAAATCCAGTAATTTATCGAAAAAACATCTAGAAAAGCACTGCCGTGAAGGCAGCAGCTTTTGCGCGCATGTTCAAATTCGTTGCCGAAACGGTCATCTACATTGAACATGCGCGCAAAAGCTGCTGCCTTCACGGCAGTGCTTTTCTAGATTTTTTTTTATTTCCGATATGGGACAGGCCATTTTTCATACCCTGTATATCCCAGTTCGATTTCAGATATACCGTTCGAGAGGGTTCAACCAATAACCAACCAATAAATAAATTAATTAAATAAAATTTCGAATGTAGTTAAGATCCAAACCGTTAACCATTGGGCCGACTCTAAGTACAATATATTCCAAAAGGAATGCCTTAGCACCTCAATAGTGTCACAGCAGATTTGGGACCTAATATCGAAGGTGTTATTTGTGAATGGGTGAAATCCGCCCAATGATTCCGTAGATATACCCCTTCAAAATTTCAGATTTTTTCAGAATACAGATCGGATCGAATAGAAATCTAGTATTTGGTTGGAAAACGATACATTATCGAAAAGAACTCGAAGGTTCATGAAAAATGGCCACAAATTTGAACATGTGCTTTTTTAGATTTTTTCCAGAATATCATCATTCTTCATTCAGAAACCCACCGGGTATCATCGAAATTTCACCTTCAAACACAGGAATGAAACTGAAAAAGGATCTGAAAAACTCTCAACTCATTTCGATGCAAACATTTATTTTCTAGCTATTGTTTATTTTTTACTTGGACATACAATAGTATAGCAACATTTTGGATATGGTTCGGATAGATCGCCCTCTTCTTTTACACATGGTGGGTCAACACTCACAGTTCCACACCTGAAACATATAAATATCGATTGGAGAATATTTTAGGAGAATTTTCCATTATTTTTCGTTATTTTTTAGTATTTTTTATTATATTAATATTTATAGAAAACTTCCTTGGATTGTGAAATTCGAACTATTTGTCAAGGATAGTATTTGAAAAATGTTGCTTGATGAAAAATATCGAAATAATGTACCTCAGCGCTAAACGAAGTGAACTGTAACGTTTCAGAGCCTATATCTGACACCTTCATCAGACATTGAAGTACCTCCTATATTTTTCTGAATGGAGGAAATAATTTCGTCGATTGTTCTGAAGAAATGGAACATATTAAACTGAATTTACTAAAAAAGGAGAAAAAATACAAAAACTGATTTCTTAAAATGTCAATTTGATAACTGTCGCGTAGTACGAAAACATTGAAAGGAAATAATTTTGAAAAATTTCTCTTCATAGTCTGATGAAGTTTGCATCATTCCGATATTGTTCATGAGGCAACATTTTTTCTAGAAAATTTCCTGGACAAAAAGTTTGAATCCCACAATCTGCAATCACGTTTTCTAGAAATAATAATTTCATTTAATTTTTAATAGTTCTTCTTCAGATATCAGGTGAAAAAGTATAAAAATAAACAGAGAAAAATTACAACTATTAAGATATTAAAAGAAAAAACTTTTTTCCATACGCATAAAATGAAAAATTACCTAGCTATCTCGTATTCGCCGTCCTTTTCACACGTGACTACAGCACATTCGTTAGGTAAACTCTTTTTCTCCCCAACGCCCAAATAGTCGATCCCTTCTACCCAACATTGATCAGGATGCCCTGAAAAAATAAATGAATTAAATATAATTATATTGGAAAAATGTTCGTACGTTGGGACAGCACTTCTTCTAAGTTCTTCTTTTTGATTTTATACAAAAAAATTTCAGTAAAGTACTGACGGAAATAACATCGATACAGTGAAATAAACTGGAAAATTCAATAAAATTTTAAAAAAATTTCAATTTTTTTTTAATTCACCAACTCATCAAATTTTGTGACCAGCTGTAAATTTGTGAGTCAGATGTTTAACTAGCTGAAAGTCATGCGCTAATTGATAGAGAGTATTTTTGGAGCTAAATTAGGAAGGTCAAATTTCCGCCTATCGTTAACACAATAACTTCCGTAAGAAACCAATTAGGAACTCGATATTGGTAGAGTAGTCCGAATTCGAGAATGGATAAAATCCGCCCAATGATCCCGTGGATATCACCGTTTTTAATTTTATTTTCCGCATATTTTCGAAGATACAGAGAAGATCGAATTGAAAAATGACAGTTGAAAGGTTCATACAGAATTTAGTGCGGATAATATGATCAGGAAATCACAGAATATCAAATATTTGAACAAGAAAAATTTGATTTTTTTTTCGAATTGTCCTAATGACACGATCATAACGAAATTTTGCACCAATTTGTCCATCAGCATTTTCCAACTATTCACAAAGGTTCATCACGATTGAATCAGTATTCTCTGAGTTATTCCGGAAAAAAAACGATACTGAGGAAAATGCACGAAATCCGAATGATTTTTTCCAATATCTCCGAAAATTATTACCGAATCGAACTGAAATTTGGTACACTGCTGTGAAATTTGGATTTCAAGGTATGGGCAAAATTTGTTTCCAATATGAAGTATAGTTTCTGAAGAAAAAAAATATTTCGAAAGAAATCTTGAAAAATTTACTAAAATATGATCTCGACAATATTCTTCAGAAATTTTCGCGTCGTTAAGGTTCAAATCGGTTCAGTAGTTTCTGAAATATCAAGGAAATAACTTCAAATGGCTCTAACTCAGAAACCGCGGCATTGTGATGCGCGACCTACCTCGAAAGTTTCAAGTTGCTAGCTTGCTCCGTTCGACAGTTATCGTGTCCACGGCCGGCCGGACAAAATCGATTTAGACACTGAATTCCTCATCAGTGAGTCCAATCTATTCGTTTAAGACCAATTTGGAGAAAAAATTCGAGAATTACAGACATTTGAATTGAATCATAGCACGCTATTCCCCTAGTACCTGCGAGCAAAAATCCATATATTCCACATAAAAATTTCAAAAAGCACTGCCGTGAAGGCAGCAACTTTTGCGCGCATGTGCAATGTAGATGACCGCTTCAGCAACGAATTTGAACATGCACGCAAAAGCTGCTGCCTTCACGGCAGTGCTTTTTAAAATTTTTTTCTGATAAATTACTGGATTTCAATTCGATCAAATCTGTATTTTTGGAAATATTGGAAAAAAAAATTTTGAGTGAGTATATCTACGGAATCATTGGGCGGATTTTACCCATTCACGAATTCGACCTTCGAAATTAAGCCCCGAACCTACTCTACAAATATCAAGTTTCTAAGTCGTTTCTTCCGGAAGTTATTGTGTTTACGGTCAGCCTTACGGCCGACTGCGTAAACACAATAACTTCCGAAAGAAACAACTTAGAAACTTTATTTCCAAAAATACGTATCAGATCGAATTGAAATCCAGTACTTCATCGAAAAATAACAGTTCGAAGTTTCATACAGAATTTAATGACGATGATATGATGAGAAAATCATAGAATTTTTTTTTTCAAATTGTTCTAATAACACGATTATCACGAAATTTCGCATAAAGGTGTCTTTCAGCATCTCAAAACTAGCTGTGAAGTTTTATCAGGACTGAATCAGTATTTCTCGAATTATACCGAAAAAATCAACGATATCGAGAAGAAAACCTCGAAATTTTACATATTTTTTCCCGATATCTCCAAAACTTATGATCGTATCGAACTGAAATTTGGTACACTGCTGTGAAATTAGAAGGTCAAAGTGTGAGTGGAATTTTTTTTTGTATATGATAAATGGTTTCCGAAAAAAAAAATGTTTGTATAATAATTTCGAATAAAATTTTTTTTTTCAATTTACTGACAATATGATCCTGACGAAATCTGGCTCAAAGTTGCGCGTCGTTGTACTCCACCTAACTGCCAAGTTTGAATCCAATCGCTCAAGTAGTTTCCGAAATAAAAAATAAAAAAGTTCAAAATTTCAAGTGGCTATAACTCCGAAACTATTCGATCGATTTGGCCCATTAACGAACTCAACTGCGGCATTCTGATGCGCGACCTACCCTGAAAGTTTCAAGTTGCTAGCTTGCTTCTGTCGACAGTTATCGTGTTCTCGGCCGGCCGGCCGGACAGAATCGATTTCGACAACGGATTCGTCATCAGTGAGTCCAACCTAGTCGATTGAGACAATTTTCGGCTCAATCATCCAAAATTACAGACATTTGGACAAAACTATAGCACGCTGTTCCCCTAGAACATGCGCGCAAAAACAGAATATCATGTATAAAATTAACTCAATAATAAAACTAGTCTAAGAGGAGAGCAACACTTCAAACACAGATAGATGAGATAAATTACGAAATTTTTCAATATTTTAATGAATAGTGAACATAGTCGATCATTTTGATTGAAAGTAGTACCTTCTCTTTTATCTTCAGGTGTCACACCTCTTGCTAGCGAAGCATGGCTATATGCCACTAAGCACACGAAGGGAATAAGAAATAACACTTTCATTTTGAAGATTCAACTACATAATTCTCAAGCAGTGTGTGGTTTTTATACCAAGTTCAGAGAAGATTAAAGTGAGAGAGACGGTGACCACACAATACAGCTAAAAATAATTATCAATTTAAAAAACTGGTAAAAACAATAGTAAAGATTACCATCCGTGTCAATCAATGATCTATAATTGCCTGTCTTAACATCGGAATTGCAAGTATTAATATTTATTATGCATATCCAATTTGAAAAGAAGATTAATCGATTCCTATAAAAATAATATCATATGTTTACGTGGGTTGTTGCTACAAGCATTTAGATCAAACGATTTTTGCGCGCATGTTCTAGGGGAACAGCGTGCTATCGTTCTGTCCAAATGTCTGTAATTTTGGATGATTGAGCCGAAAATGGTCTCAATCGACTAGGTTGGACTCACTGATGACGAATCCGGTGTCAAAATCGATTCTGTCCGGCCGTAGACACGCTAACTGTCGACAAAAGCGAGCTAGCAACTTGAAACTTTCA
Organism: Myrrha octodecimguttata; assembly: GCA_958510865.1. NCBI lineage: Eukaryota > Metazoa > Arthropoda > Insecta > Coleoptera > Coccinellidae > Myrrha > Myrrha octodecimguttata. The sequence continues at coordinate 27,501,444 of OY294065.1, read as the reverse complement.
GGATAGGTTGCGCATCAGAATGCCGCGGTTAAGTTCGTTAATGGGCCGAATCGATCGAATAGTTTCGGAATTATAGGCACTTGAAGTTTTGAAGTTTTTTATTTCAGAAACTACTTGAGCGATTGGATTCAAACTTGGCAGTTAGGTGGAGTACAACGACGCGCAACTTTGAGCCAGATTTCGTCAGGATCATATTTTCAGTAAATTGAAAAAAAAATTTATTTTCCCGAAAACCATTCATCATATCCAAAAAAAAATTCCAGTCACACGTTGAGCTTCATATTTCACAACAGTGTACCAAATTTCAGTTCGATACGATCATAAGTTTGGGAGATATCGGGAAAAAATTTGTCAAATTTCGAGGTTTTCTTCTCGATATCGTTGATTTTTTCGGTATAACTCGAGAAATACTCGTTCAGTCCTGATAAAACTTCACAGCTAGTTTTGAGATGCTGAAAGACAACTTTACGCGAAATTTCGTGATAATCGTGTCATTAGAACAATTTGAAAAAAAAAATTTCTATGATTTTCTTATATCATCCTCATTAAATTCTGTATGAAACTTCGAACTGTTATTTTTCGATGAAGTACTGGATTTCAATTCGATCTGATCTGTATTTTTGGAAATATTGGAAAAATAAAATTTTGATTGGGTATATCTACGGAATCATTGGGTGGATTTTACCCATTCACGAATTCGGCCTTCGTAATTAAGGTCCAAACTTTCTCTACAAATATCGAGTTTCTAAGTTGTTTCTTTCGGAAGTTATTGTGTTTACGCAGTTGGCCGTTAGGCTGACCGTTAACACAATAACTTCCGGAAGAAACGACTTAGAAAGTCGATATTTGTAGAGTAGGTTTGGGGCTTAATTACGAAGGTCGAATTCGTGAATGGGTAAAATCCGCCCAATGATTCCGTAGATATACCCATTGAAAATTTTATTTTTCCAATATTTCCAAAAATACAGATTTGATCGAATTGAAATCCCGTAATTTATCAGTAAAAATTTCAAAAAGCACTGCCGTGAAGGCAGCAGCTTTTGCGTGCATGTTCAAATTCGTTGCTGAAGCGATCATCTACATTGAACATGCGCGCAAAAGTTGCTGTCTTCACGGCAGTGCTTTTCGAAATTTTTTTATAAAGCGAAGGAATTTCCTCACGAATGTTTGCTATGTGCATCTTTCACTCGATTCAAAATTCCTTGTTGAAAAAACACATGAAAAACTAGAATTAATACTTGAAAACACAGACGTGAACCCGGAAGGTTTTTGCTTGTTCAAATTCGTAGTCGGAGCGGTCCACAATCCATATAATGACCTCAGCGAATTTGCCTTCTACTAATCGTAAGTACGAAATACAAAATTTTGCATGAATCTTCAAGCCGACATTTTCTACTTTAGTATTTCTAATTTATTGGACCAATGTTTTCGGAATGAATGGCAAAAGGAAATTTCGAAAATGTGCATCAACAAAATATACGGGCTCAGTTTACTCATTCACGCATTGGACGTAATTTAGACAGAAAATTGTCTCAAACGACTAGGTTGGACTCACTGATGACGAATACGGTCTCAAAATCGATTCTGTCCGGCGGGCCTGCTGTAGGCACGATTACGGCGTACGGAGAATCCAATCGACTTGAAACTTTCAGAGTAGGTTGCATTTAAAAATGCGACGATTTTTTTTCTCAAATATTCTATATTCTGCGATCTTCTGATCGTGTTTTCCTCAAGGAATTCTGTATGAACCTTCAAGCTGTCATTTTTCAAAGAAGTACTGGATTTCAATTCGGTCTGATTTATATTTTTGGAAATATTGGGAAAATAAAATTTCGAAAGGGTATATCTATGGAATCATTGGGCGTATTTTACCCATTCATGAACTCTACCTTCATAATTAAGCCCCAAACCTACTCCACAAATCATGAGTTATTGTGTCTACGATCGGCCGTGAAGACGCTTGATATTAGCGAGAAGAACTGATACTGTTTTTTACGTGACGATGTCCTGAAATTGTCATATATTTAACTTTGGAGATATAAGGAGAAAATGTGCCAAATTATGTTGTTATTTGGAATTTTAACTTTCCGCAATATCTCAAGAAGTACAAATGCAATCAGTTTGAAACTTCGTAATCAGGTGGAGATTACCAACACGCAACTAGGTGCAAAATTTCGTGTTGATCTAATAGTTAGAATTTGAACAAGCGCGTAAAAGCTCCTGACTTCACGTCAGTGCTTTTCTAGATTTTTTTTTAATTTTATTTCTTTTTAGAGAAATTCTGAGATTAAATCGATATTTCGGAAATCCATCGATGGCTAAATGGAAAAAACTGCAGAAACCTTCAAAGTAAAATAAATACATTGTTAATTTTATTGAAATGAAAACAAAAATTAAATTTGAAACTTACCCAGATTTCCCATTTCCTGGAAAAGCAGTAATTTCCGGTTGGAAAAACATTCCTTTCAAATTTGATTGCAACCCAAAAGTCAATTTGAAAAACAGGCTTTCGAGCAACAATCAAAACCAAAAGAAACTATAAAATTAAAAATAGACGATGAACACTTTTCCAGGCATAAATCCTGAAATTATAAAGATGATTAAAATCTCACATAAATCATGAAATATTGAGTTTCTCACACAATATTACAGGACATTTATAGACACCAAGGTCATTTTAAGTCGTTAACTTTCAACAACATATGTTGAAATCTTCAAATCTCCTGAATGATTGAGAGATTGCAGATTGTTAGAGGCAAATACCATCTTGGATATCGGAAGTATACGTACAAACGTGCCAAACCCAAGATAAAATTGTCAGGATGCATATTTTCATGTTTTCTTATAAATATGGTTCAATTTGAGATTATATGTCTAGAAACAAACATAAAATTTCGAACGACGATGCGAAGTTCTGAAAAGCAAAGAATTAAAACATAGAACATTTACCATATATATGTGGATTTTTCTGCTTGAAGTGTTAATGAGCTGATAGATAAAATATCTGACTGTACGTAAAATATCGTTATTGTTGTATTATTCAATAATCAAGAATGCAACAGGGTGAATCAATGGTAGTATACAAAAACATTTCAATTGAATATTAGTCACCGTAATTTCATCGAATTAATCGAATAATACAAAGCTATTTCACCACAATATTTGATATTTATATTCGAATTGAATCCACTGAGAATTGTTCAATTTGAGTGTCAGTAGCATGAGAAATTTGACATTAAGTTTTCAAAAGCACAGAAATAATTTGTGATATAGAAAAAGCCATAGAAAAACATAAGTTATTAACTCTTATCTATGTGAAAAACATTATTTTCTCTTCGTATTTAAAAAGGATATGATTCATTTAGGTAATCATACGAAGTAAGAACATTTTGTACGCAAAATATTGGAATAATTGTTTTAAATTTCAGTTTTCAAGAATGCAAAAATGGCAGTATATAACAAACATTGAAGTCGATTTTAAGTTACCGTAACTTCATTGAAATAAACGAAAAACCAAAGCGATATCACTTCAGTCGGCAAAATATGACTTATAAAAAGTAAACAGAAACAATTTTTGACATTATTCAAGAAAGAGTTATATTGGTTTCATATAGGAACAGGGAATTATGTAAGTAAAACGTGGTGTGCTCATCTGCTCATCTGTGATCGTATTTACCAATGATTGCGTCACATTTTCATTCGAAGCACAGAATATAGGTTTTCTTGTTTTTTAATCTTCCTGACGTCACTTTTTTTTTCAGATGAGCACACTATGTTTTTTACATCATGGGTACAGGGTTATTCACTTTGAAATTTTCATAGAAAAAATTTGTTCGGTTATGACTGAAATTCCATAAAATGTAAGAGAAGAAACAGTGGCGTACAAGATACGGAAGGTACAAAAAAAAATTATTGAAATAATTGTATAAATAATGTATATAATTGAAGTTTTAGAATGATAATGATGTAAATATGATGAATTCTTGATAGATAACATTTTTCAGATAAGTTGTTAACTTTATCATGGTTTTCAACATGGAATAACTCAAAAACGGAACGGAAATGCGAAAAAATATGTTATATTTTTGGAATAAGGAGAGAATAACATTCCGAAAATTGATTGATATACAGGGTATTCCATTTGAATTTGCTTTCGATAGTTCCTTTGATTTTATCGACATTCAGTTCTAATCAAACAACTTTTAGATGACACTTATGTTTCTATGGGCAATAAAAATGATGACAAGGGGTGTAAATTTATAGTGATTAACCACTATGATGCAAAAAACGATGGAAAGATATTGCATTATTTTTCAGGTGTTGTCTAGGTTTACACCGGAAATATTTGAAAAAAAAACTATTGAAAATTAAATAAGACTAGTTATTTATAAAAAAGTATGTATGGGGGAAATTCGTAAAAAAAATTCCTTTTAATAATTCGACTTTTTCCAATTCAATTTTAATTTCTTTTTCCAGATATTGGGAATGAAAACCTAGAATTCACCTCAAAAATTACAATGTGACGCACTTTTTGACGCGTTTCCGAAACAACACACTTTTCAGAAGAAATCACTGCTCAAAAAATTCTAAATGAAGGGAAATTTCAAATTGACCACCCACCTAATTTTCTCGGAAAAGTTCTCCTCACAAAACAACACATCTGGTATTTCCGTAGTTTAAAATCGCAGAATCTGTGTCAGCGCTGCACTTCAAGCCGATCTTATTCAGTTGAACTACAAGGGGTGAATGGTTTTCGAAATAGGGTTCAAGCGATTCGAAAGGGTCGTAACTCAGATGCAGGGTTGCACATTGTTCAAATACGTGAAGCTGTTCCAAGGGCCTAAAGGTGTGCTTTGAAATTCTACCAGCTTCTGGTCCTCCTGAATGGCTATAGCCCAATTTGACCAGATTGGCTCCTCCCCCACGAAAATATGCTGAAATGGAGAAACCCTTCTGGTTAATTATTGAGTGACAAATCACTCCCACTCGAAAAACATTTCAGGTTACTTTTTTAACGGGAGAAGGACTTTCCGAAGGTCTTGTCATTTATTCAGGAATTTTCTGGTGCTGCATCATTTATGCTTCAACCGGATATGCACCGAAGTCCATTGCTGTCGGCCTGTCGCTCACTTTTCTGTTGGGGGTAGTTTTGGAGAATTATTCTTCTACAGATGAGTAACAGATATTTGTGGCTTTCACGACGCTATAGCTTCCAAATATGACGATGCAGTCAAAAACGAAATTTTTCTAACCCTCTTTAGCAATTTTCACGGATGACTTCGGTTATGTTTACTTCTAAAGGGTGTTTTTGCGCGCATGTTCTAGGGAAAAAGCGTGCTATCGTTTTGTCCAAATGTCTGTAATTTAGGATGATTGAGCCGAAAATGGTCTCAATCGACTAGGTTGTACTCACTGATGACGAATCCGGTGTCAAAATCGATTCTTTCCGGCCGGCCGTAGACACGCTAACTGTCGACAGAAGCAAGCTAGCAACTTGAAACTTTCAGGATAGGTTGCGCATCAGAATGCCGCGGTTAAGTTCGTTAATGGGCCAAATCGGTAAAATAGTTTCGGAGTTATATGCACTTGAAGTTTTGAAGTTATTTATTTTTTATTTCAGAAACTACTTGAGCGATTGGATTCAAACATGGCAGTTAGGTGGAGTACAACGACGCGCAACTTTGAGCCAAATTTCGTCAGGATCATATGGTCAGTAAATTTAAAAAAAAAAATTTTTCCAAATTTTTTTCCAAAAAATTTTTTTTTCCGGAAATCATTCATCATATCCAAAAAAAAGTCCACTCACACTTTGAGCTTTATATTTCACAGCATTGTACACAATTTCAGTTCGATACAATCATAAGTTTCGGAGATATCGGGAAAAAATATGTCAAATTTCGAGGTTTTCTTCTAGATATCGTTTATTTTTTCGGTATAACTCGAGAAATACTGATTCAGTCCTGATAAAACTTTACAGCTAGTTTTGAGACGCTGAAAGACAACTTCATGCGAAATTTCGTGATAATCGTGTCATTAGAACAATTTGAAAAAAAAAATTTCTATGATTTTCTTATCATATCATCCTCATTAAATTCTGTATGAAACTTTGAACTGTTATTTGTCGATGAAGTACTGGATTTCAATTCGATCTGATCTGTATTTTTGGAAATATTGAAAAAATAAAATTTTGATTGGGTATATCTACGGAATCATTGGGTGGATTTTACCCATTCACGAATTCGGCCTTCGTAATTTAGGTCCAAACCTTCTCTACAAATATCGAGTTTCTAAGTTGTTTCTTTCGGAAGTTATTGTGTTTACGCAGTCGGTCGTTAGGCTGACCGTAAACACAATAACTTCCGGAAAAAACGACTTAAAAACTCGATATTTGTAGAGTAGGTTTGGGGCTTAATTACGAAGGTCGAATTCGTGAATGGATAAAATCCGCCCAGTGATTCCGTAGATATACCCATGCATTTTTCCAATATTTCCAAAAATACAGATTTGATCGAATTGAAATCCAGTAATTTATCAGTAAAAATTTCAAAAAGCACTGCCGTGAAGGCAGCAGCTTTTGCGTGCATGTTCAAATTCGTTGCTGGAGCGGTCATCTACATTGAACATGCGCGCAAAAGTTGCTGCCTTCACGGCAGTGCTTTTTGAAACGTTATTTTAGAGATACAGAACTTTGAAATGGAATAAAACGAGAAAGAATTTCTAAAATTGACATGAAATTGACTTTATTCAAAAGATAATCTTTTCGCATTATAATTTAAATATAATTTCTGGCATATGACCGCCACGACTGGCTCGGACGTAATCTAATCTGGAGTTCCAATTTTCAATCACCTTTTCCAACATTTGTGGCCGTATATGGGCAATAACGCGGCAATTGTTGTCCTCCAAGTGGTCGATCGTTTCGGGCTTATCGGCGAAGACTAGCGATTTCATATATCCCCACAGAAAATAGTCTAGCGGCGTTGAATCACACTAACTTGGAGGCCAATCCACGGGCTTGGAACGTGAAATTACGCGGTTATCAATTGTGGCACGAGCTGTGTGACATGTTGCGCCGTCTCGTTGAAACCACAGCTGCTGCACATCATGGTTGTTCAATTGAGGAACGAAAAAGTCAGTAATCATAGCTCTACAGCGGTCAACATTGACTGTAATGTTCTGATTCGGGTCTTCCTCTACGCTACGCTCTACAGCAGCAATGGCTTCTTCTGTTCTCACTGTACGACGTCTCTGTGGATGTGTATTATCAGTTAGAGTAAACGTGGTGCGAAAACGGTCCATAGTTAGTCGAATTAATTGCTCTGATGGACGATTATGTTGACCGTAAAACGGACGTAGAACTCGATACGTATTTCAAACAGGACCAATGTTTTCAAAATAAATTTGCACAAATTGGAAGCGCTTTTCAGGCGTCAGTCTGTTCATGTTGAAATACAAGACCAAACTAAACACAAATCACTTGACAGCTGACAAAATGGCGTCCAGTTAGAACAGTGTTGCCAACTTGAAGTTATATAACTCTAAAAGAATACCCTTGATAAGGGGGTGAAAAAGATACATATCGACCAAAAACATAAATCTGTATTATTTTCAGGTGTTTCCTGAGTTTCTGCTCCCAGTTTCTGAACTTTTCGGAATTAAATAAAATTGTTATTCATAGAAACCGCCGTTGGGGATTGCAGGATTGAAATATTTGTCAAGGAAGAAAGTTACCTAATGAACAATATTCTAGCAATGCTAACGATCAACAGAGTTAACTGTAACGTTTCAGAGTCTAAATCGAACTCCTACATCAGAAAAACGAGAAAATTTGCAGAATCATTTATTTCAGTTATTCTCGATTTTTGAGAATATTTGGCAACTTTCTTTTAAAAAATGCCTTTGAAAAAATGGTTCAGTCCTGTAATTTGCAAGAGCGTTTTCCAAAAAAAAAAACATTTTATTTAACTTTTAATCGTTCTGTTTCAGATTTTGGGATTGAAAACCCAGAAAAAAACTACAAAATGATCGGGCCAAGCCACATCAAAGCATGATAGTTTTCACTAAACACCCTTGAAACTTTTGTTCCAGGAATAAAGATACCTGATATATTCCACTTGGTTCACAACGCAATACGTAAATTGTGAACAGTCAAGCCATTGTAGCCATTACGGACTTGAGGGTAAACATTTCGTATTCAGTAACTACCAAAGAAAGGGCGCCTATCGAATGACAACGTAAATGATAAGTGAAGTTGAGGCGCTGAAATATGCAGAGATGTCAGGTGTCATTCTGTCCGATGAATAATGAAGGTATAATTAGGTGTGTTAAGGCGGTTCAAATGGACAAACAGGGCGGTGCTAAAGTTGAGGGTGGTGCGCATGAAAACTACCCCGCTATGCGAGATATCAACGACCTGTCAAGCCAGTAACTGACCGTCACACAAATCACTAGTTAGTTGGGGATTTTCGGATTATATATATACAGTATTACCAGAGATGTAAACGGGGTACCATACATTTTACGTATGTTACAAGAGCACAGATAAAAACCTCAGGAAAAACTCTGTCTCCCCGTATAAGTGTAGTGAAATTGTTGTTTTTTATTGAAGGGCTAATTTTTCATCGACAAAATTTCTTCTTTACTTTCGATGCAGGTTGGTAACTCGAAATCACACCTGAAAACAAGAAAAGAAGACGAAACAATCAATATGAACTAGTAAATGATTTATTACTCATTAAACTAATTTGAAATTCACGATCCATCTCAAAAAAGAATCAGACACCGAATGAATTGCCTCGAAACCATCGTCAAATTTATATATTGGACACCTTTTAACTAAATGTTCTATTGTTTCCTCTTCTTGTTCTCATTCGCACTTTGAACTTTCGACCGAATTCCAGTTGAAGAGGAGACTATTACAGCGACCATAACCGGTACTAAGTCGATTCAAAATGCACCAAATTGTCCTAGGAAGATTAAAACTATGAACTTTTTCTGAAGGATCGCTGATCAAACCTTTGTTGAAAACATTACCCGAATTCCATTCCGAACGCCAAACTTCTTTGTCACTTTTATTGGTGTAAAGAAAATCGTTGATCCATAAAGGTTTACGAGATTTCAATCTTGCAATTTTAGAATCAGGAATATAAGACATGATTGGGAATGAATTTGGAAAGGAATGATTTTCATCCCAAGGCTGTATCTCTGCAACCTGTCTACAGTATAGGGCGGTACAATATTTGAAAGAACTGGTAACCACTGTAGAGGTGTAGATCTTATGGTCCCACTAATGATTCTCATGGCAACAATTTTACTAACATGAGCGCTGTTGAACCAAACCGGAAAACAAAATTCAGCAGCAGAAAAAGCCAAAGCTGCCGTACGAAGAGTGGTAGGGTCAACACCCCATGAAGAACCAGCTAGTTTTTGAAGAAATGATAATGTTGGACTCACTGATGATGAATCCGCTTTCAAAATGATAGCTTGAGAACAGAAAGAGCTGGCGACTTGAAACAGGGTAGATTATGTATCAGAGAATGCCAGTTGAGTTCGTTACTGGGCTAAATTGACTGAACAATGTTTAGTTATCATTTAAATATTAGACTTATTACCTCGATATATCTGGAACTAATCTAGTCTTTTTTGAAAGAAATATGTTAGAAATATGTGGTCGCTCAACCTACAATCTTTACTACTTGCCAACCCACAGTTTTCTGCACTGATGCCTCGGCTGCTCCAACAAGATAATTACTTTCAAATATAGGTTTTTGTTAGGCTGAAATTTAAGTTGGAATTCCTGATTTCATGTTAATAGTGTCAAGTTTATATACGATATGTTCCGCAAATCAACTTGGTTATTTCGGTTGCCGGTTTTTCGTTCTGTAAATATGAAATATTCGGTTGGTTCCTGAAAAAAAAGGTTAATTACGGAATTTGATTGATGAAAAAACAATCTTTCTGTCACCAGAACATAGACATATTAAGTCTATGACTGTCTTTGCACCAGAACAACAATCATTGTTTTATGGTAACATATCCATAGCAAAAAACAATCTTTATATACCTTATAATCCATAGACCATACCTAGTAATTTCTCCAGTGTTGATTGTTGTCTCTTCTATGTTCTATGGATCATAAAGTAAATAAAGATTGTTCTATGCTATGGATATTTTACCATAGAACATTGACTGTCGTTCATGTGACAGAAAGAACGTTTTTTCATCAATCAAATTCCGTAATTAACCCTTTTTTCAGGGACCAACCGAATATTTTATATTTACGGAATGAAAAACCTGCAACCGAAATAACCGAGTTGATTTGCGGAACATATCCTATATAAATTTGACACTAATTACTTGAAATCAGGAATTTCAGCCAATCAGAAATGATCTCAACAAAAACTTATATTTGGAAGGAATATTCTTGTTTGAGGAGCCGAGGCATCTTTCACGGATATTCATAAATAACACCAACCTTATCATGTCGAATTGGTCCTGAAATTCCCATTCCCCAGTGATAGTAAATTTGTGAAGAAAATTGTGGGTTGGCAACTTGGGCCGAAGTCGTCTATTCTGTAGGTCACAGCTGGGATTTAAAAAAAATACGCATCCATCTTGAAAGTAAGCAGAAAGACTCGAGTGGTATTTTGTACAAGGCTGAATTCCTGTGGGGTGAATCGAACAAGGGTGTGTTTTTCGACATACATTTAGCGAAGGTAGAGATCAGTCGAGAAGCTGATTACAAACGGTTATACAGTACGATTGTAGCATCATCGCATATGAAAAGGGTGAGCTAGGGGTAGGTTGATGCGTCTCAGATTCCATTATTCTACCCCATTGACAAAGGTTCTCCCCAAATATTCTATACAAGCCGGTTTTTTAGTGTGTGGATCCTGCGAGAGGGGTGAAGTCCAGGTGCGACAATAAGCATTAAAACTGCGAATCTTGCTAACAAAGATTGCAATTTGAACGTGGCGGCTGTTCAGTTTTTAGAAAGTCTCTATGACGGACACCTCTTTCAATGTAATGCCCCTGCGCGATTCACGGATTACCTACTTTTCACAAAAAAATAACGACCCCTCTGAAAGAAGTCTGTTCGCGGGGCGCACCCTGTAATTTAACCGGCATTGGGTTAAATTATCCTTTTGTCATTCTGGATGGCATTGGCGTGAAATGGAAATAATAATTTATTCGAATACTTTCGAGATAAATACTAGAAATCGGGTAATTGGGTGGTATTTTGAATGTGGAATTAAATGTAATACGTGACAGCTGTCTATCGAGAAAACTTCCGGAAAAGCACTGACGTTAAGTCAGCAGCTTTTGCGCTCATGTTGAAATTTGTTGCTACAGGGGTTATTGTTCCACTTATTTTCCCCGCCAGACTTATCTTTACTTCATTTTTTAGGTTTTCTCTTGGTTTTCCCAATATCTGAAACAGAACTATTGAAAATGAAATGAAAATTGTTTTTTTTTATCGAAAACGCTCTTGTAGATTGCAGTATCAAACTATTTGTCAAGGGCCATTTCTTGGAAAGCAGATTGCCTAATAAACAATACAGAAACAATACAAACGATGAACAAGGCGAACTGTGACACTTCAGAGTACAAATCTGACTTATTCATGAGACAAACGAGAAAATTTTCAGAGTTGTTTCCTTCGATTTTTCGTTTTGAGAATTTTGTCAAATTGACATTTTTATGAAATCACAGCAACACAGATTTACTTGGTTTGAAAGTTTTTTAATTCTATCTCTCTTTCAAGTAAATTCAACCAAACAGGGTTAATTCATTTCTATACAACAATGAGTAAAATCACTTTCTCCATTTAATAAAATGCAAGAGAATAAAGACAAAAATACAAATAATGAACCATGTTTGTTCCACCATCGGAAATCACATTATAGATGGGACAATATGGAAAAATACTGCTTTCCAAAAAAAAACAATTTCAATTTAATATTAAATAGTTCTGTTTCAGATAATAAAATACTTTTAACAGTAATTGTAGCGTTGCTACCCTGAATTAGAATAGATGGTACATAACTCTTAACTTAATAAAAATGAAAAATGTATGCACAGAATCACTTCTGTTCATTGAAAAAGTCTTTGAACAAATTGTAAAAGCGAATTTTAATCAATCAAATATACAAGCAAACACTTGAAACCTAGCTCCTATCCATAGACTACGTAACCTACATAAGATATTTAGTCTATGCTCCTATCTGTCTATCTAAGGTCATAGACTACATATCATAGACGACATATGTAAACTATGCAATGATTGGCGTCTGAATTTAAGATTGCAGCGCCACGGTGGCAAGTTTTACAACCTTACATACAGACATAGATTTTGTTTTGATAGTCGATTTTGTACGGTTTGTTAGTGTTTGGTTTGATAATTTTTGATTTCACGATTCATTCAAATACCTTTTAGACTTTTATAGTTGACGAGAGTTTTACTGGGAGTACATATTCCATTCTTATAAAGTAGGTATGTATCATCCTTCAATCTAATTGGGTGTAGCAACTCTAAAATTACGGGGATATCTCCAAGGTTAGATAGTATTTTGATATTATTTATTTTCAGATCCAAATGGCAAGATTTGGTGGATTTCTTAGGCTGTTTTGAAAGTTGAAAAACAGATAGTATTGTAAAACATACTTTTTGGAATAATAGACAAATACTCATAACTATATTATTTTTATAGGGAAGGACTAAATACTCAATATATTGATGGAACACATGAAACTATTGCTACTTATTCATTATGGATTGACAAATAAATTTTCCAACACTCATATGATTGGTCTTGACAAAGCTGTACTAGATAAGCCTTGTTCAACTTTGCTTTCATCGGCAGAAGCACTTTGAGCGAAGAGTATTCATCACCAGATATTTCCTTGTTGAGACTCTTTTTTGCGCGCATGTTCTAGGGGAACAGCGTGCTATCGTTTTGTCCAAATGTCTGTAATTTTGGATGATTGAGCCGAAAATGGTCTCAATCGACTAGGTTGGACTCACTGATGACGAATCCGGTGTCAAAATTGATTCTGTCCGGCCGGCCGGCCGTAGACACGATAACTGTCGACAGAAGCAAGCTAGCAACTTGAAACTTTCAGCATAAGTTGCGCATTCGAATGTCGCGGTTAAGTTCGTTAATGGGCCAAATCGATTGAATAGTTTCGGAGTTATAGGCATTTGAAGTTTTGAAGTTATTTATTTTTTATTCCAGAAACAACTAGAGCGATTAGATTCAAACTTGGCGGTTAGGTGGAGTACAACGACGCGCAACTTTGAGCCAAATTTCGTCAGGATCATATCGTCAGTAATTTTTAAAAAAATTTTTTTCGAAATTTTTTTTCAAAAAAATTTTTTTTTCGGAAACCATTCATCATATCCAAAAACAATTATACCCACACTTTGACCTTCTAATTTCACAGCAGTGTACCAAATTTCAGTTCGATACGATCAAAAGTTTTGGAGATATCGGGAAAAAATATGTCAAATTTCGAGGTTTTCTTCTCGATATCGTTGATTTTTTCGGTATAACTCGAGAAATACTGATTCAGTCCTGATTAAACTTCACAGCTAGTTTTAAGATGCTGAAAGACAACTTTATGCAAAATTTCGTGATAATCGTGTTATTAGAACAATTTGAAAAAAAAAATTTCTATGATTTTCTCATCATATCATCCTCATTAAATTCTGTATGAAACTTCGAACTGTTATTTTCGATGAAGTACTGGATTTCAATTCGATCTGATCTGTATTTTTGGAAATATTGGAAAAATAAAATTTTGATTGGGTATATCTACGGAATCATTGGGTGGATTTTACCCATTCACGAATTCGGCCTTCGTAATTAAGGTCCAAACCTTCTCTACAAATATCGAGTTTCTAAGTTGTTTCTTTCGGAAGTTATTGTGTTTACGCAGTCGGCCGTAAGGCTGACCGTAAACACAATAACTTCCGGAAGGAACGACTTAGAAACTCGATATTTGTGGAGTAGGTTTGGGGCTTAATTACGAAGGTCGAATTCGTGAATGGGTAAAATCCACCCAATGATTCCGTAGATATACCCAATCAAAATTTTATTTTTCCAATATTTCCAAAAATACAGATCAGATCGAATTGAAATCCAGTAATTTATCAGAAAAAAATTTCAAAAAGCACTGCCCTGAAGGCAGCAGTTTTTGCGCGCACGTTCAAATTCGTTGCTGAAGCGGTCATCTACATTGAACATGCGCGCAAAAGTTGCTGCCTTCACGGCAGTGCTTTTTGAAATTTTTCAATAATCTGTTCTATCACTAGAACATTTACGTTGTTCCTTAATGATCAGTTCAACAGGCAGTTTTCTGGAAGGCATAGCATTCCTCTTAAGTAAATTTCTCTGCTTGGATTATGGGCCTGGAAAAAAATTGTCCTCATGAATGTGATCTAATATTTCATGAGCAATTCGTGCTTACCTCAATAAAAATTATCATCACAGGTAACAGACCCTCATAAATCTTCTTTGGTGGTTTTTATCGACTCTTCAACACTTTCAGGCCCGACTTGTTACAGGAAGTTTCTTTCACCCTAACTCCAAATTTTTTACCGGGCTGTAGAAATTTTTGGGAAGGGACATTTGAGTTTGCTTTTCCTCAGTAGAAGCACTTGTAAAATCACACAAACGCCAAGAAAAATGCATAAACTTTCTCATTTTCTTAACATTTCTTTTAACTTATCAATGATAATGTCTGTACCTCGGGTTACTCGGATAGCCACCAGAGGGAGTAGCGCTTATCTTCATTCGCCAATCCTATAATAAGTAGTATTAATACGATACGAGATCCGGCTGCATCATTAGTCCTCTCATCGAGTATTTGCCAGAAACCAATTTTTTACACACGTTTGTTAAAAGGAGGATATATCTACAGGGTTGCCTATCAAAATATGGCCGCAAGTAATTTTGAATAAATAATTATTAAGTGATTTTATGGTTGAATTAGTATAGCGCTGCAATCTTAAATTCAGTAAAGTGACTTTATACTTGTATAAAGTCACTGTAAAATTCAGACGCCAATAGCTACATTCTTTGTACTACTATAAATAAGGCCCATTTCCGTTCATAAGTACGGGTATTAACTGTGTTGATTATGCGTAATTCCGACTTTGAAATCTGAATTCAACATAATTCTGAGTTTGAACTCAAAATCATATATAACTCTGTCACTAGGAATCAGCTAATACCAACTTCAAACTCGAAATTAGGCTAGTTTTGACTTTGCACATGGAATAATATGAACCTACCCTACGAGTCTCTGAGTTATTCTGTTCGAAACTAAGACAGCATTCAACCCTTTTCTTCAAGCTAGTGTGTTTTGGATTTTACGAAAATTAAACGCATATTTTCATCCAAAATATATCATTATTATGGCTTCCTCACTCTTCTCTAATCATCTGGGAATAATGATCCATATACCAAAGGTCATTCTTTGCCCACTTAATTCAATTTTGGGACTATTTTCTACGAGCTTCATCTTCCTTGCCTTCTGTATGGTCGAAAAAATGAAAAAAATACCGCTTTCCACAAAAATTCCTTTATTTATTTCAAATCCTGTTCAATAACTTGAAATCATTTATTTATCTATGTGATATTTATTTTTTGTTCTCTAAACTCAATCGGTGAACCTTTTTCTATAATCTATATAGTTTCCTTAACTTTTTGATCGAATAATTATCGAAGAAATAATAATAATGCAGAAAATTTATTTTGTTTTGTAATTCGTTGCTCTACAAAACTCACCCTAGTGATTTGTTTCTACAATCTGTTTTTTTCTAGATTTATCAAAAAATAGACGTCGAAATGCAGAAAAAAATAGTTTGCGTTCTAAAATGGCGCCATTTATTTAGAATCCTGTTCATCCGAGAATATGATTTGAATGTTCTTGTTATTTTCATTTTTTGCTCTATAAAATTCTTTCTGTGAACGTTTTCTACTAGCATTGAGTTTTCAAATACTTCCAAGTACTTTGATATTTGAAAACTCAATGCTACTATAAAGCTATCATTTTCTATACTTTTTCAGAAAACGACGAAGAAATAAAATATATATCATTTTTGACGGAAATGACATTTATTCAGGTACGACAATTGATTTGTAGTTAAAATTGCTATTCTCTGTTCCACAAAACTCTACTTGTTGGAATTATTTTCGAATTATGTAAGAGATAAAAAGCCAAAACCATAGGAGATTGTTGCAAAAGAAAGGGCAGTGACATCTGTGAGGAATACAGCTCAATTGATATACCCAAATAGAGAACTCTATTCAACCGATTAATATTTTTGTTGCGACATCTATTGCTGAAAGGCTCAAACGCAACGCAGTAGTGCAGGTTTCACCTTCAGAATTTAACTCTACTGGTAATTGAAAAGCGAGCTTATAAATAAAACAAAAACACCCAGCGGCTCATTGCGTCCTTCAGTAGAAATAATAACCACACTATTCTATTAGTTTACATTTAGCCGAAATTGTCAAACGGAGGTGCTAGTGAGTTGCGGAAGTAGTGAATTAAAGAAAATAGTAACATAGTACAAATTATAATAATGAGTACCCCAGTCAAAAAAGTGCCCATTCATTTACAGGTAATTGAAACATAAATATTATATAATTTATGCTGCATCTCCGGATTAAACGGCATCACTTCCTATTTCCGGCTTAGAAATAGAAGTATATCTCATACAGGATATCCGATCTAATGAATTGGTTAAATGAAATTAAACCATTTTTAACGGTGAACGCCTCTATTGTATTTATTGATTTTTCGTTGATTTTCCCATCTTGGTTTCGAGAAACTCTACCAGGTTTTCATTTAATTGGCATGAAGAAAATTCTGGAAATTCTGCAGGTGAATCGATCAATTAGACTCAGGGAATTGTAACTAGGTGGATTCTGAATGACCCTTAACCACATGCAGAGATATCTGATACTGATGATAATTCTTCCTGAATTATTGCAATTTTCATTTGCAATCATTTCCAAAGATAACGACTTGATAAAGCTCAATTTGTCGTTTGAATTCAGCTGGCATATTATTCTTTCTAACCGGTTCAGGAATAAATTAGCTGGTTTTCTTTAAAGAATATATTCAACATTAACGGTTGCGAGGTCTTTGGCAGTGAATTAAACATTAAAACTAAACCGCGGTCGTCATTTTGTTGTAAAGGCACCCATTTTGCATTAGATCTATCGAGCATGGTGAGTATAATCAACAATTGTTTATCACTTATGTGTTAAGTGATAACGTACATAAACTGTACTTGTTTTTACCGCATAGGAATATGTTTCAACCAGGTAAAATAGTTGATTATCACACGGTGGAATTGATATTTCAGGAATAGGGTGTATTGACTCACTGTCACATCTATGATGATCAGGATAAGAGTCGATACTCCTAGTCTATGATCTGAATTTCGCCAGACCTTCCTCTGCATAAAAAATCTTCAACTCGGCTAATTCATCAAAATAGTGTCATTTGTATTGTCATCTTGCAGATAGTTATTAGATATTTGATTTTATATACTCATTTTCGACCTCTGAATATTAGTTTGCACTCGAAATATGTCTGTTTATCTTAGTTTCGAAGATTTGGGCCCCCAAAGCTCTGGAAAAATTTCAGATGACTTTCTACTGATAGAATAATTGCTAAATACTTCTAGTCAGTTAAAAAAATCATCCTTGAATCATTTCAGAACGATCCGCGGTTTTCTATTTCGAATATATTCAATGTTTAATTGAAAAACATTGAATTTGTGGAACCATTTCATTTCACCTGTCATTTAAGGGTTAAATCATGGGTGAAGTTTGGCATCAATGCACCATTCCTTTAACGTAATTAGGCTATCCTAACTCAAAACATTGAGTTCAAAAAAGTGAACTGTTACGTCTAAATCTGATTCCTTCATCAGACTATGAAGAGAAAATTTGCTGAACTATTTTCTCTCGTTTTTTGACTTTTTTCTTGTTTTTATCTGAATTGATAGTTATTTTTCTGATATTGAGGGTGAAAACCTAGAACACACCTGAAAAATAATAATTAAAAATAGTTAGCAATTGTTCTGATACTTGAAAAAATTATCTGAAAATAGACTTTTTCGAGACTTTGAGCGCCTGTATCTTCGAAACTGAGATAGACCGCCAATTTTTGACCGCAGATTTCAGAAAACCAAACCAGAGTATATAAAAACAAAATTCTACAAAACTTTCATGTTCAAATCTAAATACCAAGGCGACAATGTACTTTCTAGCCCTGATCGAATGTTAGGAAGTTCACAAAGGAAAATGCAATTCATTTATTGACATTATCAGTTGATTTTCACATATGTAGTCGTTTTCCTTTCATGTTTTTGATATGACCCAAAACTTCGGTATACAAAATTATCTACTAGTTGTAAGATTACACATCAATCAACAAATAAGGATTATCTTTATATTTACACAAACAATACAAAGCAGGACCAGATGAACCAATTAAAAATTCGGGTTCAAATATTCATTTATAATATATTATTTTTGGCGAATACAAATTATCACTTTGTTGATTCACAACGCCGCTCAAAAATTCACAGGATATGATAAGCTCATAATGAAGATGTACTGCAATAATAAAATTATCTCTGAACTAAATGACTTATCCAGAGCATCAATGAGTGCTACACAGTGTCATTACATGATACAGGCCTCCAATTCAGAAGTCTGTACAATCAGCAGCAGTAGCTACATCTACAGATGCAGCATTAAGTTGAAATTTGATATTGCTTAATTTTATTGTCTAGACTCATCAATTTTTATGAGCTTTTATTAAACCTGCTTTTAATACTGTATGTCTAAAGGCAGTATAAAAATATTTTGGCCATTCTGTGTTAGATATTTACAATTTTCATGATGAATACTTCATCTTGAATGAATAGAATAGTTGCAATCACTTGTTTGGACCTATAATGGAAAAAAGAACTCTGAGATTCAAAAACGAAAAAATCTCTCAGGTCAACAAACATGAGAAATGAAAAATTAATGTTAAATTCAAAACATTGTAATAGGAAAAATAATTTGAAACAAAATAACGACGTAGAACAGTAGAACCAAGTTAATAGATGACAAAACAAATTTATAATAACGTTCACTATAATTTGTGCTAAAATTATCTCTAAAGATTAAAGACGGTAAAGGTCAACAAACAGCACACATCATTCATCTCCAATCAGAATTTTATGTACTATGGCACTACAAAAACACTATGCAGGATTCTTTAAGGCAAGTTAAGTTGCCTCTATCTCAGTCGATGCCCAGCCCGTCATGCACAAACTTATACAAAAACATACAGTGTATTATTGTAGAGTTTTAGTGCGTAATATTAATGTATTAATAGATATACATATATTCTTTCGAGGAAGAGCACAACATTCTTTGGAATTTGAAACAATATAGTATTGTAGAAATCTCAGTATCAGCAGAGGAAATCTATAGGGGGTACCATACATTTTTACGTATGATACCAGAGCACAGATAAAAACTTCAGCAAAAACTCTGTCTTCCAGTATAATTCATAATTAATTTCATTTCACTTAAAATCCAATAAAATACCAGTTATATACAGAAAAACTCTTAATAAAATATATCAGGAATGATTATACTACATTATTTGACTTTGTTATTACAGAGTGCTCAAAACCGTCTACTTATCCGATATGGCAAAGTTGTAAATGAAGATGAGACAACTGACGATGACATCTACATAGAGGACGGTGTCATTAAACAAATTGGAAAGAATTTAATCATTCCGGGTGGTACTCGAGTGATAGATGCTAAGGGAAAATATGTGTTCCCAGGAGGGATCGATCCTCACACCCATTTTGAGTTCCAATTCATGGGTACCTGTACCGCAGATAACTATTATCAGGGAACCAAAGCTGCTGTAGCAGGAGGAACAACTTTTGTTAGTAAGTATAAGTGAGGGATTCTTACCTGCTGTATATATATACATTCTTTTGAGATTAGCAGTACATTTTTTTATATCAAACAATTCGTGTCATAACAGTATTAGCAGAGGAAATGTAAACGTGGTACCATACATTTTTACGTATGATACAAGAGCACAGATAAAAACCTCAGGAAAAACTCTGTCTCCCCGTATAAGTGTAATGAAATTGTTGTTTTCTATTGAAGGGCTTCTTTTTCATTGACAAAATTTCCTCCTTCCTATGCGATGCAAGTTGAAATCTTGGAATCATACCTAAAAACAAAAAAGGAGACCAAAAAACTAATATGAACTAGTAAATGATTTAATACTCATTAAATTAATTTGAAGTTTGCAATCCATGTTAAAAAAGAATCAGACACCGAATAAATTGCCTCGAAACCATCGTCAAATTTATATATTGGACAAGTATTAACTAAATGTTCTATTGTTTCCTCTTCTTCTCTGCACTCGCACCATGGACTTTCGACCGAATTCCATTTGAAGAGGAAACTATTACAGCGACCATGACCGGTTCTAAGTCGATTCAAAATGCACCAAATTTTCCTGGGAAGATTGAAACCATGAACTTTTTCTGAAGGATCGCTGATCAAACCTTTGTTAAAAACATTACACGAATTCCATTCCGAACGCCAAACTTCTTTGTCACTTTTATTGGTGTAAAGAAAATCGTTGATCCATAAAGGTTTACGAGATTTCAATCTAGCAATTTTAGAATCCGGAATATAAGACATGATTGGGAATAAATTCGGAAAGGAACGATATTTATCCCAAGACTTTATCACTGCAACCTGTCTACGAATATGGGGCGGTACAATATTTGAGAGAACTGGTAACCACTGTAAAGGTGTGGATCTTATGGTCCCACTAATGATTCTCATAGCAACATTAAGCTGTACATCTATTTTACTAACATGAGCACTATTGAACCAAACCGAACAACAATATTCAGCAGCAGAAAAAACCAAAGCCAAAGCTGCGGTACGAAGAGTTGTAGGGTTAGCCCCCCATGAAGAACCAGCTAGTTTTTGGAGAATATTATTCCTAGATTTCAACTTCATGCGTAAGTTTTCCAAATGGGCCTGGAAATTTAAAGAAGTATCTAATTTCACTCCAAGATATTTAGGAGTGAAATTATGTTTCAGAACGGCATAATTGAAAGTAACATTCAAAGTTTTAAACTTCTGTTGGTTATTCAAATGAAAACAAGAAACTTCTGTTTTATTAGAATTTCGATATAAACGCCACTCAACAAAATAATTCTTCAAAATTTCTAAATCAGTATTTAGAGTGTTTTCAATAACTTTGAAATCAGAGTGAGGAAAAGCCAGAGCAATATCATCTGCATAAATGAATTTCTCTGAAATAGTTGCTGGAATATCACATAAATATAAATTAAATAGAAGGGGAGCTAAAACTGATCCTTGTGGGAGTCCATTATTCAAAGTTTTGAACCTACTACTAACATCATCAACAAAAACACGGAGTCTTCTGTCAGATAACATATTTTCGATCAATTGAATTACTTTTCCACATTTCAGAAATTTATGAATTTTGAATATTAAACCATCTTTCCACACCGTATCGTAAGCTGCTGAAAGATCCACAAATACAGCCGCCGTTTACCTGTTGTAAAATTCGGATATGGACTCTGCAATGTTGAGTCCAATTTGTTGATCGTTTGCATTATTCCCATATTGTTCAGTAGGCAATATTTCTTCTACAGAGTGTAACAGCCAAATGGAATAAATTCGATAACGAATAAATGAGGGCCGTGTTGGGAAAAACGCTCGGACACGTCGATTTGTAATTTTAAATGCGCATAGTTTTCAAGAAAATAAAATTATATAGGGTGTTCCATGCGACCGTGGCCAATACCAACTTTCTTATTTCAAATGTAACCCCCTGTATATTATTTATTTTTTGGATTTTTCAGAAAATTCCAGACATAATTCATGTACAATGTCCTATACCTATCTTCAACTTTTTCGGAAATATTAAGTGTTTTCAGATTTTTTACAAAAATTAACATTTTAAATGAAAGTTATTTTATTTCACAAATTCGATACATTACACTCAATACTTATTTACCATTTATCTCTTGATATGAAGAAACTAAGCAAAAACCATTACTGAGAAGAAATTAAAAAAAAACAAAAAAAAACCCTTAAACTTAGATGACCTAAAAAACCGAATCACACTTGCGATTATATCAGTCACGCCTGAAATGTTGAGTAACTTTAGAAGACAATTCTACACCAGATTAGCATGTTGCCAAGACGTGCGCGGCGAGCTTTTTGAACATTTCCCACATTGACATTAATGTTTTTTTTTTCAATTATTAAGAAATAATCAGTATTACTTATAAGGTTTTAAGTGTAATGTATCGAATCTGTGAAATATAATAATTTTTATTTAAAACGTTGATTTTTGCACTAAATCTGAAAACACTTAATATTTCCGAAATAGTTAAAGATAGGTATAGGACATTGTGCATGAATTATTTCTAGAATTCTCTGAAGAATCCAAAAAATAAGTAATATACAGGGGGTTGCATTTGAAATAAGAAAGTTGGTATTGGCCACGGTCACATGGAACACCCTATATAATATTATTTTCTTGAAAAATATGCGCATTTAAAATTACAAATCGACGTGTCCGAGCGTTTTTCCCAACACGCGCTCATTTATTCGTTATCGAATTTATTCCATTTGGCTGTTACACTCTGTATAAACTGCACTTGACAAATAGCTTGAATCATGCAATCCGCAAGGATGATTTCTATAAATAATAATTCTCAATAGTTCTTTTTCGGATATTGGTAGTGAATACCTTAATAAAATCCTCCCGAAATATCCTTTCATCGATAACTTGTCTATTAATTATGTACGAATAGGCTATATTATTCTTTCTTTCATTTCAGTCAACTTTGCAATACCTGACAAAGGACAATCTGTCCTAGATGCTTACTATGACAATAGACAAAGGGCGGATCCTAAAGTATGTTGTGATTATGCTCTCCACATTGGTGTAACCAGCTGGTCTAACAGCGTCGAGAAAGACATGGAAGTCCTTACAACCGAGCATGGCATAAATTCTTTCAAAATGTTCATGACATATTCGTTAATGTTGAACGACGAAGAAATTTATTCAGTATTCGAGAAATGTAAGAAATTAGGTGCTTTACCTATGGTACATTGTGAAAATGGATTGATAATTAAGAAAAACGCAGAAAAATTACTAGCCCGAGGTATTACTGGACCTGAAGGCCATGAATTGTCAAGGCCTGAGGAAGTTGAAGCAGAAGCTGTAAATAGAGCTTGTGTTATTGCCAATCAGGTATTTCTAATATCTCAATAGTTTCAAGTTTATAAACAGAAAGCATAATTTAGATCTAGATCTTCTGAATTGCATTGAGATTAATGCTGCCCATTTACTCCTTGCTGCTATTGAGCATGTGCAAAATTGGGTTCAATGTACACACTAAAGATTAAAAGAACAAAATTTCATAAATATCGACTTTCCGCTATTCGAGTGACTGTTTTGTTTAAATTGGAATTCTAGAGAACAAGAGAGCTTTTACGCAGTTCAAATTCGAATCCAGTACTTTATGAAATTTTGAATGGCCGTCGTTATTTTTCGGCCAGATGCTAGATTTCAGTTCGATTGGATCTGTAAATATCGGGAAAATAAAATTTCGAATGGAGTCATTTGGCGGATTTTACCCATTTACGATTTCGATCATCACAATTGTTCCCCAAAGTTACAGCGGAATCTTCTTTTAAATTTCGACTTATTTTTAAATTTCCGGTAAACCCGCAAGATTTCCCGTCGCCGAGATATTAAAAAGATATTTACATCATTGTACGCAGTGTGATTTTCTGAATAAAACATGTGCAATCGAACATGGGCGGTCTCCCTTAATTTGGAAGATATGGGCCCCCAAAGTTCCAAAATGAGTCGTTTTCAGGTCCCTTTTTCCACCATAAAAACGATCTCTCACTACATCTGTATAGTTCACAAACCACCTTTGAACCTTCAACCAACAATAAGCAACACTTTTTTTCAAGAATAATCAATATTTAATGAAAAAATGATGAAATTACTGGACAACCACTTAACCTCTATTCCTTCTGATTTCGACTCAGACTAAAAGTGAAGTTTGGCAATGGCGCAAATCTCATCGGTCGGAATCGTGCCATAGTGAGTATTCGTAAATGACAGGTTATTGCTGGCGAGAAAAATGAAATATGTTCTTAGTTCTTACTGTTTACTGCGAAACTCTAAATCTTCCAATAGGAGAATTCCTTTCTAATGAAATCTACAAGGTTGACACACATAGTAGTGGAATGAGGTTACACCCTGACATATATTTCAATGTAAATTTTCTTCATATGTGATAGGTCGCGCCCTTCCCAGATTTCCAATGAAATCGAGGTGATTATATAACCCATTTCATTGGAATACCCTGAATCTCATTCTAAACTGGGACCATCTTGAAGACACAACAAATATCGAAGTAGATAAAAACCTCCCTATTTTGAAGGGGATAGAAAGAAAGTTCAAACCAAAATATTGAGAGTGAAACCTTAAAGAAATATTCTCAATGATTTTGTTTTGATGTTAGAATAACCACCTCTTCTTCAGTGACAGAAGCATTTTCCTTACAATCATATCCTTCAACTGTCCATCATTTCATATTTCCCGCCAGCAACTACTCTGCGGTCATAATACGTTGGCCGGCGATGAAAAGACGCTGTTGCCAAGCTCCGCTTTAACATTGAGGAGTATTTCGTAAAAATATAGGTTAAGTTGTTGTCTAATATTTTCACTTTTCTTCCTTTAAATAATGAATATTCTTGAGAGAAAGTGTCTCTATTCGTTGGTTGAAGGTTCAAAGATGATTTATGAACTAGATTTGAGAAGTGAGAGATCATTTTTATGGCGGAAAAAAGGATCTGAAAAAGCAACAATTTGGAACTTTGGGGGCCCATATCTTCCAAACAAAGAGAGAACGCCTATGTTGGCCTTCATAGTTTTTGTTCAGGAACTCACACTGCTTACAATGGTGTGAATATCTTACTTATAGCTTCGCGACGGGAAATCTTGCGGGTTTACCACCAAATTTCCTCTCGATACTATATTCTAAAGGTTCATTTTCACTTAGGAATGTTCGACTTTTTGCTGTCTGTAATTTTCGAATTTTTTCACAACCATTGTCGGTTCAGAATTAAAAAATTACAGACATTTGGACAAAACGATAGCACATTAATTTGAACATGCGCTCAGAAGCTCCTTCTGCTAGAATGTTTTTTTTAGTGTGTAATGAAATGATCATCAGATTGTGCTTCACATATTTCTACTCATCATTTATTTGTTGAATTCACACATGTTCATATTGTTCGATTTACCAGCATTTGATTGCATATTGTAGGTAGATACCCCACTGTATATTGTGCATGTTATGAGTAAGTCAGCAGGTTTGGCTTTAAACGCAGCACGTAAAAAAAATAGTCAGAAAGTCTTTGGTGAAACTTTGGCTGTTGGCGTTGTCTGTGATGGTTCACATTGCAACCATGAATGTTTTGAACGCGCTGCCAGTTGCATTCTAAGTCCACCCCTGAGACCAGACCCTACAACACCAAAGACTCTTATGAATTTCTTAGCACAGTAAGTTTTATTTTACTTTTACCATTTCATTAAGACATCATACATTGATCTGCTGAAAATAAATTAATTGATTTATTTTTGGAAAACTTTAGAGACTAAAATATTCAAAGAAGTTTTTCTTGTCACATGCAAGCTTTTCACGATACATTCACCCCACTGAATTTCAGATGAGAACCACTATTACGTATCACCTGAACAGATTGTTAATGGATTCAAACAATTATTTCAAATGCACACTTTTAATTAACACAATGTTAATAGTAACACCTTAAGAACCCCTTTGACAAAACTTTTCCTGAGATAGTAGTTTTTTAACTTAATTTTTATCATAATAATTTTGATGCCCTTATGTTCTTAATTCGCTTCTGCATGTAAATTATCAGGGGCGGCTGGTAAAAGAACAAAGTGCTTCCATCGAGTAACATAAATTATTATTTTCTTCGTATTAAAACTATGATATATATTAAACTTCATAATTTGATTAATTTTCTTCTTTCAGTTCATTATAAGTGGTCGATCTTAAATATCCTAATAATATGAAAGAAAATTAGAGAAAGACTCTGTTGAGCCATCTGAAAGATTTTTTTTCAACATTTCTATCAGGAAAAATTGTTTGCCTCTTAATTCCAATATGATTCAATTCTGATCAATAAAATATCCGGTAATTCATATTAGGCGCCTTTTGGTACAATAGTATATTTATTTTTTTTAGTTACAGCAATATATATTTTGTGTAACGATATATTTATTTTTCGTTACGATACATTTTCTATGAGTTTCTACTAGTTGGAAGTTTCAAATATATAAAAATGCGAAATTCAATGTATTCATTAATTCGATCTTTCAAAGATCGTCAATAGATGGCGCGTCGAAAGCACGCTTACAGTTTCCAGTAATCCAACGTTGAAAAAGCAAAAATTTAAATAATCAGTTCTGATTTTGATATTTAGTGTTTTTTCTCGTATATTTGTGATGATTATGGTCGCAGACCCCGATTATAAACAAAATTGCTAGAAACTGTATACTTCCAGCGCGCCATCTCTTGACGTTGTTCGATAGATCGCATTAATAAATTTGTATTTGTATTTTTTTTCGAATATCCAAGGCTTCAACGAAACCCCTCAGGAGCTTAAAGCTTGTGCGAGTTAGGATACCGGGTGTGTTCTGTGTAGGCTTTGTTACTAATTCCTTGCGCCACGTTAGGAACAGCACTGTTAATTGTTTACCCAACTGCGAGTGGTTGGACGGACCCCTAAAAACCGGAAAAGCTATTTCCCGGCCAAGGGCTTGAACCCCAGACCTTACGATCTTGGGGCTTGCGCTCTAACCAATGAGCTACCGCCGCTATATTATATATATATATATATATATATATATATATAGGAATTGGTTTCTCGGAGAAGAACGGAGCTCCAGCAAGTTAAGTTGACCTGACGATCAATAACAATTGTGAAACAGCTGTAGTCATTCTACTTGGATCCGCTTCTTCGGTGTAGGTGTTTTGGTTGATTGGATGATTAGCTCTGATCAAGGGGGAATATTTGTTGATTTATCGACGGATATTCGTCCTTGTGATTATGTTACATATATATATTAGGTCTTAGATTTTTATATATCCCAACTCGTTAATTTATTTCGTTTGGTACTAAACACATATATCAGAACCAATAATAAATATATCGTCCCATAAAATGAATAAATTGCTACAACTAATCACTAGATTTACCTGTAAATAAATATATTCACACTCTCAATTATATCCCAAACGGCGCCTCATAAATTCAAGATTACAGATCATTTGAAATACATAATTTCAATCTGAAGTAAAAAAAATTCATGGATTAAGTTGTTTCCATTTATTGTTTGTTTTCCTTATCAAAGTTTCCTTACGAGTATTTTTAAGATTTTATTGTTATTTGGCCCCCCTCAAAGCCGCCGCTGGTTGATAAAGCCTTACAGCATGTATGCCGAATAACGTACAAAACCATTTTCAGTTAATTTAGCACAAGAAATACAGAAACTACATGTGATTCCCACCTATTAGCCATTAAATTTAATTATCTTTCATTAACTTGGGGATAATCTCATTTGAACATTGCCTTGAAGGTCTCTTTTCATAATCATGTTTTTGGCACGGATTCATTTGAATTCAGGTAAAAGCACCGATTTATATTGATCATGTACAATCAGAAAGATCAGGAAAAATAATTGAGGAGAGACGATCACTTGGACAAGTAGTATTTGGAGCCGTTACACCACATTCGATCGGTGTAGGGGGGGATCCAAACGATATCAATTTGGTATCAGCTCCTCCAATATATTCTAATCCTGAAAATGCTAGCAGGCTTTTGGGATATCTTGCCTCGTAAGTGTTTCTGACTAATATCTGTAGCTCAAACCACATGCATGCTGAAAGACTAACTTTTTCTGAATACATTCAAGTTGTTATCGATGCAGTAGTGGCTTAGTTCAACATTTTAATCAATCCTTTGTTGATTATTAACCTAACATCCTCTAAATTTCCCCAAAAATGTCAATAATTTGCCTAGACCCATATTAAACAATCGGTTACCTTTGATTCAACTAAAAAGTAAAAGAACATATACTCCACCACATACAGGTGTTCCTAAATTGTAGGTTCAAACGAAGAGGTGAGTTTCCTTGCATAATTTAAGGGAAAAAAAGTTCCATAAACATTTTTTTTTATTACAATACGTTTAATAGCAATCAGAATTAATTTGTTGACTATGGAGGTTGGGGTTCTAACATACAGAGTGTAATAGCCAAATGGAATAAATTCGATAACTAATAAATGAAGGGGTGTTAGGAAAAACGCTCGGACACGTCGATTTGTAATTTTAAATGCGCATAGTTTTCAAGAAAATAAAATTATATAGGGTGTTCCATGCGACCGTGGCCAATACCAACTTTCTTATTTTAAATGTAACCCCCTGTATATTATTTATTCTTTGGATTCTTCAGAAAATTCTAGACACAATTCATGTACAATGTCCTATACCTATCTTCAACTTTTTCGGAAATATTTAGTGTTTTCAAAAATGTTGAGTAACGTTAGAAGACAATTCTACACCAGATTAGCATGTTGCCAAGACGTTCGCGGCGAGCATTTTGCACATTTCCTACATTGACATTAAGGTTTTTTTTGTTTTTTTTTTTAATTATTAGGAAATAATCAGTATTACTTATCAGATTTTAAGTGTAATGTACCGAATTTGTGAAATAAAATAATTTTTATTACAAAACGTTGATTTTTGCACTAAATCTTAAAACACTTAATATTTCCGAAATAGTTAAAGATAGGTATAGGACATTGTGCATGAATTGTATCTAGAATTCTCTGAAGAATCCAAAAAATAAATAATATACAGGGGGTTGCATTTGAAATAAGAAAGTTGGTATTGGCCACGGTCACATGGAACACCCTATATAATATTATTTTCTTGAAAAATATGCGCATTTAAAATTACAAATCGACGTGTCCGAGAGTTTTTCCCAACACGCCCTCATTTATTCGATATCGAATTTATTCCATTTGGCTGTTACACTCTGTATAATTTTTTCACTGGAAAAGACCTTTGTAACTCTATCTAAGGTCGGCTGGCCAGTTCCTCTTGAGTCTTCTATACTGTGGTTGTAACCAACATTGTAGTATACTGTTGGAATGGCTTTCCAGTTTGTTATGATTATTCGTACTCTTTTCTCTTATAACATCCTTCACATAAGGAATTTCCAGGTCTTCGTGGAGTGTCTGGTTAAAGACGTACCATGATGCATTTGTTATTATTTGTAGTATCTTTGATTGGCTCCTCTGTATTATAGATGCGTTTGATTTGCTGGTGCATCCCAAGAGCTCAACAAAATAAACCCATACAGGCTTTATAACTGTCTTGTAGATAAGAAGTTTGTTTTCTAGAGACAATTTGTTAATGTTTTGATTTTGAGCCGTAAATGGTCTCAAACGACTAGGTTGGACTCACTGATGATGAATCTGGTGTCAAAATCGATTTTCTCAGGCCAGCCGTCGGTATGCATAGTTACGGCACAGACCAACAAGACAAATCACTTCATCGTTTGCGGGAATCGCGTCTCTCCGTCCTTGAGAAATATAACAGACATAACCACACTTTCTTCTTCCTCGAAACAGCTGTCAAATTGAATACTTGATTTTGTAATATCTAAAATCGAAATGTAGAAACGGATTTGTCGGGATTCAGGAATCACAAAATCAAAATCAGACTAAGATTTTTCGATGAAACCATTTGAAAAGCAAATTTCCACCACCAAAGCGAGTGTTTTGTCACACCTTGAACTCCTGTAGAAGAACTCAGTTGGAGTAAATGAAAATTTTGGAAAAATGTTATGGAAAACCCGTTTACCTTAGTCAGAGAATCTTTGTAGTTTCACATCAAATGAGATTCATTTCAATATAAAATCAAATTATGCATAGACCAACTTTGTTCGATTCCAATCCAAGACTTTGTGCAATCATACAATACAATTTTATTAGACATCCCATCGTTTTAATTGAATAATGGAGGTTGTAATGCTTTCACTTCAGTTGCGATTCCTTTATATTATATAAAATGAACATTATGAATGAGTCCACCTAAGTTCGATTCCAATTCTTGTTGTATAATTAAAACATATAATGAGGACTGTCATCATAAAATAGAACCTCAAAGATGACTAAACAATTGATTTGGTTGTGAAAAACTGTTTGGATTATATTCTTAAATGGAACAGATATGAAATTATTCATCAATTAATAGGATGAAAAATTCATTTCAATTTGTTTACATGTTTATAACCTCTTCAAGCGAGTCCGAAAACGCCGAGAGTGACGTAATCCTATTCCTGCAATCTGATTGGCACCCCAAACGCCTGCTAAAATTCTGATTAGCTCGATTCAGGGTCATATCTGCGTTGACATAGATTTCCTAAGTAAATGACGCGAGTGGTTTATCTGGTTGATCTGTGGTTACGGGCTTACAGAGAATTCTATAGACTTGAAACTTTCATATTGCGGTTTCATGTTTATGGGTCTTTTTCCCCCCAAAATTATGCGAGGAATCTCCCTTCTTTGTTTGTATCTCAAATTCAGGAACACCTGTGAATATGTAACGTTAAGTTTCCTTGTACTTCATATATTGCGGTATTGAAAGAATGGAAAATAATTTTCAGGGATATTTTACAAACCACTGGAAGTGACCACTGTACATTTACAAAGTCCCAAAAAGAGCTTGGAAGAAACGATTTCAGAAAAATACCTAATGGTGTGAATGGAGTCGAGGAAAGAATGTCTGTTATTTGGGAAAAGGGTGTTCATTCTGGAATTATCGATCCCAATAGATTCGTGGCTATAACAAGTACAAATGCTGCTAAGATATTCAATTTATACCCAAGAAAAGGATGTATTGCTGTTGGCTCTGATGCTGATATAGTTATATGGAACCCAAATCAAACCAAAGTCATTTCTGCTAAAACACACCATAGTGCCATTGAACTTAACGTTTTTGAGGTGACATGAAAAAACATTTTCCTTTGAGATCAGTTCCTTAAATTGATTGTTGTAGGGTTTGGAATGCCATGGTGTTCCAGAATACGTCATTGTTAACGGTAGGGTAATCGTTGATGATGGTCAACTGAAAGCTGTAGAAGGTCATGGAAGGTTTATTGAAGCAGAAACATTTGCTCCATTCGTTTACGATATCGAAAATGCTGATAGTATCAAACCTGTCAGAATCGAAAATGATGTCGATAATGATATATCTATAATGAAGAAGGTATATATATAGTAGAATCAAGGGTAAACCTGCAAGATATTTTCTGTTGGTAAGATATTTATATCCTTGTAAGCAGTGTGAGTTCCTGAACAAAAAATATGAAGGCCAACAGAGGCGGTCTCTCTTTGTTTGGAAGATATGGGCCCCCAAAGTTCCAAACTGTTGCATTTTAAGATAGTTTTTTTCCAACCTAAAAATGATCTCTCACTTCTTAAATATAGTTCTTAAATCACCTTGTAACATTCAACCTAGATTAGCGACAATTTCTTTCATTATTCAATGGAAGAAAAGTGAAAATATTGGACAAACCATAGAACTCTATATTACTACCTGGAAAGGACCCGACCCTTCTTCAACTAAGCTTAAAGCGTAACAAGGGGCAACGAAACAAAGATAGCGCTAATTACGGTAACCTCTCCTTGTCACACCCATTGAAGTAAATGGTGCTTAACGGCTCAAATTTGGTTTTACTTGGAAATTCAGGTAGTTTGGGTATTACATCGTTTAGAAAGTGCAATATTTTTGAAAATGAATATCTATTTTTCTCTGATATGCCATTACTTTCTCTGCCTTCACCGCGTGCGTGGTTCGAAAAGTGAAGAATTATGTTGGTGTGAGCTGTGCATTGACGATTGACGATAGTTTTATCATTATTACAATAAATTTAAATAATAGGAACATAGGAAAATACTTCTCGAAAAGCACTGACTTGAAGTCAGGAAAATTTAAGCGCTGGTTAAAATTCATTGGCAATGCGAAATATGACATACTTTTTTCCGATATTTTTGGAAATGAGAGTCGAATCGAGCTGAAATTTCGAACATTGCTGTTCAGATTCGACTTCAAGGTCTGCGCCAAGTTTCATTGAAATCTCATTGATAGTTTCCGAAAAAAATATTTTTTTAACGATTCTTCATGCAATCATTTAGCAAGTTTCAATCTGATCGCATCAGTACTTCTTGAGATATAGAGGAAATAAAATAATATATTTGAAATGGATATAACTTCGAAATTGTTAGGTAAATTTTGCCCATTAACGAACTTATTTTGAATTTTTTAAGTCGCTATAGCTTTTCTCGGTAGTAAGTTATCGTGACAACGGGCGGCTAAATAGAATTCAATTTGACATTTAACTCTTCATCAGTGAGTCCAACCTGGTCGCTTGGAACCATTTTCGGCAAAAAAACGCAAATTTACGGAGGATGATAACGCGCTGTTCCCCAGAAAAACCGCTCACTAAGTTGAAATTTCACTTGAACATGTGCGATCTTCTTCAATCCTGCCTTATTCACGAATTAATCAGAAAAAATTTCAGGTTCTCCTAATTTGACACGAAAAATTAAAAATATTTAGGTTAAATGCGACAGAGTTCCCTTTACTGCAATGAGGAAGAAAGAGATAGATACCCGTCCACTTCGCGGGTTGCATAAGCAACGAATTGGCTTCACTTGTCGCTCAAAACGGGTCCCTTCCAGGTATATAATATAGAGTTCATTGGGACAAACACTTAACCTATATTTCTCGATGTTAAAGCGGAGGTTTTAAGCGTATTTCATTTTTTTCTTTCCAAATCAAATATTAAGGAATCCTCATCACTAGCAGAAATATCATCAAGATTCTTACATATTTTTCACAACAGGAATAATGCCGCATCCATAATAATTATCTCTGGTAAAACTATGGGCAGAAACACAGCCAATAACTATCACAGAATGATAGGATATCTGCAAAATAAATGAAATATCTGATTTCTCTCGATTTCTGTAAATTATGATATAAGTTCGTTATCAATCTTTATACCAGAGATCCATTTATTCAAAGTTCAAATCTCAGACCAACAAGACAAATCACTTCATCGTTTGCGGGAATCGCGTCTCTACGACCTTGAGAAATTTAACAGACATAACCACACTTTCTTCTTCCTCGAAACAGCTGTCAAATTGAATACTTGATTTTGGAATATCTAAAATCGAAATGTAAAAACGGATTTGACGGGATTCAGGAATCACAAAATCAAAATCAGACTAAGATTTTTCGATGAAACCATTTGAAAAGCAAATTTCCAATACCAAAGCGAGTGTCTTGTCACATCTAAAACTGCTGTAGGAGAACTCGGTTGGAGTAAATGAAAATTTTGGAAAAATGTTGTGGAAAAACCGTTTACCTTAATCAGAGAATCTTTGTAATTTCACATCAAATGAGATTCATTTCAATATAAAATCAAATTATGAATAGACCAACTTTGTTCGATTCCAATCCTAGTGTTTGTGCAATGATATACAATTTTATTAGACATCCCATCGTTTTAATTGAATAATGGAGGTTGTAATGATTTCACTTCAGTTGCGATTCCTTTCTATTATATAAAATGAACATTATGAATGAGTCCACCTAAGTTCGATTCCAATTCTTGTATAATTAAAACATATAATGAGGACTGTCATCATAAAATAGAACCTCAAAGATGACTAAACAATTGATTTGGTTGTAAAAAACTATTTGGATTATATTCTAAAATGGAACAGATACGAAATTATTCATCAATAATAGGATGAAAAATTCATTTCAGTTTGTTTACATGTTTATAACCTCTTCAAGCGAGTCCGAAAACGGCGAGAGTGACGTAATCCTATTCCTGCAATCTGATTGGCACCCCAAACGCCTACTAAAATTCTGATTAGCTCGATTCAGGGTCATATCTGCGTTGACATAGATTTCCTAAGTAAATGACGCGAGTGGTTTATCTGGTTGATCTGTGGTTCAAATCCAATAACGAAATTCATCGAGAATTCTCTGATTCTGTCTTTATTTTTACCGAATGATTAGTAAATTTTCGATAGATTTGATGACGTATTTTTATCATTCGATCGAATTCATCACTTAAGTAAAAACGCACCCAATTATGACATGAGAGTTGTTGCTGGCGGGAATTATGAAATGATGGACAGCTGAAGGATATGATTATAAGGAAAATGCTTCTGTCACTGAAGAAGTGGTGGTTATTCTATTATCAAAACAATATATGAGAACATTTGTTTAAGGTTTCACTTCCAATGTTATCTTTTAAACTTAAATCTTTCTTTTGTTATTTATAGTCAAACTTTTTTTGTTGTGACTTCGAGATGGTCCCAGTTTAGAATTAAAATCGGGGTATTTCAATGAAATGGGTTATACAATAACCTCGATTTCATTGCAAAACTGGGAAGGACGCAATTTTTCACATATGAAAAGATATATACGTTGAAATATATATCAGGATGTATTCGCATTCCATTACTATGTGTTTCAACCTTGTAGATTTCTTAAAATCAAATTCTCCTGCTGGAAGATTCAGAGTATCGCAGTAAGTATCATTTCCTACCGATGAAATTCGCGCCATTGCCAAACTTCACTTTTAGACTGGGTCGAAATCAGAAGGAATAGAGCTTAAGTGGTTGTCCAATATTTTCATTTAATATTGACTAATCTTAGAGGAAGGTGTCGCTAATCGTTTGTTGTAGGTTCAAAGGTGATTTGTGAACTATACAAAAGGAGTGAGAGATCATTTTTATGGTGGAAAAGGGGACCTGAGAGAGCATCAATTGGAACTTTGGGGGCCCATATCTTCTGAACTAAGGGAGAACTCCTATGTGTGTTTTTAAATTTTTTGTTTAGAAAAACACACCGCGTACAATGATGTAAATTTCTTATTAATATGTTGGCGGCGGGAAATCTTGCAGGTTTAGCGAATCAAGTTATATTGAGGTTTAAACTTCTTTTGTTTCTAGCAAAATACGGCAGAATGTGTTTGCCCCACTCCAACACTTCCTGAATCAGCTATATCAACTCCTTCATGTAAGGGTGCGAGGCCAGAAGGTCAAAGGAATATCCAGGACTCGACATTCTCCATCAGTGGTAAATAAATTACTGACTGAACTATTATTTAAGAATATTACAAAGTATTTCCATATACGCTTTCTTCTTGCTTAGCCTCTATAAACTTTTTTAAGCTTAAAAAGTTAATTCAAATAGTCCCTACTAACATAAGTAACAAAATAGTCATACACAATCAACCTGACTTCAAAATTCCGAGATTGGAAATAAATTTCTGATTAATTATGTTTTGAATATAGTAATCAGATTATTGACTGAACCTGCAGATACTAAATATACTGAAATATCCCAAAATAAGCCTTTTATGTGCTGTTGCTTGAACAATCTTTGCTACAAGACAATACACAATAAATTGAAGTCTTTGAAACAGGACATGAAAAACAATCTTAGTGAAAATCATGAAACAGAAATTATAAGCTAACTATGTCGATAGTGTTAATATCGCTAGATCGAATTCATCACCCAAGCTAAGTAAAAACGCAGTACTCACCCTAATTGTTTTATCATTCTCATAACTCAAATTTTATGATTTTGAATGAAAAAAATTTTATACATTTTTGATTTATGGAAAAAGTGATTTTAATGAGGAATTTTTTTGTTTTTCCCAATTGCAGAGGAATTGGACTTGGAAAGAAAGTCATGCATTCGTGTTAAAAACCCACCTGGTGGAAAGTCATCTGGCTTTTGGTGAAGAAGCATAAGTTATTGGTCATGGTTTGCAACAGATATATTATATTCACTTTCGTTGTTTAGCATGTAGTTAAATTATTTTCTCTTGAAAGTTGTATGAAAAACAAAATATTTGTTGCAAGCCCTCTAAAATATCTCCTAACGCTAAGATATGCTTGCTTGATGGTTCTTCAAAGTAAACCAAAGCTTTACTGTAATCTTCCAGTTTGGTTAGTGTTAAGGATCCAAGAAGTCTAATGTTGGTAAAATAGTGTTAACTGTAAAAAATATAGTGGGTTGGTTACCAATGCATGGAATTACAATTTTCAAGGCCCAAAGTTATACAGAGTGTAACAGCAAAATGGAATAAATTCGATAACGAATAAATGAGGGCGTGTTGGGAAAAACTCTCGGATACGTCGATTTGTAATTTTAAATGCGCATATTTTTCAAGAAAATAATATTATATAGGGTGTTCCATGTGACCGTGGCCAATACCAACTTTTTTATTTCAAATGCAACCCTCTGTATATTATTTATTTTTTGGATTCTTCGGAGAATTCTAGATACAATTCATGCACAATGTCCTATACCTATCTTTAACTATTTCGGAAATATTAAGTGTTTTAAGATTTAGTGTCTAATAAGTAAAACTGATTAATTCTTAATAATTAAAAAAAAAACAAAAAAAACATTAATGTCATTGTAGGAAATGTTCGAAATGCTCGCCGCGAACGTCTTGGCAACATGCTTATCTGGTGTAGAATTGTCTTCTAACGTTACTCAACATTTTTGAAAACACTTAATATTTCCGAAAAATTTGAAGATAGGTATAGGACATTGTACATGAATTATGTCTAGAATTTTCTGAAGAATCCAAAAAATAAATAATATACAGGGGGTTACATTTAAAATAAGAAAGTTGGTATTGGCCACGGTCGCATGGAACACCCTAATAATTTTATTTTCTTGAAAACTATGCGCATTTAAAATTACAAATTGACGTGTCCGATTGTTTTTCCTAACACCCCCTCATTTATTAGTTATCGAATTTATTCCATTTGGCTGTTACACTCTGTATAATAAATTTTATTAACCTGACTTGCTTTGGCTTAATGATAACATACGGTTGAAGATAAACTAAACTGCTTATGCTGTGCAAATAACAATCGACTATATTTTATATGGTGATA
This sequence comes from Myrrha octodecimguttata, assembly GCA_958510865.1. Taxonomy (NCBI): domain Eukaryota; kingdom Metazoa; phylum Arthropoda; class Insecta; order Coleoptera; family Coccinellidae; genus Myrrha; species Myrrha octodecimguttata. The sequence goes on along the minus strand of OY294065.1, from coordinate 27,464,213 downwards.
AGCAGCAATATTTGAATGAATCCAAAATTTATTCTGAACCATTAAAAAATTATCAACTATTGTGACATGTTTGTGTACTGGTAAGGTATTTCGGAAAAAAAGTTAGTTGTGATTGAATCAAATATTGGTAGCAATCCAAATATGTGTTTTGCCTGAGAAGTGTTATTGTTTTCTATTTAAATTAGTTGTTAATATGTTTACTAAACCATGTTTTCTAATATGAGAAGTATTATTAGTTAAGAATACTTTAACGAATATTTTTATTTCTGTGGTTTTATTGATTTTCCTGCACCCATTCTATAACACGGTGTCTGATGAAAACTTCAGTCTAGATTTAGGTAGATTAAATTCGAAATATATCAATCTAACAAAACATTTTGCTGTTGACAAACATATGCGATAAGATTCGTCCTTTGTTATCATTCTAACCATTGTACCAATTCATCACATTAATACTAAATTTGTATTCGGTAGTTAAATAAATTCTTAAAGTATATTTCGTTTTTTTATTTTCAACTTGAGAAAAAATCATGAATATAATAAAAAAATGACGATGTACAATTATAATAATTTTTTTTCTCAATATAAACATTTTGCTCTGAAATAAAATACTCTTACAGAAATAACTTAGTTCCTAATATAACATTGTAGAATCTGTCAGATCTAGGAGTTCCCTATTCAATATATACTGTTGCTCAACTAAACTGTCTGCTTCACTCTCAAAATCTTTAGAAATTTGTTCATTCAATAGCTGTTTGTCAACATCAGCTTCTTCATTCTGTAGAGCCTTTTGCTTAGCCAAAAGAATCTTATTGTACAATTCCATAACCTGAAGGGATATTGAGCCAAGGTTACAAATATGAACTAACCAGTATTAATTTTTCACTAACCTTGTTGTCACATTTGTTCAACGCGTCTTTCAAATCTTGTCTCCTCATATCTTTGGCTACACTACTCCTTAGTTTGTGTAGTTCCATTTTGTTATATTCATTCACAGTTATAAGTTCGTGTTGACATTTTTTAATCTCCAGCAATACTTCATCCTCTGGTGTTGTCTGAAAATATATACATACAGAGTGTAACAGCCAAATGGAATAAATTCGATAACGAATAAATGAGGGCGTGTTGGGAAAAACGATCGGACACGTCGATTTGTAATTTTAAATGCGCATATTTTTCAAGAAAATTATATTATATAGGGTGTTCCATGTGACCTTGGCCAATACCAACTTTCTTATTTCAAATGCAATCCCCTGTATATTATTTATTTTTTGGATTCTTCAGAGAATTCTAGACACAATTCATGCACAATGTCCTATACCTATCTTTAACTATTTCGGAAATATTAAGTGTTTTCAGATTTAGTGCAAAAATCAACGTTTTAAATAAAAATTATTTTATTTCACAAATTCGGTACATTACACTTAAAACCTAATAAGTAAAACTGATTAATTCTTAATAATTAAAAAAAAAACAAAAAAAACATTAATGTCATTGTAGGAAATGTTCGAAATGCTAGCCGCGAACGTCTTGGCAACATGCTAATCTGGTGTAGAATTGTCTTCTAACGTAACTCAACATTTCTGAAAACATTTAATATTTCCGAAAAACTTGAAGATAGGTATAGGACATTGTACATGAATTATGTCTAGAATTTTCTGAAGAATCCAAAAAATAAATAATATACAGGGGGTTACATTTGAAATAAGAAAGTTGGTATTGGCCACGGTCGCATGGAACACCCTATATAATTTTATTTTCTTGAAAACTATGCGCATTTAAAATTACAAATCGACGTGTCCGAGCGTTTTTCCTAACACCCCCTCATTTATTCGTTATCGAATTTATTCCATTTGGCTGTTACACTCTGTATATTAAAAATATGTTTCTTCAGAGTTCTGAACAGGAAATTTCCATAATTCAATTAGAATTAATTTTATTATGTAATTTTTAGAAATAGGTATCGTCCTATCTGAGATTTCCTATGAGAAATTATTAAAAGGAAATTGCCAGCTTCATGAAGCACTTGAAGGCCAACTTTGTTGATTTCTACACATCATATGCAGGTCGCCAAACAATAACTTTGACCATGAAGTTATAAGAATAAAAGATAGTAGGAATTATTAAAATAAGATACTGCACAAAGTGGAAAATCTTCCGATTGCAAGTTGGCGCTTTCACTATAGTTTCTCGTAGATCTTGAGGAGGGGACTTTAATATAAATGTAATGTTAAGATGAATAAAGCTATCATTCCCCAAAGTGATTGGTTACATGCAACTGTTAAGTTAAGACTTTCTTAAAATCAGCTGAGTCTGGACGTTCAGTTGCATGTACATCTTCAAAATTCTCATAATTGGAGATTTCATACCCAACTAATATTGCAAATTCTGAACAATATTAGTAGTGATTTATCTGTTGTTCAACATGATTTTGAAGGTGAAATAGGTTTTAATTTGGAGCAGATGATCATTATTACTAAGCCTTATTGGATTGAAAGCTTTGACCAAATATATCAAGAAAAACAAACACATATATACCTTTTGAAGATCTTCAACACTCAAAATTCCTTGATCAATGAGTTCTTTTTTCAATCTCTTTTCCATACATCCTTTCCTACTATAGTTCTTAAATATGCCTAAATCCGACACTAAAATATTAAGATTACAAAACAAATCTCATGATTGATAATTTATAAAATCATAATTTAATAATACCTCTGAATTTATCCAATGTTGCTGGCAGAGTAGATAATAGACTTTGAGTTTTAGAATTTGATAAACTATCCAATAAGCTACAAAAATAAAGACTAATTATTGCGAACTATAGAACAAGTATGGATCAAAATGCTTACGTGTTGAATCCATTTTTCTTGAAGTCATTTCCTTTAGCACTGGTTACATTTTGTTCTTCAAACAGAAGCTCATCAGACCATTCTGATGTAAAATGCTCCCCAATTTCAGGTACTTTTATGGTTATTTCTTTGGAGCATTCCTCAATAAGAGTATCCAAGAACTGAAAGATGAAAATTAGATGAAGGACATAAGATTCAAACATAGGCAGGGCAAGTTACTCACCGCAACATCATCTTTTTGAATCTCAGCACAAAATGGCTCTACAGATGCCCAAAACTTCTCAGATGTATCATTTTTTGGTAGGGCTACTTTGGGAACATCTTGTCTTACTGGGGGAGTCTCAACAGCAAAATTATTAACTCCAAGGCCTTGTTTTCTAACAATTCTAGTGCCATTTTTAATATCTTTGAATTTCATCTTATCATCCTGACGTTTTCGTTTCAATGAATTCTGAAAGTATTACTTGAAGATCAGAAAATTTATATTACAGAACAATAAAAATATCCAACCTGTTTCCCCCTCTTATCACGCTTTTCTTCAACCTTATCGATAGATTCAATCTCAGCTCTGAAATACCTGTTTCTTAAGGCACAGTTTGTGAGAAGCTTCTCCAAATCCTGCTGAAGAGCATCTAAATCATCCATTGTTAGTCCATCATCAGTAGACCTTGATAAAACTGCAAGAAAGATGAAGTTTGAAAGTGAACTTTCCTTCAACAGATCTATTTTATGTTAACTAACCGTTTGTATATTTTGATAGACAAGAAGAGTTTTGTGACACACGAATGAAAGGAATAGAGTAAGTATTCAGCAGAATTGCTCCTGATGGCTCATTTTTTGATTTTTCCCCTATTGCACCTTCTTTTTCCTTTCCGAAATTATGTAAAGACAGTGCTTTTCCTGCAGTCATAGTTCTAGACAATCCATTCATCATTGGTGATACTGATGTGGAGTCGGACAATATGAATGAATACTTGTTTCTTCTGCAATTCTTATTCAGTCATTCGGCTACTCCTCCTTAATATAATCAACAGAATAAAAGTTTTCAGAAATATAAGGTATAATTCAAATTGAAAATATCTTCATAGTAAATTTACATCGATTTCATTATATCAACATGTCAACCACAGTCCACAGAATATAAATAACAAAGAGATGTCAAGTCAAGTGTCGAAGACTCCAGTCTTTTTATTATGGACAGAATAGACATTGACAAGATATACCACAGAATACAAATATACCACAGTAGAAGTAGTAGTTTCTATACTGTGGTATATCCACAGTATAGAAACTATGAGAAGTAATACCATATCATAAAGACAACATCATGTTGTCTTTATACAATGGTAATACCACAGATCTGTGGTAATACTTCTCTATTCTGTGTTATGGATATTGTTATTCTTTGTATAGTCGATAAGCATGGGCCGGAATCTCCCCACTAGAGCTTGTACTTTCTGGGATCAGTGCGATCTGTAATTTTTAGCCATTGAGGTAACCACCTTTGCGCAGTCGCGAAAACTGTCGCAGCGCAGCCATTTTTCTATTGCCTTCATTTGAATTCTGCGACCACAGAATGAAGGAAGTAATTCTTATTTTTTTCATATAATTGCTTAAAAGTTAATTTATTTGGATATTCCATATTATTTTCATTCACTATATCGTGTGATAGGCTATTATTATCAGAGACTCTGTTATTATTCTCCTTTCGCCAGAAAAGTACTGCTCATGTAGCAAGCCGTTGTGATCATAGTGTCATTTTTTTATGTCAAGGTTAACGAGGAAAAAAATTACGATTACTGTTGATAACAACCCAAGTAATAGGCATAAACATTTAACAGCTTTGAATTCACTTTCCGAAAATGACTGTTTTGGATAAAATTAAAAAAAACTATGCTTTCCCAAGTGCAGCCTCCGATTCCGAAAATGAATCGCAGCTGAGGTAAGTATAGAGTGTTCTTATTAAGCTCAATATTGTTGAAGTGAAAAGAATAATCAATACTTCCAAATTGATTATAGTGTCGATAATACAATAATTGACGTAGAGTCGTTTGATGAAGAATCAATTGAATCATCATCACCAAACACATCTAGATACAATCCTCACAGATTCAAATCACGAAATGTTGTTAAACTTGACGATAGTCCTGTTTTTTTGAAACATGGTGGTAAGAGGCGGTGGAGGAGATATCAAAATCGTGAGTCGTATTTTAATACAGAAAAAAAATTTAAGTAACATATCATGTTCCCTTCGATTAAGAAAAAAATTCTACAGAATTTGGGCTATACGATGAAGGTCTCATATTGTGGTATTAGATGTTCATTACATAAATGAGACTTCTTTCGAATTGAGGGGTACATGAGTGATTCTGTTTCTGTGCATTGAAAATACTTTAACCTTCATTCAGGTGCAATCCTACAAACCCTGACTGAAGAAGATTGGGAAAGTAATGTATCAGATGTGGTTGAATCAAGAAAAACTCCATTGTCAAAACTAATTGAAGACCCTGAAGCTTTGAAATATTGGAACGAATTCATTGAAAAATCTGAAGAGGAACAAAAGAAGATAATTGAGAATTTAAACTTGAATTCCAAATGTGAAATATTGGATATGTACAAAACAGAGAAACCATTTTTGAGAATTTCCTCAAAAATTCGACGTACACTGAAAATAAAGAAAAACCTTTCAGTTGATACTGTGAGATTATTTGAAGCTGAAGTCATAGGTTTCTTCAAGGAATCGCCCCAAGAAAAATATGTGAAATACCCGGATACAAGTTTCGACAGATTGCTCACACATGCAGTTGCTCAATATCATTCTCTATATTCTTTCAGTAAGTGTAATTAACTTCTATTAATAGTTTATATTTGATAATAATTTTTCCTTATAGGTGATTGGGAAAATAAAAGGAGGAAAGTTGAAATTCATAACTTGAAGGAAAATTGGTCACCAGCAGAATGCTTTCTTCATGAACTTATATCACAATCCCAGAGGTAACCCCTGATTTTTCTTTTAATTGAAATCACAAAATTATTTCTATATAATTGTAAAGGAGTTCTGTATATATATTTTTTTATGATTGAGTGTTATTAAATATCTGTTTATAACTTCATGTCCATTGTGTTAAATATGTACGTGTTGAGAATTTTATTCATGATTATTGTAGTTAAAATAACGGAAAGTTGTTTTATATAATTTGAAATTTGCTAGGATAAGGCTTATGACATTATTGTGGTTGTCTGAAAATGATTGCACAAATAAAAACCATTTTATATAAATCAGTGTTTTTCAAATTTTCTATATGCTGAACCAAATGTTCCACGAACTCCAACTGAACGAGGAGAAAATTTGTAGTATAATAAGAATTAATGTTGACCATCATGAAATGAAAACGTAGATTTATGAAAAATGGGGAAGTTTATATATACATTAATAAGAGAAATTAGAGCTTTTTTATTTACAAGAATTAAAATAAGAAAGTATCAACAAAAAATAAAGGTGCTAATGAGATGCCAAACCAATCAAGAATCCACCTAAAAATCCACTCGAAAATGTTGTATTTTTCTCTGCAAATTTGACAACCTGAAATCAAAGCATTCCACAAAGTTACGAAGTAACTAAAATGTTAATTATTTCACCTTGTCTATGCAAGTTATCTTCTCTGGGCTTACAATATCTTCTACTTCCTCAATTTTCTCATTCACTTTATCCCAGTTGATTTTGATGTAACCCTTATCACTTGCTATCTGCAGTAAGATTATTCCTCCACCAAGAGCCATTGCCGTAGTTCTTCCAATTCGCATCGCTAAAAACCCACTGACCCTAAGAAAGCATCATTTCAGTAGGTTTTTAAAATGGTCTTATCAAGGGTATGTAGTTATGTTTTGGTAGAATTAATTATTTAATTCGGAGGTGTGAACTACAAGTACTGATGATTGATGAGATTAATAATTTCAAAATGTTATTAATCCTCAGCTTACTTACCAGCCAGATGACATTCCTATCAACATTTGCTTCATTGGTGTTGTCTTACTGATTTCACCCAGAATTTTTTCCAGGGTACCAATTTTCGAATCATTCTTTTCAGTTAATGCAATATCTTCCATTGCCTTCTCGATTATATTCAAATCTGGCATTTTCATTCCAGATATTTTTTCGTAGTTAATTGGACTTATTCAACCCACGATTAAGTTATCATCAATTTTCAAACATATGAAAATAGAGAATCTTTATTTATTTCTTTTCCAAATAAATAATCACAATCAAAGACTAGAAGACAGAATCATAGACAAGATTTCACAACCCATATCACAGAACAAGAAAATTTATTTATGTAATCTGTGGTCATAATCATAGAAGAGAGCCTAGTCGGATTCACAGAATAGAGAAGTATTAATAATATAATATTAATACTTCTCTATTCTGTGGTCGGATCATGGAGTTTAAACAATGGATGATAAAACGATCTATGCTATTAATATTCTATGTCTATGATCACCACCACAAAATACAAAAATATCACCACGGACTCACGGAGGTAAGAAATCTCAGATTTTAAAGACTTCTGTAATCAGTGTTGAAAATATTTGATGTTCTGTGATATTGTCTATGAGTGAAACTGATATTTAAAAAATTAAAAACACTGCAAAGACCACCAATGATCTAATAATATATGTGTTATGTATGTTTATTATTAGATCATTGCAGACTACTATCACAGACAAGTTGGTCTGTATTCTGTCGTTCTGAGGTAGTCTGTGAACACATGTATTCAAAATATATTTCATAATTTCAAATCTAATGGATAGTTGAATACCAGAGACAAGAGAATATGAGAGAAACTAGAAATATCTGAAGGAAGTATGGATTGTGATTCATCTTTACTGGATGATATCATTCCTGTGACACCTAATGTCAAGATATGTAAAAAACACAAAAAACGAAGAAAGCAGTGGATTTGTTTAGGTGATACCATGATACCTAAAGCAGAGAATAGAATCGTCATGCAACACAAACACCAAGCTTGTCCTTCAGTCACCAAAGTGTACGTGTTTCATTCTTTCAAAGAAGTTTTACTGTACAATCCTAAAAGGCGTCCAACTAACAATTACTTAAAAATAATGGGGCACTTTAAATCTAGCGTGTGTCACATACCGTATGTTCAAGGTTACGATGTTGAGGATAGTCAGTTCACAATATTTCTGAACATGAAATCAATTGAGATAATGCCTGCATTGGATGGAGTTATTGAAGTTTTTGGTCATCTTGAATTTCAAACCATAATGAAAAAAGATCTGCCAATTTTTGTGGTTCATTTTTATAAGGTGCTCGATGGAAATATATCCAGTTATGTGAGTTGCCTGAAGAGACAGAAGATCTTTGTTCCTGAAAATTGTCTTCAGCTTAGCCAAGAACGTGAGAGGGTTGAAGGTTCGTTGGTAGAATTTCTCCATAATTTGAGCATGAGCATCATTTCTATTGATGATTAAATTCATAGCAGCTGATGTTTTCATAAAACAATTGAAAATGGTTGAATAATGCAAATAGATTTGTACCTACTTTTGTATCTATTAGGATGGCCAACTGCCCTTTATTCAAACATAAATATATTATATTCTCTACAATATAGTCTAGATACAGACAATAAAGGATATGTCTCATATAGGAAATATGGAGTACTGAATGCAACTGTAATATGTATTTTACCACCTAATTTTGTAAGCATTTGAACCCATTTATATTAAATTCTTCACTACTATAAATGTTCAAGTCATTTGGATAAGATTTAAATGAGGTACCCCAATAGGCATTACCATTGTATAATGGTATATATAATTATGTATAATGTAATTATGTATAATGGTATATATATATATGGTATATATAATTATACAATGGCATTACATAAAGAGGAGTGATAGTTTAAATGCTCTCCTAGTCCCCTTGTAAGGCACTTTAATTCTTCTAATGAAAATAACATTTCAGTTATACTGAATATATTTTCCAAAACAGGTATGTCGCCATATTCTATCACATTTATTTCAAAAAATGTTACAGAAATTCAATCTCATTCATTTGGGCTCTAGTCCCATCTAGTGCAGCTTGAAGAAGATAGGTAAAGAAATTGGCAAAGCCTCATAGCTCCTGAAATCTTATCTACTTAGTATCCAAGAATTATTTGAAGATATGGTGGCACTGCGCCTTAAATTTCCTTGATCCCACTATCGAGAGCCCCCACGTGATATGACTCGCGTTTTTTGTCGCGTCGATGGGTATGAGCCACAAGTATCATGGATCTGTGGTATCACGACAACGCCAGATCTTTGGGTAAATTTTCGTAGCTCATATTGTTGATAATTCATTTTAATCAGAGGGGAAATCGAAAAGAAAGGGAAATACACAGAAAGCAAACTTATCTGAAATATTGACCTAACCGTTCGAACAAGAACGAAAAAAAAACCCTAGAGAAGCACTGCCGTGAAGGCAGCAGCTTTTGCGCGCATTTTCAAATGCGTTGCCAAAGTGGTCATCTCCATTGAACATGCTCGCAATAGCTGCTGCCCTCACGGCTATGATTTTCTAGGTTTTTTCCGCAACAGCGCGGGGCTGCACAATGGATCTGTAGGTCAAGAAGTTGGCAAAGCCTCATAGCATAGTATTTTATAGGGAAATACAGGGAAAGCAAACTCATCGAAAATATGGATCAAACCATTCAAACAAGAGCGAAAAAACCTAGAGAAACACTGCCGTGAAGGCAGCAGCTTTTGCGCGCATTTTCAAATTCGTTTCCAAAGCGGTCATCTCCATTGAACATGCGCGCAAAAGCTGCTGTCTTCACGGCAGTGCTCTTACAGGTTTGTTTTTTCGTAACAGCGCGGGCCTGCACAATGGATCTGTAGGTCAAGAAGTTGGCAAAGCCTCATAGCTCCTAAAATCTGAACTTCTTAGTATCCGGGAAATATTTGAAGATCTGACGACACTGCGCCTTAAATTCCTCTATCCCACTATCGACAGCCCCCACGTGATAAGACTCTCGTTTTTTGTCGCGTCGATGGGTAGGAGCCTTAAGCACATTGCGTCTGTGGTTTGCGTGAAGTTAGCACCGGTTTCTTACGTAGGGACTGTCGGTGTTGGGATGGAGGAAAATCATATCACGGCGACGCCAGATCTTTGGATAATTCCTGAGTACTTGGTAAATTTTCGTAGCTCATTTCGTTAATAATTCATTTTAATCAGAGGGGAAATCGAAAAATCTTTTTGGTTTGGACTGTTCGAAACACATTCAGAGTATTTTAAGAAAGGGAAATACACAGAAAGCAAACTTATCTGAAATATTGACCTAACCGTTCGAACAAGAACGAAAAAAAACCCTAGAGAAGCACTGCCGTGAAGGCAGCAGCTTTTACGCGCATTCTCAAATGCGTTGCCAAAGCGGTCATCTCCATTGAACATGCTCGCAAAAGCTGCTGCCTTCACGGCAATGATTTTCTAGGTTTTTTCCGTAACAGCGCGGGGCTGCACAATGGATCTGTAGTTCAAGAATTTGGCAAAGCCTCATAGCTCCTAAAATCGGATCTTCTTAGTATCCGGGAATTATTTGAAGATCTGGCGACACTGCGCCTTAAATTCCTCTATTCCACTATCGACAGCCCCCACCTGATAAGACTCTCGTTTTTTGTCGCGTCGATGGGTATGAGCCTTAAGTACATTGCATCTGTGGTTTGCGTGAAGTTAGCACCGGTTCCTTACGTAGGGACTGTCGGTGTTCGGATGGAGGGAAATCATATCCCGGCGACGCCAGATCTTCGGATAATTCCTGAGTACTTGGTAAATTTTCGCAGCTCATTTCGTTGATAATTCAATTCAATCAGAGGGGAAATCGAGAAATATTTTTGGCTCGGAAGGTTCGATACACATTTGCAGTATTTTATAGGGAAATACAGGGAAAGCAAACTCATCGAAAATATGGATCAAACCATTCAAACAAGAGCGAAAAAACCTAGAGAAACACTGCCGTGAAGGCAGCAGCTTTTGCGCGCATTATCAAATTCGTTTCCAAAGCGGTCATCTCCATTGAACATGCGCGCAAAAGCTGCTGTCTTCACGGCAGTGCTCTTACATGTTTGTTTTTTCGTAACAGCGCGGGGCTGTACAATGGATCTGTAGGTCGAGAAGTTGGCAAAGCCTCATCGCTCCTACAATCTCATCTACTTGGTAATCGTAGTAACCAAGAATTATTTGAAGATCTGGCGGCACTGCGCCTTAAATTTCCTCTATCCCACTATCGACAAACCCCACGTGATAAGACTCCCGTTTTTTGTTGCGTCAATGGGTATGGGCCTTTAGTTTTCACTCACTCAAAGGTGCACGGACACCTGTTGTTTCCACCTACCCAAGTAGCACGAGTGGTGACAAATGACTTAAAGCACTTTTCCATCTATGCTCGTCTGAAAGTAAATAAACTCAAACCAAAAAGATACATCAAAATAGAAGCCATATAACAAACAGGAAGAACGCTATATTCACTCAATCAATAAAATGTGCTAATATTTGTTATTGAAGAAATATTATATCAATTCATAATGGGAATGAAGGAATGAGTTTCAAATGTTTTGTGCTAAAATGGAAAACTTTAACTCTGGTATTTCATAGTAAACAATTATTTCCTTTTTCATTAAGACATGAGACATTGTTACTATTCACCTTAAAATTTTCATGATATGGGATTTCACATTAGACGTTACATTTTTCTTTCAACATGCTTGATTCAAACAGTAAGTGTGAATATAAATATAATAATTGTTTAATCTAAAAATTTCTGTTGGGTAGATTGCCGTTGTACAAAGACAAGTCTTCGATTTCCTGGGATTTTTATGGATACCTATATTGGTGAATTTCTTCGAAATAATATTCATAATTCTGGGTTTCTTTGGTGGTTACCAGAATAGAGCAAAATATATTATAACAGTAAGTTACTTTTACCTTCTTCATTATGATATATGTGCCAGCATAAAATTGTGTGTGTGTACATTTTTCAGTATCTATTATGGCAAATACTTTGGATCATGTGGAATATATTCATTATATCTTTATATTTGGATATAGGAGACCTGGACCACAAGGTAATATTAGATTGTCATTTGAGAGAAAATTTCTAAAGGTGAATTTGCTTTTTAGAGCAACAAAATATTGAAATTAGATAGCAACAGTGAAAGCTGGTGGAGAACTGAAGGTCCACAATGTAAAACAAGAATGAGACCGGAGTCAAGTCCTGAAGTTGAGAGCCCACCTGAAGTTGAAAATTGTCTTTTCAATTACATTGACGTTGAAGTATTCCAATGTAGCCTGCAAATCTTCCTTGTTGTAAGCTAATTTTTAAATCTCAGTATTGGAATCGGTAGTAATTTCTTTGTGTTCCAGATTCTTGGAATTCTGTTTGGGGTCAATTTAATCAGAATAATTGCCAGTGATGATGAAGATTCATGTGAGTTTGAGTAATCAAAAAATATATTTCAGCGAAGAGGATAACAACTAGCATAAATTCTAAACAGATTTTTTAGTTTCAGATAAGAGTACCAGGAAAAGAAACAGAACCTCTCTGTATTCTATTGAATTTAGTACTGATTTAGACAATCGGAATGATGACTATAATCATGATTTCAACCATTTACCCCCAGCGTTGTCCCCTAAGCCAATGACTCCCAGGAAAGTGAAAAGGAGAAGTGTTATGACCCGAGGAACATCCACTAGATACAGTACCAGTAGCAAAAGACATTCTGGGTCGCGATCCTCTACAAGAAGCTCAAGAAGATCACTCCAAAACCCCATTACATATCTTATGGAACAACAGAAAACTTTATCTACTTTTGAGCGGTCTCAGCATTCGGAACCTCCAGTTCCCACTAGTTTAAACGTATCTAATAATAATCTCGGTGCTTATAGCCATGCCAATTTAACATATCAGCAATCCTCCACTCAGTCCCTGAATAAAATGGATGACCTTGATGAACTTTACACTGGCAGACCGGCCTCTGTAAGATCCAGCTATTCAAACTTCCATGGAACTCGTGACTTTAACTACACTAATGTTAATCCTTATCAACACAGCCATGCAACACCTCAGGTTCCCCAGAAGAAACAGAAGCTCAGAGGTGGCTCTATGTTTCTCAATAATGGACCTCCGGCTTATACCCAGAGGATTTACTCCAATGATTCTGAAACAACAATGTGATATTTAATCCATATCGTAGAATTTGATCGTACTTTCGTTATTTTTTCAAAAGCACATCTACAAGTGAATTCTCCAGGGTGTGAAATAAAACATTGTCAACTTTAGTTAGAAAACATGTTGATTCTTGTTACTGCAAGTTTGAATAGCTGGTTTGGTTCGAACTGAAATTTAGAAAGATGTTGGCTTTAAAATCACTCTAAATAATTAAGGAATGGTTCATTGAGAAATGAACAGCTCCAGTTTTATATAGACTTACATGATACAAGGACCTTGATCTGAGCTTATCATTAAAAGCTGCTGCACTGAGGAAGCGCTGTCCAAAGAATTCAGTCACTGAAGTTTCACAGTTTTACCTATCATAAGACAGACTCGCCTTAGAAATGCTTGAGAGGATTCTAGATATTACTTGCTGGAGGACTTGTCTTTAGTATAAAAATAATGCAGCGCATCTCAGCAGTATCTTTTGAAACCTAACCTTCAAGTGCAGATAACTTTTTACCAACATGTGTTAAGTATCTGGAATCCTCTCAAGCGTTTCCAAGGCTAGTCAGTCTGATGAAAGTGCAGTTCTGAATTCCCTGGACAACGCTTCTTTGTTGTTGGGGCTTTGAATGTTTGGATAATTAGCTTAGATCGAGGTGGATTATGTGTTGATTTATCCACGAATATTCGTCGTTGTATCATGTTGGTTTATATTAAATCGGAACTTTTCATTTCTCCATGAATCATTCCTCATTTTGATGGATGTAGGACCGTACCGACTCTAGATAACCTTTTGGGATTATTTGAAAAAAGTCCAGTTGCCAGAATTAAATTGTTCTGTAACTTGTGGGTCCGCTGGTAAATATTCAAAGAATTAAAATGAAAATAATTGTTACGTACAAGCAGACACGTTGAAAAGGATGGTACAAAGCTATCCATTTCAAGATTCTTTGGAAAGATTAATAGACAATATTTCATAGTTGTATATTCATGGATAGCAATACAAGGTTATTACAATAACGCTGAGTATCATGGCAAATGTGACAATAATTTGATATTTGATTTTTTATACATAGGAATATATACTTGGTTTTGATTCTTTAGAAGAAGTAAATGAAACTAAGGTTCATTTTTCTATTGCTTAAGTTAAGCATATAACTTTTAAGATATAATTCTTGAAATTTTATCGAAAACTGTAATATATTATGCAGGAAATTCATCATCAGTGAGTTAGATGTATACCGAAATAATTTGTATTTTTGATAAAATTGACTGAAGCATTTGTAAAGTATATATTTTTTTAATATTTATACATAATAAAATTGCTCTTTTAATTCACAATGAATTAGGAAACAGCGTGCTGTCGTTTTGACTAAATGTCTGTTATTTTCGTTTTTCCTGAAAATGGTCTCAAATGACTGATGAAGCATCCGATGTCAAAATCGATTCTTTTGGGCCCTAGGCACTATAACATGGGAATGGAAAAACCTAGCCCGGAAATGTAAACGGATACCATACATTCTTAAGTATGATAGCACAGATAAAAACCTCAGCAAAAACTCTCCCCATATAAGTGTAGGAATTGGTTTAAAGAACAAAGACGGCATCTTTTTCATTGGAAAAGTTTTTCGTCATCTTGAATTGATTTTGACATAGTATCTGAAACAGAAAGGACAGAAAACCTGCAGGAAGCAGTAAGTAGTATTACCTACATTTGCTCTCTGACCGGAAGGGTCTTTCGACCAGGTCCTGTCTTCCAAGTGATGATATTTCAGATCCTCTGATGAACGAAGAATGCTACAGGCCCCTCACACTGGGGAATCATCTCCCATAGATCCATAATTGTACAGATGCGCAACTTATTGCAAAATTTCTTTCGGATAGTATTCTAACGAATCGTTAACACAATTCGATATTTGTAGAGTAAGTTTGGATCTTAATTACGAAGGCCGAACTCAAGAATGGGTAGCATCCATCCGACGATTCCGTAAAAATTTTAGTTGCCCAATATTTTCAAAAATATTCGTATTAGATCGAATTGTAATCCAGTACTTGATTGAAAAATGACAGCTTGAAGGTTCATGCATAATTTTCGGGGGATAATATGATTAGAAGATAGAGAATATTTAAAAATACATTTTTGAAATTTTTTCAAAATGTTCCGATTACATGATCATCACGAAACTCTTCGTAAAGTTGTTAATTCTCAAACTATTAACCGAGTTTCATTATGAGTAGATCAGTATTAATGAGCGTAATCGTCGCATATTGAAAGGCAACATACCCTATAAAGTCGATAGTGTCTACGGTCGGACAGAATAGATTTTACACCTTATTCGTCATAAAGTCAGTCTATCCTAGTCGTTTGGGACCCTTTCCGGTTGAAAATAGGATATTTGGACAATACGATATATATAGCACTCTGTTCTAAAAGTGTATCAATGTCAGTTATTTAGAAACCCCTACGCTGATTATCTTTACTTTTGCTCTGAAAATGGTGTCACTTTTCCCAGAAAGCACACATATATTCTAGGAATAGCGTTTTTGAGGGCCTAAAGTCTCTAAAATCTCTTGTAGCGAGCGCCCTCTGTCAGCTCGTACTTGAGTCGCGCGCGCAGTACCAACACCATAGAACTCTATATTACTACCTGGAAAGGACCCGACCCTTCTTCAACTAAGCTTAAAGCGTAACAAGGGGCAACGAAACAAAGATAGCGCTAATTACGGTAACCTCTCCCTGTCACACCCATTGAAGTAAATGGTGTTTAACGGCTCAAATTTGGTTTTACTTGGAAATTCAGGTAGTTTGGGTATTACATCGTTTAGAAAGTGCAATATTTTTGAAAATGAAAATCTATTTTTCTCTGATATGCCATTACTTTCTCTGCCCTCACCGCGTAACAGGGAAGAATTATGTTGATGTGAGCTGTGCATTGACGATTGACGATAGTTTTATCATTATTACAATAAATTTAAATAATAGGAACATAGGAAAATACTTCTCGAAAAGCACTGACTTGAAGTCAGGAAAATTTAAGCGCTGGTTAAAATTCATTGCCAAATATGCGAAATTTGACATACTTTTTTCCGATATTTTTGAAAATATGTGTCGAATCGAGCTGAAATTTCTTACATTGCTGTTCAGATTCGACTTCAAGGTCTGCGCCAAGTTTCATTGAATTCTCATTGATAGTTTCCGAAAAAAATATTTTTTAACGATTCTTCATGCAATCATGCAGTTAGCAAGTTTCAATCTGATCGCATCAGTACTTCTTGAGATATAGGGGAAATAAAATAATATATTTGAAATGGATATAACTTCGAAATTGTAAGGTAAATTTTGCCCATTAACGAACTTTTTTTGAATTTTCTAAGTCGCTGTAGCTTTTCTCGGTAGTAAGTTATCGTGGCAACGGGCGGCTGAATAGAATTCAATTTGACATTGAACGCTTCATCAGTGAGTCCAACAAGGTCGCTTGGAACCATTTTCGACAAAAAAACGCAAATTTACGGAGGATGATAACGCGCTGTTCCCCAGAAAATCCGCTACTAAGTTGAAGTTTCACTTGAACATGTGCGATCTTCTTCAATCCTGCCTGATTCACGAATTAGTCAGAAAAAAATTCAGGTTCTCCTAATTTGAAACGAAAAATTAAAAATATTCAGAATAAATGCGACAGAGTTCCCTTTACTGCAATGAGGAAGAAAGAGATAGATACCCGTCCACTTCACGGGTTGCATAAGCAACGAATTGGCTTCACTTGTCGCTCAAAACGGGTCCCTTCCAGGTATATAATAGTAGTGTTCTTTCGTACTGATTGAACTGATGGAACTTATGTGATTTAAGTGAAAGTAATTTTGCAAGCAGAATACATTCAATCACTGAATGTCCGAAAGAATGCGCTCAGTTTGATCCATAGACTTTGCCATCATTTTCATTCATTTGTACTGTGTACAACTGATCTGGTAATAAACTCTGGTTTGCCATCTTCAGCTACAATTTATGTTTTCGACTGGATTATTAATTCATCTATCTCTATTAATGTCTATGAAAATTCTGCAACTTCTAACTTCAAATTTTGAGGTTAACTTTCCAATCTGAATTCAAATGATATAAGGAATTCCGCGATTAGAATAATCACTTGCAATCACTTTAGAGTTGTGGAAGGGGGAACTGATTGAAAACGAAAGAACGATCGCTTCAACTGATCTTTCTGATTGAAGTTATATAAATCACTTCGTTCAGTACGAAAGAACATCACTAATATAGAGTTCATTGACCAACACAGACCAACTGTTGATCTGTGGTACCAACCCTTGCGTCTTAAGAACCCTACGTTACCTGCCTGCACAGCCGTCTCTAGAAGTGCATTAAAGACGGCTGTGCTGCCTGTAACGCTTGGCCACATCATCGGTCAACGTACAGGGGGCGCTAGCGCGCACGCTGTCCCTGTTGGATCCTCCCAAGATATCGTATGTACGTTCATCCCCAACGGTCAGGTACACTCATTTGTGATCCGCACTAGGGGTGTCCGCTCACGTAAGCATGTAAACGGCTTAGTTTGGGGGAACTCGTCAGGGCATGCACCAAACTAAGCCGTTTACATGCCTACGTGAGCGGAGACCTCCTGTGCGTATCACAAGGGAGTCTACCTGACCGTTTGGGATGAACGTACTTACGATATCTTGGAAGGATCCAACCGGGACAGCGTGCACTGAAGGTTTGCGAGGTAGTTTCAGTCACTTTAGAAAAGTGACACGTTTCGTCCCGGCTTAGTTTGGGGGAACCAGTCAGGGCATGCACCAAACTAAGCCGTTTACATGCCCACGTGAGCGGACACCTCTTGTGCGGATCTCAAAGGAGTGTACCTGACCGTTGGGATGCACGTACTTACGAAATCTTGGGAGGATCCAACAGGGACAGCGTGCGCGCTAGCGCCCCGTGTACGTTGACCGATGATGAGGCCAAGCGTTACAGGCAAGTAACGTAGGGTACTTAAGACGCAACGGTTGGTACTGCGCGCGCGACTTAAGTAAGAGCTGAGAGAGGGCGCTCGCTACACTCTTAAATCTCTAAAGTCTCTAGAGTCTCTAAAGTTTTGGGGGGTATTTATCTAGACCCTTGGCTGAATTTCCTTTGAAATTTGAAGAAATAGATTTCCTTCAGAATTATTATAATTGAAGAGGGTTCTATGCTGAATTATAATCAACGATTCAATCAGTTGAGAGGGGAAAATAAATAATTTTGAAATTTTGCATTTTGGGAAGTTGGGAGGCGCAGATATCGATGGTATAATGTCATATTCAGCGATAATCCTGGATTCTTCAAAATTTTCAGGTTTCTGAGTTTGGGCAGTTCGAAGGTCTGTTCAGCATCACCTTTTAACTGCGAGTTCAATTATTATATATTATTTCGTGAATAATGTACCGATTCTGAAAATTTCAACAGGGTTGTGTACAGAACATGAATAGCTTTCGACACAACCAACACTCATCGACATCTTCCTATTCAAAAATTTCAAAAAGCACTGCCGTGAAGGCAGCAACTTTTGCGCGCATGTTCAATGTAGATGACCGCTTCAGCAACGAATTTGAACGTGCGCGCAAAAGCTGCTGCCTTCACGGCAGTGCTTTTTAAAATTTTTTTCTTATAAATTACTGGATTTCAATTCGATCATATCTGTATTTTTGGACATATTGTAAAAATAAAATTTTGAATGGGTATATCTACGGAATCATTGGGCGGATTTTACCCATTCACGAATTCGACCTTCGTAATTAAGCTCCAAACCTACTCTACAAATATCGAGTTTCTAAGTCGTTTCTTCTTATTGTGTTTACGGTCAGCCTAACGGCCGACTGCGTAAACACAATGACTTCCGAAAGAAACAACTTAGAAACTCGATATTTGTAGAGAAGGTTTGGACCTTAATTACGAAGGCCGAATTCGTGAATGGGTAAAATCCACCCAATGATTCCGTAGATATACCCAATCAAAATTTTATTTTTCCAATATTTCCAAAAATACAGATCAGATCGAATTGAAATCCAGTACTTCATCGAAAATAACAGTTCGAAGTTTCATACAGAATTTAATGAGGATGATATGATGAGAAAATCATATAAATTTTTTTTTCAAATTGTTCTAATAACACGATTATCACGAAATTTTGCATAAAGTTGTCTTTTAGCATCTTAAAACTAGCTGTGAAGTTTAATCAGGACTGAATCAGTATTTCTCGAGTAATACCGAAAAAATCAACGATATCGGGAAGAAAATCTCGAAATTTGACATATTTTTTCCCAATATCTCCAAAACTTATGATCGTATCGAACTGAAATTTGGTACACTGCTGTGAAATTGTAAGGTCAAAGTGTGAGTATAATTTTTTTTGGATATGATGAATGGTTTCCGAAAAAAAATTTTTTTAAAATTTACTGACAATATGATCTTGAAGAAATTTGGCTCAAAGTTGCGCGTCATTATACTCCACCAAACTGCCAAGTTTGAATTCAATCGCTTGATTAGTTTCTGAAATAAAAAATAAATAACTTCAAAACTTCAAGTGCCTATAACTCTGAAACTATTCGACCGATTTGGCCCATTAACGAACTTAACCGCGGCATTCGGATGCGCAACCTATCCTGAAAATTTCAAGTAGCTAGCTTGCTTCTGTCGACAGTTATCGTGTCTACGGCCGGCCAACCGGCCGGACAGAATAAATTTTGACACCGGATTCGTCATCAGTGAGTCCAACCTAGTCGATTGAGACCATTTTCGGCTCAATCATCCAAAATTACAGACATTTGGACAAAACGATAGCACGCTGTTCCCCTAGAACATGCGCGCAAAAATGTTTCACCTTCATGAGGGTAGTTTTCTTATTGGAACAAACTCATGATGGAAATTCGTCCCCCTCAAAAAACAAGTTGACTTGTTCTTTTAAAATCTTCAAAAATTCTTCGTTTCTTAGTTCAGGGCCAAATTTCCGTAGGGACACCCTGTATATTGAGTCCCTCTCAATAATATTTCATTTCATGTTTGAATTCTGCACTTCCCTGGTTTCTTAATCGATTAGATCTGTCGATTGTCGAGAAAGGAATATTTTTGCTAGAACAAATATTGAATGAATGAATTATCACGCATGATTAAACAAAGTTACATATCATTTACGACCTACCTAATTTGCATAAGCGTATCCAAAGGGGCCCAAGGATTTTCTGTGAATAATAATTTTATTGCCGTTTAGGTTGGATGTTCAACAAGATGAAGAAGTCGTCTGTAATCGCTCACTGCTCCAATGGATCTAGGTGAAAGGAGAAAGGAGGATACTATAATCCAAGAATATTCAATAAGAGATATAGGCATTCTCTAAAATAAGTAACGTTTATTACGAAAGCCCCCTCAATTTTGAAAATCATTGTAATTCAGCTTTGTTAACTTTTATTGATGGTTATCTTAGCTGAAGATGAGTGACCAATTAACCAACACCGTTTAGGAGTTCGCTCTTATACATTATACTTTCAAGTGAGAAGATATTCTGATTTGGATGAAATTACATATTGAAATATGAATCTATAATTTTGAAGAATATGTATAGATAAACTATACAAGGACAATTTGATTCACTCCCAATAATTCATGAAAAAGAACTATTTAAATCTAGAAAAGCACTCACGTGAAGTCAGCAGCTTCTACACGCATGTTCAAATTCGTTGTCAAAGCGTGTTCATCTATTCTCGTACTGACTCCGCCAAACACAGATTTACTTCGTGATGGACAGATTTTTTGTTCTTCTAATCATTCACGAAGTTCTGTATGAACCTTCGAGCTGCCATTTTTCAGTGAAGTACTGAATTTCAAATCGATCTTATCTG
The DNA here is from genome assembly GCA_958510865.1 of Myrrha octodecimguttata. NCBI lineage: Eukaryota > Metazoa > Arthropoda > Insecta > Coleoptera > Coccinellidae > Myrrha > Myrrha octodecimguttata. Next base: position 27,443,269 of record OY294065.1, on the reverse strand, counting down.
TATTTTTATAAATATCAGGAATTAAAATTTTAACGGTCTAATAAAACGTAGAAACTCGATATTTGCAGAGTAGGTTTGGACCTTAATTACGAATTAAGTGAATGTCTAAAATCCACCCAATAATTCGACAAATATACCAATTCAAAATAAATTTTTCAATATTTCCAAAAATACAGATAAGGTCGAATTCAAATCCAGTCCTTGATTGAAAATTTTTGGAATTTTTTTCTAGTTATTGACAGCATATGATCCAAATAAAATCGGGAAAAAAGTTATGCGTGGTTATGCTTCAACTAACTGTCAAGTTTGAATCTAATCGCTTCAGTAGTTTCTGAAATGTTAATGAAATAACCTCAAAATGTCAAATGACTCTAACTTCGAAATCGTTGTCCGATTTTGCCCATTAACGAAATTAACCGTCGCATTTTGATACTCCACGTAGCCTGAAAGTCAAGTCGATAGGATACTCCGTACGAACGTAATCTGTCTACAGCGGCCGGTCGAAAATAATCGAGCTATCGCACGCGCAAAAAATGATTCAAATTTTTTTCCTCAGGAAATAATAAAGCTTTGTTTGGCAGGATCAATACGTGAGTAGGTGGCCCCTTCCTCAGTAAAATTGTACAAAGACGCAAAGATATTTCGTGTCACTGCTTCTATATTATCTTTAGAAAAGAAGCGCCTGTTGATTTTTTTCTAAACTTTTTATTTACACCCTGTATAGCTATAGAGAAGCCTCCTTCAATGGAATGTGAATTTTTTGTTCGACGGGTTCTCACGCGTGCATAGCCGTGGGCACACTTAATATCCCTCGAAAATCGTTCGTATCCCATCAGTGTCTGACATAAGATTTAAAATGCGCTAAAAGTTGCATTCACTCGGAAATATATACGAATGCCAACAATTAATTCTTTTGACATGCACAAATGAACGTGAGATAAAAATTCCTAGTGTAGAAAAATCATTCCAGACGGTTAATTCTACTTAATGAGAATCGGTTCTTTTAATTTCTACATTCAAACGATTTGTTTAAGTATCTGTTTTACCGCTCTGCTAGAACATCACTTTCTCTGGTACTATTACTATTGTATGCTTGTTGATAGCGCATCTTCAACTTAGATTTCGCTCAAATTCGAATCAAAACGGTCATAGGTTCGCGTATACTTTTATGTGGTGCTCTCTTTTCTTGTTCGGTTTTTATTGTGTTAACTGTTGTGGTTGATTCAAATCTGATGAACATGGTTTTCTTACGGATAAATGTGAGTAATAAATGTTTCAAAATCATTGTCTATATTTCACCGAAAAGTTCTGTACTTTCTTGGTTCTGGTATATTTTTTGCTCGAACGTAATTTTCAATATTTTTCACTTTGTTCTAATCATCTTTTTTCGAGTATTCGAAATCATAGTTTTCTTAGTGTGAAACCAATATGTCGAGGAAAATTGTATTCAGCGCGAGGAAATTGGTTTATTTTTAAGCTTTTATACACATTATCTCGAAGGCCTTGATAGAAATAAAATATAATAATGTGGATGCAATTAACAATCCCAAAAAATACTGAATTCCTATACCCATTGCTTAAAAATGATGGAAAATTCCTGTAATGAAAGCGCTTGTTGACTAAAATAACAATGAAGCTAATTTTTTTTCTGAAATTTTACGTCTTATTCAATTAAGTAGAATGCAATGATAAACTATCAAATCCGTCTGTCAGCTGTCGATTATTTAAGAATTTGGTACGAAATTTCACTCGAAAAGTTAAAAACTAGAAGAGCACTACTACTGGATTTCAATTCGATCTAATCGGTATTTTTGGAAAAATTGTAAAAATAAAATTTTGACTGGATATATCTACGGAATCATTGGGCGGATTTCACCTATTCACGAATTCGACCTTCGAAGTTAAGGTCCAAACATACTGTACAAATATAGAGTTTCTAACGGCCGACCGCGTAAACACAATAACTCTTTTCCTCGGTATCCTCGTAACTTGGTAAATAGTTGGCAAATGCTGATGCATTTTATGTGAGAAATTTCGATGATCGTTTCATTAGAACAATTTCAAAAAAATTTTTGTTCGTTCACGATTTCAACCTGCGCCAAAAAACTGCTGTATTTCACGTCCTTTTCTAGTTTTTCGGATGTCTTACTAAAAAATCTAGAAGAGCACTGACGTGAGGCCAGGAGCTTTAACGCGCTTGTTCAAATTCTAACTACTAGATCAAGACGAAATTTTGCACCTAGTTGCGTGTTAGTAATCTCCGCACCTGATTAAGAAGTTTCAATCTGATTGCATTTGTACTTCTTGAGATATGGCTGAAATAACATTATAATTCCAAATAATAACGAAATTTGGCACATTTTCTTCCCTTATATCTCCGGAAGTAAATATCGGATCAAATTCAGATTTGGAATATTGTTGCTCAATACTGACTCTAAGGTTTGTGCCGAATTCCTTCGAAATCTAATCAATATTTTCAGAGAAAATAGAATTTTTCATCAAAAATTTCAATAATTTACGAATAAATTTTTTTTTCTAATTTTCTAACAACTGGATCCACACGAAATTTTGCTCCAAGTTGCGCGTTTGTATCTCAAAACTGTCCACAAAGTTTCAGTTTGATCGAGTAAATACTTCATGAGATATCGAGGAGTTAACCTAGAAATTTCAAATGGGCCTAACTCCAAAACTATCCAACCGATTCCATCCATTAAGAAGCTCAGCCGAGATATTTGGACTCCAAACCTAATCTGACAATTTCAAGTCACTAAGTTTTCTCCTTCGAAAGTTACAGCACATACGGACAGACGGACGGACAGAATTGAATTTGACCACAGATTCTTCTTAAGAGAGTTCAACCCAATCATTTAAGATCATTTTCGGCTCAAAATTCGAAAAATACAGACATCGTGACGGAATGATAACGCGCTATATGTTCCCTAGAACAAGCCCGTAAAAATTCATCCCAGAACTTCTATACAGTAATCATCATACGAAGGAATTAAACTCGAATACCTTCAATTTCAAAGGTACTTGGCATCATTTCTGTGTAATGCATATAATCACATCTATTACAGACATAGTCAGTGACATATGAAGGAATTCATATGTCATTTTGAACCTTGAAATTTCCATTTCGTTCTTGAGAGAAGTGATAAATGCACGAGAAAATGGATTGAAAGTTGGATGTTAGATTTCAAGATGAAATTTGCTCTGAAAACTCAAAGTTACATGTGGTGAAGAATCGAATTTAATATTTTCTTATCGATCCAAAGAGACCATCACTAATGATCAAATGTTGAATTGGTTAATTTAAAAACAACGTATTTCATTTATTGATGTCGCAATAGTTACGAAAGTGAATTTGTCTTCAAAAATCGTGACCTATGAAAATGAAGATCATTCCTAAACCATTCTAAACTTTCCGGTTCATTAAATATTGGCTAATACCCATAACTAATACTTTATGCAGGTTCCTGATGCCCGTATAATGCTTTCTCTTAATTATATTCTTTTATCTAGTTCCATGAGAACGAACTGTATGGAACCTACGTTTTCAAATGATCTAATAATGGTTTTATTCGTACATACTTGTATATTGTATATTTGTTAGAAGAATATCACAGACTGATATCATCATACCAAAGATTATTAGACACATTCGCATGTATGTCCCCGATAAATAATATACCAAATTAACGGATAATTTCGGAATACATTTCTTCTCAATGTTCACGAATGATTTCTGAATTATTCACTTGCATTGAACCTTAAAGTGTCCAACAGCTGCAGAAATCTCTCATTGGTTCAATTCTACACATACCAGAAACATTACTTCACACCCCATCTTCTATTCTATAATGCGTGTTTCTGATTACAGGTTGCAGTGATTCTGTGTATCATGCCCCTGATAGCGAATGACTCCATGGCATCTGAAGCTGGAGATCCAACAAGAACCAAAAGGGAACCACCCATATCTTTTGGAATAAGCTCCTCGTATTTCCCTAAACCGAAACCATCATATGGAGTACCCAAACCAGTATATGGACCTCCTAAACCAGTTTATGGACCTCCAAAACCTATATATGGCCCACCAAAAATCTCCTATGGACCTCCCAAACCCTCATATGGTCCACCAAAACCATCCTATGGTCCCCCAAAACCATCTTATGGGCCACCTCCCAAACCATCATATGGACCTCCCAAACCTTCATATGGCCCTCCTAAACCTTCATACGGACCTCCAAAACCCTCCTATGGGCCTCCGAAGCCATCCTACGGACCCCCGAAGCCAGTATATGGTCCACCTAAGCCTGTTTATGGTCCACCAAAGCCATCCTATGGACCACCCCCGTCTTCAAATTATGGAGCACCCCCATCTTCTAGTTATGGCGTTCCACCATCTTCCAGTTATGGTGCACCTCCATCTTCGAGTTATGGTGCTCCACCATCTTCGAGCTACGGTGCTCCTCCGTCCTCAAGTTATGGTGCTCCACCATCTCCAAGCTATGGTGCTCCTCCTTCTCCTAGCTACGGTGCTCCTCCGTCTACTGGATATGGTGCACCACCATCTTCAAGCTATGGTGCTCCTCCATCATCTAGTTATGGTGCACCACCTTCTCCAAGCTATGGTGCTCCTCCATCTTCAAGCTATGGTGCCCCACCATCCTCTGGATATGGCGCACCACCATCTTCAGATTACGGAGCACCTCCATCTTCGGATTATGGAGCACCCCCATCTTCTGATTACGGTGCACCACCTTCTTCTGATTACGGAGCTCCATCATCCTTCGAAACACCTTCAACTTTAACTTTTGAGCAGATTATATCACAGGATTACAATTCCCCTCCATCGAATTCTTACAGTGCTCCTCCAGAACAGAATTTTGGGGCCCCACAGCAAGATTACGCAATACCACCTCCTCAGCAGAATTATGGAGCACCACAATCTTCAGATTATGGTGGAAACTCCCACTCCTCATATAACAGTGACTATGAGGTTCCAGCTGGGTTTGGAAGTCCAGCTCTGCAATACGACAGTCCTGCGACTAGCTATGGAACTCCTGGTGCTGTGAACTCGTACGGGATGCCTATAAACAACGGAAATGACCAAAACTTCGATCAACACGACTTGATTGATGGATTGGATATAACGCATCCACCATTTCCGGACTCTTTATTAGAAGGATCGAGACTTTCTTTCCAAACAGTAAAACCTGATGTGAAAACTGTTTCGTATAATGATATTTCTGGAACGAAACATAATGAAAATCAAGAAGTTAAAAATGTAACTCAGTCCCCAATGAAACAAATAAGTCCTTTAACTCCAAATAAAACTGAGAATAATTTACTTTTCAGTGAGGAGACTTTTTCAGACAATTTTGCACCCACACCGAAAAATTTCATTGTGGAGCCATTTAGCAAAGAAAATGATGCCAAATTCATTCTCTCGAATGATGGTTTTAGAAGCAGGAATGAACCTTTAGATAACGAAAATAAATGTTCTTTCACTGCTTGCGGGAGGTGATGTTTCCTTTTGAAATCTTTTAATTCATCATTTCCCACTTATTGTTGTTTTAATCATTTCATTGTTAATAATTCACTTTCAATGAACATCGAAATTGTACTCTTTTAAATTATTGATTATTTAACCAAAGAGAAATAATAGAATAAAGGTTTGTTGAATATTTGCATTCAATAATTTTACTTCTCCACGTACTGTAGTCTGCAGATTGTAGATTCTAACCTTTTGATCCTTACAGAGTATCCACCACAAATTAAGCTTATCTGTAGTATACATCTGTCCCAGTCCTATTGAATTAGAATTGTATAATAAGAATTTATACAATGGAATCAGTTACATCGAATTGAAATCATATTACAATCACAAACTCAAGCACTACTCATTTCATTCATGAAACAATAATTATATTCAAATAAGGTGTGCCATATGCGTTCTATTGCAGTGAAGTATATTCCCTTATAAGGGCGGAGTTTTTCTGTAATATTCTTTATTAAAAAAATGTAGATACTTTTTCGTTAAAGGCAAACACTACCACGTGGTGCTAAATTACGGCCACAGATTACAGAATAGAATTACGGCTAGGCAACACATCTACATTCAAGTTTCATTAAACCTCGTTAATATCTCAAGGTCAGGCACTCGCACGCGTTCTACATTCTTTAACGTTGCTAATTTCTACGTTTATAGGAGAAAACTAGGTGTCGTTCTGCTGGCTCCACTGAGTACACAGTCTTGATTTCATCAAAATCAATGAAAAATATACCAGTATGAGATAAAATACTGTATGGAACTGAAGGCATACCATATAGAACAGTCAGCATTCCCGTTGCGAAATATCATTCGATTATGTGGTTGTGACTGGGTGCATAACCCAAGTCAGAGTCCTAGAAGAGTAAGAAATGAATAGACTCTTTATTCTGTGACAAAAATAGTTGTCTTCTATCGTTGACACCTAATAAGAAATGTCAAACTTTCTATAGAATAGAAATAAATCGAAGATAGGAAGTTGAGTGTAAAGGCGAGGGAGTAAAGTTTATTTTAAAATATATCATAATTCATAATAATGTTGCGATCATCTGCATCCCGCCTCTCCTGTATCTTCAAGAGGGCTGTAAATCCTGCAGTATGTAATTCGCAAAGATTCATGTCGTCGAAACAAGATGAGATGTACTCAGACGAATTTGATGCCAGGTAGGTTGAATTACGTAATTTAACGAAAAATGTTTTGAAAATTCGAAAAATTTCACTGAATTATCCTGCATCATAACAAGAACATTCGTCACATTTCATCAAAATATACTCTTTAGTATGAAACTTATTTAAGTTGACCAATCATAATTCAAAACAAATGTTGAATATTTACATAATTTATTGCAGATTTGAAAAGTACTTCAACAACAAAGATATTGATGGCTGGCAAATAAGACAGGGAATCAATGATTTGGTTGGTCATGACTTGGTTCCTGAACCCAAGATTATAATCGCTGCATTACATGCTTGTCGTAGGGTGAATGATTTTGCTTTAACAGTCAGATTACTTGAATCTATTAAAGACAAGTGTGGTGGTCGTGTAAAAGAGATCTATCCCTATATTTTACAAGAAATCCGACCTACATTGGATGAGCTAGGAATTAACACCCCTGAAGAATTGGGCTATGACAAGCCTGAATTAGCCTTAGAATCTGTAGATGATATGCATTAATCTAGCATGTTACATAAGTTGAAATAGAAAATTACCGATAGTAAATATTGATTGATTTGTTCCATATTGTCCTTAATCCTCATATTGCATCAAATTATGTTGCCGTGTTTGAACTGTTACACTGATGATTATTTTCTAATAAAGTAAATACATAAACCAGATTACTTTTTATGAAGAATATTGAGTTGGGTATACAATCCCATCATGATCACTCTTGAGATTCTTATGAAATATTAAGTATGCATTCTATAGAAATTGGCAACTAAAAAATTATCAGTAGAAGTACTGAATGAATAAATAAAAAATTAGGAAAATATAATATTTGGTTTATTAATACATCATATTTTCGAAAAAGAGAATACAATATGTGTACGTAATATTAAGTAGACAGGAAAATGTGAAAGTACCTGGATGGCACGTCAACAGGGAACCACGTAACATATATTTTTATCAGAATTCACCATTTTTGTCTATACACACTAATTTTTTTTTTCGTGCACATACTTCCAACATACCTAAGACATTAAACTTAAATAACAATTGGTATAATTCTAAAAAAGCTACTTTACAATGTACCAAATATTTATTATCTAGGGAAAACTTATTTACATTGACGACTATACTAATCATTTAAAGGGTGACAAGTGCACACACAAATATTGAAATCTAGCACAAAAACTGCATCACAAAATCACTACATAAGTGATGTTGAATTCCCATTGAAATAAAATGTGGTACTGCCAAAACAAATTCTTTCCTTCAAACCGAATACACTTTTAAAAACACCAAATATTTGTACAATTTGCACTCTTGTCATTAACGATTGACCACATTCAATATAAGCAAATAGTAACTCAAAAGATTATCCAGATTATAACTTCAATAAATCAATTACGAATTTTACTTAAATAAGAAGCGAACTTTCTATTAGAAAAATTAGATGTGAATACAATACAGTTTTCGTTTTTGTAGCATACATCAGAAATAACAATTATTATCTGATATTTGACTAGCATATTAACAGTAAATGATTCTTGAAACTAGTGGTCTAGGTTATTCCATTTATAACAAAATTACTATCAATAGTGAAGATAAAACTCGCGTATAAAATATATATGTATACAGCTGATGAAAAAATCAATATAAAATAATAGGTAATCGTAGAATAAAATCGTTTTCGTTTTAAATTGAAATCCACCTACAAGATTCCTATTCGATTGATTTGAATGAGCTTAGGTGTTTAAAACTCCAAAAATTGGAAATTTAAGTTCTATAAAAAAATTTGAATCAATAACAATAAAAATTTGAAGTAACAAAATCAATCGTAAAATAATGATAACAAAAATTCCCAATTTCTCTATATATCACAAATATTTGAACCCTTAGTATATTGCCCCTAAAAGTATCCTGGTCAGCTTCATAATTTAGGAAACATTGAATTCCAGGATACAAATTCAAAGTGTCACCCTACTGAAATTCTTTTCCAATTAAGCCAAGAATTAATCAAAATAAAAATATACTGAGTTTTCCCCAAGTCATAAAATCACGAAAATTTTTTTTTTGAACGGTTTAACTAGGCTGACGAAAGTTAAACGAGAAAATCAAAATTTAATCACATAATTTATACTGTGAACAAATTTTTAAATGCCGAGCAGTTCTTATCTATGAGTTTATTGAAACGAAGATGAAAATTTTGTTTTAGGGCACCTCAAATACTAATCAGACATCTATTTTGGAATTGAAATACTGATTCGCAACGTTCAGGTTCAGATCTTTCTTCGATATTTTTTGGGAATTGCATATTCGGAGTCAATTTTTTTTTATAGGTATATAAAGATGCATCCTAGGTGGTATGGTAATATTTTTGGTATATATATTAATAAATGAATAAAATATTTATGCTCCTTGTAAAGATACATCCAACAGAAACTTCTCTTTCGAAAGAAACCAGCGCAACAATTATTATTCCCTCCAGGTATTTTGGCCAATTAATGCATAATAGAGAACATAAATAAATATCGAATGATAACAATTATATTTAAATAAACTCAGATAATTTGCATAGGATTAATTTATATTAGTCTCATGGTCAGTGAATACTGCCATACTTTACAATTTATGTCCATTCAGTTCTTTTTGTAAATAAAATTATCGGATTAGAACAATCAATTCTTGTTAAAATCAATATTCGTTCAATTCAAGCAGAAAAAATTTGGTATTCTAATTCTTAACATGAAATCATCACCAAATTTTCGTAAATGTGAGATAAACCCTCACCGTAATTATTTATTGAAAACTAGTGCAATTATGAAGGAAAGTCAACTAAGTATAATTAACGATTTTCAAGTGGAATGAATAATTAAGCTCATCTATATATCAGTATCATTCTTTGTACCCATTTTACTTAATCCCTAAGTAACAACATTTAATACCTATCCGAAAAACAAATAATACATTAATAGTAGAAGTTCACTATCGAATAATTTACCTTACTTCCATCTACTGTAACAAAGCAGAACACTAAATTATTGAATATATATATATTTACAGAAAAAAAATTAACAGTACGTTTGCTACCAGGTAAATAATATTTTGCACAGCTTCACGCCATGAAAGAGAAGTAAGATAAATTAACGCTCAAGTAGAAAATCTGTGATACAAAAAATTCGAATATGGTTCGAAATAATGTAAGTATAAATTAATCGATGCTCTTTTTTTGATATTAGAAAAATTAATTCACGAATGTTTTGACCAATCAGACTATTGATCGTTGATTATAGTTTCTTCGGTTTTCACATCTGTAATACCTTGCATCGCTTTTGTTAAAACAGTCGCGTCTTTTAACGATAATACCTGTAAAACTTGAGGTTGGTCACTACTAGAACTTTGTATCATCATCGAGTGTGTGGTTAAACTATTTGGGGTAACTGCTAAAGTTTCCATACTGTCTCCGTTATTTGGCTCAACCTGAAATTATTCAAGAAGCTTATTCAACAATGGACCACCCATTTGTGCAACTGTGGAAAAAATTATCAGTAATGTGATCTTTTTATTCGTTGTTTTGTGATGAACAATCAACTGAAATGAATCGATTGAAAAAGTTTAGGTTTACTCAGGTTTTACGATGAACTCAAACCATTGTACTGAATCTATTGCTGGAGAATCCACGTCCAATTATTTTCACCAGTGCATAAGCAAGAAAAGAATAACCGGGTACTAAAAATAGTTATACAGATTAGATGATTGGAACATATTTCGATGAAAACCAAGTCAACTAGCATGAGAATACATATGGTTTCATAAAGTCTGGAGAGAATTCAACCAGTTGAAAATAAAATCCAATTCTACTTCAAAAGACAAAACGACATTTTGCTTTTCACTGCTTAATCATGACTTACGAAAAAAACAGAAAGAAACAAGCTACAAAATCGCTGAGGCGAAGCCTGGCGCTTCTTCAAATTCGAAGCCTGACGAAAATACTAGTTTTCAATACGATTGGATCTCTTTTTAGAATTTAGTGGACTTCTTATAATATTATCCTCACGAAATTCTGCATGAACCTTCAAGATGTCATTTTTCAATCGACCCAATCTGTATTTTTGGAAATATATGGAAAATAAATTTTGAATGGAGATATCTACGGAATCATTGGGTTGATTTTGCTCATTGACGAATCCGCCCTTCGAAATTGGGCCCCAATCTGTTCAACAAATTTCGCGTCTCTAAATAGATTCTTTTGGAATGTATTGCGTTTACTATCATCTAAGGGCCGTTTGTATACACTTTAGCCTCCGACAAAGCAAGTTATACTCAACTATGAAGCAAGTACAGATCTTAATACCAAGGTTTGAATCAATTAACGGGTTAAATGCATCCAAAACTTCCAATATTTCCGTAAATTCACACAATAAAGCTAACGTAACGATCCTAACGAAATTTTACACACGTTCGAGCTTTTTCATTTCACACCTAACTACCAGCATTATGTAAAATTGCATAAGTAATTTTCGCACTTTTGAAGAAAATATCCACAAAATATTATAAAGTGCTGAGCAGATTTTGCCATTTGAATTTAACAGTCACGTTTGGATGCGTTAGCTCATTCCGTTCGAAATTTATCTTGAAAACGAGCGACCAGACAGAATTGAATAGGATCATCAACTAGTTTTTAACAACATTTGCAGCAAAATTCTAAAATAACAGTCATGACGACGAAATGATATCGATCCTGTTACCTGAAAAAAACACGCAAAATTTTGAATTGAAATGTAGAGGTTCCCTCAGAAAATTAAACCCTTTTGAGGTATATTTTATTAGTATTGTTCATTATTGACCACTACTCAAAATTTTTTTCTCAAGTAGTGCTCATATCACAGAAATAAACTACCATCAAAAGATGTATAGCAAAAAACCCGTACAAGTTGAGCATTACGAACAGAAACAAAATAATTTACTTCCTGAAGTAAAAAATATTCCGAAATGTACATCATCAATCTTCAATATGAACCAACTGGATTTTATCCACGTACAACACTTTTCTAGAGTATATATAATTACTGAACAACTTCAGTAAAGAATTCCAATTTTTCTACTCGAATTAATAGATTATACTAATTCCAACATATAAAATATTCTACTTATCACAGTCATTTTCATTGTAAGTCCGAGAACAGTCAAACAAAACTAAATATATCTTTCGAAAACATGCCTGTAAGTGTAAAGTGTAAGGCGACACTCAAATCATGAATAATAATAAGTCATTATCAACTAGATTGTTAACCCGTACAAGTCAATTAGTATAAAATGAAAATTAAGAAGTTTGTGAGTGATGAAAGTTAGTCAACATTACCATAACAGTCAAAAAAACAAAGAGAATTCAGTTGTGAGGGAACATCAAATTAAGTAAATATAAACTACACCATTAATAATAATGAATGAATAGTTATAGTAATGTTCACAACGAAAGTGACACATACACACATTCCTACACCATTTCATGCATATCACTAGAGAACATTGGGAAACAATAAAAATTGTTGCTACATTTTCCAATAAAAATAAAGGCTTCAATTAATATAAATAATAACACACAAAATAAACAAAAATACAACAAAAAGTAGAACTCATAAAAATCAAGAATAAAAACATGAACATGTAAAGCATGAAATCACATATACACAAATATGATAAATAATTTTTTCGAATAAGATTCCTGGAAACTTCACCGGATTAAAATTATGCTCAATTGAAGTAGAATTAAAGTGATATCAATCGGGGTACGAATTCACGAAAATCTTGATAACGACTCTCTATGATATCACTGATAAATGAGAAATTATACAGAATAGGTTCTCCCTCAGATAGCACTTGATGGGAATTCTGAACCTGAAAACCAAGATGAAAATAATTAATTTTCATGAACGTGAACTTTACTTTGACACTTTGATCTGTTGAAATTAAAAAAAAAAAAAAAAACACTTAAAAGCCAAAGTCAACGGGGAAGCTGATACAGAAGAACATGCTAAGCTATGAACGATTCAATAAATTTGCAACCGAGGTGTATTAAAAGTGGAATTATAAGCTAGGTTCGAAGCATTCATCTACCTAAAATTTACATAAAAAGATTTGACAGTTAGACTGAAAGGTTCGTAGGCTAGCATAGAAAAATTAATTTTTGTGATATTATTCAACATTGTTGCCATAGAGGGCGATAATAGTAAAATGGTCTCAAAATAGGCTTTAGTGTCGGCGCGAAATTTCAATCCAGAGAGGTCTGATAACAGAAAAATGTTGCTAGGGGCCAGATCTGGAGAATATGATGGATGCAGAAGCAATTGGAAGCCCAATTTGGCCATCGTTTTCATTTATTCGGGTTTATTACGAACGAACAGCTCAAAACACTGCCTAGAATCATCAATTCTTCGTTGGTTCTGGTCGATTGTGAGCTAGCGCGGCACCCACTTTGAACGGAGCTTTTGCATATCCAAAAACTAATTCACGATATGTCCAACACGTTCCTTTGATATCTTAAGGGTCTCAGCTATCTTGATCAACTTCACTTCACGGTTATAAGAAATTGTTAAGTTGACTTTCATGTTTTCGTCAGTAACAGCCCTTTTAAGGAGTTCACTTGTTCATCGTCCTCATTGCTCATTTCGCCTGGTTTCAATTCAGTAAACCACACCCCTACTGTTAATATTCCTGGTGCAGAGCCCGAATAATGATTATTTAGCCAAGCAATGCTTTATCAATACACGGTATTCCTTTTTATCAGTTTTTTCACACTAATAAAAGTTGCTCCACTAAAAATGCTACAACTCGCATACTAATTGAACAACAGCTGTCAAATTTATACACGAGTCTTTTGAAGGTTAGGACTAACTAAAAATCATATGGATATAATACTAGTAACGTCATCTATGTGCCAGCCTACGTACATTTCAGCCCACCCAAGTACACATGCAAATTATAAGTTAACCACACTATTTCCACATAAATGGATATATGATTAGGTACGTATTAGTTTAAGTAATTCGGGCAATATTTTGAAACAGGGATTAAATGATTCACTACTCACTTTTGGAACTTGAACAACAGGTGTTACACATACTGTACCATCGCTGTTCGTGTGAAGGTGCTGAATATTTGCAACCATTGTTTGATACATAGACGCTGTCACTGGAACTGTGATAACTCCACTCACTGAAACGGGGTATTCTGTAGAGAATTTATCAAGTTTATTTTAACATGCAATTTCTGAATAGTTATTTGGAAATTTCCAACACCATCTAAGCACTTTTCAGAACAATTTCATGTCAGAGTGAGATCGAAATAGAGAAATTTATCTGTACGGGTGACAAGCACCAGAACAAAAATTTAAACTTCATCGTAAGGTTTATTTACTAGTAAGTACTACAATAACTTTCAGGTTTATTTTTTTTTAACATTCTATCAACTGGATCCACACGAAACATTGAATTAAGTATTTCACAAAATCTGAAGTGGTGATCCAAAGAATTTTACTTCACGATAGATTAATGGTGTAAGGATCAAGGATGCAGGAAACGATACTCTGTCAGTTCGCCGACGTTTCGGAAAAATTTATTTCCATCCTCAGGGCTCTACAAAATTTACGGAAAACATGATTCGTAACATTGATGAAGTTGTTCACAATAGTAAAGGAAAAACGAGCAATATTATAAGTTATTGACTAGAAAAATATCACAGAAAAAGTGGTTTTGGAATATTTTCGACACACAAAGAAAAGTTAAACAATTTAAAAGACAGCTTAGGATTAAAGTAAAGTTAACATACATATAAATATATAGATAAATATACAAACATAGATATAGTACTTACAGACTGAACAAGTGTATCTTCCCAAAATCATTTTGTTAAGAACCAAATCAATCCTCCAATATTTCTTGTAAAAATAAATCATAACCGATTAAAAAGCGGGGACAAACAAAGCAACCGACAGACGGAGGGGAAATCAAAGGAACGGCGGACTCGAAACATATTAGGGTAAAAAACGTAAACGCATGTATGTGATATAGTGAAGATCAAGTAGTGATGTCGAGAGGGACTAGAAGTTTCATCTTGTTTTAATCGTTAATTTCGTAATTTTCTGCTTGTTTTCAATAAAGAAGAATAAAATCGGCTGAGTTGTTGAATATCAGCTCTAGAGTTTACCGAGTCATGGACGCTTATTTGTAACATTTCAAAAATTAAACGATTACTCAAGTATGGCTCCCTATTTAGTATTCGGACGTCTTCAAAATTAAAGCGATGACCTGCGTTCAGGCAATGTTCTGCCAATGCTGTTTTGGGGTTTGATATCGGCAAACGAACAGACCTAACATGTTCTTGGATTCTGGATTTCAGATATCGGCCTGTCTGTCCTATGTAAACTTGAGAGCAATCTAGACAATTGATTTCATAAACTAAGTTGGAATTCAGAAGAGTTGATGTGGGGTTTTTGATTATACTGAAAAAATGTTTGCGTAATCGTTTAATTTTTGAAATGTTACAAATAAGCGTCCATGACTCGGTAAACTCTAGAGCTGATATTCAACAACTCAGCCGATTTTATTCTTCTTTATTGAAAACAAGCAGAAAATTACGAAATTAACGATTAAGATAAGATGAAATTTCTAGTCCCTCTTGACATCACTACTTGATCTTCAATATATCACATACATGCGTTTACGTTTTTTACCCTAATCTGTTTCGAGTCCGCCGTTCCTTTGATTTCACCTCCGTCTGTCGGCGTACTGTCTGCATATCGGTTGCTTTGTTTGTCCCCGCTTTTTAATCGGTTATGATTTATTTTTACAAGAAATATTGGAGGATTGATTTGGTTCTTAACAAAATGATTTTGGGAAGATACACTTGTTCAGTCTGTAAGTACTATATCTATGTTTGTATATTTATCTGTATATTTATATGTATGTTAACTTTACTTTAATCCTAAGCTGTCTTTTAAATTGTGTAACTTTTCTTTGTGTGTCGAAATTATTCCAAAACCACTTTTTCTGTGATATTTTTCTAGTCAATAACTTATAGTATTGCTCGTTTTTCCTTTACTATTGTGAACAACTTCATCAATGTTACGAATCATGTTTTCCGTAAATTTTGTAGAGCCCTGAGGATGGAAATAAATTTTTCCGAAACGTCGGCGAACTGACAGAGTATCGTTTCCTGCATCCTTGATCCTTGCACCATTAATCTATCGTGAAGTAAATTGAATTAAGTTGCGCGTTGGTATTCCAAAACGGTTTGCAAAGTTTCAATCTGATCTATTCAGTTCTTCATGAGATATCGAGGAATTATTCTCAATTCAAATGGCCCCGACTACGAAACTATTCGAAGGATTTCACCCTTCAACGAACTTAACCGAGATATTTGGACTACGAACCTAATCTGACAAATTCAAGTCGCTAGATCCTTTGCTTTGAAAGTTAGAGCACATACGGGGGGGACTAATCTTTCAAGACCATTTTCGGTCCAAAATTCAAAAACTACAGACCTTGTGACGAAACGAACAAGCTCGTCAAAATGTACCTCGATGCAGTGAGTACATGAACCGAATTCCGTAGAAATGTCTTCAATAGCATCTATCTCTTTATCTATTTCGGTTATAAAGAAATATTTTTTCTGAAAACTTTCCCACCCTGCATCTCAAAAGTTAACGTTAACCAAATTGCTTCAAGAATCGCCCCTTTCAATATTAGCATAACATTCAGGAACTCCATGTATATTAAACACAATCACACGACCAATAAGTGAATAAGAGACTTTAAATGCAGATTTTCAATGATATACGAGCGCGTAGAAGAGGCGTGATGATATCGACTGAATTTGAAGTTCAACAATCTTTGAATTAAAACACATCTAAAAATAACAAATTGTTCTGAAGAGTAAGGTCTTGAAAAAATCACAACCATATGCCGAATGAATTAGAAAAATTCATTCGACATACGAAACAAAGTTGACGAAAACGTACCGTGTCCATCCTCTGCGGTCAAAATAATTTGCCCTTCGGAATTAAGAGTAGCTTCTGTGACAGAATTCAGGTCCACAACCTCACCAGCCTGACCACCTTCCGTTATCGTTTGGATTGTGTGCACTGGGGTACCGTCCCCTTGGCTTGACTGCAACTAAAAAAAAATTATATTTAATAAGCAAGTAATATTCACAGGGAATTGCGACAGAATTTAAATAAATCAATTCGCAACTACTGCTAAGCGATACGCCCTCTGGCGATAGAAATTCGAACACTTCCAAGCTAGTAGTTTTTCGACGTGCCTGCTATTCTAACGTAATTTGCTTACTTTTGGAGTTCATTTTCGAGCTTTTGTGTTGTTCTCAGAGTTGAAATTTTGGTATACCGAAAGTGTTTGGAATATTCATTAATCGATTCCTTTCTTTCCGATTAAAATTTTCGATTGTATTAATTCGAAATGGCATCCTCCCGAAATGACTATTGTTGTGTACCTCAACTCAATGTTATTCATGGTCAAAAAAGAAAGGATCATCTAGTGCTTCCAGTTTTCATTTTTTCCAAAGCCAAAAGCCAAAGTTAATTTGGAAACAGCATTTGGCAGGGAACTCAATGAGAAAAAAGTCCTACTTTTAGAAATTGAAGATTGGAAAACAGGTCACGAAATACATGAGTATGTTCACTGCATTTCTCTGAAGATGTTTATTTTCATAAAGGTAAATTACCTACAATGTATTCATTTCGAAACAACTCCATGTCATGATGTTCTCAGGTGTAATTGAAAATAAGAGAATTTTGAAGAAAATTGCTGCAGAGAAACCACCGAGCACTTCTGCAGCTACCTAATTCACATACACAAAATCATATTCTAAAAGAGTGATCTGGTTGCAAACCTGACAAAAACTAGATATACTGTTAGAGTTGAAAATAGCTGAAGTTATTCATAATAATACATTAATACTTTTCATTTCTATATAAAGGTGGGTTGAACCAGCTGTGACATTTTTCATTTTGTATGTGTATCTTGAGCTGCTGTAATATGAAAATGAAATCAGTTATATGTCTATCTGTTTCCTTTTCTTCAGTAATACGATGCAAAAGAACTAAAGCAGAAAATCTGTTTTCATTTTATTGATTCACTCGTTTGTAAACAAAGAACAAGTCATATCATTTGGACTGATTCTAGATTTACCACATAATATAGCCTGCATTCAGCACTTTTTCACATAAATAAGAGTCCTTAAATTACTTACTGAGGTGCCTATTTTTCCAGAAATTCAAGTAAACTTAGATATTGGTTCATTTTGATCCACCAAGCAACCTACACTAAAATAACACTTAAATTATCCTCCAGGAACGATTTAAAGTACGATTTTATATCGTGATCCATACGAAAAGTTCCTTCTCAAGAAATCTTACACACAATTATAATAATTTCTTCAAATATTCAAGTTCTTAATAAATATTCCTTCTCCACCACATTTCTAAGGTTTGTTTACATAAAACTACTAGCTTGGACAGGTTCCAAATTTATCCGTCAGGGCGCTGGCATCTTCGCAGAAGTTCCCAATTATGATTTTGCCAACGTTTCGGAACAATTTGTTCCTTTTTCAAGGCTCATCATATAAATTAACAATTATAAAACATAAATTTAAATCAGCAAACGAAGCTATAATTGAAACACTGGATTGAATCCGTGACAATCAGTGTAATAAAAACAATTATAATAAATATTCGAAGATAAAAGAATACATGCATGTGACCTATTGAATTCAACAACGGTTTCTTTTTCAGCGAGTCCAACTAAATCATTGAATATTGCTTTCGGCTCAAAATTCGAAACTTATAGACATTTGGACGCAACGATAACGCGTTTTTCCCCCGAGCAAGCGAGTAAAAATTTATTACTCAAGTCTACTTACTGTAGCCATTCCTTGGACATGGGCAGTGGTACCGTCCGGTAAGGTAATAATGGGGTTGTTCGGATCAACTTGAACAATGCTAACTGTACCATCAGCATTCGTAATGGTGTGTAGCACAGTTGGCGTATACTGTGTAGCAATCTGAAATCAAAATCTGTGAATATAAAGTTTCAAACATGCCCTCTCGTTCAATTTTCTCTGAACATATGTAATTCAACGTAATTCTCACATCAACATGCATATCTATTCTGAAAAAGGCACCATATAAAATCAGAGAAAATTGAAGTGCTCTTCTAAATGACAAAATGATCGTGAATTAATGAAAAGAAACATAACCAAGCTAATATGGCATAAGGAGCCTAAAAAAAATATATGGACTACTTCCAAAAACTTTACTTCACCTCAAGACAAAGTATTTTAAAGTGTGTTGGCTTACGTTGTAGTGAACTTCATCCGAGTTGCTTTCAGCAAGATACTGGGCCCCCTAAGAAAGACTTTTCATGTTTATTTCGACATCTTCAGTTTTAAATTACGTACATATGACTCAAAAATCAGGCTTTCAACAGATGAGTCGAAAATGACAGGCAAGTTTATCAACTCAAAAAAAAACATTTAATAATAATTCATGGAAAACTAGTTGAAAATGAAAGAATCAATTATCGGTTAAATATTATTGCGGGAGGATTTTGAATTAATTTTCAGGTGTTTAGCAGATTGCGAAAAACGACAATAATTCCCCAAATTTTCTTGTTTGTCAGATGAAGGAGTCACGATTCAGACTCTGAAACGTAACAGTTCACTTTGTTGAACGTTTTCATTGTTCCACTGTAGTTCATTAGGCAACTTTTTTCCTACAAACTGCCTTCGACAAATAGATACAATCCTGCGATCTGTGAAAGCGTTTTCTATAACAATTTTTAAGAGTTCTTTTTCAGACATTACGAATAGAACCTAGAAAACACCTGAAAAATAAGGAAGAATAACTGTCTGCATTTTTACAAAAGCAAGTGCGGAGAAATAATTAGTGAAATCAATCGTAAGATTCCTTGTTTTATCAGAGTCAGTTCTCATTACTAAAGACTTAGTTGATCACAGCAAGATGAACACTTTCCCATTTTGATAACGTTGATTTTGTAAAACTCACATGGAGATGATTTATCGATATTTGCTTCTCTATAAGTCCTACCTTCTGTTGAAAAAATCTCATATTTATGGACTTCGATCCAACAATAGATAATAATATAAAAGATCCAATAAAAAACTAGTTTTCCAATTGTTCAACATCCATGAAATAATGCACAGAGATGTCTTATCTAATACAAAGAATATTGACATGACATGCACGAAACTATAAGCAACACACCCAAGATACTTCCTCTACGAGTAAAATAAATAAAGAGAATCATATTATTGTGTCATAAAGGCTTCGAATACGAGACCTAAACTAACTAGCTTCTTGAGTGATCATTCAATGCAAGCCTTAAGACTTGAAAATCGATTTTCAGAAGATGGTTATTTGGTATCCCTCAAATCTCGACACAATAATGCAAGTCCAACTCAAAAGAACAGAAAACATCAATTTCAATCAATCAAGCTATGGTAAAAAAAGAAAATTGAGAAAAGCACTGCCGTGAAGTCATGTGATTTTTGCGCGCTCGTTCTTCCCCTTTTTTTAAACACGAATAATCTACCTCAACAATGAATCAACTGGCATAAAACCCCAGATCAGTAAAAATACCATACATAAGCGAGATTCTATGCTAGTATCATATTCGTTGCCTGGATAACCAAAGTGTGGAAAACAGCTTTCAATCTGAGATATTATGTCATTTCCAACCGATGAACTGAAAATTGTATGCAATTACCATAAATTGCTGAATTATCGGCCACACCGCGAGTTTTTTTGTTGCAAAGCAAACAAACCACAGTTACTGCACTTATTTTCGCTTCATATTCGGTTATGGTTTTTTATTGATCTCAGCATCAAACACAGACTTTGTTGTGTTAACATGAATCTTTCAGAAGTATAGTCATCTGAGCACATAAATTAATCTGTTGAGATTAATTTATGTTCGACAGATTGAAAAACGACATCTAACTTTTTTTGTCGCCTGATCTACGTGCATCTGATTTCATTAAGTGCAGTGGAAAAAAAATTTTTTTTTCGAAAAAACTTCGTGAAAAAAAATTTGAAAAAAAAAAAGAACATCGTTTCGAAATCTGCGTGATTTATCATGATTTTTCAGATTTTTGTTTTAGTGAGTATCCCGAAAAAAAAAATTTGGGGGGCTATGTTTTTGAATTTTTTCCTCAGAAACTATCGATCTGATGAAAAAGTCTTAAATTACTTTTTTGTTAGTCGCAATAAGGAGATTCTTATTTGATTTTTTTTTCTCAAAAACAAGAATTTTTTTTTTTCCAGGGGGTCGATTCTTGAATGTCATCAAGAATTGAAGAGTATGTACCAATGTTTGCGTCGATTTTCCAACATAAACAACAAGAGGCATTACCTACGCATGGAACCGAATGTCACTCAACAATCGAATGTTATATCTCCTTTACTCCGTACCACTTGTTGCTAAGTCGAAGGAAATGATGATAAGGTTATGTTTATATTACGATTTGCTTTCTGTACACTCTTTCCCTCCTTTAACTGATATGTTTACATACTCTACTTGCTTTGGAGAGAACAACAGAGTGTTAGCTGATTGATGATTGGTTGTGACCAATTTTGGTACAATTGCTAGCTTGTTTGGAGTCAGATTCCGACTAGAGTCTGATGGCCCAAAAAATGCTTTGAGATTCTCCAAGCACCTGTTGAACTTGAAAGAGAGAGTTCTCAGAGACGTACGGACAATAGCACCAGTATATACCAAAACAGCTTGAAAAGTAGTTTTAGCCACTTTCAGTACCTTTATTAATGTCTTTTGAAAATTATATTGTTTACCACAGGCCTGATGGAACTGAATTTGACCTCCAATTATTCTTCAAAATTCAAGACAGATTTTTTTTTCAATGTTCAAAGACATTTGAAAAGGAAAGCCCCTGGAACGAGCGCGCAAAAATAAATGAAATGACGATAAATTTCAATATCAACACAGACAACATCCATAGTACTTGTAAATAATCTACACACATCAACGTCTGAGCTATAGCCGGCAGGGTCTAAGCAGACCTGCGCAGATGAGCCCGATAAGCCATCCGGCGAGGTTGTTATAATTTGAGGCGAGCCGTTAGCTTGGATCTGTATCTTATGAGTTGGGACCATGCCCGATGAATGCATTTTAAGTACACCCACAGAACTACTGACATTGGTATGTAAAGCCATGTTGTTTTTGTCGTCTTCCTCTGTGAACGTGGGTAACAGGTCTTCCCTTCCGTGGAATTTGTAACAGTTGATCACGATTTGCCTCAGAGCGTGGGTCCATGAAATCTAAAACAGACAAATGAATATTTACAACATCATTTTTTTAATGAAGTAAACTATCTACCTTCTGTTTCTCATTTTCACTTCTTGCATCCATCCTTACATTCGCCCAGGGTAACTCTTTTGGCCACCAAGGAGGTCTGGTGCTTTCTCTACCCCAGCCAGGTTTACCCCTTCCAGTGGAATATTTCAACATCAATGGTATAAAAGCTCGAAGTTGGGCTTGTGTCATTTTTTCTACAGGAGTGGGAATACCATCAATTATAAGTGGTGGTAATTCAAACAATGTTGGATCATCTTGAATAGGAGGAGGGGCTTGATGTGCTAAGGCGTTTTCCAGTTCGTCCATAACCATTCCTCTCAAATTCTTGATAACATCTTCTAATGGTTTGGCCCCAAACACTTTATAACTTGTTACAGGTTTCCCAGGTGTTGCCACTAAGACAACTGCTTGCTGTCCAACTCTAGTTGTGAACTCGTCTATCGTTTGCTGAAAATAATCACTATAAATAGCTCAATCACAATTAAATTCAATCACTTACTCGTAATTTCTTCAGTAACCTATTTTGCTGTCTTTTTCTAATCGAAGGGTTTGTTTCAAAAGAATATGATCTCTTACGTTTTTTGGCAGAAACAATGGCTGCCGCAGCTGCAACACCTACAGGTCCTGAGGAAAAAATAATTCCATGATTATTTTAAATATTAAAAATGCAGGATTCAATAAATGGATTGCACTAACCAGCTGCAGCAAGTTGTGCAGTGACTTCGTCTCCCATTGCAGCTGCCAAAAGGTCATGACTTTCTTCATAACCTGAGCCAGGAGACGACGGCATATTATCATCATCATCATCGGATGCGACAGACATTTCTCCTGGTGAACTTACGACCATAGTTATCTGTTCAGAGTTACTTTGATTTCCGTTAGAGTTCATTATTAATGTAATTCAACCATAACATTGATTCGGCACAACCTAAAAATGGGCATATAGAACCAACAAGAATATTTAACAGAACTTCAGAGCTCATGCAAGAAGTAGGTATATTTACTGAATAGTAAGTTTATGGTACTGAACGAATTGATTAGTACTGCTTGCAAGATTGTAATGGTAATTTCATGCAGACCGTATTGTTCGGCACTACAGACTTCGAAACTCTGCATAAAGACTCCAATATCAGTTGACAAGTCTCCAATTTATGATGCAAGTGAGGTAAGCGTACAACATAATGGTGCATATTGGGAATTTTTGTAGAGCTTCTGGAATTGATAAATTATAAGGATAAAATTCATATTGAGATAAGATGATGAATAACCCACAGAAAAATTTCCAGCTAAAATTTGAGGTTAGGTTTCGAAAATCAACAATTTATAAATTTGTCAAGACAATTTATGCCATCTGAGTTTGTGATTAAACTGTATATATTTTTTACACATGCTACGGAAATTTAAATACTGGATATACTCATTTAACGCAGCAAACACGACATATAAAAATGCAACTACACAAAATCAATAATTGATACAATGGTTCCCCTTTCCCCGGAAGAACATAGATTATCATGCTTTATTAAGTATTTGCCTTCAATGGTATATTTTGTTATGCCAAAATGATTATTACATACGAAATTTGTTTTGTATTTTCGTATTTCATATTTTTAACGCATGCACATGAACATAAACAGTATTTGCGCAAAAGGGCAATACATTTACAAATTGGCGCCAGCTAACAAACTGTTCTAGAAACGCGATAGGCAAGAAATATGGCCTCCAAGGTTTGGCATCCCAATGCATTGCAATTATTGATAGGAGGTTGAAAGCAAAGCTTTGAGGTGTGAAATATGTTTTTAAACATTGAAACACATACTTTTTAGTTGAGCGCATCCCGCGGTTATCAGAAATGGAGCAGGCTCAGTTAATATTATCACTACGGCTGCGTACGCACCTGCGTGTATGTTGTACTTTTAACAGAAAAATGGATCTGAGAGACTTGATTTCAGTATATTAAGATTTTTCCGAAAATAACTGAACTCTAAACACTTGATAGAACTTATTGTGCACCACAAATATTCACTCAACTCACTGACAGTCAAATTTACGTCACAATTCTGTTATCGATCGAAGGTTGTCTCCATTCGTAAATGCCCGACAATAATTTGAGTCACAGCCATTTAAAACGAGTCTGCGCAGAGCGTCCGATTGAAAATTTCATTTCGAATTTATAATTTTTCTAATGGTATTTTCTTCTTTCTGAAGGCAATGCTATGGATAAAATTCTTCAATATTTTTTAGGTACTATCGATGAAGGACTTTCTATTTTTGTTTCACCATGTCAGGTGATTGAAGATAATAAAAAAAATTAGGAAATAATTCTGACGTATAACAAATTTTTGAAAAGCCCGCTCCAGAATCAACAATTGTGTGAAATTTTCAACATGAATGAAGATTTCCCTAATTAGGTCTGTATGGTAAGAGATTTTCATAAAAAACAATGCAAAAAACAATCAAAAAATAATTTTCAATGAATTTATGCACCTTGACACAGAATCGAGAGAGACTTTTCTTCTTCTTGGCGATAGAGTCGTACTTGAATGAATAATCATTTGTTGGAATTAATTTTTCTTATGAATTTCAATATTCAAAGTATCACTTGACGAATACATCAAATAAATATGATAACGAATGGATCTTTCAATATAATTCCATATGAAAATTTACTGGATTGTTTACATACATAAACGTATCTTTTAAAAGTACGAGTTTTTCCTTGTTTGGCATTAAAATATATATGAAACTTGATAAACAATTCTGCGTTATTCAGATAATGTTACATAAAAATTTTCTCTAGATAAAGGGTAAAATTTAATGAAATTGTCGCCTCAATCCGAAATTCTGTTCTGGTATTTTATATGGGAAAACGATGGACAGTTTGATTCTGATCTGAAGATAGTTTTTATCCGTTATTTCCGAAACGAATATGTTATTTTTTTTTCGCATTCATGAGATTCTGAATTTCGTAGATTTCAATCTGGAAATTATCAGCCATTTTAATTCAGGGATATAGGAAAAAGGTGTCAAATACGATAAGGTACAAGTATTCTGTATGTTTCGTAGCTTTGCTAATGACTTCAAGAACTTCCTGGTTAGCCCTGGTACAATTCTGAATCCATTTGTAATCATGATTCATGAATAGTGAACATCACCATTTGACTGAAACCTGTACAACTCTATTAAAAGATGAAATGTTTCTAAACGACCTCATTATCAACACTAGTTATGTAATAGAATTTCTCTGTATGCAAATGTCTAGTGTTTTAATATCCTTAATCCAACTGTGTATATCATTCAGTTCCGGATACGAGAGATTAGACAATTGCGATTAAAATATATGATTCAACATTCAACCATAGTTCATTGAAAACGGAGAGACATCTGCAAGGGACCTTGGATCTCACATTTTTTTCGAACTTGAATGGTCCTGAACTATCATGTAGTTCCGATAATATTTCTTCTCAAGGCATCCATGGGCGTACCTTATTGATTTCACGAACCTGAAAATCAAAGGAAAGCTTTGGACCTTAATTACGAAGGCTGAATTCGTGAATGAGTAAAATCCACCCAATGATTCCGCAGATTATTCATTCAAATTTTTTTTCAACTTTCCCAAAGATACAGATTTGATCGAATCGAAACTCTAGTACTTTTATGATTGAAAAATGATAGCCTGAATAAGGCTCATGAAGAATTTCATGGGGACCACATGAAAAGACACGAAATTTTGCACAAACCAGTGCATCCAGATAAAGACTAATTACCAAGTTTGATCATGATTGAATCAGTATCTTGGAATTTGACATATTTTTTTCCAATATCTCCGAAAATTATGGAAAAAACTAAATACAGATAAGATTCAATTTAAATCCCGTACTTGATTCAGAAATGACAGCTTAAAGGTTCATAGAGACTTTCGTGAGGATAATATGATCAGAAGATCGTAAAACAATCATTCTAAATATTTTTTTTTTAATTGTTATGACTATATATTATGATTATCACCATACCAGGAAAGAAACTGCAAATTTTGACATATTATTCCCGATATTCTCGAAAGTTAAATACGGATCGAACTGAAATTTGGTACACCATAGTTTAATACGGGGTTTGTGCAAAATTTTGCCGGAATATGCCAACCAGTTTTCGAAAAAAAAAATGTTTGAAGATAAACTTCCAATTTTTATTTTCAATTTACTAACTTTTTTTACGAATTTTGGGGCTATATATTCTCCAAAATTCAAATAACTGTAACTCCGAAACCATTCGTCATCAAAGGGAATCCAACCGAGTCGTTTGAGAACATTTTCGGCTAAAAGTTCGAATATTACAGGAATTTGGACGAAACAATAGCACGCAGTTAGTCAGAACATGCATGCAAAAAAGTTTAGTACACGGAAATTCGTATAAAATTTCAACGAATTTCGAAATTCCACAAAAAAGTTATCCTCATTAAAAAATTTTACAGATGGGGGTCGGGTTTTCTTGTCTCACAGCCCCCCTGTGTGCAAGGACGGATTTAGCTTACATTTTCAGGGGGGTAATCAAGTTCAATTTTTTTCCAGAGGGGGGTATCTGGTTCCACTTATTTTTCAGGTGCTTTCTGGGTTTTAACTACCAATATCTGAAAAAGAAGAATTAAAATTGAATAAAGATTGTTATTTATAAAAAACGCTTTTGCAGATTACGTAATTAAACTATTAGCATTGAATTTTCAAATAAAACAAAATAAAATCGCAATAAAATTCGAAAACATAATGTTTTTAGTCAAGGGCAATTTCTAGGAAAAAAGTTGCTTACTGAACAACACCGGAACAATGCAAACGATCAACAAATTGAACTGTAACGTTTCAAAGTCTAACTCTGACTCCTTCATCAGACAAACTAGCAAATTTGCAGGATTATTTTGTTTCGATTACTTCCGTTTTTTGAGACATCAATAAGCTTTAATCGATAACGGTTAAACTTCATGTATTGACAGATAGTTTTTGTGTATCTTGAATGTATATTTAATTTTTTTCCATGTCTCAAGGGGGGTATTCACCCCCTTTATGACCCCCCAAATCCGCCATTGCCTCTGCGTCTACGAAACCCTGCAGACTCCACAAGGAAGATGGGAAGAGATAAGCACGGCAACGCTGTCTTCGAATGGTACAAAAAACCAACATCGCTGACCACCAATACCTGTCATACAACACGGGGGACAAGAGGGGAGCAGCACCTTGCAATACCAGTGCCAGTGCACAAGTACCACTACTACAATCGTGACGTTATCGGCAAGTATCGCAACCATTGTAGTCACTGTTGCTCTCGCTTCCGTCAGTGATGAATCGTTAGCCTTCAGCTAAAATTTGGTGTATTGTGGGGCAAAACAAGTATAAAAATGTCGGACACAAGCAACCTCTACGCCAAAGCCCGACTCTGTGTCATCAAGAAATGGGATAACTTCGAAGGGTACGGCTTCAACCTGCACGCGGAAAAAGGAAAACCGGGTCAGTATATTGGTAAAGTAGACGACAACTCGCCAGCTGAAGCCGCAGGTCTACGGCAAGGAAACAGAATTTTGGAGGTAAACGGAGAAAGCATCTCGCAAAAAACCCACAAGCAAGTCGTCGAACTCATTAAGAGCCAACCTGAGGAGACACAGCTTCTCGTGGTGGACCCAGACGAAGTGGACACGATCATCCCAACCGATGACTCCATCAAGGTTGAGAAAAAACCCAACAACCACACTAAAACAGAGGAAAACGGAATGTTAAATCTGAACATGACAGCGGCGGAGCTGAGAGCGAAGCTTGCCGCCAAAAAAAGATTCGATCCGAAGAAGGAGACCATGGATTTCCAACAGAAGTTCGATATAGTGCAAAAACTCTAAACAAACTCAAGAACACGTGTTTGTGTTTATATTTGTAAATAAGTAGGATTGATAGTTTGTTTAAATTTATTTAGCTAATGAGCAGCGTTTGAGGATAGCATGAATGTATAGTGTCCTTGTCGGGCAGTTATTAAAATTCTCATTGAATGCCGAGTGTTACTTAATGACAGGTATCTATTATTTTAAAATGTATTGACGCACCTTTACATTGAATCTGAGATTGCCATGGGAATTCCTTTGTTGAAAATATATCTAAATATGTTTCCAATTATTCTTTTCCTGGATTACCTCAATCAAATGCCCAACCACCAATCAGATTCTGCACAGACGTATTTTATCTCCTCCATTCATTATCATTTATATCTTGATCCGTGCATGGTTTTCTTCTCATGAATTCTTTCATAGTCTTACAGCTTCCTTGGAAATGTCCAGAGTTTTTCGATAACCGCTCCGAAAAGTAAAAATCAGAACTGAAAGAGAAATCCTTTTTTCAACGCAGAATCCAATTTTGAAAGTTCGGGAATTGTGCGTATCGGTTCAGATTTCAGATTGCACTGTTTTCTCACAGAGAACTTCAATGATGTCGCAAACAGAATGTAAATGCATCATTGAGAACTAAGGGTTCATTATTTTCTCAGTTAAATCACCCAAAACCATTTTTTATAACTCAGGGGCCACTGGTCGGAAATCATCCAGGTAAAATGATACCATCAAGTTTCGCAGATTTCGGTTCATTACTTTCAAAGGACAGCCCCGGACAACGAAGGGCGGACGGACGGATTTTTATTTGTTAGTTCATTCAATCTACATACTTCAAAATGTAAACTGTTAAATTTTCAAGGGGTGTAATTTTTTTTGTCGATCACTAAGTTTTATTATTCGATTTCATCAAATAATAAACTAAAAATAAAGGGTGAAATAATAACCATAGAAAGAATTGCGATGAAACATTTGTTTGAATACCAGCGAATCCCACCATATTTGAGATTACTTGCACTGTTTTTGCGCGCATGTTCTAGGGGAACAGCGTGCTATCGTTTTGTCCAAATGTCTGTAATTTTGGATGATTGAGCCGAAAATGGTCTCAATCGACTAGGTTGGACTCACTGATGACGAATCCGGTGTCAAAATTGATTCTGTCCGGCCGGCCGGCCGTAGACACGATAACTGTCGACAGAAGCAAGCTAGCTACTTGAAACTTTCAGAATAGGTGGCACATCAGAATGCCGCGGTTAAGTTCGTTAATGGGCCAAATCGGTCGAATAGTTTCGGAGTTATAGGCACTTGAAGTTTTGAAGTTATTTATTTTTTATTTCAGAAACTACTCAAGCGATTGGATTCAAACTTGGCAGTTTGGTGGAGTATAACGACGTGCAACTTTGAGCCAAATTTCGTCAAGATCATATTGTCAATAAATTAAAAAAAAAAAAATTTTCGAAATTTTTTTACAAAAAAATTTTTTTTTCGGGAACCATTCATCATATCCAAAAAAAATCATACTCCCACTTTGACCTTCTAATTTCACAGCAGTGTACTAAATTTAAGTTCGATACGATCATAAGTTTTGGAGATATCGGGAAAAAATATGTCAAATTTCGAGGTTTTCTTCTCGATATCGTTGATTTTTTCGGTATTACTCGAGAAATACTGATTCAGTCCTGATTAAACTTCACAGCTAGTTTTAAGATGCTGAAAGACAACTTTATGCAAAATTTCGTGATAATCGTGTTATTAGAACAATTCGAAAAAAAAATTTCTATGATTTTCTCATCATATCATCCTCATCAAATTCTGTATGGAACTTCGAACTGTTATTTTCGATGAAGTACTGGATTTCAATTCGATCTGATCTGTATTCTTGGAAATATTGGTAAAATAAAATTTTGATTGGGTATATCTACGGAATCATTGGGTGGATTTTACCCATTCACGAATTCGGCCTTCGTAATTAAGGTCCAAACCTTCTCTACAAATATCGAGTTTCTAAGTTGTTTCTTTCGGAAGTTATTGTGTTTACGCAGTCGGCCGTTAGGCTGACCGTAAACACAATAACTTCCGGAAGAAACGACTTAGAAACTCGATATTTGTAGAGTAGGTTTGGGGCTTAATTACGAAGGTCGAATTCGTGAATGGATAAAATCCGCCCAATGATTCCGTAGATATACCCAATCAAAATTTTATTTTTCCAATATTTCCAAAAATACAGATCAGATCGAATTGAAATCCAGTAATTTATCAGAAAAAAATTTCAAAAAGCACTGCCGTGAAGGCAGCAGCTTTTGCGCGCACGTTCAAATTCGTTGCTGAAGCGGTCATCTACATTGAACATGCGCGCCAAAGTTGCTGCCTTCACGGCAGTGCTTTTTGAAATTTTTTTTTACACAAAAATTTCAAAAGTGACAAAAACACAGTGTGAATTAATCAAATCCAGGAGCAAAGTACGGAGAAAAAGGAAGATAATTTTCGAGATGTCATTTTTCTGGATATTCCTTATGGGTTTTCTTTACCAATGTCTGAAAGCACAGTTGAAAAAATAAAAATATATATAAAGAAATTACGCCTGCTTTTATTTTTTGTCAGGATCACTTTCTGAACAAATGTTGCCTTGTGAAAAATATGAATCATTGAAGAATGCAAATGTAATCTTTCTATATTCTTTATCAGGCAATTACAGAAAAATCTTCAAAATTATCTTCTTGAAGTCTTTTCGTTATCAAGACATCTCGTTGACATTTTCAGAATAAAATAACTCACTTTGTATGAAAGAAAACAATTAATTTTTCTTTTAATCTACAGACTCCGTCATGAGAATATTCGAATTATTCCAGTCTATTTTATTTTCTTCATATTGTTCATGTGATCACGTTTTCTAACCTAAAGGTTCGTGATGTTCCACTGTCTATAGAAAAACAGGAAATAGATATATGCAATTTTTTATTTCCGTTTATCGTTAGTCGGGATACTTTAGTTAGTACAACTCTCTAATCATTTTGCGTTTTGACAGCACTTATTTGGAAGTAAGGACATGTCCAGTATTTTTCTAGGAGGCCTCAAATATAAGAATATTGACATTCAAAAACATTTTCGAACAACTTGAGTTTTTTTTAACTTTTGAATTGGTTCAATTTTATTTATAACATAATGTCGTTGAAACAAATTGCTCCTGACAAATAGTAAGTTCAAAGAGCATTTGTAATTGAATATTCATTTCATTCTCTCACTCATTTGGTGGATTTTAGCCATTCACGCAATCAGCCTGTCTAATTAAGGTCCAAACCTACTCTACAACTATCGAGTTTCTAAGTTGTTTCTTTCGAAAGTTATTGTGTTTACGACCGGCCAAGAGGACGACCAACCAAGTCTGAATCAGATCGCATCAGTATTTCAAGAGATATTGAATATTTAAATTCCGAATGTACTTCCGAAACTGTTGGGTGGATTATGCTCATTTAAGCACTTTCGAGGATCCAAAACTACCCTGAAAAACACTGCAAATTTTACACAAGGGTTTATTATTTTCTTAGTTAAATAACCCAATATACCATTGATATCTTAAACAAATTAAAACCGAATACGATGATTCATTTTCGATATATTTCGAAATCGTTTTTGCGCGCATGTTCTAGGGGAACAGCGTGCTATCGTTTTGTCCAAATGTTTGTAATTTTCGAATTTTGAGCCGAAAATGGTCTCAATCGACTAGGTTGGACTCACTGATGACGAATCCGGTGTCAAAATCGATTCTGTCCGTCTGGCCGTGGACACGATAACTGTCGACAGAAGCAAGCTAGCAACTTGAAACTTTCAGGGTAGGTCGCGCATCAGAATGGATTCAAACTTGGCAGTTAGGTGGAGTATAACGACGCGCAACTTTGAGCCAGATTTCGTCAGGATCATTCTGTCAGTGAATTAAAAAACAAATTTTTCGGGAACCATTCATCAAATCCGGAAAAAAATTTCAATTTCAAATTTCGAGGTTTTCTTCTCGATATCGTTGTTTTTTTCGGTATAACTCGGGAAATACTAATTCAAACCTGATAAAACTTCGCAGCTAGTTTGAAGATGATGAAAAACAACTTTATGCAAATTTTCGTGATAATCGTGTCATTAGAACAATTTGAAAAAAAAATTTCTGTGATTTTCTTATCATATCATCCTCATTTAATTCTGTATAAACCTTCGAACTATAATTTTTCGATGAAGTACTGGATTTCAATTCGATCTGATCTGTATTTTTGGAAATATTGGAAAAATAAAATTTTGAATGGGTATATTTGCGGAATCATTGGGTGGATTTTACCCATTCACGAATTCGGACTTCGTAATTAAGGTCCAAACCTTCTCTACAAATATCGAGTTTCTGAGTTGTTTCTTTCGGAAGTTATTGTGTTTACGCAGTCGGCTGTTAGGCTGACCGCAAGCACAATAACTTCCGGAAGAAACGACTTGGAAACTCGATATTTGTAGAGTAGGTTTGGGGCTTAATTACGAAGGTCGAATTCGTGAATGGGTAAAATCCGCCCAATAATTTCGTAGATATATCCATTCAAAATTTTATTTTTCCAATATTTTCAGAAATACAGATTAAATCAAATTGAAATCCAGTAATTTATTGAAAAAAAAATTCAAAAAGCACTGCCGTGAAGGCAGCAGCTTCTGCATGCATGTTCAAATTCGTTGCTGAAGCGGTCATCGACATTGAACATGCGCGCAAAAGCTGCTGCCTTCACGGCAGTGCTTTTTGAAATTTTTCTTTTTATTTAAGGAATCATTAGTCGGAAATCATCCGGGTAAAATTTTTTAGGTTTGATTATGCAACGGTAATCAAAGTTGAGAGTTTCATGAAAATTCGGTGGTAAGTTTTCGAGAAATAATTTTTTTTTCCCCCAACCCCTCATTTAGAGCCCTTAGGGTACACCGATCCTGCTGAAAAGCTTGGAGGATTAACCCCGAGTGACACACGATTTTTCCACCAAGTTTCAAGGATTTCCGTTCAGTACTTCCAGAGAAAAGCCCCGGAAAACGGACGGCGGACGGACGGATTTTTTTATTCGTTCATTCAAATTTACATACTCCAAAACGTAAACTGTGAAATTTTCAGGGGGGGTTCAGTTTTTTTTTGTTGGTCGATCACTAGGGTTTATCATTTGATTTTATCAAATAATATGTAACATTAATTTTTTGAGTCATTTCGGAAATAACAGCGATGCCGAAAAAAGTCGGAATTTGACATATACCGATCCAATATATCCGGAATGTAAAATAGGTTGAAACTGAAATTCAGTACATTATCGTTGATACAATCAAATGAGTATTACTCCAAAACCTATTGGCTGATTTTGCCCATTAACGAACTTAGCTGACTCACTATGAGGCGCAACCTACTTTGGAAGATTTAAGTCGCTAGCTTATTAGGGTCTTCAGTTATCAAATTCGACATCCAGCGAGTCTAAATCTAATACTAAAATAAAGATATTTGGGCAAAACGATAGCACGCTGTTCCTTAGAACATGCACGTAAAAACAATGAACGTTCATGACGAAACAAAACCCTGAGATATCAAAACCATATTCTTTACTGAGGTTGAATTTCAAGTGCAACATATAAAAAATCCAGTTTTCATCTCCCAGACAATATGTTGAATTAATCTATTGTTCAAGTCCGATGATAATTACCTTCAAAGTAGGAACAGAGGTAGTTTGAGAACATAATGTTGTAATGTTACTGCTTATCTATCTGTTAGACATACGTAATCGGAATGAAAATGAATCAATGAAAAAATGTGTACAATCTCTTACTCCAAATGTTGTATATGAGATGAAGATCATCAAAATGAATTGCAACAAGAAATATCCAGTTTTCATCTCTGTGCCAAGTACGCGAGCTAGTTGTGTAAATAAAATAGATGTAGTTATCCTCAATACACAAAGTAATTAGATCAGAAAAATTCCAAATATGATAATGAAACCATCCATTTAATCAACACATTTTATTAGCCTGAAATGTTCAATGAAAACTGCATATCCAAGAGAATTTCAAAAAACAACAAACATACCATCATGAAAAACCCAATTCATAAAGTGTTATTCTTATTCTTCTTCAAGAATTTTCGGGAAAATAAAAACTGAATTGGATGGAGAGAAAAATGGAAAATAACTAACTAAAATATTCAAAAAATGATCACTGAAGCCGGCAGAACGGCTTCCCATTTTCGCGTATTAACGTCGAAATTTCAATGACAATACAAAAGATTTTCTTTTTATTGTCTCGAGGACTCAAATATAGATTCTGAAACCATACAGTTCTATCAGTCGATCGTTTGGTGTGTTCCCAGGTTGTTCATTAGGCGACATTATTTGACAAAGCACTTGACAAAAAGTTTAACCATAGCAATCCGCCATTTATCTGATATTTGGAGCGAAAACTTAAAATAACCCTAAAAGTAATACAGAATATTTCCAAAGTATCCATTGATATTCAAAAATCTTCTGCTTCTGAGCATGACGACATCTAGTATTCAAATGTTTACCTTGTTTTGAAAACCAGAGATATGGAAATCATGTTAAATAAATAAATAAATTAATTGAAATGCTTCATAAAAATCCAATTTTCATCTCATTGTCAGCATGTCACGTGCATGGAATTTCTTATGTAAATTGAATGATTATAATTGTCCTCAATATACCTGGAAGCAGTTGAAAAACAACATCCGACAATTTCAACAGTAGGTATATGCCAATTATATTAATCATAATAATTGTCTAAAAATTTCGAATGTCTGTCATAAATATAAAAAGACAGACGTTAAAAACGCTGTAGATTTTTTAGTGAAATTGTACCGATTTCTTTCTATTAATCTCACCTAGCGGTTTTATTTTAGCATATCCATCATTTTTACACGCTTGTTTTGTGCAAGAAGAACGGTATCAAATATCGATTTAAAGATATTTTGGCAGGATTTTGCATTACTTTTCTGGTTTTTTTTTTATCTGAAAAGAACTTTTAAAATTGAATAAAATTTCAAATTTCCAAGTTGCCTAATAAACTAAATCGAATATTTAATTTGGGGTTTTTACAAACTGCTGGTGAAAACGACAGCAAGCAGCAATGAAACAATATTAAGACAAAAACTTTTAAAAGCGGAAAGAAAAATAATACAAACACGTTGACGATTATGTGTCCAAGTTTAGGAAAGGGAGTTTGAAGATTTATTGTGGTAAATAGTAATTTTTCAGTAATTTGTACTTTTTTCTCATCCAAAAGCAAGTGATTTCACAACTACCAATTTTGAAATATAATATATAATTATTATTATTATGCTCACATTTTCAATCAGCGGTGAGACCAAAATTATTGTAAAAATTACCCGAGCTACAGTTAGTTTACAGAAATTTCAATTAAAATTAATTTAAAAAATTATATTCAAATTTTTTAGTTTAATTCACCATAAGAATGATAAAAAGTAGAAAAATAACTTTAATTATGTTTCAATAATTTTTAGCCTATACGCTAACGACGAATTTTATCAGATTCAACAGAAATTCAGCATTAACCTTTCAGCAGTCTACCTTTCTTATTCAAGCTCAAAAAGTGCTCTACAAATATCAAGTCTCTAGTATTTTTTTCTAAACCGTAAACATAATAACTTCTATAGAAGAATTGACATTTTCTTTTATGGTTAGACTTCAAAGGTTTGATTCAGTAAAATGGAATAATATCTTCAATTGAAACTAAATTCAATGTATGCTCTTTGTTCATTGAACACCCTGTATACGTTCAACAATCCTCTAGAACTGAAAGCACAGTGTGCTGACATCAAGGAGATTCTTAACTTTTTATCTCAACATTTGAACAAACAATTGTGCAGACAAAGCTTTTCGTATAATTTTAACCTTTTTCATTTTCAACGGACAATCAAGACACCAATTGTATCTTTTATCAAAAGATAAGATTATCAATAATAAGACACACTGATTCAGAGGTAGGTAATATTGAACTTCAAAAAAATTGAATTGAAGAAAAATTGCATCGGCCAATAAATTTCATATTGTAGAAACTAAGGATAGATAACAGTGTCATTATACCCATTGTTTAAATTTTCGCATAATTACACCTTGAAGATTATATCCTAAAATGTCCTTTGTGATTACTCAAGTAGGGAATTAATTAATTGAACTTTATACACGTTTCGTTCAATTTCTCGCAGGACAATTACTGGCTGAAAAAAACCGAGAAAATCATTGAGACGTGAAACGCGGTGCCGTTTCACGCTTGTTCAAATTCATAGCTAGAACGGTCACCCATTTAGATAGTTAACCCCCTGAGAGCTGCTTGGCCTCCAGATAAATCGTCCTGATTTTATAATCCTCACTACATTTTAATGACCTTTCAAGCCAATAATTTATGAGGAAGTATACTGGGTTTCAACTAAATCAGAACCTCAAAAGATCTCAAGCTTAGTTTCATTGTTATCAGGAATTTTAACGTTATTTCCGCAGTATCTGAAGAAGTACAAATGCAATCAGATTGAAACTTCGTAATCAGGGGAGGATTACCAACACGCAACTAGGTGCAAAATTTCTTGTTGATCTTATAGTTAGAATTTGAATAAGCGCGTAAGAGCTCCTGACCTCACGTAAGTGCTTTTCTAGATTTTTTATTTATTTACTTATTCTCGACTCTTAAACAGCAAAAACTGTTGGTATTAGAGTCTACATTTAAAGTATTATTTTTCAAACAACAATGATCCCTAGATACAATTCATCAATCCTGCGAAAAAAATTTTTTCTCCAAATTTTAAGATACTCCTGAGATCATGGCACATTTTCCTTAAGATATGTTCATTACAGACTATCTCTACTGGAACAGAATTGAATACATCGATACTCCGATATATGGGAGAATTTCGACTTACACATGTTCTTGCAAATTTTTTCCTCAACTCATTCTAACATATTGCAGTCATATTTTTCGTTAACTGAGCATGAAGTGGTCTAAATTATTATTTATTTCGTAAATTAATTTATTTGTTCTAATTTTTTCATCTCAATAACTTAATACCTTTGTTCTGTATTCTTTGAATTTTGTCTCTTAAATATTTTGCATTTCCCCAGCAGGGAATTAAATATCAAATCTCAAAGTCGTTTTTTCGGAAGTAATAGTGTTTACACTCGGTCTGACAGCCGTAAACAAAATAATTTCCCTTTGAATCTTCAAAATATGAATATTACGACAGATGCGATTATATTACTTAATTAAGGTAATATTATTGTTTTTTTTCCATCTTTCCAAGTACTCAAGAAGGATTATGAGATTCTTCATAATTACTGACTAATAGATGTGTTGTGAACATGCAATCATACTACCAATTTAGAATGATGATTCCTCGCATCTCGAACAATTCAATTGTGAAGGTTTTCTGGGATGATTTGTTGTTATTTTGGGATCTTTACGCCACTAATGTTGGTTCATTATTTTTATAATTACGAGGAAATTCAGTAGCGGAAACTAATTATGAACATATACCATGAAAATTTCGAGTGACAAGAAACAGTATGAAAAAATTTCAAAAAGCACTGCCGTGAAGGCAGCAACTTTTGCGCGCATGTTCAATGTATATGACCGCTTCAGCAACGAATTTGAACATGCACGCAAAAGCTGCTGCCTTCACGGCAGTGTTTTTTGAAATTTTTCACTGATCAATTACTGGATTTCAATTCGATCAAATCTGTATTTTTGGAAATATTGGAAAAATAAAATTTTGAATGGGTGTATCTACGGAATCATTGGGCGGATTTTACCAATTCACGAATTCGACCTTCGTAATTAAGCCCCAATCCTACTCTACAAATATCGAGTTTCTAAGTCGTTTCTTCCGGAAGTTATTGTGTTTACGGTCAGCCTAACGGCCGACTGCGTAAACACAATAACTTCCGAAAGAAACAACTTAGAAACTCGATATTTGTAGAGAAGGTTTGGACCTTAATTACGAAGGCCGAATTCGTGAATGGGTAAAATCCACCCAATGATTCCGTAGATATACCCAATCAAAATTTTATTTTTCCAATATTTCCAAAAATACAGATCAGATCGAATTGAAATCCAGTACTTCATCGAAAAATAACAGTTCGAAGTTTCTGACAGAATTTAATGAGGATGATATGATAAGAAAATCATAGAAATTTTTTTTTTTCAAATTGTTCTGATGACACGATTATCACGAAATTTCGCATTGAGTTGTCTTTCAGCATCTCAAAACTAGCTGTGAAGTTTTATCAGGACTGAATCAGTATTTCTCGAGTTATACCGAAAAAATTAACGATATCGAGAAGAAAACCTCGAAATTTGACATATTTTTTCCCGATATCTCCAAAACTTATGATCGTATCGAACTGAAATTTGGTACACTGCTGTGAAATATAAAGCTAAAAGTGTGAGTTGAATTTTTTTTTTGATATGATGGATGATTTCCGAACAAAAATTCTGTTTAAATTTTCTGACAACATGATCCTGACGAAATTTGGCGTCGATATACTCCACCTAATTGCCAAGTTTGAATCCAATTGCTCGAGTAATTTCTGAAATAATAAATAAATAACTTCAAAACTTCGAGTGCCTATAACTCCGAAACTATTCGACCGATTTGGCCCATTAACGAACTCAACCGCGACCTACCCTGAAAGTTTCAAGTTGCTAGCTTACTTCTGTCGAGAGTTACATGTCGTCGGCCGGACAGAATCGATTTTGACACCGGATTCGTCATCAGTGAGTCCAACCTAGTCGATTGAGACCATTTTCGGCTCAATCATCCAAAATTACAGACATTTGGACAAAACGATAGCACGCTGTTACCCTAGAACATGCGCGCAAAAACCTAGAAAAGCACTGACGTGAAGTCAGCAGCTTTTGTGCGCATGTTCACATTGCGAAATGGTGATATCCTTTGAACATGCGCGCAAAAGCAGCTGACTTCACGTCAGTGCTTTTCTAGGTTTTTTTTTCGATAAACTACTGGATTTTAATTCGATTTAATCTGTATTTTTGGGAATATTGGAAAAATAAAATTTTTAATGAGTATATCTGCGGAATCATTGGGTGGGTTTTATCCATTCACGAATTTGGCCATCGTAATTGAGGTCCAAAACTCTACAAATATCGAGTTAATAAGTTGTTTCTTTCGGATGTTATTGTGTTGACGGTCGGCCTAACGGCTGACCGTAAGAATTTTTTTATTTAGAAATATTTTGGAAACGAGAACGATCTCAACGAAATTCTGATTGTATGAGTACTTCTTGAGATATTGAGGAAATATCTTCAAGAATTCAAATGAGGATAACTCTGAAACCATCCGGTCGATTTGGCCCATTAACGCACTCAACCATGGTATTTTCGGAAGTTTTCTTATTGTCAAAGACCGGACAGAGTTCTAAAACAAGTGGTAGGTTCTATTTCTATCCATGTCTATTTTCAAAGTTCTTCCTCAAAAAAACTCTCCAAAAATATATTTAAACTTTGTATTAGCCAACAGGTTCAAAATTTCGTTCAGGAAGTCCATATCGTATAATTTCGATTATATTCATGAGAAAAGGAAATAGATAAAAGCAATTAAATTATACCAGATTCATCTTATCGAACTTATGTTTCCTATTGTACAAGTTGTCAGATACTCAGATTAAATCTCCAGAAAATTTGTAAGTTATTTTTGCATTAATTTCTCGATTGATATGATCTGATTATTGAATACGAGGCATGCAAGAAAAGTAATTCGATTGACCAGCATTGCGAGCAATCTGGCAACGCGCTGTGTTGCTGTATCTGTCGTGGTTTCGATTACTGCCCCATGCCATGTCCGAGTTTCAGCCATCAGATGAATTTCCACATCAGCAGAATTTAAGAAAAATACAAAAAAAAATCAAGAGAAGCACTGACGTGAAATTTCAAATGGCTATAACTCAGGAACTGTTCGGCCGATTTGGCCCATTAACGAACTTAACCGCGGCATTCTGATGCGCGACCTACCCTGAAAGATCCAAGTCGCTTGCCTGCTTCGTTCGTGTCCACAACCGGACGGACATAACCGATTTTGACACTGGATTTCTCATCATTGAGTCCAACCTAGTCGTTTGAGACCAATTCCGGGAAAACATTCCGAAATTACAGACCTTTGGACAAAACGATAGCACCCTGTTTCTCTAGAACTTCATGGGCGCAATATAAATTTATTCATAATATAATTCCATAGAATTTATAAGAAATCTAAAATAATATTCCCTTGCAGCATTATACATATTTCCAGAAAAATAAAGGAAACTTTCTTACGGTCGATAAGCAATTATCATTTCTGAACTTCAAATAATACAATATAAGATAACAAATGCACCAATTGAGTATATTGATAAGTGATAAATCAAGAATTAAAATTTTTGTTATTAAATATACGACCACAACTCTTGATTCTAGTCAGAATGGTCCTCTTTCATATATTAATAAACTTTCTAATAGATCTCATATACATAGTACTACAAAATATGATATGCAAATGAAGAACCTCAAAGACTATCATATGAAAATTTATTTGCTCATAAGCATATCTTATTATAAACGACAAATAATATTACGTGAATCTAAATTGGAACTAAATGCATCTCAGATATTCATAATTAAAAAAGTAAAAGTGGAAAAGAGGAGTTTTATAAACTACTCAACAATAGTTAAGGACATTGAAATGAACTGCATGTATAAAATCGCGGTATGGAATTATAAGTGTGAAGTAAGCAACATGTTCGGTTCGTTGGTCGCCTACTCACGTATTGATCTCACCAAACGCCGCTTCACTTGATGAAAAAAAATTATTTTTTGATCGTTCTAATGGTAAGATTATCACGAAATTCCGCAGAAGTTTGTTCATCAGCGTTTTCCAACTAGTTGCCGAGTTTCATCAAGATCGCATCAGTAGTTCTTGAGTCATGTCAGGAATAATAACCATAGAAATTTCAACATATTTGTTTTCCAATATCTACGAAAATGAGGATCAGATCAAAATGAAATTTGGTACGCTGTTGTTAAATATTCAATTCGAGGTCTGCGAAAAATTTCACCTAAATCTGAAGAGCAGTTCCATAAAAAAAAAATTTTTTCAACGAAAATCTCGACCATTTTTGCTCATTATATGAAAATGATTAACAAAAGGATAAATCTGATAGTTCCCAAGAAACAGAGGGTGGGCAAAGAAGAAGGTTTATCTGTTTGTGTTCAATATGAGATAACTGGTTATTTTGATGTTCACGTATATATTCTACGAGAGGATAGTCAGCCCAGGGAAATCCAATGTTGCCAAATGTGAGCATAGTGCTGAATGTCATTGTTAATCAATGTCAAACGTCAAACAACATTCATTTTACCGCGTTAATTAAGTTTAGTTATCTGCTAACAATATTCAGAACGAAGATCTGAATTGTGTATTTTTATATATCTATATTCAGTGCTGTTGCACTGAAGTGATTAGTTTATATCTATTCCCATTATTTTATTATCGATCGCAACGCAAATTGGGTTTTTAAAATGGCTGTTAAATGCAAATTTTGTGAGAAAGTGTTCAGCAGTCAATCGAATCACAATCGACATATTAA
Organism: Myrrha octodecimguttata; assembly: GCA_958510865.1. NCBI lineage: Eukaryota > Metazoa > Arthropoda > Insecta > Coleoptera > Coccinellidae > Myrrha > Myrrha octodecimguttata. Next base: position 27,401,643 of record OY294065.1, on the reverse strand, counting down.
CGAAGTGCATAATCAAGCTACAGATGAGCCAATATCATATGGAAAGGAAACCATTTGGAGTAGCCGTTGCCTTGAGCCAAACTGCAATGGATCATTTTCTAACAAACAACATGCAACACTTGCATAAAGATCACTCGATAAAATTTAAGACAGAGTCTTATTCATTTGAGAATATGAATGGTTAGTAAAATTTATGGTTATTGTGGCTGCTTTCATGTAGACTCTTTAAGGAGCTTACCATTTGAATAGATCAATGTTGAAAATTAATGCAACTTATCATATTATTTCCAGATTTTGAGAACTGGAAGGCAGAAATTGAGGAAACCAATGGTTGTTATGTTCTAAGAAGTAAATATGCAAGTACCATTGGTGAAGTTCTATATTATAAATGTAACAGAAGTAAAACCAGTAAGTCTCTATTGTTAATCATCATTATATAAAGTAATTTCTCTTCCATAAATGAACTTAACAATTGTATTCAGTCGTCATAAAATGGATTATTTTATTCCAGGCTATAAGATTAAAGAAATGGATCAAAGAAGTAGATTGTTGAAGAGTCAAGGTTCTTGTAAAATAAATATCTCTTGCACAAGTGAAATAAAGGTAACTGAACAGAGAACCAAAATCACAGTAGAGTGGCAGAAAGTTCATTATGGACATGACTTTCAAATACAACATGTCAGACTACCAAAAGTAGTAAAGCAGAGTATTGTTACTAAAATGATACAGATATTTGAAGCAAAAACCCAACAAACATAAAAAAATACGTCTTTTTCATTGAATTCCCAAAATGTTATTAGCTTTTCAGTGAAAAATAATCAATTATGAATCTATGGTAGATGATTTCCCAACAAGAGGGGCATGTAGTAATCTTTGGACACCTGAGGATTTGAGAAATCATCACTTGGAGGATGGGACCTGTTCAAGACACCCCTCATGGCCAGAGAGCAAGTGAAGGATGTAGGTTATATTATTTCCTGCTTCCTGCTGGATTTCTGTCTCTTAACAAAACATTGTGTAACTACTCTCTAATCCACTTACACTTTCTGCTTCTAACGCACGTTTCGGAAACCAAGTTTCCTTTGTCGAAGACAACTCGTTGCTGTAACAAGATGTCTTTAACAAAGGAAACTTGGTTTCTGAAACGTGCGTTAGACACAGAAAGTGTAAGTGGATTAGAGAGTAGTTACACACTATTTTGTTATCAGTATTCTATCCACAGTGAACTCAAATAGTTATTTTTGTCTCTCTTTCTGTTGCAGATATGATTTTGGAGATATTTTGTCAATCTGAACTCAAAGGAAGAAATTTTGTTCCAATGCTATATTGTTTGATAAATTTCTGAAATGTGGAAAAGTAATTCAATTGATCGAAAATATGTTATCTGACAGAAGACTCCGTGTTTTTGTTGATGATGTTAGTAGTAGGTTCAAAACTTTGAATAATGGACTCCCACAAGGATCAGTTTTAGCTCCCCTTCTATTTAATTTATATTTATGTGATATTCCAGCAACTTCTTCAGAGAAATTCATCTATGCAGATGATATTGCTCTGGCTTTTCCTCACTCTGATTTCAAAGTCATTGAAAACACTCTAAATACTGATTTAGAAATTTTGAAGAATTATTTTGTTGAGTGGCGTTTATGTCCAAATTCTAATAAAACAGAAGTTTCTTGTTTTCATTTGAATAATCAACAGAAGTTTAAAACTTTGAATGTTACTTTCAATAATGCCGTTCTGAAACATAATTTCACTCCTAAATATCTTGGAGTGAAATTAGATACCTCTTTAAATTTCAAGGCCCATTTGGAAAACTTATGCATGAAGTTGAAATCTAGGAATAATATTCTTCAAAAACTAGCTGGTTCTTCATGGGGGGCTGACCCTACAACTCTTCGTACCGCAGCTTTGGCTTTGGTTTTTTCTGCTGCTGAATATTGTTGTTCGGTTTGGTTTAATAGCGCTCATGTTAGTAAAATAGATGTACAGCTCAATGTTGCTATGAGAATCATGAGTGGGACCATAAGATCTACACCTTTACAGTGGTTACCAGTTCTCTCAAATATTGTACCGCCCCATATTCGTAGACAGGTTGCAGTGATAAAGTCTTGGGATAAATATCGTTCCTTTCCGAATTTTTTCCCAATCATGTCTTATATTCCGGATTCTAAAATTGCTAGATTGAAATCTCGTAAACCTTTATGGATCAACGATTTTCTTTACACCAATAAAAGTGACAAAGAAATTTGGCGTTCGGAATGGAATTCGTGTAATGTTTTTAACAAAGGTTTGATCAGCGATCCTTCAGAAAAAGTTCATGGTTTCAATCTTCCTAGGAAAATTTGGTGTATTTTGAATCGACTTAGAACCGGTCATGGTCGCTGTAATAGTTTCCTCTTCAAATGGAATTCGGTCGAAAGTCCAAGGTGCGAGTGCGGAGAAGAAGAGGAAACAATAGAACATTTAGTAAATACTTGTCCAATATATAAATTTGACGATGGTTTCGAGGCAATTCATTCGGTGTCTGATTCTTTTTTGAGATGGATTGCGAACTTCAAATTAATTTAATGAGTACTAAATCATTTACTAGTTCATATTAGTTTTTTCGTCTCCTTTTTTGTTTTCAGGTATGTTTCCAAGATTTCAACCTGCATTCGCATAGGAAGGAGGAAATTTTGTCGATGAAAAAGAAGCCCTTCAATAAAAAACAACAATTTCATTACACTTATACGGGGAGACAGAGTTTTTCCAGAGGTTTTTATCTGTGCTCTTGTATCATACGTAAAAATGTATGGTACCCCGTTGACATTTCCTCTGCTAATACTGTTATGACACAAATTGTTTGATATAAAAAAAATGTAATGCTCATCTCATAAGAATATATATATATATATATATATATTGTTTGATATACCAAAGACTGTAATGCACTTTCTCAAAAGAGTATATATGTCGATGTCTGATTTTTTTTAATAAATGCATTAATACTTCAACTTGTATTTATACATTTCAAAAGCATTACGAGCTATACCACTGCCATATTATCCTACTATTATCAATTCAATCCATTATGGTAATAAAGGAATATAATATGTTTATCAACTGCGAAACGCTCTTTTTCATTGCATATAAAATCTGGTGGTTTAATAAACCTGACATACTGAACAAGACGGGATCAACCATATCAGGTGTGTTCATGTTGCATGCGAAAAAGCATTGCGGCCCTGCGGAAATCGTTGCCACTACAACTTTGAAATCCAATGTTTGTCCGTGTTTTCACGGCATTCGTTGTAACATGAAGCCGCCTGAAATGATTGATGACGTCTTACTCAGGACGTTAGGTTTACCAAGTAACAATTAATAACATGAACAAGCTTTCAATTATGTAATTCTCAAAACTTCAGTTCATAAGAGATTGGAATTTACGAACTTTAAAAAAACGTTTCTGTAGGAATGTCCTACCACAGAACTATAGAAACGTCATATTTTGATCTATGCTCTGCATGATGTGTGGCAACGTTGGATTTCCCTGGGCTAACTATCCTCTCGTATATATTCTCATACCACCAAACATTTGTAGGGCAGTTTATTTGTCAAAGAAATGCTAATAATATATTGAGGTAACGTATAGAGATGGAACGTGCTCGATTCCCTCTGTGAAGAATATGGTAATAAAAAGTGAAATTCGAATGAACGAGGAAGTGCGTAGATAACTCGTGGGACTAGTATCTAAACGGAATTTAAGTTACACAAGCTATTTTGCCCATATAGAGTAATTCACAAAATAACCACTCACCTGAACACATCCACTAGGTACCCCTGGTTTATTTCAAATAGATTTTTGAATTTTCACACAAAACAGATCGATATTTCTATGAATTATGTTGTATTTATAGGACAGATTTATACTATGATTATATAAAGTTGTTTTATTACTCGCATTTTCAAACATTTTTTCCAATTGACTACAGAATCTCGTGAAGGGTTAACACAGAAAAGAAAAAAACATCGGAAATCAAGAAGGGGGCAATGTGAATTATTTTCCTCTGGTTAGACCAGGAGTTGAAGGAATATGGTCTTATTTTCAGAAATAGAAGCAGCAATCCTAGCCTGATGGAAAAAGGAGCAGGACTAGGAACCGGGCAAGGCAAGGATGAAAATAATGCTTTTAGATAGAAGTGTACTTAAGTCACTAAGTTGAGATTGGAGTCTCAAATTTATTATTCAAGTAATTTTAAAAGTTATTCTTCGAAATTTTCATTTGATATTGGATTTTGTCGCACGATCAACATATTTGTGCGTTTTGAAGGTTTTCCTTTTCGAGGGCTATATTTTGAAAAGTCTGGAAGCCATCGAAAACGAGTAGTGTTTTTCATCTATGAAGGACAGTAAACGTCAAAATTGTCAAACCAGTGTGATAAATCAAAATCAATAAAGTAAGGAAAGAACGGACTAAAACGAAAATGGTATTGAATACCATCTTTAAGTTTCTTACTTCAAACAGTTCCAAATTCCGCTGATCCTTAGAAATGTGGAACCTTATAGTAGGGATCCTCCTCGTAGTCTTTAGCCAAAGTAAGTTGCCTTCAATTTTTTCCAATAGAGTGGGCCTGAGCGTTGTTTTTTTCAGAGGCATCTAGTCACTGCATTGATATACATTCCCAAGTTGTAGCCCAAGGGCTACATTATGTCCCAGGGCCTAATACATGCACCCTATGTATCTGTGATAAGGGTAGCCCAAAATGGTGCAAATCTGTTTTGTGCAAACCTCCTGAGGTAATTTAGCATGTCATGATAATAGCCCAATTATGTGGTTAATTACAAAGGACGCTCAGTTTTCTTTTACAATTAGAAATATTGAGATGAAGTTTTTTAGTGCATTCACTGAAAGGTTTTAATGGAATGATAATTCATGTCTTGACAGTCATTTAGTGCTAGCACTAAATTCTTCAATGTTGCATATATCAGTGCTTTTTACTGACTAATTCTTGATGTTGTGTGTCTTCATTTTTCAGAACTGTAAATCTTTTCAAATTGGTAATTCCTGCTGTGAGTTCAAATGTCTGGATGATATACTCACAAATGAAGGTTACAAGGATACCTATGATTTAGCTTTAAGGTTGATTGCCAGTGCTTTCACAGCTCTACTCTCTCTTTCAATTTTATTCCTGCTCTATCACCGGTTACGAAGACGTAAAATAAGACTTCGCCAAACTAGGCCTTCGAGTGAAGACCAAAGGAGTTTGAATAGCATTGGCTATATAACTGGAGGATTCGGATATCACCCAGCTAGCTATGGGTGAGTTCAAATAGATATTTCAGCATAGATTGTTTGATTATTTATCGTTCTGAGTTCTGATGTTAATGAATGAGAAGCTGTCAACAGGAACCAGGAAGTATAATTTGGATTTCTTCTGCTGGTCAATTACCGATAACGAATGTTACATAGTAATTGATTGGTTTCTGATACCTATTTCCAAAATATTTCAGCTATCTTGGATCTGGAAGCAATGATCTTGAATACCCGTACGAACCAAATACTCAATTTTCTCTGTGGAAACCACCTGGCAACTATTTTCCTAGGGGAGAAGCACCACCACCATATGAGGAAGCCGTCAGGCTTTCTCAATTGGAGCATGACAATGCAGCAAATAGTGTAGTGCCACCGATAACACCAAGTGTCTCCAATTCAAACCAAGTCAACAATTTGACATATTCAATCAGTACTGCTCACCCTGCCACAATTCAGCCTCAATATCAGAATGGTTGTTGTGTACTTCTTACAAGAAATGAAGGAGCTACCAACGAAAGTAATAAAGAACATTCTAACGCTCAAACTTCATCCGCAAATCCCCAGATCTCAAGTGACAAAGTGTACCCAGCATCACGAAGTGAGCACCTGACCAGCAATCCGAAGAAGTTCAGTAACTCAGCTCGACCAAGCACTTCAGAAGGTGGTAAGCAGAAATCGAAATCGTTCGAGAATATCTGTGAAAGGGAGAGGGGCGGTAATCAAGCATCTATGCCAACTAGTTCAGATGCCAAAAATCACATTTATGCTAACCAGAAGATAGATCCTGTACTCCACCGGCAGAAATTTGAAGAGGACAGCCAGCGAATCGCAGCCGCAGCCGCTGCGGCAAGCTCTACTTTAATCAGGCGATATGTTACTAAGGATAACAGGCATCGGACAATTTCGAAAACATTCCAGGTAAATACAGACCCATGAATTTTAAGTTATCCCACACACGATAGTTTCATTCATGTTTAGATAGGTGAATAATATTGATTCATTCAAATATTGCACTAAAAGACAAGGAAACTTCAGTAAATACGAATTTTTGTTCCCCCTGATTTTCAGATTGTCATGTATAATTTTCGAAATTTTTGTTGAAGAATTTTTTTACGAAACCTTGAAGTGTATACCAAATTTCAGTTGGATCTGATTTTGATTATTTAGCGCTATGTCTGTCCATGGTGATGTGGCATAATACTCAAAGTCCCTATTGAAAGACCCTTCATAATTATTTATGAATTTGTGTTGCCAGTGGTGCTCAAATTCTTTACCTACAGATTTCTTTTATTTACTTGCAGAATAAAAACAAAGTTCCTATGGTGAACGCTATGGAAACCGCAGTGATGGAACCAAAACGAGTATCCCTGTCACAATTAACTCGGGATATATCAAATCATCGGACACTACCAGCCAATTTGAAAGAAATAAGCATCGCTTGCAACTCGGAACAGTTACCGGATAGATCGGCTAGAGAACTATCAATCTATAAAGATCACCAAACAGAGAGACCGCCATCTAAAGATGCCACAATTTACAAAAACCAATTGCCTGAGATATCCACCAATAGGGAACTTTCAATTTATCGCGAAAAAACATCGGAAAGACCTTCAAGTAGTAAGGATTCAAGCAGTGCTAAACATGGCTATAAAAAGGATAGTGATACAAACTGTAAAACGTTGACTAAAAGTAGTAATTGGAGCACAATATACATTCCAAGCAGCTCAAAAACACCCATATTGGACAAGATTTGTCAGCTCAAAGAAAGTATACCTTCGACTGCCGTAGAAACCAAAGATATCAAACAGTATTATAAATCGCACATTCCTGAACCTGAAAGTTCATATCAGTGTTTGACTTCTTCTCAGGACGATGATGAAGACTATAGGTGAGGGATCTTAAGATCTAGTATGACCTTGAATGTTTTAATGGTGCATGGTTTCTTATACTTATCTTCTCTTCAGTTTTTGGTTTATTATATGATAAAATCAAATAATAAACCTTAGTGATCGACCAACAAAAAAAAATTTTTAACCCCCCCTGAAAATTTCACAGTTTACGTTTTGGAGTATGTAGATTTGAATAAACAAATAAAAAAAAATCCGTCCGTCCGCCGTCCGTTGTCCGGGGCTTTTCTCAGAAAGTACTGAACCGAAATCAGTGAAACTTGGTAGAAAAATCGTGTGTCGCTCGGGATTGATCCTCCAAGCTTTTCAGCAGAATCGGTGTACCCTGAGGGCTCAAAATGGGGGGGTGGGGGAAAAAAAAATTGTTTCTCGAAAACTTACCACCGAATTTTCATGCAACTCAGAACGTTGATTACTGTTGCAAAACTAAACCAAAAAAAATTTCACCCGGATGATTTCCGACCAGTGGTTCCTGAGTTATAAGGAAAAACGCTGCAAATTTCCAATAATGTCGAAAATGACATCGTCGCATTCAGTTCTAAGATTGTAATTCACTGGAATAATCGGTTTACTTTTCATCCAGAGTCATACATCTAAAAGGAGATGAAAATATTGAATACCAAATTTTCAACACATATCGAAAAGTGTTTAATGGATGCGTTATTAATTTTATAATCACAATTTGCAAATGCCACATCGGTGTTCTTGACAATTTCACAATCGTAAGAAGTTCAGATTAAATAGTTTTGGGTTTTCTCTCCCAATATCCTAAACATAACTACTGAAAATCGGATCAAATTATTATTTATAGAAATTACTCTGCGGATTACGGGATTTAAGATTAAATTTCTTCATGAAGCTCATTCATATCTTGAATAAAACTTTTATTTTATTCATAAATCATTGGTGTTTCAGAACACAAAAACCAATTCCTTGAAAAAATTCATTTGAAACATCGAAATCTCAATAAATACTCTTTTATAACTGAATAACACTTTTACATGCAGAACGCGAATTAAGTAGCGCAATTTAAAATTATGCAGATTTCCAAAAAATTCGGTTGATCGGAGGTTTCCATTAATTTCCGTTTGCGTAATACGATTATCGTCAACATGTGGATATCCGTTACTGGTTTCAATCTAAATCCAAAATCTTTCGTACTGACAGTTTGAAATAAGCGTGAATATAGAAAATAATGAGCATTTATATGATAAATCAAATTGGAGGATATAATATGCAAAAAAATCAATAGCAAACCGCAAATCTCATCAATTGTCGATTGTCGAGAATCTAATACTGAGGGTTGGAGCCTTAGACTAAAGTTAACTACCTGTTCTGAATGGGGTCTGTGACTTAAAACATCATCTGGTTGTCGGCAAACTACTTGTTTGAATTTCACATCTTTACATCAAACAGACTTTCGGATTTGACACCCTCTTGGTTGAGTGTATCTGACAACGATAACAACGAACGAAATTTATAATCTAGAATTATTCTTTCGAATTCAACCTGATGATGTTCACGATATATTTAATTGTTACAGAAATGTTATTGAAAATAACTTTAGTTTTTCAGTTTGTGTGGTGGATACTTTGTAAATCAAGTGAATCGGATATCTGCTGTGGAAAAAAAATTTTTCAGATCAATTGCACAGGAAGATTGAGTTTTTTTCATTTCATTAATATTTTTCAGAACAAAGTTGAATCCCAGTAGAAATCACATCTACACATTTGATATTAGCGGAAAGTCTTGAATTTTGTTTTACGTATTGGTGTTAGTTTGAAAGATTGAGTTTATTTCCTCAATATAAAGAAATACGAACGCGTTCGGATTGAAACATCATGACTAATTGTGAAATATAGACACTCGATTTAATGCAAAATTTTTTTTTAACAATTTTTTTTTCGGATACATATTCATCAAAGTTCAATGAAATTTGGTACAGGTTTCAGAGTCAACATTTAGAAACAAAGTTTCAAATTTCAGTTTTAACCGATATTTATTTGTCCAGATATTGGCAAAAAATTTCGTGACCATTTTGAATATTGAGGTTATTTCCCTAATATCTCAAAAAGGACAAACCTTTCTGATTTGTAGTTCATTTTCAGTTGTAGAATACCGACACGAAATTTAATAATTGTGGAAAATAGTAAGATTTTCGAAGAGGTGAAACGACTGTGGAACGTCTCTTCTCATTCAAAATATTTTAAATTTTGCTACTCAGTTAGCGTTCTGCATGTCGAAATGTTATTCAATTATACAAGTGTATTTATTGAGATTTCAATGTTCACATGAATTATTTCATGGAATTGGTTTCTGTGTTGTGAGAAACCAATGAGTTATGCATAATATATAAGTTTTTTGAGATATCAATGGCATATTGGGTTATTTAAATGAGAAAATAATAAACCCTTGTGTAAAATTTGCAGCGTTTTTTATTCTGCATTGATTTTATCTACGATTCAATATTGATCTGAGCGCAAACTCGTTAGTTTGTATAGTTTCAACAATGTTTTTCCACGGCCTTCTCATGACTGCCGTAAACCTGAACGATTGTAGTTATTTTTACTTCAGAAACATCGCATTTAGAAACTTGTTATAAACACAGGAAGAGCTATCCAAAGCCCATAATGCTGATATAATAACCAAATTGACTTTGTAACAATATTTCAATTTATAAGATGTATTTTACAGGAGTGAATGTGAAAACTGCAAATTTGCTGGCATAGCAGGGGGTGAAGAAGAGATACCTGAGACAATGACTCTTCAGCGAAGACCATTGGAATTAGAGGAAGAACTGTCTTATTATCGTACTTCTCTAACACTGCCCACTCACTCCAAGAAGCCCAGGTACCTATAGATGAGATATTCAGGTCTATTCTGTTTGCAAATAGCAATATTGCCAAGAAAGAATATAGCTTCCATAACAAGATTAGAAATATCGGTACTTTGATCAAAGATTCTGAGTAATATGGTCTGTCAATTTAACGAGAATCTTGCTATCAATATCATTACTATCATGGCAACCTCAAAGAAGTAGTTGCTATGCTTAGTAACAAAATAAGTTAGAAAGGGAATATGGTAGAACAACATTTGTTCCAATAATTTGAAAATATTGCTTATAGGAAAGTATGTGCTACCAGAAACGTGTTCAAGGTTCTCTAGAACATAAGCAATCCCTTTGAGTTGAGAAAGGCTCATCGAACTATTCCGCCTGAATGAAATTGCTGTATTTGATTTATTATCAGTGTTTACGTCAATAATTAAAACTGTATATTGAGGTTATGTATGCGAAATCATAAAAACTGGACAAAATGTTTAGTTTTCTTCCTTGTCGCTGTGAAGGCGTAAACTGATGGACGCTTTCATCGCTCAGTCGATGATATTACCACGTACCAACAAGACAAATCACTTCATCGTTTGCGGGAATCGCGTCTCTCCGACCTTGAGAAATATAACAGACATAACCACACTTTCTTCTTCCTCGAAACAGCTGTCAAATTGAACACTTGATTGTGGAATATCTAAAATCGAAATGTAAAAACGGTTTTGTCGGGATTCAGGAATCACAAAACCAAAATCAGACTAAGATTTTTCGATGAAACAATTTGAAAAGCAAATTTCCAACACCAAAGCGAGTGTTTTGTCACACCTCAAACTCCTGTAGAAGAACTCTGTTCGAGTAAATGAAAATTTTGGAAAAATGTTATGGAAAACCCGTTTACCTTAATCAGAGAATCTTTGTAGTTTCACATCAAATGAGATTCATTTCAATATAAAATCAAATTATGAATAGACCAACTTTGTTCGATTCCAATCTTAGTGTTTGTGCAATCATATACAATTTTATTAGACATCCCATCGTTTTAATTGAATAATGGAGGTTGTAATGCTTTTACTTCAGTTGCAATTCCTTTAGATTATATAAAATGAACATTATGAATGAGTCCACCTAAGTTCGATTCCATTTCTTGTTGTATAATTAAAATATTTAATGAGGACTGTCATCATAAAATAGAACCTTAAAGATGACTAAACAATTGATTTGGTTGTAAAAAACTGTTTGGATTATATTCTTAAATGGAATAGATACTAAAATATTCATCAGTTAATAGGATGAAAAATTCATTTCAGTTTGTTTACATGTTTATAACCTCTTCAAGCGAGTCCGAAAACGGCGAGAGTGACGTAGTCCTATTCCTGCAATCTGATTGGCACCCCAAACGCCTACTAAAATTCTGATTAGCTCGATTCAGGGTCATATCTGCGTTGACATAGATTTCCTAAGGGCCAATTGCACCGTATTACAAAACCATAGATTAGGTCCATAAGCAAGGTTTTGGTACAAAATTATCTTGCACCGTCACGTAATCCTCGTTAAATGGCCTTAACAGACTGTTATATTTAAGCCTACGAATTTGGGGGTTTAAAAGAAGGATTAATGGTAAGCTTCGGAATCTAACCCTACTTTCGAGCGATTTCGTACAAGATTGACATTTTTAGTAACCTCCAGTTTGTTTACGTTTTTTTTTGTTTACATTGGACATTGATGGAGAACTCCTACGAGTTGATAATCAAATTTTGATTAAAAGTGGTTGATTTTCAGATGATATTTATGAAAAATGATATAGGGAGAAACTGGCATCAGTAGGCATTGATTCGTATGTTTTAAAGCATGAAGAATTAACACCAGTATTTCCATTGAGTTCGTAAACTTAATGGTATTTCTATAAGCCTTCAACTATATTTGGAATGAGAAAACATAGTTTCATGAAGATTCTTCAGTACTATTTCATTCAGTGATATATTACGTAGAAAGCTATCATGTACTACTTCATTATTGTGCAGGTGCTGTCTCTGTGCTATCATTATCCTCTATTATATATTAACTGGACTCAAAAAATAACTACCAACGAATTAATGTGAAAGAAATAGCATTCTCGTGTTAGACAATCTTTAATCGTTCACCTTTGTCAATCCATCCATGATACTTCATTATTTATATAGAATACTTTTTATTCTGCGGATCCACATCAGAGTTTTCATTATCTTCGGCCAAAAATTAACTCAATTCATAATATACTTATTACAAACAAAATAATTTAATAGAAAGTCTACTCTTAGGTGAGCCGTTCCTTATCGGAAAGTTGTTTCGGATAAATCAATACTATTTATTTATTCATCTTACAAACGCCACGATTGTAATTCCATGCAGAAGCTTAAATCTTAAGATATTACAAAATATAAGTTTACTTGAGTATATGACTATAAATTTGAATAATGTTTAAAGCCTGATGCAGAAGTAAGAGCACAGGTCTGTGGTAAGAGATCCCTAGTCTTAATGATAATAAACGAGTCAAGAACATTACATGCAATATTTTTATGGAAGCTATAAAGTCTGTCATATATATTTTTTCGTTGGGATTTTCAGTAGATGCATCTTGATTTTTCATAACTTAAGGAAATATGGTAGTAGTAACCCATAATAATGGGTTTCATCTTTTGAATTAAAATATTTCTTCAATTAGGGTTAAAATAAACAAAATGAAGCTAGTCACAAGTACCAATTCATGAGAAAGTAACCAGATTTGTAGATTAATTTTAATCTAGTTACATTCAGCCTCGGTGCAAGCCGAATATTTAAAGCAGAGTTTAATAAGTTTATCTTCGCTTAACTAACTGTAGCTTAAGACGAAAACGGTGCAATTGGCCCTTAGTAAATGACGCGAGTGGTTTATCTGGTTGATCTGTGATATTACTGACATTATTTTTTGATGTGTCCAGAGTACGAGCCTGTAACACAGATCAACCAGATAAACCACTCTCGTCATTTACTTAGGAAATCTATGTCACCGCAAATATGACCCTGAATCGAGCTAATCAGGATTTTAGCAGGCGTTTGGGGTGCTTTGGGGTGCCAATCAGATTGCAGGAATAGGATTACGTCACTCTCGCCGTTTTCGGACTCGCTTGAAGAGGTTATAAACATGTAAACAAACTGAATTTTTCATCCTATAAATTGATGAATAATTTCGTATCTGTTCTATTTAAGAATATAATCCAAACAGTTTTTTACAACCAAATCAATTGTGTAGTCATCTTTGAGGTTCTATTTTATGATGACAGTCCTCATTATATGTTTTAATTATACAACAAGAATTGGAATCGAACTTGGTGGACTCATTCATAATGTTCATTTTATATAATATAAAGGAATCCCAACTGAAGTAAAAGCATAACAACCTCCATTATTCAATTAAAACGATGGGATGTCTAATAAAATTGTATATGATTGCACAAACACTAGGATTTAGGATTGGAATCGAACAAAGTTGGTCTATTCATAGTTTGATTTTATATTGAAATGAATCTCATTTGATGTGAAATTACAAAGATTCTCTGATTAAGGTAAACGGGTTTTCCATAACATTTTTCCAAAATTTTCATTTACTCCAACCGAGTTCTTCTACAGGAGTTTAAGGTGTGACAAAACACTCGCTTTGGTGTTGGAAATTTGCTTTTCAAATGGTTTCATCGAATAATCTTAGTCTGATTTTGATTTTGTGATTCCTGAATCCCCACAAATCCGTTTTTACATTTCGATTTTAGATATTCCAAAATCAAGTATTCAATTTGACAGCTGTTTCGAGGAAGAAGAAAGTGTGGTTATGTCCAAAGATTAAATCTTTAATCTTTGGTTATGTCTGTTATATTTCTCAAGGTCGGAGAGACGCGATTCCCGCAAACGATGAAGTGATTTGTGTTGTTGGTCTGTGCCTGTAAGTCACTGAAACATTGCCGACTTGTCAGCTCTTAAATCACCGATTATAGAAGTCCATGGTAGCAGCTTTACTCTGAGAAAATTGTAAAATTCATAACAAACCTTGCTATAACACTCTGAACAGAATACGTAATATCATGGCCATATTGCTGTTAATTAGAAAGATAGCAAGATAACTTGGATAGCAAGGTTTATAGCAATACGCTAACAGAACCAACCTGATTATAATAATAACTGAGTTGAATAAAAATTGAAGAATTTCATCATAATAAGGTGATGAAATAGAACTAGTCAATCATTGTTGAGTGTAATTCGTCACTAAAAAATCTATGCTATTATTTCGTATCTTGTTTTATCAACTAATTGATATGTGGTTTTTTTTTTGTTAACTTTCAGTAGGATTTTGAGTGCCAAACCAGAGAGAGAAAGTTGGTTCCTGACAATGGATGAATACTCAAGTAGTGACGATTCGGCATAATTTTACTTATTTTCATATTTTATTATTATCGTTATATTTTGATATTATTTATGTATTGTAAAATACGTTGATTCTTCCATTATTAATTATTGTTATATACAATTGAAGCATTATTGGGTGTGAAAAATGTAATGAATGTACTTTATGTGGATTATGATAAACATATGATTCTAATGAACAATTTTTTTTCCAAGAATTCATGAAGGCTTTTCTCAGTCTAACTGGTATCAGAAGTTCACTTCCTCACTTCTGAACAAATACGAATTGAGTAGAACTTTATTTCTAGAAAGGTTTTGGGAGCCATAAATAGCGCTTTTAAATAGTTATAGGCATTATAAAGAGCTAGAAATTAACTATTTCACATCTAAGCTCTGAAATAATCGTTCTATACAGGCCCTAGTATTGTAAAGTTCTTCTCAAAAGTTTCTTGGATTTTTGAGTTAACAAATTTCCAACATTTTATCACTTTCAAAAACACTCAGTAAAACAGAAAGTAAATTGTAGTTACCAGCTGGTAGTAAAGAAAATAAGAATTCTAGTTAAACTTTTATTTCTTTCAAGTTGTAATAAACATTTAATAGAGAACACAACAAAACAGTAAATTCTGTACTTAGTCATAAATATGTATTTAAGGTAATCAATATACACTGGACATCAAGTACCTGACTTCTTACAAAGATTTTCAATGCCATAATCTTAAGTTAAGTTGCCGGACTTTTATTCAAAAAATTCGAGATACAAATTCAAGAGAAGTGATTTTTTCACTATAAATGCAATAATTTCTTTTCCTTGAATCATTTGGCCAAGTAACTTTTATTTGTATTCCTTGCAGAATTTTAAAGACAATAGTTAGTTCTCTAGCTGAGAACTTCACTTAGTTAACATGACAAATTCCATTGATTCTATATTTATATTTCATCGAAAAATATTATCTATACAAAAATATGATCTAAATAGGAATATTCCAAACAATTTACACAACTATTAATAAATTATCACAAAACATTTGTTGCAACATAAATATGTACCTGTTACAATAATCATTATCAGTCTGAAATGTTAAAATGAAATAATACAAGTACAGGAAAAAACACAGAGAACAATAACAAAAAATAAAGAAACATAAAATAAATAAATTCAATAATGCCTGAATTTCAACACTAGATGAAAATTCAGGAGGAGTATTCTAAGAATGACTATGAATTCTTTTTGGTGTTAGAATATTTATTGTTGACTTACGTTTCTTCTCTGCAGTAGGAGTTTTACATTCTTCCTTATTTACATTATTGTTTTCAGATATGTTTTCATCCAACTTTATTCTCTTCACTGGCGACTTTATGATGTCATCATTTCCATCAAGAGACTCATAATCCGGACTTTCAGGAGAACCTATAGGTGATGGTTTACGTTTTCTTCGAGCAGTTTCATCGTCGCATACATATTCACTATTGCTTTCAGATATAGTACCATCAGAAGATGTTCTATAAGCATCTGTGTCTGGACTATCAGGAGTATCCTGAATAATAGTTACATCATTGGAATCTTCTAGACTAGACAAATCGTCAGACCTGGAAAGTCCTGGTCTTCTCAATGAACATAATATTTCTATTTCATCTACAGTTAGATCGCCATATGAAGTTTCATGACTTGATGATTCTGTCTGTTTCTCCGATTCAGCAAGGTCTTCAGTTTCTTCACAGACATTTAGGTTATCAGATGATTCACCGTTCCAAGAAACTGTTTCTATTTTTGCAACACTTAAACCATTGCATGAAACTTCAGAAAATGGAAATTCTGTTTGAAGTTTCAACTCATCGGAATCTTTGGTTTCTTCATAGATATTTTGGCTTCCAGATGCCTCACTGCTTGACGGTCCTTGCTCATCTAAATCTTCTTTTTTACCACCAACGGATTTTGGATGATCGTTTCTTGGGAAGAAACAAGTTATTGGTTTTTGCCAATCTGGTTTTTCTCTTTGACAAATGGGATTGCCACCAACTGAAAAAGTAAGGAACCATTGAAGAAATAGAACCAAAAATGGGATGAAGACTTACTACTAGACATCGACTTTCCTGAGGATTTCCCCTTGGGAGTTGCACTACTGCTACTTCCTCCTCCTCCTTTCTTGCTAGAGCTCTTGCCACCCCCAACTGAAATGTTCAATATTTTCTTCAAATGACCCACCAATATAATACGGATTTCATCATTAAGAAAATTACTTACCTCGCACACAACGATCTCCCGTTCGCACCATTTCTATAGAACAACAAATTCAATCTATCAAAAATTATTCCAAATCTCAATAATAATAAAATGTTTCCTTTGCCGGGATGGATGCACCACAAGGCCAATGAATGCTTCACAATCTAAGTCTAAAGCAAAGCATAGTAATAAGTTTGTGCTAATTTCTTATGATTTCGACTATGATGCATTGAAAACATTGGGTTTAATGTGGATCTTATGCTTCAGACTTAGACTATATTTATGACTATTGTATTTTACCGATATCCTTAAGTGAGGACATCGAGCTGTCCTTACATTATCCTATGCAAAGCTTTGTTAATTTTCCAAATCCAACAGAGAATGGTGGTCATACACACATGCCTATGTAACTAAGAATTATGTTGTGCATTCCATCCCAAATAAGGAGTATTTGAAAATGTTCAACTCAATAGACTCACCTAACACTGATAAGAACAAGAATAACAAATATTCACTTGAAATATTCAACACTTTCGGAAATTGGACTAAAGATCCTACGTGAAACAACAACCTGTTGTTTGTTTTCTTGTGAGCAGCGGTTGAACTTCAAATTGGCGGTAATTTTACTGATCATAGAATTTGATATTAACGAAATGTTCACTAGCCAGTCGTAGCTTGTCACTCGTGAACATAAATTGTAACATTTCGTAACTCTAAGCTCAAATTAACAATAATTTCTCAAAGTAGAATGGTTCGGTATACGGTGATATTCTTAGTCTTCAGCCGAGAATGAAATGTGAGCAAATTTCGTATTCAACTGTGGAGCTGGAATCCTACTTTAACATTGCATTCATTCTCAATAATTTAAGAACGATTCGCTACGTGATATCGTATGGAAATTGTAACCATAGAATACAAAAATAGTAACGTGTAACATATGTGTGTACAATACACACGTTTTTGCTACGTTGACAAATTTATGAAAACCATAGATGAGTTAGATATTTTTCTCATCACTTGAAACAATCGAAAATCGATATTTTTTGGTAGCCATTATAAAATTTTTCTCGATAAATCTTAATTCGTTGGATCAAAACAAAAGAAATTGTTCTAGATTTGTTGGAATGAAGAACTAAACTAATTATTTCATCCAAATTGGTGAGTGAGAGAAATTTGTATTATTTTGAATTTCCCATTAGATGTATAGTGTTTTTTGGATCATAGGAAGGTATAAAATGTCAGAGTGAAATAACTATTACATATACATTTTATTAATTAGATTTTGATGATCTCTTTGGATTTCTGTATACTCCATTAAAAATCACACTTTTTATTTCCATATCAACGATGGAATATATAAACGGACGATTCGCATTGAATTTTGGTATTTGTTGTTTGTATGTAACGGCAGCACCTGCAAATATATATTGTACAATATAAGTAAGTTTACTCCTGAAACTAAGACAAGTTTTCTGGTTCTATATGGCATATACCTGAAGCAGCTGTAGCTATAGTTCCTTCCTCATCCACCTCTATTTCAGCTTTTTGAATGAGCCTCGAAATATAAAGATACTGATTCACCATATCTAATAAATCTGCTTTTTCAAAGTTGAATACTTCCTTGATTCCCATCTGAAAAAATCCTATTAAATTATCCCGCCATTCTTTGAAGATTCGATCCTTACCTTATCAAGAACAACGTTCATATTCAAATCTGATGACACAGAAAATTTCGGGAGGAAAACATTTACATCTTCATCTATAAATTGTTGCTCAGCTTCCTTGAGTTTTTCTATTATTGTTTTCATTTCCATTTTGTGCATAAGCTCTAAGACCTCGGCAATACTGGAGCCTTTTAGGGGTAAAATAACAACCATTGACATCTTAGAGCCCTGAAAAAAACAGTGTTGAAGCTAAGGGGTTATCTATACTAAACTTTGAAGAAACACATTGAAAATAAATTTTTTTGGAACGCACATTGCCGTACGGAAGTAATACTGCTTGAGCCTTTAAGGCCTCTAATCTTAAAAAAGCTACGGGTCCTGATAAAAACATCATTTCGATTTCTGAAATTTCTTCTCCATTCTCATTGTAAAATGGTAATTTTTTCGTAGCTGTCTTGTTGAAAGGATGTGTCCAATCTCCTTTGAAATAGAGCGTACTGGTTAGAAAAATTTCGGCATCTCTGATGTCTCCTGAAAAAATATGTAAAAATTCTGTATTTAGAACATTTTCGTTATGGTTTATTTTACCTTGTGATATGAAATCAACTATTCTATTGTTAGTGGCTTTCGCAACATAGTTGTTGATTATTTCGGTCGAGGATTTGAGATCTTTGAAATCGACTGGTACAACATCTACGCCATAGTATTCCTTCGTTCTTTTTTGAAATGTTTGTTTGAGGGAATGCTTCTTGTTGGTGAAAATTCCACTGGATAATTCTAAAGTCACTCCAACTGTTGCATTCTAAAATATTATAATATATAGTTTATGATTTGTACAATTATTTTCAGGTAGAATTCCAATTCGAGGTCAAATTCCGCTATCAGGTCAAATTCGCAGGTTAGGTCGAATTCCAATTCGAGGTCAAATTCCGCTTTCAGGTCAAATTCGCAGGTTAGATCAAATTCCAATTCGAGGTCAAATTCCGCTTTCAGGTCAAATTCGCAGGTTAGGTCGAATTCCAATTCGAGGTCGAATTACGCTTTCAGGTCAAATTCGCAGGTTAGGTCGAATTCGAACAAGAGGTCAAATTCGAGGATAAAGTCAAATTCGAACCTGGGGTCAAATACGAAGATGAGTTCGATCCCGCCGGTCGTCTGTTGCCAAGATAATTTTTGAACGGAATGAGAAAGAGACAAAGTGAAGTGTATTTTTACCCCTTCATTAATCGAGATATCTGGAAGAATTCTCACCTGTAATGTCCCTTGTAATTGTTTATATTCATTTCTGAATTCAGTCTTATCCGTAGGAATCCTTAAAACGTTCTCCAATTCTTTCAAACTGTTGCCCCTAGCACCTTCTGCAATTATACTTAAGAGGGACCAAATTGTATACGGTGACAGGGCTAAATTCATTTCGTCCCCTGCTTCATCTGCAGTAAGCTGAAATTAAATTATAATGCGGACTTTCAGAGATATGCGACGTAACACCTCACTTAGAGCTATTTATTTCAGAATAATTTCAACTCTGTCAGGTTTTTCAAATCACCCATATCGTTGTTTTGAGATATTTGAACTGAAAAATGCTATTTTCATGAGTATATATTTCACATATTCCCTATGAATTAATTTAAGCTCTCTATGTTCGATATGTAAATTGTAAAATATTGGTAAGTTTCACTTCTTAAATATTTCTAATAAATAGCTTTCAGTTGTCATTATCAAACAACAATTTTTTGAAAATTTACCAAATTTGATTTTGTTAAATGTTATTACCTGTAATAAATTTGTTGCAAACTCATTGAGGGAGTTCCCGATTTGTATTCCGTTTTGAGCCTTTATACATACAAAACATAAACTGCAAATATCTGAAACAAGAAAAAGGCATGAGTGGCAATTATTATTTTTTTGCGCGCATGTTCTAGGGGAACAGCGTGCTATCGTTTTGTCCAAATGTCTGTAATTTTGGATGATTGAGCCGAAAATGGTCTCAATCGACTAGGTTGGACTCACTGATGACGAATCCGGTGTCAAAATCGATTCTGTCCGGCCGGCCGGCCGGCCATAGACACGCTAACAGTCGACAGAAGCAAGCTAGCAACTTGAAACATTCAGGATAGGTTGCGCATCAGAATGCCGCGGTTAAGTTCGTTAGTGGGCCAAATCGGTCGAATAGTTTCGGAGTTATAGGCAGTTGAAGTTTTGAAGTTATTTATTTTTTATTTCAGAAACTACTCGAGAGATTAGATTCAAACTTGGCAGTTGGGTGGAGTATAACGACGCGCAACTTTGAGCCGAATTTCGTCAGGATCAGATTTTCAGTGAATTTTAAAAAAATTTTTTTTCGAAATTTTTTTCCAAAAAATTTTTTTTTCCGGAAACCATTTATCATATTCGAAAAAAAAGTCCACTCACACTTTGAACTTCATATTTCACAGCAGTATACCAAATTTCAGTTCGATACGATCATAAGTTTCGGAGATATCCGGAAAAAATGTGTCGAATTTCGAGGTTTTCTTCTCGATATCGTTTATTTTTTCGGTATAACTCGAGAAATACTAATTCAGTCCTGATGAAATTTCACAGCTAGTTTTGAGATGCTGAAAGACAACTTCATGCGAAATTTCGTGATAATCGTGCCATCAGAACAATTTGAAAAAAAAAATTTCTATGATTTTTCTTATCATATCATCCTCATCAAATTCTGTATGAAACTTCGAACTGTTATTTTTCGATGAAGTACTGGATTTCAATTTGATCTGATCTGTATTTTTGGAAATATTGAAAAAATAAAATTTTGATTGGGTATATCTACGGAATCATTGGGTGGATTTTACCCATTCACGAATTCGGCCTTCGTAATTTAGGTCCAAACCTTCTCTACAAATATCGAGTTCCTAAGTTGTTTCTTTCGGAAGTTATTGTGTTTACGCAGTCGGCCGTTAGGCTGACAAATATTTGTAGAGAAGGTTTGGGGCTTAATTACGAAGGTCGAATTCGTGAATGGGTAAAATCTGCCCAATGATTCCGTAGATATACCCATTCAAAATTTTATTTTTCCAATATTTCCAAAAATACAGATTTGATCGAATTGAAATCCAGTAATTTATCAGTAAAAATTTCAAAAAGTACTGCCGTGAAGGCAGCAGCTTTTGCGTGCATGTTCAAATTCGTTGCTGAAGCGGTCATCTACATTGAACATGCACGCATAAGTTGCTGCCTTCACGGCAGTGCTTTTTGAAATTTTTATTTTCTGCAAAAATTCGTGAGAAGACTTCTACTTTGTATCTGCATGCAAGAGTTCGTTTGTTGTAGAATGAACGTTGATTTTTACATAAAAAGCAAACCTCGTTAATATCTCAAGGTCAGGAAGCTGCCCGTGGTCTGCATGCTTCAACGTTGCCAGTAGCCGCGAGAAATATTAGAATTCGGAGAAATGTCGACATTTATAGGAGAAAACTGGTTGTCGATCTGCAGGGGTCAGTGATTGTATTTTTTGAAAATTCTTGAATATAGAAAAGTGACAACATTGCGCATTCTTACAATTTTTTTCAACAATTTGCACCCAAAAAAATTTTTGAAAAAATCTATTTCTGCTCTCCAAAGGTCACACCCCGTTCTATTCGAGGTAAAGTTTCCTCTTAAAGATTAACGAAACTGTTATTAAACCCTCAGAAATTTTCGTATGACTCCATTTCAAGAACGAAAACATGACAATGATTTCTTATGAATTTATTGCCTTAAAAATAGCTCAAATATATTTTGGTTGGAACGCAAATGAGTTCGGAGAGTTGGAGTCCTTGAAGCTTATCGACAAGCGGAATCTTTGGATGTTTAAAATACTATACTGAAATGGTTGTTATTGTTTATCTAAAAAATTTCAGGGTGGACGCTAATTTGTGACTCAAAATGTAGGAATGTAAGATTATATTGTTTGGCAGAATTATCGTGCTCTTAAGATTGCTTATGGAGTTAACAATTTTTCAAAACATTTCGAAATTTGTATTCGGGAAGTTTTTCTTATTTCGGGGACAATGTCAGAATTCGATGAAAACTAACATTAACTGTTTTTTCAAACTTGTACGAAATTTCAGCTCGAATGCAAAAATAATATTTCGATTGGCCTAATTTTTGGGTGGATTTTACTCACTTATGAACTGCAATCGGCCATAAGGTTGATCGTAAACACAATAACTTCTGAAAACTTTAATAGGAGCCTTGATATGTGTGAAGTAAAAATGTCAAGTTTCGTGTTTTTTTCTTCGGAATCGTTGTCCATCCGAAATAACTCAAAAATTACTGATTCAATCATGATGAAACTTGGCAGCTAGTTTGAAAATGCTGATGGGTAACTTCGTGCAAAATTTCGTGATGACCATGTCATTACAACAATTTGAAAAAACGACTTGGAAACTCGATGTTCGTAGAGTGTGTTTTGGGCTTAATTACAAAGGTCGAATTCGTGAATGGGTGAATTCCGCCCAATGATTCCGAAGATATAGCTAATCAAAATTTTATTTTTCCAATATTTCCAGAAAAACAGATCAGATCGAAATGAAATCCAGTATTTTATCGAAAAAAAAAATTCAAAAAGCACTGCCGTGAAGGCAGCAACTTTTGCGCACATGTTCAATGTAGATGACCGCTTCAGCAACGAATTTGAACATGCACGCAAAAGCTGCTGCATTCACGGCAGTGCATTTTGAAATTTTCTACTGATAAATTACTGGATTTCAATTCGATCAAATCTGTATTATTAGAAATATTGGAAAAATAAAATTTTGAATGGGTATATCTACGGAATCATTGGGCGGATTTTACCCATTCACGAATTCGGCCTTCGTTATTAAGGTCCAAACCTTCTCTACAAATATCGAGTTTCCAAGTCGTTTCTTCCGGAAGTTATTGTGTTTACGGTCAGCCTAACGGCCGACTGCGTAAACACAATAACTTCCGAAAGAAACAACTTAGAAACTCGATATTTGTAGAGAAGGTTTGGACCTTAATTACGAAGGCCGAATTCGTGAATGGGTAAAATCCACCCAATGATTCCGTAAATATACCCAATCGAAATTTTATTTTTCCAATATTTCCAAAAATACAGATCAGATCGAATTGAAATCGAGTACTTCATCGAAAAATAACAGTTCGAAGTTTCATACAGAATTTAATGATGATATGATAAGAAAATCATGGATATTTTTTTTCAAATTGTTCTGATGACACGATTATCACGAAATTTCGCATTGAGTTGTCTTTCAGCATCTCAAAACAAGCTGTGAAGTTTTATCAGGACTGAATCAGTATTTCTCGAGTTATACCGAAATAAACAACGATATCGACAAGAAAACCACGAAATTTGACATATTTTTTCCTGATATCTTCAAAATTTATGATCGTATCGAACTGAAATTTGGTACACTGCTGTGAAATAAGAAGCTCAAAGTGTGAGTGGAATATTTTTTTGGAATGATGAATGGTTTCGGAAAAAAAAATTTTTTTGGAAAATTTACTGACAATATGATCCTGACGAAATTTGGCTCAAAGTTGCGCGTCATTATACTACACCTAACTGCCAAGTTTGAATCCAATCGCTCGAATAGTTTCTGAAATAAAAAATAAATAACTTCAAAATTTCAAGTGCCTATAACTCGGTAACTATTCGACCGATTTGGCCCATTAACGAACTTAACCGCGGCATTCTGATGCGCGACCTACCCTGAAAGTTTCAATTTGATAGCTTGCTTCTGTCGACAGTTATCGTGTCCTCGCCCAGCCGGTCGGCCGGCCGGACAGAATCGATTTTGACAACGGATTCGTCCTCAGTGAGTCCAACCTAGTCGATTGAGACCATTTTCGGCTCAATCATCCAAAATTACAGACATTTGGACAAAACGATAGCACGCTGTTCCCCTAGAACATGCGCGCAAAAAAACCTAGAAATTAATACTCCACGTTCATTTCTATCACATATTGGCGTGAAAATTACACTTATGAAGTATATTCGTCAGCTTTCCTGAAAAAACATTGTAAGAATGCGCAATGTTGCCACTTTTTATATTCAAGAACTTTCGGGAAAATAAAAACTGAAATGGAGTGAAAAATGGAAAAATAACGTACATTGTGCATTCTCGCAATAATTAAGTACATGTCCCCAAAAAAAATTTTTAAAAATAATCACTGAAGCCCTCAGAACAACACCCCCCTCCTATTAACGCCGAAATTTCATCGAATTCTAATATTTCTCGCAGCTATAAGCAACGTTAAAGCATGCAGACAGTAAGCCGGTGCCTGACCTTGAGATATTAGCGAGATTTAATGAAACTTGAATGTAGCTGTGTTGCCATGCACAGCCGTAATTTCCCAGCACGTAGATTTGTAGATTTTTCACTATAGAACATAAAAAGTGCGGATGTAGCCAAAAATAGATATTCCCTCATTTCGACGAGGAATTAAAAATAAACTCCGGTGTGAAATCTGCAGCGTACAAAACTAATTGGTCATTCCAATTTTCAGGGAATTGACATGATCGTCAATGGGCGTGAAATGTGACAGATCCCCAGCATCGAATTTTCGGTTAATATGGCGTTAACTGAGCCCGCCTCCGTATCGTTCACCTCGCCTCGTTCGGATGCCATGATTTAATTTTGGCTCCATCCGTTTGGCGAGATGAGAAAACCCGCAAAAAATTATGTTCGCTGTGTGAATCTCGATAATTCATATGGGAGAGGATGTAACATAACTTGACCACAACATAAGATCCGCAAGCGGCGATTCAGATTGATTTTCCGTTTGTTTAACACCGGCTTGTAACAGTGGCGTACCCGCCTAGGAAAAAAAATCGAGGTCCCAACACTTGAGACACTGGAATATAATTAAAAAAATTCAAAAAGTACTGCCGTGAAGGCAGCTCGATATTTGTAGAGTAGGTTTGGACCTTAATAACGAAGGCCGAACTTGTGAATGGGTAAAATCCACCCAATGATTCCGCAGATATACCCATTCAAAATTTTATTTTTTCAATATTTCCAAAAATACAGATCAGATCGAATTGAAATCCAGTACTTCATCGAAAAATTATAGTTCGAAGGTTCATACAGAATCTAATGAGGATGATATGATAAGAAAATCACAGAAATTTTTTTTTTCAAAATGTTCTAATGACACGATTATCACGAAATTTTGCATAAAGTTGTCTTTCATCATCTTCAAACTAGCTGCGAAGTTTTATCAGGTTTGAATCAGTATTTCCCGAGTTTTACCGAAAAAAACAACGATATCGAGAAGAAAACCTCGAAATTTGACATATTTTTTCCCGATATCACTAAAACTCATGATCGTATCGAACTGAAATTTGGTACACTGCCGTGAAATATAAAGCTCAAAATGTGAATGGAATTTTTTTTATATGATGAATGGTTTCCGAAAAAAAAATTTTTTGGAAAAAAATTTCGAAAAAAAATTTTTTCAAATTTACGATAGCACGCTGTTCCCCTAGGCCTAGAACATGCGCGCAAAAACTAGTAGAGCACTGACGTGTAGTCAGCAGCTTTTGCGTTCATCTTCAAATTCGTTCTCTTTTTACGTATTGACCCCACCAAACTCACTTTTGGTGATCTCCTTTGAACATGCGCGCAAAAGCTGCTGACTTCACGTCTGTGCTTTTTTTAGTTTTTTTCGATGAAGTATCACTTTTTAGGTTCATTCTGAGTTTCACTCCCAATATCTGAAACAGAACTATTAAAAATTAAATAAAATTATTTTTTTTTGGAAAACACCCTTGCAGATTGCAGGATTGAACTATGTGAAAAACAGATTTTCTAATGAATAATACAGGAATAAAATAAACCATAAACAAAGGGAACTGTGACATTTCAGAGCACGAATCTCACTCTTTCATCAGTCAAACGAGAAAGTTTTTAGTATTCTATCTTTCCACTTGTCGTTTTCAGAGTTTTGTGGAATTGACATTTTGATGAAATCACAGCAACAAAAATTCACTTGGTTTGAAACCTCTTTTTTAAGTAAATTCAGCCAAATAGAGTCCATCTCTACAGAACAATGAGCAAAATTTTTTTCTCGATTTAACAAAATGCAAGGACTCTTTAATATTTTTTTTCAAATTATCTGATTCGTTGGAATCATCAGTGTTTTTGTTTTGTCCCAATCTATCATGGGATTCCGAATGGTCAACATTTTGTTCGCTATTTGAGATTTTTGAATCGTATAATTTGAAGTGAAAAGTATTGCTGTGATTTCTCGAAAACGTCAATTTGACAAAATTCTCAACTCAAAACGAAAAATCGAAAAAAATCAATTTTGAAAGTTTTCTCGTTTGTCTGATGGAAGAGTGAGATTTGTACTCTAAAATGTCACAGTTCGCTCTGTTTATCGTTTGTACTGTTCATGTATTTTTCATTAGGCAATCTGTTTTCCAAGAAATTTCCCTTGACAAATAGTTCTATCCTGCAATCCGTAAGGGCGTTTTCCATAAAAAACGATTTTATTTAATTTTTAATCGTTCTGTTTCAGATATTGGGAGTGAGAACTCAGAAAGAGCCTCAAAATGATGCAAAACCCTTCCAAAATAAGCTTTAATCGATTTTTTTCGATAAAGTACTTCGAAAAGTACTTGTAAAATATTTGATAAAATGGTAACATGGCACAAGGTAATGCATCAGCATTCAACAACCTATCAGCAAGGTGTATTTCTATTCCAAAAGCATTTTTTGAGTTTGCGAAATAAAAATGGAACTGATTAAATATTTAAACTTCACATATTATTTTCCCCATATTTCCGGAAATAAACATCATAATTAAATATAAGCCCGAGGGTTTTCTTTTGAATTCTATCGAGATCTGACGGATAGTTACCGGCAAAAATTTTTAAATTTTTTTCACAAAAATCTCTGATTTTTGCGCGCATGTTCTAGGGGAACAGCGTGCTATCGTTTTGTCCAAATGTCTGTAATTTTGGATGATTGAGCCGAAAATGGTCTCAATCGACTAGGTTGGACTCACTGATGACGAATCCGGTGTCAAAATTGATTCTGTCCGGCCGGCCGGCCGGCCGGCCGTCCGTAGACACGATAACTGTCGACAGAAGCAAGCTAGCTACTTGAAACTTTCAGGATAGGTTGCGCAACAGAATGCCGCGGTTAAGTTCGTTAATGGGCCAAATCGGTCGAATAGTTTCGGAGTTATAGGCACTTGAAGTTTTGAAGTTATTTATTTTTTATTTCAGAAACTACTCAAGCGATTGGATTCAAACTTGGCAGTTTGGTGGAGTATAACGACGCGCAACTTTGAGCCAAATTTCGTCAAGATCATGTTGTCAGTAAATAAAAAAAAAAATTTTTTTCGAAATTTTTTTACAAAAAAATTTTTTTTTCGGAAACCATCAATCATATCCAAAAAAAATTATACTCACACTTTGACCTTCTAATTCCACAGCAGTGTACTAAATTTCAGTTCGATACGATCATAAGTTTTGGAGATATCGGAAAAAAATATGTCAAATTTCGAGGTTTTCTTCTCGATATCGTTGATTTTTTCGGTAGTACTCGAGAAATACTGAGATGCTGAAAGACAACTTTATGCAAAATTTCGTGATAATCGTGTTATTAGAACAATTTGAAAAAAAAAATTTCTATGATTTTCTCATCATATCATCCTCATTAAATTCTGTATGAAACTTCGAACTGTTATTTTCGATGAAGTACTGGATTTCAATTCGATCTGATCTGTATTTTTGGAAATATTGGAAAAATAAAATTTTGATTGGGTATATCTACGGAATCATTGGGTGGATTTTACCCATTCACGAATTCGGCCTTCGTAATTGAGGTCCAAACCTTCTCTACAAATATCGAGTTTCTAAGTTGTTTCTTTCGGAAGTTATTGTGTTTACGCAGTCGGCCGTCAGGCTGACCGTAAACACAATTACTTCCGGAAGAAACGACTTAGAAACTCGATATTTGTAGAGTAGGTTTGGGGCTTAATTACGAAGGTCGAATTCGTGAATGGGTAAAATCCGCCCAATGATTCCGTAGATATACCCATTCAAAATTTTATTTTTCCAATATTTCCAAAAATACAGATATGATCGAATTGAAATCCAGTAATTTATCAGAAAAAAATTTCAAAAAGCACTGCCGTGAAGGCAGCAGCTTTTGCGTGCATGTTCCAATTCGTTGCTGAAGCGGTCATCTACATTGAACATGCGCGCAAAAGTTGCTGCCTTCACGGCAGTGCTTTTTGGACTTTTTTTTATTCCTTCCAAACCTAAGTGTGGGTACGCCACTGGCTCGTAATCGATACCAGCTGAGCAATCTTCGATGATAATGAATGATCATTTTGACCTTCGGACGTTTCAGAGCGGAAATTTCATGGAAATGATGCAATTCCCATTATTTTTTATTGAAAATTGTTTTGGTTTCCCGGAATATTTGTAGGTTTTCTGGGTAACAATTGTTGGTTTTGATCGATCATGAATTTTCAATTGAATCCGGTTGATGAAATGATTAAAGGTGAGACTGTTCGTGGAAATCATGAGTTTTTTCAAAGTTTCTCTGGATTTCATGTGATTGATGTCCTTGGGAACGGCGTTCTATGATTTCGTCCAAATGTCTATAGTTTTCGAATTGTGTTGTACTAGCTGATGATTTTTCAGGTGTTTTCTAGGTTTTTACTCCCAATATCTGAACAAGAACTATTGAAACATTTAATAGGAATTATTATTTATAGGAAACTGTCAACTCTTGATTAGGAGGTAATAATATAAGAGTTTAATAATCATTTACTTTTATAAGTTTATTGAAGCATAACTCGACTCAACAGTTCTACATTGTAGTGTTGCACGCCATCATCTACTACTCGTAGCTCTCTCTTAACTCTATGTTTCCTATTCTGTGTTGGTTCTCTTACCAACTGTATAATGTTATAAATCTAAAATATCTGAACTACTTCTGACATCTCCCTTTCTTAAAAAAAAATTAAATTTAATTTACACATAATCGGTTAGATAGGCTGGTCTATTGATAGTCCGACCTGATCTGGTACTTCTTTTAGACTCACTCATGATATGATTCTCAGTCACAATTTCATCTTTATTCTTCTGATCTGATTGAATTTCAGTTGATTCAATTTGTTCCAACTCCAGATTGTTATCGTTTTTGACCTGAAAGTTTTCGACTGGAGATGCTCTATAAATATTGAATTTATTTCTATCTACAACTTCTCCATTCTCTAACTGAATGTTGAATGATCTTGGATTATCATTTTTACTCATAATTTGTGCTGGCACCATATCATGTTTGCTATCTTTTACAAAAACATTATCTCCTTGTTTAAAATCAGTAATCTGTTTCTTATACTTCATATCATGATATTTTTTATATGCTTTTTGTTTTTGTATTAATTTATCACAAACATTAGACGATTTCATGATATAAGAAGGCAAAAAAGAGTGAATTTGTCTTCCGAACATTAATTCATTTGGAGATTTATTGATAATATTATCTATGGGAGTATTTCCATACTCAATTAAAGCTATATATGGATCTTTGTTTTCCAAAGTAGTCTTTTTTAACATTTTTTTTTTAAATTTGTTGGGACCACCACCGCAGTGTCCTTGAACAGTAAACCATCAACCACTGTGAGATCATCTCTTAAACTATAATAACTACTTATATTATTCGGTAGCCTAGCACAATTTGGCCAATATGATTTGACATATGATATGACAGTTTGTAGTTCTTCATCTCTTTTAGTTTCCTGTTTAAATTTCTCTAATTTCTCTTTGGAGAATGACAAATTATTCACTATCATGCAAATGTGGACATGTATTTCTTTGTCTATTTCTGATGAAGTATTATCATCTTTCAAAAATGATCGAGAGAGTGCATCAGCAATTAATAACTCTCTTCCAGGTTTATATTTTACTATAATGTTATAAGGTTGCAATTTAAGCATTAATCTTTGCAATCTCATAGGTATATCACCTAAAGCTTTTTTGCGGATAAACTATTTGTCGAAGGAAATTTATGGGATAAATCCAATCCGCAAGGGCGTTTTCTATAAATAACAATATTCACTCAATTTCAATAACTCCTTGTTAGATTTGAAATTTTGATTTTTCAATAACTCGAAAAATGTTTATCTGATCGAAATGAAACTTGGTTCGAAGATGAACCACTAACTCTTTGTTAGATATTGAGAGTGAAAACCTAGAAAACATCTGAAAAACTATACAAAATAATATCATTCAATTAATACTTGCTGATAAATTATGCGTGTTCAAATTCAATTCTGATCACTCATTTCACTGATAAAAATGTCCTGGTTGAATTTCAGTTCTGTCCATCAATGCGGCAATAAACATTCTAACTTGCAGAGAATGGTAATTATGGATCTGTTTGGTCCGTACATTATATTTTTCTTTTCGGTTTGTTGAGATCGTGCTGTCGGTAAAATGAAAAAAAAAAAATATTCTTCAAGAATTTTCTCTAAAAATTTTTTTTTTTCGAAAACTGTTCATTACATTCGGATGACATTCCGGTTATACCTCGAGCTTCATATTTTACAGCAGAGTGCCAAATTTCAGTTTGATATGATCATGATCTCAGAAGATAATGTGAAAAAAATAAGTCAAATTTCGTAGTTCTCCTCTGCATCGATGTTTTTTCGAAATAACTCGAAAAAATACCTGACGTAAAGTCAGCAGTTTTTGCGCGCATGTTTAAAGGAACTATTCGACAGATTTCTAGAATTTTTTCACTAAGAAAGAGAAGTTCTCCTTCGTCAAATAAATAACCGATCTTATTGCTTGTGTTAATGAACACACTGTATCGCTGAAAATGTTTAATATTGTTTCACCTCAATGCATTGTCGGCTGTAATCTCAGTTTAATTCTCATGGGATATTATTGACTTCATAATGAGAATAACATCAAATTAGAATTGGGAATAACTGAGTTTGAATTCGAATTGTTATACATAACAACGATATTCGATGATAACATGCAAAACAGGGATTTTGATGAAAAAAAATACAATTTGAATTTTGATTGTTTTCGGGCTGTTCAGGCTATTCACAAACTAGATTTCAGGACGGAATGATAGCAGATTATTTTTGCTCGTATATTCTTGGGAACAACGTGCTTTCGTTTCGCGATTTTTTTTCAAAAAAGGTCTTGAACCTACTGGTGGGGCTCACTGATGAAGTATCCGATTTCAAAATGATTCTGTCCTACCATTAATTACCACACTAATTTGAGAATACCTTACGCACTTTTGGTGATTTCTTAATCATATTATTGTCCTCACGAAATTCTATATGAACCTTAAAGCTGTCATGTTTGGATGAAGTACCGGATTTCAATTCGATATAATCTGTATTTTTGGGATTATTGGGGAAATAAATTTTTAATGCATGGATGTATCTACGGAATCATTTGGCGGATTTCACCTGTAGATAAGATCGAATTGAAATCCAGTACTCTATCGAAAAATGACAGCTTGAAGGTTCATAGAGAATTTCATGAAGATAATATGATTAAAATCTGACAGAACATTGAAAATTTGGAACAAAATATGAAATTTTTTTTATGCAAATGTTCTAATGACACGATATTTACGAAATTCCGCACAAAGTTGTATATGAGCATTTTCAAACTAGCTGCCAAAATTCAGTATGATTGCATGAGTATTTTTCGAGTTATTTCGAAAACAGTGATATCGAGAAAAAAATTTTCATATTTTTACGCGCTTGTTCTAGGGAACAGCGCGTTATCATTTCGTCATGATGTCTGTAATTTTCGAATTTTGAGCCGAAATTGGTCTCAAACGACTAGGTTGGACTCACTGATGAAGAATCCGTGGTCAAAATTGATTCTTACCGTCCGACCGGCCGTGTGCACTGTAACGCTCGAAAGAAAGGACCTAGAGTCTTGAAATTTTCAGGTTAGGTTGAGATCCTGAATATATCGGTTATGTTCGTAAATGGGCCAAATCTGCCGAATGGTTTTTGTGCTACAACCATTTGAAATTTTGATTTTTTCAAGATAAATAAATATTTATCTGATCGAAATGAAACTTGGTTCGAAGATGAACAGTGTCAATAAGAAGAATTATCCATGGAAAAATTCCAAAAAATTTTTTTTTGAAAATTTTTATATTTCATTAAAATTTCACTGAAATTTCACTGAAATTTCCAATTTTCCAAATTCACCATTTCGCAATGTGGACAAGCGCGTAAAAGCTGCTGACTTCACGTCAGTGCTTTTATAGATTTTTTCCCAATATGTACAGAAATTGTTATCGTATCGAACTGAAATTTGGTACACTGCTTTGAAATATGGAGCTCAAGGTATGAGGAAAATTTTTCTCAGATATGATAAATTTTATTCAAAATTAACTGACCTTATGTTCCAAGTAACTGCCAAGTTTCAATTGAACCGCTGAAGCAGTTCCTGAAATATCCGGAAAATAATCTCAAAAGTTCGAATGACAATATATCCGAAACCATCTGGCCGATTTAGCCCATTAACGAACTCAACCGCCGCATTTCGATGTGCTGTCTACCCTGAAAGTCTCAAGTCGCCAGCTTGCTCCGTTCGTCGGCCGGCCGGACAGAAAAGATTTGACAACGGATTCGTTATCGGTGAATCCAACCTAAATCCAACGAAAATAATCAGGTCGATTCTGTTTGCGTATTGCTATGAAACTTGCTATTCTAGTCATATTGCTATCTTTCTAATTTATAGCAATATGGCCATGATGTTACGTATTCTGTTTCGAGTGTTATAGCAATTTTTGTTATGAATTTTGTCATAACGATATTGCTATCATAGACTTCCATAATTGGTAATTTTAGAGCTGACAACTGTGACAACTACAAGGAAGAAGAAAATAACCCTAATTCGTGAGTTTTCTTTATGGTTTCGCATACATAACCTCTATCTTTGGCTTTCTTTATTCATGTAAACATCGACATAAAAAATGTTAGGAAACGAAACGAGTCAAATTGACCAATAACCAATTTCCTGGATACCAATAAAATATTGGTTATCAGAAATCGAATGCAGCAATTTTATTCAGGCGTTAACAATTCGAAATTCGATAAACTTTTTCGTTGGCACTTCAAAGGGATTGCTGTTGTTGAGATGATAAGAATAATCATCTCAGCTGTTGCCTATGCCTCTATCTTAGTCTAAGAATATTCCTTGAAATTAAATAATATTCTAGAGAACCTTGAACACATTTCCATTAGCATATACTTTTTTTTATTTATGTAAACATCGATTTATTCGAAAATGTTATGAAACAGAAAAACCAATTAAAGTCAAATTGACCTATTTCCTGGATACCGATAGAATTTTGGTTTCCAGAAATCAAATGCAGCAATTTTATGCAGGCGATAATAATTCGAAATTCGATGAACTTTTCTGATGGGAATTCAAAGGGATGGCTGTAGTTGAGATCATTAGAATAATCAGGTCAGTTGTTGCTTACCATGCCGGTATTTTAGTCTAAGAATTTTCCTTAAAATTAAATATTCTAGAGAACCTTGAACAAATTTCTATTAGCACATTCTTCCCTTTCTTCAATATTTTCGAATTCTTGGAAGAAATAATACTGAAACAAATGGATCTCTGAGATTTTCCTTTTCTAAACTTTCTTGTTATGAAGCATAGCAAGTACTTGTTTGAGATTGCTAAGATAGCAATGTTGATAGCAAGATTCTTGTTAAAGTGACAGATCATATTGATCAAAATCGTTGATCAGAATACCAATAATTCCAATCTTGTTATGATAGCAATATCTTTTTCCTAGCAATATTGCTATTTGCAAACAGAATCGACCTGAATATGTGGTAATTTGAACAGTCTTCAGCACAGATATTCCAGTTTATTATTGTTATTATTGATGATAAAACAAACTGAAAATACCATTGTATAGGTATCTTACACAATGGTACTACTCAGGCTAAGGACCGAATTGAACTCTAATTACTTCATAGTGAAAGTATGATAAACGAATGTACTCACATAATAATCTCGCCATGTTTTCTTATAACACTTTTTCCTAGAATATATTAGGGGAATTATAGCACCGACAAGATGTGAACTGGTTCTGTTCTGGGTTCGCTTCAACAACAGTGAGATGTTTCTTCTCCGACCTTATCCGCAAGCCATTAACAACAGTTACAGTAGGTGTCTGTTCACCTAATTTTTCGAATTTAATGTTATTGTTGCGGAATAACCTTCGTGCTGTCCATAACTCTATTTATTGCGGTGCCGTGTATAGCTGCCGGATGCTAGAACAACTGAATCGTACTGCCCGGACACAGAAAATACGATTATCATCAGTCCAGTAACTGGAAAAACCGGAGTCGTCCGTCACGTTAGAATTACACGAAATTTGCAGATTATCTTCTGGGCGTCGTGCAATTCACATTTTCGGGCCTTAATTGGGTATGGGCCCGCGTTTAGTTCCGTTTTGGTCATCCCGGGGTTCGGATAGACTTCGCGGCTTTTCAGTTGGGTATTTCCTTAATTTTTTATTTGATGAAATCAAATAATAAACTTACGTGGTCGATCAAAAAAAAAAAATTTTCAAAATTTGTATGGAAAAAAATTTGTTTTTCGCGAACTGTTCATCACATTTTAATAAAAATTCAGCGCATACTTTGAGCTCCATATTTCACAGCAGTGTATCAAGTTTCAATTCGACACGGCTATTCATTTTGAAGATATTGGGAAAAAACATGTAAAATGTCCTGGTTTTCTTCTCGTTTCGTTGTTTTTTTCGGTATAACTCGTGAAATACTGACTAAACCATGATGAAACTTCGCAGCTAGTTTGAAGACGCTGAAAGACAACTTCGCGCGAAATTTCGTGATGATCGGGTCATTAGAACAATGGGGGTTTTTCCTTTAAACGAAAATGCAGTAATTTTCATAAAAAACTTTCAGAACGTCACATTTCAAACATATAATTTCAATATTATATTTTTAAAAAAATGTTTGATCACCTAAAACTGAAAAATAAAAATGGGGATTTGCATTTAAAGGGATTTGTCATGAGTGCACGATATGGCAAGGTCGAATTCAGCTTTCTCGAAAAGAAAAGAACGTCAACTGTGTTACTTTGCTCAGGAAAATATATAGCTATACTTCGATCTGGTTAGAGTAGAAGACAACGACCAAGGAATAGAAAAAGAAGAGCACAGACTGTCATACTGTCATATTACTGACAAGTCGCAAACAGAATGTTTGGTTGTATTGACAAAGAACACGTGAGTACCACAGAATAGGAATAAATATTTCATCATTCTATAGCAGAAAAGGCTATTCTACTAAACACCGTTGTCACTTCGTGCATGTCTGGCAAATTCCAAACCAAAATTTTGAAACTTGATTTCGAATAATTTCTGAAGGTAATTTGGGAAAATGATGAATCAAACCCATAATAATTATGTTCAAATTTGCATTTCCAGTAATAACCCAAATCCAGGAAAAACCCCCATTTGGAAAAAAAATCTCAAGTTTTTTTTTTCAAATATTCAATATTCTGTGATATTCTTGTCATATTATCTCATTTAATTCTGTATGAACCTTCGAACTGTTATTTTTCGATGAAGTACTGGATTTCAATTCGATCTAATCTGTATTTTTGGAAATATAGGGAAAATAAAATTTTGACTGGGGTATATCTGTGGAATCATTGGGTGAATTTTACCCATTCATGAATTCGGCCTTCGTCCAACCTAGTCGTGTTTACCATTAAAAAAATTGCTTCGTACAGGATCTCGTGAGAAAAATATGATTAGAAGATCACCAAAGGTGCGTTTGGCGGGGTCAATTGGTGAAAAGATGACCACCTTCGTCAACGAATTTGAACATGAGCGCAAAACCTGCTGACATCACGTCAGTGCTTTTTGCGCGCATGTTCTAGGGGAACAGCGTGCTATCGTTTTGTCCAAATGTCTGTAATTTTGGATGATTGAGCCGAAAATGGTTTTTATCGACTAGGTTGGACTCACTGATGACGAATCCGGTGTCAAAATCGATTCTGTCCGGCCGTAGACACGCTAACTGTCGACATAAGCAAGCTAGCAACTTGAAACTTACAGGATAGGTTGCGCATCAGAATGCCGCGGTTAAGTTCGTTAATGGGCCAAATCGGTCGAATAGATTCGGAGTTATAGGCAGTTGAAGTTTTGAAGTTATTTATTTTTTATTTCAGAAACTACTTGAGAAATTGGATTCAAACTTGGCAGTTGGGTGGAGTATAACGACGCGCAACTTTGAGCCAAATTTCGTCAGGATCAGATTGTCAGTGAATTTAAAAAAAAATTTTTTTCGAAATTTTTTTCCAAAAAATTTTTTTTTTCCAAAAAATTTTTTTTTTCGGAAACCATTCATCATATCCGAAAAAAAATCAAATTTCCAAAATTCAGTTCGATACGATTATAAGTTTCGGAGATATCGGGAAAAAATGTGTCAAATTTCGAGGTTTTCCTCTCGATATCATTTATTTTTTCGGTATAACTCGAGAAATACTGATTCAGCCCTGATGAAACTTTACAGCTAGTTTTGAGATGCTGAAAGACAACTTCATGCGAAATTTCGTGATAATCGTGTCATTAGAACAATTTGAAAAAAAAAATTTCTATGATTTTTCTCATCATATCATCCTCATCAAATTCTGTATGAAACTTCGAACTTTTATTTTTCGATGAAGTACTGGATTTCAATTCGATCTGATCTGTATTTTTGGAAATATTGAAAAAATAAAATTTTGACTGGGTATATCTACGGAATCTTTGGGTGGATTTTACCCATTCACGAATTCGGCCTTCGTAATTTAGGTCCAAACCTTCTCTACAAATATCGAGTTCCTAAGTTGTTTCTTTCGGAAGTTATTGTGTTTACGCAGTCGGCCGTTAGGCTGACCGTAAACACAATAGCTTCCGGAAGAAACGACTTAGAAACTCGATATTTGTAGAGTAGGATTGGGGCTTAATTACGAAGGTCGAATTCGTGAATGGGTAAAATTCGCCCAATGATTCCGTAGATATACCTATTCAAAATTTCATTTTTCCAATATTTCCAAAAATACAGATTTGATCGAATTGGAATCCAGTAATTTATCAGTAAGAATTTCAAAAAGCACTGCCGTGAAGGCAGCAGCTTTTGCGTGCATGTTCCAATTCGTTGCTGAAGCGGTCATCTACATTGAACAAAAGTTGCTGCCTTCACGGCAGTGCTTTTTGAAATTTTTTCCGCTGTTTATCGACAACATAGACGTGAGTCACATTTCACTCTGCTAGTCCACTGTCATTATAAAAAGAACATTAATTGTGTGCACCTGGTGTACGTAGGGGAGAGCGTGTTATATGATAATGCTCCCTTCTCATGTTTTTTCAATCGACAACGAAGTACGTGTCCCTTTCTGGAAGCAAAACACCGAGCCTACTTACACATAGAGGGCGGGATGTGTATCGATTGGCTAATGTTTCGTCAATATCGCCACCTTTCTACACACCAGAGAAACACAACGATAGAACGACATCTCGTAGCTTAGAAGTGTGTGCGACAGAATTGCAAACTGTTGACATTTTAACTGTTTGGCCGGTTTTGTTAAGTTGGTATCCGTTCGTGGAATTTTCGATTCAAAATTCAACGTCAAAATCCGATGCCGTCATCAGGAAGATAAAGAAAAATTTCGGAATATAATGCCGGAACGATTCAAAATAACGAAATCTCAGGACAAGAATAATATTTACGGGAACTATAGCGATTCTGGCGGTTTGTTAGAAGATGATGCTGCAAGGGAGAAGTTGTTACCTTGTCATACTTTAGGAACTATTGTTGAAGGTTGGTTTTAATATTGTAAATAGTTGCTTGTAGAGATTAAACAAACACTGAACATGTAGGTGTCATCTGTTGATTTTTTGATATCACTCTGTACACGCAACGAGTTATTTTTCAATGTATTATTATTTTGTCGGTTTGTCCAGATAAGAGGTGCATCTAAGTGCATCAGCAGTTTGACCATTAATAAAATCTATAAACCAGTAAACCACACTTTATCGACTGAATCGATGTAGTTCAGGGTCAGATAGTCGGGTTGGAATGTTTCTTTAATGTATTATTCTGATATTCAGAGTAAAATTCTAGAAAAGCGAACCGGGCACCTATTCACTTATTGGCCCTGCTCAAAGTAACTTTACTTCCTGATGGAAACATTTGGCAATCTTTTTTTTTCTACTACTAGATTTTGATTCATTCCGAATCTTATTTTTGGAAATATTGTGGAGACAAAATTTTGAATGCGGAATCATCGGGCGGATTTCACCCATTCGCGAACTCGGCCTTCGTAATTAAGGACCAAACCTACTTTACAAGTATTGAGTTTCCAAGTCGTTTCTTTCTGAAGGTATTGTGTTCACGGCGAATCGTGAACACGATAACTTCCGAAGGAAACTTTAAAACTCGATATTTATAGAGAAGGTTTGGACCTTAATCGAGAGGGCCGAATTCGTGAATGGGTTAAATCCACCACAGCAAGCTAGCTGTTCTAGAGAAACAGGGTGCTATCGTTTTGTCCAAAAGTCTGTAATTTCTGAATGTTTTCCCGGAATTGGTCTCAAACGACTAGGTTGGACTCAATGATTTGAAATCCAGTGTCAAAATCGGTTATGTCCGTCCGGTTGTGGACACGAACGAAGCAGGCTAGCGACTTGAAACTTTCAGGGTAGGTCGCGCATCAGAATGCCGCGGTTAAGTTCGTTAATGGGCCTAATCGGTCGAATAGTTTCGGAGTTATAGGCACTTGAAATTCTGAAGTTATTTATTTTTTATTTCGAAAACTACTTGAGCGATTGGATTCAAACTTGGCAGTTGGGTGGATTATAACAACGCGCAACTCTGAGCCAAATTTCGTCAGGATCATATTGTCAGTGAATTCTGAAAAAAAATTTTCTCGAAGTTTTTTTCGAAAAAATTTTTTTTCGGAAATCATTCATCATACCAAAAAAAATTCCACTCACACTTTGAGCTTCATATTTCACAGCAGTGTACCAAATTTCAGTTCGATACGATCATAAGTTTTGGAGATATCGGGAAAAAATATGTCAAATTTCGAGGTTTTCTTCTCGATATCGTTGTTTTTTTCGGTATAACTCGAGAAATACTGACTCAGTCCTGATAAAACTTCGCAGCTAGTTTGAAGACGCTGAAAGACCACTTTATGCAAAATTTCGCGATAATCGTGTCATTAGAACAATCTGAAAAAAAAATTTCTGTGATTTTCTTATCATATCATCCTCATTAAATTTTGTATGAACCTTCGAACTGTAATTTTTCCATGAAGTATTGGATTTCAATTCGATCTGATCTGTATTTTTGGAAGTATTGGCAAAATAATATTTTGAATGGGTATATCTGCGGAATCATTGGGTGGGTTTTACCCATTCACGAATTCGGCCTTTGTAATTAAGGTCCAAGGTTTCTAAGTTGTTTTTTTGGAAGTTATTGTGTTTACGCAGTTGGCCGTTAGGCTGACCGTAAACACAATAACTTCCGGAAGAAACCACTTAGAAACTCGATATTTGTAGAGTAGGTTTGGGGCTTAATTACGTCGAATTCGTGAATGGGTAAAATCCGCCCAATGATTCCGTAGATATACCCATTCAAAATTTTATTTTTCCGATATTTCCAAAAATACAGATTAGATCGAATTGATATCCAGTAGTTTATCAAAAAAATCTAGAAACGCACTGCTGTGAAGGCAGCGTGCATGTTCAAATTCGTTGCTGAAGCGGTCATCTACATTGAACATGCGAGCAAAAGCTGCTGCCTTCACGGCAGTGCTTTTCTAGATTTTTGTTCTTATCAGTATCGAAAATTGCGAATATTCGGTTCTAGATTCGTTCGAATAATTGGATTCAGATTGTAGATCGTTCGTCACGTGATTTTTTCAGGGTTCACTGGTTCGTCAGAGAAAGGGGTTTAGGGTCACGATATGTACAGGGGTTCTTTTCATGAACGTGCTATATCGTTTTGTTATGATGAAAAGGAGGTCCTGAATGAAGGGAAAGACCGACTTTCGGATGTTTTAAAGGAATGTATATGTTATCGTGCGGAAAAAATAATTCAGGTCCGCCTTTGAAGGGTCTTGTTGAGTTTTAGAAATGCAGCGAGTAGAAAGGAAGCTTAGGTTGTTTAATCAGTTTATTCGAATGAAACAGACTTCAATTGTGGCCAAATTCTGAAGAAAACTTTAATATTGCCAGGAGGCTGTATAAGATTTGCGAGAATGGTTTTCAAGGATTCCCTGATGAAGAATCCGACGTCAAATTTAATAAGTGCCTTGCATGTGTTTTTTACGCGCTTGCTCTATGGAACAGCGCTTTATGGTCACAATGTCGGTAATTTTCGAATTTCGAGACGATAATGGTCTTCACAAAACAAGGGCATTTTTTAATTATTTTCCAGAAATTCAAAAAATGCAGATCCGATATAATCAAACTCTAGTACTTCGTTGAAACCCGCCGGTTCATGAAAAATTTCGTGCGAAAAAAGCTCTTAAACGCTCCTGCTCTTCCAGATGTTGACGCGCTTGTTCTAGGCAACAGAAGTTATGATTTCGTCACAATGTCTTTTATTTTCGAATGTTGATCCCAAAATGGTCTTGAAAGATTGGGTTGAAGAAGAATCCGTGGTCAAATTCAATTCTGTCCGTCTGTCCGTATGTGCTCTAAATCTCTAAAAAAAGGACCTATAGAGTTCAAATTGTCAGATAAGTTTAGCAGCAAAATATCTCGGTTGTTCCTTAATAGGTGAAATCGATTAAATAATTTCGGAGTTAGGCCCATTTGTAATTTTGAGGTTAATTCCTTGTTATTTTTATGAAGTACCGATCAGATTGAAACTTTGTGAACAGTCGATCGTAGAATCATGCAGTGAAGAGTTACGAAACAGAAAAACCGATAAAAGTCAAACTCACCAATTTCCTCGATGAAAATAGAATATTTCTTACCAGAAATAAGATACAGTAATTTGATTTAGGAGGAATAGTTTGATGAACTTCTCTGTGGGCAACTCGGAAAGATTGCTGGTGTCTGCTATGCCAGTATTTCAATCCAGGAATTTTCCTTTGAATTAAATATTTTAGATAAATTCGAAAAAATTTCCATTAGCGCCTTTTTGACTATTTTCAATATTTTCGAATTCTTGGAAGAAGTAATACTGAAACAAATTATCTCTTTCTACCTCATCTTGTCATAAAGCTCAGCAAGAATACTATTTCGAGATTGCTAACAGAGCAATATTAATAGCTACATTCTTGTTGAATTGACGGATCATATTGTTATGGTAGCAATATCTTTTTCCCTGGAAATATTGTTATTCGCGAACAGAAGAAACCTACGTGGCTGTTTCGTTTTCATTTGGATACCCTGTATAGATTTCATGAATTCGCATCCAACGCGTCTTAGCATTCGCTTCATTAACATGAAATATCACTCCCCATAATTGATTTATTTTGATACGAAATGATGTACAGGAAGGAACTTCAAACAATTTAGTCCAATTTCCGATTTGTTAATAGGACTATAT
This sequence comes from Myrrha octodecimguttata, assembly GCA_958510865.1. Taxonomy (NCBI): domain Eukaryota; kingdom Metazoa; phylum Arthropoda; class Insecta; order Coleoptera; family Coccinellidae; genus Myrrha; species Myrrha octodecimguttata. Next base: position 27,359,696 of record OY294065.1, on the reverse strand, counting down.
TGAGTGGTCTTTAATGTTGCTTATTAAGTTCTTCAGTTTAATCGTTCGAGGTTCAGTGCTCCCATCCGGAAATTGAATAATATACAAGGTGCCCGGGTCAGTAGTTTACTCGATATCATACACTAAAATATACTAGAAAAAGCACTGACGTGAAGTCAGCAGCTTTTGCGTGCATGCTCGAATTCGTTGCCAAAGCGGTCATCTTTCACGTATCAACCTCTCAAAACACACCTTTTCTTTCTGATCATCATTTAATGAATCGGTATATCTGCGGAATCATTGGGCGGATTTCACCCAATCACGACTTCGACTGGCGTATTCGAGCCCCAAACCAACTATACAAATATCGAGTTCCTAACTCGATTCTTTCGGAAGTTATTGTGTTTACGCTCTTATTCACGGACGGATTTCTGTCGAATTGTTCTAATGAAACGATCATGACGAAATTTTGTGAAAAGTTGTGCAACTGCATTTACCAACAAGTAACTAAGGTTACTCGTGATTGGTTCAGTAGTTTTTATGTTATTCCAGTAATAAGAACGATATCCTGAAAAAGCCACAAAATGTGACATATTTTTATTCTATATATACTTAGAATTTAAGTCGATCGAACTCAAAAAAATAACAACTTAAAAACTCGATATTTGTAGAAAAGTTCGGTACTTAATCACGAAGGCTGAAGTCGTGAATGGGTAAAATCCACCCAATGATTCTGCCTACCAAATTTCATAGTGAAGCTGCGTCTGGCAGGGTCAATACGTGAATAGGCGGCCGCTTTGGCAACGAAGTTCTGAGTATGACCTAGTTGAGAATGCTAAAAAAAATTCACTGCGTATTCAGCTGATGAAATCGGCAAGTTTTTCAGAAACATTTGGAAAGAATTCGACAATTTTTCCTCTTCATCGTTCTCAAAAATTGACTCTCTTCATTTGGTAATCCTATGGGTATGTTTCTTCTCGCTTGACAGTTTATTTGAGGTCGTACTGTAGATATAAACCATACAAACCTATATACAGAGTGTAACAGCCAAATGGAATAAATTCGATATCTAATAAATGAGGGCGTGTTGGAAAAAACGCTCGGACACGTCGATTTGTAATTTTAAATGCGCATATTTTTCAAGAAAATAATATTATATAGGGTGTTCCATGTGACCGTGGCCAATACCAACTTTCTTATTTCAAATGCAACCCCCTGTATATTATTTATTTTTTGGATTCTTCAGAGAATTCTAGACACAATTCATGCACAATGTCCTATACCTATCCTTAACTATTTCGGAAATATTAAGTGTTTTCAGATTTAGTGCAAAAATCAACGTTTTAAATAAAAATTATTTTATTTCACAAATTCGGTACATTACACTTAAAACCTTATAAGTAATACTGATTATTTCTTAATAATTAAAAAAACAAAAAAAAACATTATTGTCAATGTAAGAAATGTTCGAAATGCTCGCCGCGAACGTCTTGGCAACATGCTAATCTGGTGTAGAATTGTCTTCTAACGTTACTCAACATTTCTGAAAATACTTAATATTTCCGAAAAAGTTGAAGATAGGTATAGGACATTGTACATGAATTATGTCTAGAATTTTCTGAAGAATCCAAAAAATAAATAATATACAGGGGGTTACATTTGGAATAAGAAAGTTGGTATTGGCCACGGACGCATGGAACACCCTATATAATTTTATTTTCTTGAAAACTATGCGCATTTAAAATTACAAATCAACGTGTCCGAGCGTTTTCCCTAACACCCCCTCATTTATTTGTTATCGAATTTATTCCATTTGACTGTTACACTCTGTATGTATAGGAAATAATAAACCTTTCTGTGAAATTTGCAGCGTTTGGTTCCTCATTTTGAAATGCAGCAAGTTACATCCTCTCTGCTCAGAAATATTTCTGTGAAAACGATAACAATGAGTGATTTGTTGTATATAGAAAGGAATTTCCGTAATGGTTGCGAAGTTTCCCATCAAAACATCGATAGTTTATCTTGACGTAGAATATTATATTTTTAAACTTAAAACTGAAATAGTACAACTGACGTAAATTGAATATTTCATCAATTCTCAATGTAGGAGTTGAGGATGTTTATACATCTATACATGATGGTCCTATTTTGAAGAAAAAAAATTAATCAACACCGACTCAGCTCGGAAGATTTCGCGTACCTGTCCAAATTCACATTTGAGTTATTTAAACCAATTTCCAGCACGAAAAACATTGACCATATTTTCGAAACGTACAGAACATTTACGGCCGATCTTTGACACATAAACTTCAGAAGGAAACATCTTAGAATCTCAATGTTTGTGGAGTTTGATTATACGCGGCTCGAATTCGTGAATGGGTAAAATCCACCCAATGATTCTGCAGATATACCCATTTTATTGTTTAACTCATAACGCGGGAGCAATTTCCAATAACAATATTCATTCCCTTACAGCTGCATTGGCGAATAATCCCCATTCAACGGCAAGCCATCAAAATTAAAAAAAAATATATATTTCCCGCAGAAATGTTCATTATGACAATATTTAATGGAGAATTACATGCAAATGCATGCGATATCGACCTATAATTTATTTCTTTCTGACAGCAGAAGTTACTAGAATAATGGGAAAATATGGGATAGGATATACGAGCACGAACTACACTAGAAAGCATAACGAAGGAATATTCAATTAGGTTAATATCGGGGGAATTAGGAGGTCACTAGGGATAGCCGATGCCTTTCAAGGTGTTCTCATATTTTAGATTCGCCGCAGATCAATTCGCAATGCTATGAGGCGCCGTTTTGGACATAAGTGGGTTAGGAAATTATACAGGGTGATTCCGGAGGAGACCGTCAGATGTTAGGATAAGTTTACACTAGTCAAGACAGTCTCGAAACGATGTTTGGTTTATGGTTGGAGGTCTCTATTGAGAATATACAGGGTGATTTGTCCGATTCGACCGATTTTACTTTTATTGATAACTTTGGTATGGCTTATTCGATTTCAATGAAATTTTCAGCGTAGTACAATAGTGTTGAACACATTCATTGATTTCAATTTTTTTTTCAAAATAAGCGGTTGTTATTGTGATAAATCCAAATTAATTGTGCAGGTTGAAAAAACACCCTGTACATAGCGTTTCCCAAACTACGCTATCCTTTTACGATTCTACCATAATAAGTCATTATTTGAGAGTTTCTAATTTTTTTGGCACACTTCTAGTTTTCCGAGAATATTTTTTCAAAAAATGATAATGTCGAAATTTCGCTCCAATCGATTCTACTTTCATTGAGAACTTTGGTATGGCTCATTCAATTTTGATGAAATTTGCAGTGTAGAACAATCTGAACGAGTACATTCAATAATCGTTAAAGTCTCTCAAAATACAGGGTTGTAATTGTGATAATTTCAGCATTTCAGATTAACTGTGCAGTTGAAAAAAAACACCCTGTATATTGCTTCTCCAAAACTTTCTTATTCGTTTCAGATTCTACAATAATATGTCATCATTCAGAGGTTTTTAATTTCTTTGGCACACCTCCGGTTTTCCTCGAAAATATTTTTGAAGAAGAGCATGATCTAAATTTGGCTCACAAGCAGTGAGAGTATTCCGCACTAGGTAGGAAAGCTGTACCTATTGTCCAAGGATGCAAAGCAGTTCCTAAGTTCTAAAATATTCTTTTCAAATTCCAAATTCATATTTAATTGCTAATATTTTGTATGAAACCATTCAATTCAGAATATATTTCGAATTTGAAAAGAATATTGTAGAAGTGACGAACAACTTTGCATCTTTGGACGATACAGCTTTCTTACCTAGTGCGGAATACTCTCACTGCTTGTGAGCCAAATTTCGATAATGCTCTTCTACACAAATGTTTTCTAGGAAAACCGTAGGTGTGCCAAAGAAATTGGAAACTCTGGATGATGACATTTTATTGTAGAATCTGCAACGAATAAGAAAGTTTTGGAAAAGCAATGTACAGGGTGTTTTTCTTTCAACTGTACAATTAATCTGAAATTCTGAAATTATCACAATTACAACCCTGTATTTTGAGAAACTTTTGCGATTATCGAATGTACTCGTTCAGAATGTTCTACACTGCAAATTTCATCAAAATTAGATGAGCCATACCAAAGTTATCAATGAAAGTAGAATCGATTGGAGCGAAATTTCGACATTATCATTTTTTGAAAAAATATTCTCGGAAAACTAGAAGTGTGCCAAAAAAATTAGAAACTCTCAAATAATGACTTATTATAGTAGAATCGTAAACAGATAGCGTAGTTTAGGAAACGCTATGTACAGGGCGTTTTTTCAACCTGCACAATTAATCTGGATTAACAAAATAACAACCGCTTATTTTGAAAAAAAAACTGAAATCAATGAATGTGTTCAACACTATTGTACTACGCTGAACATTTCATTGAAATCGAATGAGCCAAACCAAAGTTATCAGTAAAAGTAAAATCGGTCGAATCGGACAAATCACCCTGTATATTCTCAACAGAGACCCCGAACCATAAACCAAACAGTGTTCCGAGACTGTCTCGACTAGTGTAAACTTATCCCAAAATCTGACGGTCTCCTCCGGAATCACCCTGTAGATATTTTTTGCGCGAATGTTCTGGGGAACAGCGTGCTATCTTTTTGTTCAATTGTCTGTAGTTTTCGGATTTTCAGTCGAAAATGGTCTCAAACGACTAGGTTGGACTCACTGATAGCGAATCCGTTGTCAAAATCGATTCTGTATGGCCCAGCGGCGGGCCTGCCGACTACACGATAACTGTCGAAAGAAGCAAGCTAGCGACTTGAAACTTTCAGATTAGGTGGTGCATTGGAATGCGCCGGTTAAGTTCGTTAATGGGACAAATCGGTAGAATGCTTTCGGAGTAATGGTCATTTGAAATTTTGAGATTAATTTCCTGATATTTCAGAAAATGCTTATGCGATTGAATTGAAACTTGACACTTAGTTGAAGCATAATAACGCACAATTTTTCACGAAATTTCGTTGAGATCACACTGTCAGTAAGTTTTGAAAAACATATATTTCCTGAAACTGCTCATTGAATCCGGAAAAAAACTTCTGTTTATACCTTGAACAACATATTTTACAGCAGTGCAGCCTTACTGCCTACCGTAAACACATTAACTTCCGAAAGAAACAACTTAGAAACTCCATATTTGTATAGTATGTTTGGACCTTAATAACGAAGGCTGAATTCGTGAATGGGTAAAATCCACCCAATGATTCCGCAGATATATCCATTCAAAATTTTATTCTCCCAATATTCTCGAAAATACAGATTAGATCGAATTATTCCTTAATTTCGAATTGTTCCAATGACACGATCATCACGAAATTTTGCACAGAGTTGTCCGACATTTTTCTCAGAATGAAAAAGAGGAAAAATATATCAGAACGAGAAATAATTATATTTTCACACACAATTTATATGTTGCTGTAACTAACAAATACGTTTCAGTCCTATTGCCCTGGTACTTCCTGAAATATTGAGGAAAAAATCTCTTAAATTCGATTGACTTTAACTCAGAAACCTTTAAACCGATTTGGCCCATTAACGAACTCTGCCTCCGCATCTTCATCATAGTCAACCTAGTCGTTTCAGACCATTTTCGGCTCAAAATGCTGTAATGAGTTATGGATAATGGGGGTTTTTCCTGAATTCGGGTTATTACTGCAAATGCAAATTTGAACATAATTATTATGGGTTTGATTCATCATTTTCCCAAATTACCTTCAGAAAGTATTCAAAATCAAATTTCAAAATTGGGGTTTGGGATTTGCCAGGCATGCACCAACATGTGACAACGGTGTTTAGTAGAATAGCTTTTTCTGCTATAGAATAATCAAATATTTACTCCTATTCTGTGGTACACACGTGTTCTTTGTCAATACAACCAAACAATTTCCGTTTGCGATTTGTCAGTAATATGACAGTATGTCAGTCTGTGCTCTTCTTTTTCTATTCCTTGGTCGTTGTCTTCTACTCTAACCAGATCATAGTATACCTATCTCTATTTTCCTAAGCAAAGTAACACATTTGACGTACTTTTCTTTCCGAGAAAGCTGAATTCGACGTTGCCATATCGTGCACTCAAGACAAATCCCTTTAAATGCAAATCCCCATTTTTATTTTTCTGTTTTAGGTGATCAAATTTTTTTTTTTAAATATAATATTGGAATTATATGTTTGCAATGTGATGTTCTAAAGGTTTTTCATGAAAATTCCTGCAATTTCGTTTAGAGAAAAAACCCCCATTGGACGAAACGATAGAACGCTGTTCCCTAGAACCTGCGCGTTAGAATCTGCGAAAAGTTTTCCAAATGTCAATTTAATCTCGAAAAGACTTAAAAATCTTGTTTCAGTGGTAGGAACACCAGTCTTCGAGTGGTTCGTTATCTCAATCTGAACATCCTGTATGTATTGATCGTTCCGCATTCTTTCATAATTTTGGAACCACCATTAGGCAGAAACTTTATCTTTATCTTGAAAGCTTGGACTATCAATATCTGATATAATTCAGTAAATGCTAATGGTTAGAAATTTTACAAATAAAAAAAAATGTTTTGCCTAGCAGCTGATCGTAAATGAAACAATTTCCTTCATGAACTAATGAGGGACTCAATATTTGTAGAGGAGGTTTGAGGCTCAATTACAGAGGTCGAATTCGTGAATGGGTGAAATCCACCCAACGATTCAGCAGATATGCCTATTCAAAATTTTGTTTTCATATTACCTGCAAAAATACTGACGTGAGGTCAGGAGTTTTTACGCTCTTGAACAAATGCTAACTATTAAATCAACACGAAATTCTGCACCTAGTTGCGTGTTGGTAATTTCCACCTGATAACGAAGTTTCAATCTAATTGCATTTGTACTTTTTGAAATATTGCGGAAATAACGTTAAAATTCCAAATAACAACGAAATTTGGCACAATTTTTTTCCTTATATCTCCGGAAGTAAAAATCGGATCGATGTGAAATTTGAAACGTTGTTGTTAAATACTGACTCTAAGGTTTGTGCCAAATTCGATTGAAATTTAATCAATATTTTCAGAGAAAAAAAATTTTTCATCAAGAATTTTAAAATTTTTCGAATAAATCATTTTAAAATTTTCCAACAACTGGATTCATACGAAATTTCGTTCTCAGTTGTGCGTTGGTATTCCAAAACTGTACACGAAGTTTCAATTCGATCGAGTCAATACTTCATGAGATATCGAGGACTTGACCTCAAAATTTCAAATGGGCCTAACTCTGAAACTATCCAACGGATTTCACCCATCAACGAACTTAACCGAGATAATTGGACTCCAAACCTAATCTGACAATTTCAAGTCGCTAAGCCTTGTCCTTCGAAAGTTAGAGCACATACGGACGGACGGATGGACAGAATTGAATTTGACCCCGGATTCTTCTTCAGGGAGTTCAACTCAATAGTTTAAGACCATTTTCGGCTCAAAATTCCAAAATTACAGACATCGTGAAGAAATGATAACGGGTTCTGTTCCCTAGAACAAGCGCGTAAAAATGACGCAGTAAAGATCAATTAAAAATTACCTGAGGAAAAATGACCTAAAAATTCGAACAAGCGCGTAAATAATTAAAAGCTTTTCAATAAAAGTTAGTGCTTCTCTAGAATTCTGTTCTATTGAAAATTAAACCGTAGCAGCGATCAAACAATACTACTTTGTGTGGGATTGGCATTATTACCTTTTTGTTTTTTCTCAAACAATAATTTGCGTGTAGTAAATATCCTTATCTTTCGAATTACTGTTTGTGGTGTGTTATCGGCAGTGGAGCAATCAGATTGCATTATTAGAATTTTTCTAGTATGTATCGAACGTAAACGAGTATCAGTATTGCAATGAGGAATGCAAATGGGAAATGAGTATCTACCATGTGTGGCTTCTTATCAGTGTTGTTGGTGTTTCTATTAATAAAGTGGGGCTCTTGTAACATGAAATATAATCATATGTATGTATCTGTTCGTAGTATTGGGAACTTCTGCGAAGATGCCAGCGCCCTAACGGTTACATTTGGAACCTGTCCAAGCTAGTATTTTTATGTAAACAAACCTTAGAAATGTGGTGGAGAACGAATATTTATTAAGCAGAACTTGAATATTTAAAGGATTATTATAATTTTGTGTAAGATTTCTTGAGAAGGTAGTTTTCGTTTGGATCACGATATAAAATCGTGCTTTAAATCGTTCCTGAAGGATAATTTCGTTGTTATTTTAGTGTATGTTGCTTGGTGGATCAAAATGAACTAATATCTAAGTTTACTTGAATTTCTGGAAAAATAGGCACCTCAATAAGTAATTTAAGGACTCTGATTAATGTGAAGAAGTGCTGAATGCAGGCTATATTATGTGGTAAATCTAGAATCAGTCCAAATGATGACTTGTTCTCTTTGTTTACAAACGAGTGAATCAATAAAATAAAAACAGATTTTCTGCCTTAGTTCTTTTGCATCGTATTTCTAAAGAAAAGGAATGGACATATAATTGATTTTATTTTCATATTACAGCAGCTCAAGATACACATACAAAATGAAAAATGTCATAGCCCAGTTCAACCTACCTATATAGAAATGAATAATATTAATGTACTTATATGAATAACTTCAGCTATTATGAACATAACAGTACCTACATCTAATTTTCGTCAGGTTTTCAACTAGATCTCGTTTTGAATATAATTTTGTGTAGTATGTGAATTAGGTAGCTGCAGAAGTGCTCGGTAGTTTTTCTGCAGCATTTTTTTTCAAAATTCTCTTATTTTCATTTACACCTGAAAACATCATGACATGAAGTTGTTTCGAAATGAATACATTGTAATTTACCTTCATGAAAATAAACATCTTCAGAGAAATGCAGTGAACATACTTTCATGTATTTCGTGACCTGTTTTCCAATCTTTAATTTCTAAAGCTATGCCTTTTCTATCATTGAAATCCCTGCCAAATGCTGTTTCCAAAATAACTTTACTTTTATTTGGCTTTGGAAAAAACGAAAACTTGAGGCAGTAGATGATCCTTTCTTCTTTGACCATGAATAACTTTGAGTTGAGGCACACAACAATAGTCATTTCGGGAGGATGTCAATTTCGAATTAATACGAACGAAAATTTTAATCGGAAAGAAAGAAATCGATTGATGAATATTACAAACACTTTCGGTATATCAAAATTTCAACTCGGAGAACAACACAAAAGCTCGAAAATGAACTCCAAAAGTAAGCAAATTACGTTAGAATAACAGGCACGTCGAAAAACTACTAGCTTGGAAGTGTTCGAATTTCTATCGCCAGAGGGCGTATCGCTTAGCAGTAGTTGCGAATTAGATGCAATTGGGAACTTCTGCGAAGATGTCAGCGCCCTAACGGATAAATTTGGAACCTGTCCAAGCTAGTAGTTTTATGTAAACAAACCTTAGAAATGTGGTGGAGAACGAATATTTATTAAGCAGAGCTTGAATATTTAAAGAAATTATTATAATTTTGTGTAAGATTTCTTGAGAAGGAACTTCTCGTTTGGATCACGATATAGAATCGTACTTTGAATCGTTCCTGGAGGATAATTTCGTTGTTATTTTAGTGTATGTTGCTTGGTGGATCAAAATGAACCAATATCTAAGTTTACTTGAATTTCTGGAAAAATAGGCACCTCAATAAGTAATTTAAGGACTCTTATTTATGTGGAGAAGTGCTGAATGCAGGCTATATTATGTGGTAAATCTAGAATCAGTCCAAATGATATGACTTGTTCTTTGTTTACAAACGAGTGAATCAATAAAATGAAAACAGATTTTCTGCTCAAGTTCTTTTGCATCGTATTTCTGAAGAAAAGGAAACAGATTGAAATATAATTGATTTTATTTTCATATTACAGCAGCTCAAGATACACATACAAAATGAAAAATGTCACAGCCGGTTCAACCTACCTATATAAGGAAATGAAAATTTATGTATTTATATTAGTAACTTCAGCTATTATCAACTCTAACAGTATATCTAGTTTTTGTCAGGTTTTCAACCAGATCACTCTTTTAGAACATGATTTTGTGTAGTATGTGAATTAGGTAGCTGCAGAAGTGCTCGGTAGTTTCTCTGCAGCATTTTTCTTCAAAATTCTCTTATTTTCATTTACACCTAAAAACATCAGGACATGAAGTTGTTTCGAAATGAATACATTGTAGGTAATTTACCTTTATGAAAATAAACATCTTCAGATAAATGCAGTGAGCATACTTCCAAGTATTTCGTGACCTGTTTTCCAATCTTCAATTTCTAAAGCTATGCCTTTCTTCTATCATTGAGTTCCCTGCCAAATGCTATTTCCAAATTAACTTTACTTTCATTTGGCTTTGGAAAAAATGAAAACTAGCGGCACTAAACGATCCTTTTTTCTTTGACCATGAATAACATTGAGTTGAGGCACACAACAATAGTCATTTCGGGAGGATGCCATTTCGAATTAATACAATCGAAAATTTTAATCGGAAAGAAAGGAATCGATTGATGAATATCACAAACACTCTCGGTATACCAAAATTTCAACTCTGAGAACAATACAAAAGCTCGAAAATGACCTCCAAAAGTAAGCAAATTACGTTAGAATAACAGGCACGTCGAAAAACTACTAGCTTGGAAGTGTTCGGATTTCTATCGCCAGAGGGCGTATCGCTTAGCAGTAGTTGCGAATTGTCACACAGAGGTTTATGATAACCTCATCGAAATTTACTAAAAACTTTCGAATTGTGTTGACCGTTACTTGATATAAATCTATTGTATATTGCTCAAATAAAACACATATTTGTTGAGTTTTATACTCAAACCTAGAAGAGCACTGATGTGAAATCAGCAGCTTTTGCGCATATGTTCAAAGGAGATGACCGCTTTGGCAAGGAAACTGAACATGCGCATGTTCTGGGGAACAGCGTGCTATCGTTTCGTCCAAATGTCTGTAGTTTTCGAATTTTGAGCCGAAAATAGTCTCAAACGACGAGGTTGGACTCACTGATGACGAATCTGATGTCAAAATCGATTTTGTCCGGCCAAACGGTCGTCTGGCCGTCCTTATGCACGATTGCGGTCATACGGAGAATCCTATCGACCTGAAACTTTCAGGGTAGGTTGCATTCCAAAATGTGGAGGTTGAGTTCGTTAATGGGCGAAATCTGCCGAACGAGTTCGGAGTTAGAGCCTTTTGAAATTTTGAGGTTATTTCCGTGATAATTCCAAAACTACTGGAACGATTGGATCGAAACTTGGCAGTTAGTTGAAGTATAACGACTCGCAACTTTTCGCGAAATTCTGTTGAGATCATAATGTCAATAAGTTTTGAAAATATTTTTTTCAAAATTTTTTTCGAAAATAATGTTATTTTCGGAAACTAAAAAAATTTAGCGCAGACTTTGAGCTTCATATTTTCCAGCAGTGTACCGAATTTCAGTTTGATACGATCACAATTCCTGGATATATTCGAAAAAAATTTCAAAAAGCACTGCCGTGAAGGCAGCAACTTTTGCGCGCATGTTCAATGTAGATGACCGCTTCAGCAACGAATTTGGACATGCACGCAAAAGCTGCTGCCTTCACGGCATTACTTTTTGAAATTTTTACTGATAAATTACTGGATTTGAATTCGATCAAATCTGTATTTTTGGAAATATTGGAAAAATAAAATTTTGAATGGGTATATCTACGGAATCATTGGGCGGATTTTACCCATTCACGAATTCGACCTTCGTAATTAAGCCCCAAACCTTCTCTACAAATATCGAGTTTCTAAGTCGTTTCTTCCGGAAGTTATTGTGTTCACGGTCAGCCTAACGGCCGACTGCGTAAACACAATAACTTCCTGAAGAAACAACTTAGGAACTCGATATTTGTAGAGAAGGTTTGGACCTAAATTACGAAGGCCGAATTCGTGAATGGGTAAAATCCACTCAATGATTCCGTAGATATACCCAATCAAAATTTTATTTTTTCAATATTTCCAAAAATACAGATCAGATCGAATTGAAATACAGTACTTCATCGAAAAATAACAGTTCGAAGTTTCATACAGAATCTGATGAGGATGATATGATAAGAAAAATCATAGAAATTTTTTTTTTCAAATTGTTCTGATGACACGATTATCACGAAATGTCGCATGAAGTTGTCTTTCAGCATCTCAAAACTAGCTGTGAAATTTCATCAGGACTGAATCAGTATTTCTCGAGTTATACCGAAAAAATAAACGATATCGAGAAGAAAACCTCGAAATTTGACACATTTTTTCCGGATATCTCCGAAACTTATGACCGTATCGAACTGAAATTTGTTACACTGCTGTGAAATATGAAGTTCAAAGTGTGAGTGGACTTTTTTTTCGAATATGATAAATGGTTTCCGGAAAAAAAAATTTTTTGGAAAAAAATTTCGAAAAATTTTTTTTTTTTGAATTCACTGAGAATCTGATCCTGACGAAATTTGGCTCAAAGTTGCGCATCGTTATACTCCACCCAAATGCCAAGTTTGAATCTAATCTCTCAAGTAGTTTCTGAAATAAAAAATAAATAACTTCAACTGCCTATAACTCCGAAACTATTTGACCGATTTGGCCCATTAACGAACTTAACCGCGGCATTCTGATGCGCAACCTATCCTGAAAGTTTCAAGTTGCTAGCTTGCTTCTGTCGACAGTTAGCGTGTCTACGGCCGGCCGGCCGGCCGGACAGAATCGATTTTGACACCGGATTCGTCATCAGTGAGTCCAACCTAGTCGATTGAGACCATTTTCGGCTCAATCATCCAAAATTACAGACATTTGGACAAAACGATAGCACGCTGTTCCCCTAGAACATGCGCGCAAAAATATGTCAAATTCAGCATCAGTTGTTTCCTCGGTATCGTTCTTTTTTGCGCGCATAATTTGCGGAATAATTCCAAAAAAAACCTAGAAAAGCACTGACGTGAAGTCAGCAGCTTTCGGTTTTATCCTTTGAACATGCGTGAAAAAGCTGCTTACTTCACGTCAGTGCTTTTTTAGGTTTTTTGAGTTATTCCGGAAAAAACAACGATACCGAGGTAAAAGCCACGAAAATTCACATATGTTTTTCTAATATCTCCAAAAGTTATGATTGTATCGAATTGAAATTTTATACACTGTTGTGAAATATGAAGCTCAAAATTTTAGCGGAAATTTTCCGAGAAAAAAAATTCTTTCGAAAATTAAAAAAAAAATTTTTTTTCAAATTAACTAACTGTACGATAGCAATGAAATTCTGCAAACAGTTGGGCGTCGTTATACTTCGACCACCTGCCAAGTTTCAATTCAATCGTTGCCGTAGTTCCCGAATAATCACTTACTTAACCTCAAAATTTCAGAAGGCTCTAACTCCGAAACCGTTAGGCGGATTTCGCCCATTAAGAAATTTAACCGTCCTATTTTCAGATCGAGTGGATTTTCCCTACGTCCGTAATCGTGCCAACGAAAGGCAGGACGGGCAGAATCGATTTTGACACCGATTCGTCATCCGTGAGTTAAACCTATAGTGGTTTTAGACCATTTTCGGCTCGAAATCGAAAATGGGGGTTTTTCCTGAATTTGGGTTATTACTGCAAATGCAAATTTGAACATAATTATCATGAGTTTGATTCATCATTTTCCCAAATTACCTTCAGAAAGTATTCAAAATCAGATTTCAAAATTGGGGTTTGGGATTTGCCAGGCATGCACGAAATGACAACGGTGTTTAGTATGATAGCTTTTTCTGCTATAAAATAATGAAATATTTATTCCTATTCTGTGTAACACACGTGTTCGTTGTCAATATAACCAAACAATTTCCGTTTGCGATTTGTCAGTAATATGACAGTGTGACAGTATGTGCTCTTCTTTATCTATTCCTTGGTCGTTCTACTCTAACCAGATCGAAGTATAGCTATCTCTGTTTTCCTAAGCAAAGTAACACATTTGACGTCCTTTCCTTTCCGAGAAAGCTGAATTCGACGTTGCCATATCGTGCACTCATGACAAATCCCTTTAAATGCAAATCCCCATTTTTATTTTTCAGTTTTAGGTGATCAAACATTTTTTTAAAAATATAATATTGAAATTATCTGTTTGAAATGTGATGTTCTGAAGGTTTTTCATGAAAATAACTGCATTTTCGTTTAGAGGAAAAACCCCCATTACAGATATTCAGGATGAACTATAGCATCCCATTTTCTAGAACATGGGGGAGTCAAAATGAATTAGGAATGTGCACAAACACATATCTGGAAAAAATTAAAGGATTTTCATCACAACAGAAGTACCTCTCAATTTTGATTTCTATTTCAAGTGCATAGTCTCTACAGCATATCCTGTATAACCCAGGGCCGTGAACGTTGTTTGGTTCTCAATTATCATTCCCCAGTCCCAAATATGAACCCTTAGATTCGACCAATATAGAAGAGAAACTGTGGAAGATCATCTGGATTATTGTTTCATGAATTTCTTTCTGAAACTATGATCTTTCGGAATCGTGCGATGAATCAATCGACTTCGTTACCGATTTTGGTTTATTATTTGATAAAATCAAATAATAAACCTTAGTGATCGACCAATAAAAAAAAAATTTCAACCCCCCCTGGAAATTTCACAGTTTACGTTTTGGAGTATGTAGATTTGAATGAACGAATAAAAAAAAATCTGTCCGTCCGCCGTCCGTTGTCCGGGACATTTCTCAGAAAGTACAGAACCGAAATCCGCGAAACTTGGTAGAAAAATCGTGTGTCACTCGGCATTGATCCTCCAAGCTTTTCAGCAGGATCGGTGTACCCTAAGGGCTCAAAATTGGGGGTTGGAGGGAAAAAAAATTATTTTTCAGAAACTTACTACCGAATTTTCATAAAACTTTCAATATTCATTATTGTTGCATGACTCAACCTAAAAATTTTCACCCGAATGATTTCCGACCAGTGGTTCCTGAGGTATAAAGAAAAACGCAGCAAATTTTGGGATGAAAAACCAATGAGATATATATATATATTCTTTTGAGAACGAGCATTACAATTCTAAGATATATCACAGTGTTAGCAGAGGAAATGTAAACGGGGTACCATACATATTTGCGTATGATACAAGAGCACAGATAAAAACCTCAGGAAAAATTCTGTCTCCCCGCATAAGTGTAGTAATTTGTTTATAGAAGATGGATGGCATCTTTTTCATTTGAAAATAATTTTTTCGTCATCTTGAATTCATTTCGACAAAATATCTTGACATAATATCTGAAACAGAAAGAGGGACAGAAAACCAGAAGGAAGCAGTAAATAATATTACCTACATTTGCTCATGACCGAGAGGGTCTTTCGACCAGGTTCAGTCCTCCAAGCGATGATTCTCAGATCCTCAGATAAACGAAGAACGCTACAGGCCCCTTTATTGGGGAATCATCTCCCATAGATCCATAATTGTTCATTTCGAACTAGAAATCTAATAAAATATCGGGAATAAAGTGAAAAACTTGTGACATGTGACCAATGAGATAATAATAGTATACAGCGTGCCAAAAAAGTAACGTAACTCGTCAATAATTTTTGAACGAAGAATTATAAAGGAAAATCCTCGCACCCGTCGATTTTGAATTCTGAAGGCAATTTATCCTGTGTTTCTTTGAATTTGATATTTCTCACCCCCAACGCCCCACTACTTTATTTTTTCAAATTGGAATATATGCGTTGTGATACATCAAATGGAAGGTAATTTGACTACCTACTCAGCGATTCGACTAAAAAAAGAATTTGTCGTGCCATTTTTCGATAAAAATTTAGGAATAACTTCACAATTTGTGATTGGAGAGTACTGCAATCAGACCATTATTGTTTTAATAATTATTATTAAGGAAAATCCACGGATCCAAGGATTTGTAATTCCGAAAGCAGGTCTCCCTATGCTTTTTTGAATTCGAAATTTCTTACCCTTTACGCTCCACACCCCCATACTGTTTTTTTCAAATAGTAATATATGGATTGTTATATATCAAATGGAAGTACATTCCATTTCATATTGAGTGGCGTGACTGAAAAAGAATTTGTTAAGCAATTTTTTCATTAGAAAATTAACAATTTGTGATTGGTGTCAGATTCTTATTCTTAAAATAATAGATATTGAAAAATATCCTCCTACCCGCCGATTTCTATTTTCGAAGTTTGAGAAAATGCATGTAGTTTTAGAGTTGGGGGTTTATACCCTTAAACCTGAACAGTTTTTTTTCGGAAAAATATTGCATGTTATATATCGCATAAAAGGTCATTCGATGACCAATTCAGTTATGTGAACGAAAATGAAAGTTGAGTATTAATTCAATTCAAATCACAAACCCATGGGTTCGAGAATTTCCCTTAGTAATAAGGTAAGTGTTTCTGAGGCAAAAATTCATTTTGAGTATTATACTGAAGTTAGGTTTTAGAGAATCTTGTAGGGGGCATTCTAAAGAGAACAAATTTTTAACATCATGTGGTCTTTACGTACTGGGGGTACGTACGTGGGGTACTCGTTTTCATGAAGATACTTCCAACAATATTTAAACTGTAACAACACTAGGCGCACAGATACACATACTTGTACCCACGTCACTCTTCAACCTTAATAGAAAAGTCGCGCTTGTACATGAGCCTAAGGCTATTAAATGCTCTACCCCAAGGGTTTAGGAGGACATCCAATCTGAAAGTTTTCAAAATTAATTTGTATAATGCAATTGTTGACTGTGAACCATATCCTTAGAGTGAATTTTTTGATTTTTGTAAAAGTGAATTGTTTTGAGTTCTGTATTCTGTTTTTACGAAACCAACCTTATTGTATTTCAATAAGGTTTTGATTGAATAAATATATTATTATTATTATTATTGTCATTATTATTTAATAAAAGAATAATGGTCTGATTACAGTACCCTCCTAACTGAAAATTCTAAATTATTTCCTGATTTTTCAATGAGAAACGGCACGAGGAATTCTACTTCAAGCCACATCCCTGACTAGGTGATCAAATTACCTTTCATTTGATATATCACAATCCATATATTTCCAGTTGAAAAAATAAAGTAGTGGACTGAGAAATATCAAATTCAAAAAAGCACAGGATAAATTGGTTTTGAAATCAAAAATCGACGGGTGCGAGGATATTCCTTAATAGTTCTTCGTACACTCATTATTGACGAGTAATTTTATTTTTTTGGCACGCTGTATAAGTTTTATTTAAGATATCAATGGTATTGGGTTACTTAACTGAGAAAATAATAAACCCTTGTGTAAAATTTGCAGCGTTTTTTCCTAAAGCTTTCTAAAGGTTTCATTATAAGGAATAAAT
The DNA here is from genome assembly GCA_958510865.1 of Myrrha octodecimguttata. Classification (NCBI taxonomy): domain Eukaryota; kingdom Metazoa; phylum Arthropoda; class Insecta; order Coleoptera; family Coccinellidae; genus Myrrha; species Myrrha octodecimguttata. Next base: position 27,342,317 of record OY294065.1, on the reverse strand, counting down.
CAGCCAAAATTATATCCTAGAGCCTAGGGCTCCCTCGTTTCGATGAGCACAATTTTCTGACATGATAAAATCGATTTTTGTTTTGTTGGCTAACATAATTTGAATAATTGTCCAATCAACATAAACCAGCAGCGAATATTATTGCATCAGTTCAATAAAGCACAATATGGAACGGAGAACATAACTTTGTTTTCAGCCAATTTGTTGTCGGTTATAATTTGAGCTTTATTCCTGTGGGATACTTCTATTATTGAATTTATAATGAGGATTTCCCAGAATTTTCGACGAATAGGAATAAGCTATCCTAATTTGAATTTGCATTGTGTTTCACATAATGATATTGTACTTTTCGATTATATATAGCTTTCGAATATCGATTAAAATATATTTTGATAGGGGGAGCCTGTATTTTTCCATTTTGCGCTCATGTTCTAAGGGAACAGAGTGCTATCGTTTTGTCCAAATGTCTGTAATTTTGGATGATTGAGCCGAAAATGATCTCAATCGACTAGGTTGGACTCACTGATGACGAATCTGGTGTCAAAATCGATTCTGTCCGGCCGGCCGTAGACACGCTAACTGTCGACAGAAGCAAGCTAGCAACTTGAAACTTTCAGGGTAGAACGCGCATCAGAATGCCGCGGTTAAGTTCGTTAATGGGCCAAATCGGTCGAATAGTTTCGGAGTTATAGGCACTTGAAATTTTGAAGTTATTTATTTTTCATTTCAGAAACCACTCGAACGATTGGATTCAAACTTGGCAGTTAGTTGGAGTATAATGACGCTCAACTTTGAGCCAGGTTTCGTCAGGATCATATTGTCAGTAAATTAAAAAAAAATTTTGTCGAAATTTTTTCCAAATTTTTTTTTTTCGAAAATCATTCATCATATCCAAAAAAAAATTCCCCTCACACTTTGAGCTTTATATTACACAGCAGTGTACCAAATTTCAGTTCGATACCATCATAAGTTTTGGAGATATCGGAAAAAATATGTCAAATTTCGAGGTTTTCTTCTCGATATCGTTGTTTTTTTCGGTATAACTCGAGAAATACTTATTCAGTCCTGATAAAACTTCGCAGCTAGTTTGAAGATGCTGAAAGACAACTTTATGCAAAATATCGTGATAATCGTGTCATTAGAACAATTTGAAAAAAAAAATTTCTGTGATTTTCTTATCATATCATCCTCATTAAATTCTGTATGAACCTTCGAACTGTAATTTTTCGATGAAGTACTGGGTTTCAATTCGATTTGATCTGTATTTTCGGAAATATTGGAAAAATAAAATTTTGAATGGGTATATCTGCGGAATCATTGGGTGGATTTTACCCATTCACGAATTCGGCCTTCGTAATTAAGGTCCAAACCTTCACTACAAATATCGAGTTTCTAAGTCGTTTCTTCCGGAAGTTATTGTGTTTACGGTCGGACTAACAGCCGACTGCGTAAACACAATAATTTCCGGAAGAAACTACTTAGAAACTCGATATTTGTAGAGTATAGGTTTGGGGCTTAATTACGAAGGTCGAATCCGTGAATGGGTAAAATCCGCCCAATGATTCCGTAGATATACCCATTCAAAATTTTATTTTTCCAATATTTCCAAAAATACAGATTAGATCGAATTGAAATCCAGTAATTTATCAAAAAAAAAATTTCAAAAAGCACTGCCATGAAGGCAGCTGCTTTTGCGTGCATGTTAAAATTCGTTGTTGGAGCGGTCATCTACATCGAACATGCGCGCAAAAGCGGCTGCCTTTACGGCAGTGCTTTTTGAAATTTTTATACTACATTTCAGTTCTTATTTTCCCGAAAATATTGAATATAAAAAGTGACCACATTGCGCATTCTTACAATTTTTTTTCTAGTTTTTTTTTCGATGAAGTAAGTACCTACTGGATTTCAATTCGATTTGATCCGTATTTTCGGAAATATTGGAGAAATAAAATTTTGAAAATTTCATTTTCCTAATATTTCTTAAAATACAGATTATATCGAATTGAAATCCAATACTTCATCGAAAAATGACAGTTCGAAGGATTATGCAGAATTTCATGAGGATAATATGATCACAAGATCACAGAATATTGATTATTCGAAAAAAAAAATTTGAAATTTTTTTTTCAAATTGTTCTAGAGACACGATCATCACGAAATTTCGTACAAAGTTGTCAATCAGGATTTACAAACTAGCTGCCACGTTTCATCATGATTGAATCAGTTATTTTTGAGTTATTCCGAAAAAAAACGATATCGAGGAAAAAACAAGAAATTCGACATATTTTTCCTACATCTCCGGAAATAATGATCGGATCGAACTGAAATTTGGTAAACTACTGTGAAATATGAAGTTCAAGGCCTGACCAAAATTTTTATTCGAATATGAGAAACAGTTTTCGAAGAAAAAATTTTCTTAGGAAAAGTTTTGAATATTTCTTTTTAAATTCACTGATAGTACGTTCTCAACAGAAATTAGTAAAAATTTGCGCGTTGTTATTTTCCAGCTAACTGTCAATTGAATCGTTTCAGTAGGTTCCGAGTTATAACGGATATAACCTCAAAATTTCAAAGGGCTCTAACTTCGAAACCTCAAGGTCGATTCCGCCCATTCACGCACTTAATCGTCTCATTTTATGTTCAATTTCCAGTGGTAGCCTGATCGAATAGCAGAAATAATAAATAACATAATCACAAGGACGAATATCCGTCGATAAATCAAGATGCTCCTGGCAGATGGCGCGCTGTAGTTTTTATACTGCAGCGGTCCTTCTGAAAGGTAACAAGTATCGAGAGAACTCTCTGCGGTTTATCCAAGTTAAGTTGACCTGACGATCAATAATAATTGTGAAACAGCTGTAGTCATTCTACTTGGATCCGCTTCTTCGGTGTAGGTGTTTCGGTTGATTGGATGATTAGCTCTGATCAAGGGGGAATATTTGTTGATTTATCGACGGATATTCGTCCTTGTGATTATGTTATTTATTATTACAGGAGCTCTTTCTTCTCCGTGAAACCAATTCCATCTTAGCAGAAATAATGTTTCCCGACGCCCCATCAGAATCTCCTGAAGTATTCAAACGTCTGTCTGTCCGTCAGTAACGCTCAGAAACATTAGGCGCTCTACAACCGACATTCTTCCGAATACATTCATCTCAGCCGGTTAGGATTCTGAGAGAAGCGGACCACCGACTAGGATGTTTTCTTGTTTTTCCTCGCCATCGCGGCGTGAACGAATTTAGCGCCAGCAAGAAGAATCTGAGCGACAAAACGTGTAACAAACAAGATTCTTCGAATCCCATGTCGAGGTTTCGCTCGAGAAAATAATCTTTTTTATCAGGCTCATCCCTCAAAACGAAAGCTACTAAATCCGAAGGAAATGTGGATTATCATGAGGAAGGCCGGAAATGCAAATGTGGAACGCTTATTCGTTGGAGATATTTTGACAGGATGCTGTTGATCAATTTCAGTTTTGCTTTTTCGATAATCTGTTTCATGTGGTTTTTCCAGGAAGTTTTTTCTGGCATTTAAGTTCGAATATTTTGCCATGAACTCGAGGAATAACTTAGAGACTTGAATTCGGAGAGCGCAGTAACGTATTATCAGTTGAGTGGCTGCAATAACTTTGGTACGAAATGGGCTAGCTACTTGGAATTTTTACGGTAAGTTGCGTGTCAGTGGCCACAATAACTTGAGTATGAAATGGGCTAGCTACTTGGAACTTTTAGGGTAAGTTGCGTATCAGAATACGCCGCTTGAGCCAAATCTTTCAAACAGATTCGGATTTATAATCATTTAAACATTTGCAGCGTGCTATCGTTTCGTCCAAATGTCTCAAACGACTAGGTTCGACTCAACGATGACGAATCCGGTGTCAAAATTGATTATGTCCGTCAATATCATGTGATCTTCTTATCATATTATCCTCATTAAATTCAGTATGAGCTTTCAAACTGTCATTTTTCTATGAGGTATTGGATGTTAAGACCATTTGCGGCTTAATCATCGAAAATTACATACATTTGGACAAAACGGTAGCACGCTGCAAAAGTTTAGATGATTATAACTCCGAAACTGTTTGAAAGGTTTGGCTCAAGCGGCGTATTCTGATACGCAACTTACCCTGAAAGTTCCAATTAGCTAGCCCATTTCGTACTCAAGTTATTGCGGCCAAAAAATTCTTCGAAAAAAACGAGCTCTATCCTTCAAAAGTCCACCCCACCCCCACATTTTATTGCGGTTATTGTTTGCTCTTGAATAATGAACTTCTATCAAGTATCGGCCAACACAATCCGGAATCTGATGTAAAAATACCTGATGAACATCTTCAGGACGGGAAAATTTGCGGGTTCACCGAGATCGTTTATTCATAGTTGGTTTTAAAACCTTCACGCCTGTTCCGGTTAGCAATTTTCATCTTTCTCGGTCTCCCCCAATCTTCCGGACGTAAATTCTCGGTCCTACACGACTCCGGGTAACCCGGAGTCCCAGGTAATTTTTGGCCTTTTCCCCCACTCACTCACTTTCTGCTAGGATTCATCCAGAATTTTATTCGTCCTAGTTTTCCTCGACGATCTTCAATGACGGTGTGATTTTTTATGCCAGACTATTCCGAACGTGAGGACTGGAATTATTCATAGATGTGCAGGAGAAAAAACTGCAAACTTTTCGCGAAATGTTCTTATTCTCCCATCAAACTCATTCAGTTCTTTCCACATATCGTCTACGCTTTATTTACATCGCCTCGTCTATACGCGCTTGTTCTGGGGAACGGTGCGTTATGTATATGTGTTAAATTTCCGATTATGTCGAATGAAATTCTGTCTGTTGCCATCCAGGTAGCTTTCTAATTTCTTGCCTCAGTATCTTCAGAAGTACTGACGAGATTGGAAATTCAAGAAAAAAAATTTTAAAATTTTTCAATTCAATTTTTCCCCTGAAGCCAATCGAGTTCGATGAAGGGTAAAGATATATTCTAGTGAGCAATCTCAACAACCCTCAAAATCTACTTTCAAGGAAGATATCTGCCTTTCCCTCAGTTGGAATTCGAAACTTTCTCATTTGAGGAAAAACCTTCACAGAAGAACCTTATTGAGGTCCATTCATATCTATTTTATTTTTTGCAAAGTGAGCTGATACAGAAATTGTAGATCTGTCTTGAAGAAAAATATAATAAAACGCTCATAACCCATAGAGCTATGTTGAAGAGTCTCAACGCCTACAGACCAGAACTGCATAAATCGTGAGCAATAGTTCCATATTGAGGAATCAGTAATTTAGTGACGCCAAAAGGAAACGTTACAGCTCGACAGAACACTGTGACCACCACGAAAAAATAAGATATAGCAACCAAGGCATTTGAAGAGGATGCAGAGACTAACCAAGTCGAATAAAAGTCAGAAGCATTTCATCCTTCTTCGAATCCCTGCCGATATAATGTTTTCTGAAAATAAAAAGTTCAATCCAAGGGTACTGATGAAATGCTGTAAATCTTGAACTTCATCTTCTGAATAAACCACGAAACATGAGAATCAAACAAACAACTGGCTGATGCAAAATATATGTTGAATGACATGAAGTAGTGGCTTGAATTTAAAATTTGGAGCTGGTAATTCAGTTGAAGAGTTGCTGCATTTCTTAAAGATCTCTCAGACGCTTCAGGAAATGCACAAAAAAAAAACTTGGGAGAGAACACAGGATGTCAATGATAGAATATAAATTGAAGGAGTTTTAACAGTAGTTTAAGTGATGGTAAATTGCTCAACTGGTTTAGGATACCATGCAGACGCTGTACAAACCGGGCCATTAAGCTTCCATCAAGTTCCAGGGTTCACAATGAACTCCAGCAGCTGAACTAGCTCAATGGAGATATGCTGTCATCTTTCCTTGCGTTGGTTCTGTTTCTAGGTGTTCGGGAATATCTTGGTCCTCCGTATAGAATCTATTTGCTTCATTTTATGCTGCATATCTGTTACCCAATTGCTCTTGAGGGAGCCTGTTACAAGATGTAGCATGTTTTGCTCCAAGACTTAAGGTTTTTGCCAAAATTTTCTCTTTTTTCTGTACGATTTTTGCGTTTTTCTGAGCTACAGGATGATTATGGTTCTAATACGGAAGTTCATGTATTTTTCTAGGTTGGTGTTTGTTTTCTTGTTTTGACTGTTTCCTAATTCATATTCATTGATGAATTGTTATGAAAATCTTCCATACGTTATATTTTGTTGCATGGCTTTCCTTAATTGGGAGAAGCAGCATGGTTTCAAGTCATAAGCAGTGCAATAGCTGCTCTCAAGACTAATTTGCCAGTAATCTATCTATAAAGCTTGGATAGAAGATTATGTATGAACCAGAGCTACTACTCTTCATTAACTACGGAGACTCTAGATGAACAACAGTGGTTTGGATGACTCTGGAAAGATATGCTCTCATATTTTCTTGCGCTGGCGTCTAATACTAAATTACCTATTGCTAGGTATGTTCAGGCGTAAGCCTTTCGGCAAAAAATTATTTCACTATCTCATCTCAGAGATTGCTACCTTTGGCTAAAGTGGTATTTGAGGGATTGCCTGTAGCATGTTGTAGCTTGATTTACCCGCAATAATTCGTCCCGAACTGTTTTGTGTGTTTTCCTGAGCTACAGATTCTGATACACAAAGAAAGTTTTTCTGCTGATTTATGAGTTGTCCTTGAAATATTTCTTGAGAAACATATCTTGTTGCATCGCTTTCCTCAAGGAAATGATGGAGCATGTCCCTTCAGATTCTAGAACCTAAACTGGTAACTAGATTAGTAGCGACTGGTCGGTTGTACATGGCCGACAATGTTGCTACAGCTATGGATTCTGATACAAAAAAGAGTTTTTTCCTCATGGCTTCTGAGTGTCGTGGTTCCATATTCTGAGGGGAATTGTCATGGAAATGTTCTTTAGGAAACATATCTTGTTGCTAAACTTTCCTCAAGGGTATGATGGAGCATGTTACTTCAGGTTTCAGGATATAAATCGGTTACAACTACACCAGAAGCGGCTCGTTCGACTGGTCGGCCAACAAAGTAGGTACAGCTACAGATTCTGATACACAGAAAAAGAATATTCCGAACCAAATTGTCATAGACATGTTCCTCAAGAGACATATCTTGTTGAACGGCTCACCTTAAGGAGATGATACAGCATGTTCATGCAAGACATAAACTGGTCAAAACTATAGCAGTAGCGGCTCGTACGACTGGTCGGCCGTACATGACCGACAATGTCGCATGTCGGACGGAACAGTGCCCCAATGGCCGACCGGCCTAAAGCGGTTATGGCATCTGCATAGAGGTGGTGGCTGTAAGCAACATGGGGCAGGCGGTGGCTGCTTTCGAGAAGTGGAGCAGAGCAAAGCGTGTAGCCGGGTTGTCGCGCGTGCGAATTGTCCTAGGGCAGAAGGAACCGGGGGTGAGAATCCGGGCCAGGGAGGCGGGATGCTGCGCTCGAGATGAGCTCTCAGTTTAACGGTGGAGGCGGCGTGAATAAGCAATAGTGCACCTCGTGCTGGCAACGGCACGTCAACTAACGTAACTGGTGCATGTCGACGAGCTCTTGCCATGTCTACTGCTGGAGAAGATGACTGCAAGCAGCCGATGTCGCCTACAGGAAAGGGAATCGTCGACGGCCACTGTACACCAGCCAAGACAGGTACTTGTTCTTTATATCGGCCGAACAGAGGCACATGTAAAAACTTGATACGAATCTCGCGCCAACCACTTGAACGCATGATGGAAAATTAATCGCTCAATCAGAAGTTTTTTTCGGTTACTTCTGTCCAGTTCGATCGTGCTTCGGTTTGAACGGCTTTTAAGCAAAAACGTTGCGGGAAGTCGATTTATGGTTTTTTGATTTTTCGGGATTGGCGGAATTTTTGGTTCGTTACCGACGGATAAGTTCAAATCGATTTTCCTAGAGGAATTCGTTTATATTTTCGATTTATAGTTACCGTTTAGTCAATAAACAGAATTTGTTTTGATTTTTTATGGTCTCATTCGGAGTATATCATGTTGTCTTAACCTATATATCAGGGAGGGTTCGAAAAAGTTCATTCCAATGATTTATGAGCATGTGACTTCGGATATTTGTTCGTTTTCATGCAGACTCAGGAACTTCTGGAACAATCTTATATTTGTTTTTCACTGACGGGAAGATACATCATACTTCAATGTCATTTGATGAATTTTTCATTTATATAAACAGATTTTCGATTGAAATTCAAATATATTTCTGAAATCAGTTGCAAAATTATGAATGAACTGGTCAAATCACAAGCTTTTCCAACAATAATTCGAAAATAATCCAAGATAATGGTCAACCGACGGGTGAAGTTATACTATATAATTATTAGAAGAAATATCTCAAGTTTTGAAAAGCTAGAAGGTTTGGATTCTACTAATTGACCCCAATTCTCCAGTGGATCCACTAGGTTGAAAATTTTGAAATATTATCCAATTATTTTTGATTCCGTTTGGAATATATCATGCAATCTCCACTTATATTTCCAGGGAGGGCTTAAAATAGATTGTTGAAATGATTTATAAACATGTGAATTTCGATATTCGTTCGTTTTCAGGTGGACTAAGAAACTGCTGGATCAGTTTTATATTTTTTCCTCTCAAGGAAAGATACATTATAATTTTGGTGTCATATGCTGTATTTTTCATTGATGTGAATACTTTTTGATCGAAATTTAACATTTTTATGAGATGCGTTAGGAAATGGCGAATGCGCCGGTTGCACTCCAAGCGTTTGAGATAAAATTTAAGAGAATAGCCAACCGACAGGCGAAGCCATAAGTGATAACAAGGAAGGATGCAAGAAAAAGTTTTGAAAAACTCGAAGGTACGGTTTCTACTGACCGGCCCCAATTCTCAACTCTCCTGATGAATGCATTCCGGTTTGAATTTTTTACGATTGAAATATGATTTCCGTATGAATGTTTCACTAATTGAACTGACAACTCTGATCCTAGAGCATTAAGATCACATAATATGAGTTCTTTACTGAAAAACATAACCTTCTCTCCAGATAAGCTCAAAGAGATATATTTTGAGGTTCTCTGAAGGTGACTTCTTTTCCGTGTTAATGTACGTGTGTATTTTTCGTCAGTACGCCTAACGGTTTCTGAGATTTTTCAATTTAAAAATTCAAAGGTTGCATTTTTCTTTTGAAATTTTGCATTCTTCGAATATGTACTCAGGTCGATGGGATCTGGTAAGTGAATGAAAAAACATGTCTTGAATAAATTTTTATTTCATTTGGAACATCTCAAGCAATCTCCACTTATATTTTCAGGGAAGGTTCAAAAAAGTTCGATCCAATTATTTATGAGCACGTGAATTAAGATATTTGTTTGGAGAGTCAGAAATTACCGGACCAATATCATGTTTTTGGTTTATTATTTGATAAAATCCAATAATAAACTTTAGTGATCGACCGAAAAATAAAACCCCCCCTGAAAATTTCACAGTTCAAATTTCGAAGTATGTAGATTTGAATGAACTAACAAATAAAAATCCGTCCGTCTGCCGTCCGTTGTCCGGGACTTTCCTCTTGAAGTACTGAACCGAAATCCGTGAAACTTAGTAGAAAAATCGTGTGTCACTCGAGATTGATCCTCCAAGCTTTTCAGCAGGAACGGTGTACCCTAAGGGCTCAAAACTGGGGGTAGGAGGGAAAAAAAATTATATCTCGTAAACTCATCACCGAATTTTCATGAAACTCTCAACGTTGATTACTGTTGCAGAACTCAACCTGAAAAATTTCACCCGGATGATTTCTGATCAGTGGTCCCTGAGTTATAAAGAAAAACACTACAAATTGTGTTATGAAAGTCCAATGTGTTATGACCAATATACAGAGTGTAACAGCCAAATGGAATAAATTCGATAACGAATAAATGAGGGGGTGTTAGGAAAAACGCTCGGACACGTCGATTTGTAATTTCAAATACGCATAGTTTTCAAGAAAATAATATTATATAGGGTGTTCCATGCGACCGTGGCCAAAACCAACTTTCTTATTTCAAATGTAACCCCCTGTATATTATTTATTTTTTGGATTCTTCAGAAAATTCTAGAGATAATTCATGCACAATGTCCTATACCTACCCTCAACTTCTTCGGAAATATTAAGTGTTTTCAGAAATGTTGAGTAATGTAAGAAGACAATTCTACACCAGATTAGCATGTTGCCAAGACGTTCGCGGCGAGCATTTTGAACATTTCCTACATTGACATTAATGTTTTTTTTTGTTTTTTTTTTAATTATTAAGAAATAATCAGTATTACTTATTAGGTTTTAAGTGTAATGTACCGAATTTGTGAAATAAAATAATTTTTATTTAAAACATTGATTTTTGCATTAAATCTGAAAACACTCAATATTTCCGAAATAGTTAAAGATAGGTATAGGACATTGTGCATGAATTGTGTCTAGAATTCCCTGAAGAATCCAAAAATAAATGATATACAGGGGGTTACGTTTGAAATAAGAAAGTTGGTTTTGGCCACGGTCACATGGAACACCCTATATAATATTATATTCTTGAAAACTATGCGCATTTAAAATTACAAATCGACGTGTCCGAGCGTTTTTCCCAACACGCCCTCATTTGTTCGTTATCGAATTTATTCCATTTGGCTTTTACACTCTGTATAAGTATTATTTAAGATATCAATGGGTTATTTAACTAGGAAAATAATAAACCCTTGTGTAAAATTTACTGCGTTTTTTTCATCGTCTACGAGTTTCAACAAGAACGTAACAGCGCCTTACTTCCTGTCTGTGCTTCACGAGATTTTTTCATCAATTTTTCGTATTATTTTTAGATCGTTTCTCGATGAGGCTTTTTCATAAATAAAACTGTTGAAAATGAAGTTCGCAACTTTCTCAATTGACCGATTTCCATTTATGAAACTGACGTCGAGTGTTGTAATTAATAAATGAGTTCTATATTTCATTGCTCTCGATATTAATGAAAAGTTTCAAAGTGATGGAGGCACTAGCCACATTTTCCACGGCTGTGTTTAATGGATGTAGGAGGTAGTTTTATTTTATCTGTTGAAGCACTCAAGAGCTTGAGAACTCTCTACTTCTAGGGTTCACTTCTGTCAGAACTTTTTGCAGGTGTTCCGATTACTTACAACTCATTGCAGATTACCAACATCACGAAAAGTTATATCAGTTGTGAAAGTTAGACGAATAGATACCAAACTTATTTTTGAATTTTATCGTTCCGTGTAAATTTTGTAAGTTTTTGCGAATTTCATCGTTTGACATGATGAAGTCAACATTAGTGTCATAATGATCTGATATGCTCAGTAATTGCAGAGTACCGACATGAAGACTTATGTAAAATTTCGTGAGGATAGTATACCGAAAGAATTTTTTTTCAATTTTATTTCGCGAATTATTTGTCGGATTTGGTTGAAATTTTGCATGCACACAAGTCCTCACGTTTCAGATGAGTACACGATTAAAAGAAGCTTGCCAGTGGGTTTATCCCAGCCTGGTTAGTTTGTTGTCAAGTGTTGGGGAAAACACGTGGTAAGATTTTGACATATAATATGGCTTCTGATGGTTCTGAATCGAAAGGTAGAAGATGCAACAATGTGTCCAGTATTATTTTTGTATTGCATTTTATTATGTTACCTCTTTACGTCAGTTATGCCAGTTGATATAAAAATTAAATTTCTCATTTAAGACTTTGTATTTTGAAGACAATTAAAGATGGATATCACTATCGGAAGATGTATGCAAAGGAATTACAGAAGAAATCTTCATTTCAATGATAATATTTTATTTTATTTGCTATATGTCTTTTTAGGATATTGAGAGTGAAAACATGAAATACTCCTGAAAAATATTGCAAAATATCCTCTAATCGATATAGGATTTGTTATCGGAAACATTGGAAAAATATTATTTTCAATCGGGATATTTACGGAATCATTTAGCAGATTTCAACAATTCATGGACTGAATCTTCGTAATCAAGAACGAATCTACTCTAAAGATATTGAGTCTCTAAGTCTCTCCAATCGGAACAAACGATTATCCCATCTTATTATGGTAGATTTTGACAGTGAAGACGACTATTTTCATAGGAAAATGAACAGTTTTAAAATGAACTACCAGACGAAATTTGAAGAGCGATTAAATATAGGGTGTCCCATTTAAAATAAGGAAGATAACCGTTTGAGAGGTTAACCAATGTTCACTGTTTGACCAGATATAAATTCCAATGGGACCTGGCACAACTTAATAGTTTCAAATACTCAGAGTAACGAATACTGGAAAAAGACATGTCAGGCAGCATATCTCGAAAACCGTTGATATTTTTGTGGTAAAGTTATGTATGAAGTGTATTTTATTTTTCATGTAGAAAACGAAAAAGTAATAAAAAACATCAGGTTGGCTTTCAAAAAAACAAAGTAAGGACCCGCCCAGAAAAATGAAACGCCCTGTGTGACCTATATATGTTAATGCGGTATTGTGGTTCTATTATCATTTCTGGTAATTATTTTATGTAAGATATTCTGGGATTGGATGGTATTAGGATTCCAAAAATATTTATTCTCTTTATAGTGCCGTTTGGATAGCCACAGAATTCCATTGTTGGCCTCGCACAAAAAACTCCAAATCTCTTTTTATCGTCGCATTTGAATACAGCATTTCATGAAATTAAACTAGATTACTCAGATTATACAAAATGAGAAATTTCTGCGGAATGAATACGATGAAATCTGACAATTTGCCTCAATATAACCTTAATATGTTCAAAAGGACGGCGCCATTGTATATAAATGAGATCAAATACAGCGCGGCTTCGGAGCGGAAGGGTGGAAAAATTTTTTGATTTATATGTATGAAAATGTCCTGTTCTTGAAAGGATTCTCACCTGTTTTTTTGTCGATTTGCATAAATCAATATGCTCAAAAGTTATCGGGCATCCATGTGCAACATTAGGTTCGCCAGAACTATTTTGGACGAAAAAAATCGATTTCTGGAAAACTGATGTTGATGTTAATCAAACTTAACTCATATCTTCTTGGTTATTTCTGAAGAAGGTTTACAGTGTGTCAACGTGAGGGGTACTACCCTCAATACCTTGCTTTAGTAAATATTTAATTTTTTTTAACAAAAAACTCTAGTCTACGGCATATTTCATAAGGCCTTCGAAACCTTTAAAACAAGGTGTTACTCAACCTATCTTTCCTATTTAAGATTTCTGGGGTTGCTGTCATCACGATCACAGTGTTGGAACAAATTGATAAGAATCAACCCTATAAAATGTCCCGCTACGAACCTAAGTTCATCTCTTTTTTTATTTTTTTCTGATTTTGGATGGGCGCCGAGATATATAAGGGGTGGTACCAAAATGATATAAAATTCATCGAGTTTAATTGATTTGTTTACAATGATTGAGTGATTTCATTTAATACAATTAAGAAGTTGATGAAAATCAGGACATTGCTGGAATCTTCAATATGAGAATGGGTGTTGATGAAATCAGGTTTACTTTCATGGTGAAAACAATTGGATATTGGAGTATCAAGTTGAAGATCAGTGTTTCAGTAGTAAGTGTGGAATTTCCGTTACACTCATTACGCAATCATAGTTTCTGAAGCAAGTAATTTCACCCCCTAAAATTGAGCTAGCTCCTCAAATTAATACTAAGGAGGCTCATCGTGCACTTTGAATATTCACTTATCTGTGATAGATTACAATTTACTCACAATAGGTCCTTTACTGACAGAGTTATTCACATGCAATGAAAAATCTCAAAATTGTGAGTAATCACAATTTGGCAATTTTGGACCATTTCAAACTCGACTAATCTCCTTGTTATGTGCTGTCGACATCCACCCCGACCGCGACCCACTCGTTCTGTTCGTACTCTAAGATTGAACCTTAAGATTCGCCCTGTATATCAGTGAAAGTTTATCTTCGCCATTTCGTAGCTTTTATTGCCTATGATTGAGTTCGTCTTAAAAACAAATAACCAAATGGATAAAACCTGTTTTCAATATCGGAATAGTCTCGAATAGTTATCGATACGGAAAGTGTTTTCCAAATGGAAACCATTCAATGGTTCGTATCTGTAGAAACAGATCGAGGATATCTAAGAGGATTAGTATAACGATTAGTTTGACCTGGTGCTTCACCGAATTGTAAACGGTTTCAGATTGACCCAGTCAGATGGAGTTGCTAGGAAAGTGTATATTCGAAGGTGGATTTCCACACCGCATCTGATTTGAACATTCTGAGATCAGCCACGCGTTGAGATGGAATTTGTCGGCATAATTGATTGAAAGTAAAGGGTTTTCCAATAAGAGATGTTATTTTGATATTCAAAGAAAAAAGCCATTTCTCAATATAAATGATCGGATGTTTATTTCAATATAAAGAAGAAGCTATGCCGTTAATAGTGGAAAATAACATCTGGCAAATGACCACCACGACCACGCTAACAGGGCCACATCCTTTTAATGAAATTTTCCATAACCAAATCGCAAAGTGGCTGCCCTATGTCCTCGATAGCCTCACGAATTCCATCTTTGAGGTCTTGAATCGACGCTGGGCTATTGGCGTAGACCTTCTCTTTCACGTGGCCCTTTGGGGAAAGAAGTGGCAAGGTGTTAAATCACAGGACCTTGGTGGCCAATTGTGATCACCTCTTCGAGAGATAACACGGTCCGGAAACTTTTCCCGCAAAAGATCAATGGTTTCGTTGCTTGTGTGGCACGTAGCGACGTCTTGTTGAAAGTAAACGTTGTCCGGATCAATACCATCCAATTCCGGCCATAAAATATCATTAATCATCTCTCGATAGCGCTATCCATTCACCGTAACTGTTGCTCCAGCCTCATTTTCGAAAACCAAACGCCAAATTTTCACCATTTTTATAGTGAATTTTAATAATTTCAATGCGTTGTTGAAGCGTGTATCGTTCCATTTTTTATTAATGGGGTAGTTTCTACTTGTCAAATGTCAAAACATGACAGCTTCAAAAGTGACATCTACCGAAATAGCTGGCTATTCAAAATAACACCTCTTATTGGAAAACCCTTCATATCGGTGGAGCGTGGAGTGTTGAGAATTCTTGAAAAGCGCTAGGGGAAAGACGTGAGGGAACACGAAATTTGACATAATCTGTCCTGAAATTTCCGAAAAAGAATTATTGGTTCGAATAACATCTCAGATCGCTATAACTGAGAAACGATTGGGCAGAATTTGCCCATTAACGAATAAGGAATATATTATACGAGCATAATAATAATAACGAGCTTGACTGCACAGAAAAATTGATAATGGAACAGCACGAATTTAACGAAAACTGGCTTCATATTACGTTATTCTGATTCTATGGTGAGGATCTTCAATGAAACGGCACTATTACTTAGGCGAGTCCTTGAGTTAACTGGAAAAGCTCTCAAAAGCAAAGAGTATGGTAGAGATGAATATTAAGATGAACAATTCTCAAGATCCTTAGTAATGTCATGTGAAGTACGGGGTCTAGATTGTCTCAGTCGTAAATTATATTGCTTACCAACATGAACTGCCTAACTGACTGAACGCAATACGCCGTAAATCTAATATTTACATGGTACAGGGTGTGCCAAATTGGTTACTTTTCAATGGAAACTCCTGTTGATAGATCAGGAAACTGATGTAGTTGGCCGAGGCTCAATTTTATTCCGTCCTCATCATGCAGTGGTCGAGATAGCACCGTGGCTTGTTCTCGTCGAATATGCAGTTCTCTTAGTGTCACAGAGAGGGCCTTCTGCAAGTTCTCCTGATTTGATAGGTCTCTTAACCACAGAAGCAATGTTTGTTTTGTTTTGGGATGTTGAGTTCACTTTATTTCTGCTTATACAAGGAGAAATGAAGTGTTTTACAACAACAAATCAACAACAATCAAATATTTTAGATAGGATCACAGAGAGACGAAAATGTGATAAGGTAGTGACAAGATGAAAATTCGTGTATTCATAGAAAATGTGGATTTCGGTTGAAAATGTGATAATATAGCAATTAGGCCGCAAACACAATAACTTCCGG
Source organism: Myrrha octodecimguttata (assembly GCA_958510865.1). Taxonomy (NCBI): domain Eukaryota; kingdom Metazoa; phylum Arthropoda; class Insecta; order Coleoptera; family Coccinellidae; genus Myrrha; species Myrrha octodecimguttata. The sequence continues at coordinate 27,326,225 of OY294065.1, read as the reverse complement.
AAGAAATGAATTAGAAACTCGATATATACATCACTGTGAATTTTTGACACGTTAGTGGATTTAGCTATCATTATTGGAATTTTAATGGAAATGGGGGTTTTTCCTGAATTTGGGTTATTACTGGAAATGCAAATTTGAACATAATTATTATGGGTTTGATTCATCATTTTCCCAAATGACCTTCAGAAAGTATTGAAAATCAGGTTTCAAAATTGAGGTTCGGGATTTGTCAGGCATGCACGAAGTGACAACGGTGTTTAGTAGAATAGCTTTTTCTGCTATAGAATAATGAAATATTTATTCCTATTCTGTGGTACACACGTGTTCTTTGTCAATAAAACCAAACAATTTCCGTTTGTGATTTGTCATTTATGACAGTATGACAGTCTGTGCTCTTCTTTTTCTATTCCTTGGTCGTTGTCTTCTACTCTAACTAGATCGAATTATAGCTATCTCTGTTTTCCTAAGCAAAGTAACACATTTGACGTCCTTTCCTTTCCAAAAAAGCTGAATTCGACGTTGCCATATCGTGCACTCATGACAAATCCCTTTAAATGCAAATCTCCATTTTTATTTTTCAGTTTTAGGTGATCAAAAATTCTTTAAAAATATAATATTGAAATTATATGTTTGAAATGTGATGTTGTGAAGGTTTTTCAGGAAAATTACTGCATTTTCGTTTAAAGGAAAAAACCCCATTGAGCCTCAGTCCTTTAGTTTTCTTTCATAAATAGAACGGATTCAGACATAATTATCCTAACAGTATCCTTCTTCGGTGATGGAATTCACGTATCAAATCTGTGAATTTCCCAATGAAATATCTATTCAGCAGTTGCATAAGACCCCGTTCGAAATGATTACGCTATCGCGTGTTCCACCACCTGTTTATACAATCCTGAAAACAGGAATGCTGGGTTGGCGAAACCCCTTACCAATTCAGAATGAATTCCTATTGACGAGGAAAACGTTCAAAATAGGGAATTTAATCAGTCCCTAGTGATCCTGTTAGTCCATCCCAACCGATCCCGATCAGAACAGCATTTGACAGATTAAATTGACGCTATAGCTTTTGTTATTTGACATCAGGAAAAACGCAGCAAATTTTATTCGAATTTCGTTTGAAGGATTTTCCAATTTCATTTTGTCTTCACTACGAATCACAACATGAAACTTAGCGTATAACCAGATTGGATCTTGTATGAAGAGATTTATATACACGGTGGTTAACTGAATGAACTGCCATTACTTAGACGAATAAGTGTGTTGATTTTTATTCATTTTGGGTTGATTCATGAAGCGTTTCGCCATGTTGTAGCTTCTTCTGATGATATAAGGCTATAAGCCAACTGGTTCAAGAAATGGTTTCAAGCCGTTTAAGAAATCGGAATTTTTCGCTGCACGATTGTAAGGTTTTTTATTAGAAAATAAAGAAACTGTCTATAGTGACTTTGAGTTTAATTACAAGTAGCTAAAAACTGTTTTCCACTCTGTAAATGGAAATATTTGGTACAGAGAGGTAATACTCCTATCGAAACAGACTCTGTTGTCTTATAGGGTTGTGGTATCCATTTCTTCATTTACATAAAAGTAACCTTGCATTTTATTTTGAATGGAGGTTGAGATACTAAGGGTGGAACCTTCTCAAATTGCCACACTGTATAAATGGGAAGTGATACTTACCTACGTTATTCCATATATAGGTATTCATTTCTTCGTACATTTATAACGAGATACATAAACGCTATATTGCTTATTCGTATTTAGAACTTCGTAGATGTAGAGTTTGATTTAATATTAACATTTGCATCAGTTCAGTCATTTCTGAGTAGAGCTACATAATTTTAGCGTTACACTTTTGTAGACTTGACAGTATACGGGTTGTCAATTTGGAAACTTCCCAGGCAAATTATGTCACGAAAGGAATGCCGCAATACTCTTATATATAATATTATTTTTTGGCAAGTAATGTCAATCCTTTCGAGCATCTCATTTGATTAATACACTAAGGATGAACACCTTGTAACTTCTTCAAGGACTCAATAAAATGTGCGAACTGTAGCGTTCATGAAGAGGGACAGGTTTTCTTTCAATAGACGACTTCGGCCCAAGTTGCCAACCCACAATTTTCTTCACAAATTTACTATCACTGGGGAACGGAAATTTCAGGACAAATTTGACATGATAAGGTTCGCGTTATTGATAAATATCCGTGAAAGATGCCAAATACAGGATTTTGTTAAGATCATCTCTGATTGGCTGAAATTTAAGTTGGGATTCCTGATTTCATGCTAATTGTGTCAAATTTATGTAGGATATGATCCGCAAATCAACTTGGTTATTTCTATTGCCGTTTTTCTACTCCGTTAATATGAGATATTCGGTTGGTTCCTGAAAAAATGGTTCATTACGGAATTTGATTGATGAAAAAACGTTCTTTCTGTCACCAGAACGACAGTCAATGTTCTATGGTAACATATCCAAAGCATAGAACAATCTTTCATTCATTCCTTTGAGTGTCCTCGGCTACTATGACCATTCAGAGAAACTTTCAAATTTTACATTTATACATTTACATTCATTCTGATTCATACCAACTAGAGACTTTTTATTTATAGACACACAAACATTTACCTACACCACAAACTTAACACAACATCCATAAACTCGCCTGGATTCGAACCCAGTACCTCCGGTTTTACAAGCAGGTAATCAACCCACTGCACCACCGTGACAGTTCTGAGAACAATCTTTATTTGCTTTATGATATATAGAACATAGAAGAGACAACAATCAACAATGGAAAAATTACTAGGTATGGTCTATGGATCATAAGGTAAATAAATATTGTTCTATGCTATGGATATGTTACCATAAAACATTGATCGTTGTTCTGGTGCATATACTTAACATGTCTATGTTCTAGTGACAAAAGGATCAATCAAACTCCGTAATTAACTTTTTTTTCTGGAACCAACCGAATATTTCATATTTACAGAACGGAAAACCGGCAACCGAAACAACCAAGTTTGCGGAACATAAACTATATAAATTTGACACTATTAACATGAAATCAGGAATCCCAACTTAAATTTCAGCCTAACAAAAACCTATATTTGGAAGGAATTATCTTGTTTGAGGAGCCGAGGCATCTTTTACGGATATCTATAAATAACGCGAACCTTATCATGTCGAATTGGTCCTGAAATTCCTGTTTCCCAGTGATAATGAATTTGTGAAGGAAATTGTGGGTTGGCAACTCAGAACGAAGTCGTCTATTGAGGTATAGCTCATCCTCTGTTTCCAATTACCAATTTTGTGGATGACAACCCTCATACCTAGGGTTGAGGAGATTTTGGCCCTCCTGATAAAATTGACGTGTTCCGGCTTTTTCTCTCAAAACATCCCTGTCGAGGCATAATTTGCCTGGCAAGTTTTAAAATTTCAAATTATACTGAAATTCTTCGCATTTAAAGTGGCTCCATGCGATCTCTGATGATTTCTAACTGCTCTGGGATCATTAAAACATTGTGTGGATGGTCTTTAAACAAATTTGAGAATTGTTTAAAGTTCTTTAGAAGTATCATTGTTTCATTCAAACCTTCAAACTTTCAGTATTAACTATGGTCATTTGAACGATCCATGATCATTGTATTTACCTCATTTTCTCTCAGTGGGCCATGTTTATGAAAAAACTAATTGGAACAAATCCCTGTGGTATCAGCGTAGCTAATGCTCCGGGTATATCTTTATAGAGCCCGAAAATCAGGAATGTGTCGACTCTCTTGAGACATCGCTCAAAAAGAATCATTATACGTACAGAAAACTCTGCATCATCGAAAAAAAAAATTGGTTTTCATCCTATCAAGTCCACCAACATTGCGTTGTTCGGGGAAGTTTTTTGAGTTTTCTCTCCCAATATCTGAAATGGAAATATAATAATGAAAGAAAGAGATTGCTCTGAGTAAAATGCGATACAAACATTTTTGTCTGGAGCAATATTTCCACACAATGTTATCTTATTTATGTATTCATTTATTTATTTATTTATTGCACGCATGTTTAGGGGAACAGCGTGCTATCGTTTTGTCCAAATATCTGTTATTTTGGATGATTGAGCCGAAAATGGTCTCAATCGACTAGGTTGGACTCACTGATGATGAATCCGGTGTCAAAATCGCTTCTGTCCGGCCGTAGACACAATAACTGTCGACAGAAGCAAGCTAGCAACTTGAAACTTTCAGGACAGGTTGCGCATCAGAATGCCGCGGTAAAGTTCGTTAATGGGCCAAATCGGTCGAATAGTTTCCGAGTTATAGGCACTTTAAATTTTGAAGTTATTTATTTTTTATTTCAGAAACGACTTGAGCGATTAGATTCAAACTTGGCAGTTAGGTGGAGTATAACGACGCGCAACTTTGAGCCAAATTTCGTCAGGATCATATCGTCAGTAAATTGAAAAAAAAAAAATTTTCCAAAAAATTTTTTTTACGGAAACCATTCATCATATCCGAAAGAAAATTCCACTCACACTTTGAGCTTCATATTTCACAGCAGTGCACTAAATTTCAGTTCGATACGATCATAAGTTTTGGAGATATCGGGAAAAAATATGTCAAATTTCGAGGTTTTCTTCTCGATATCGTTTATTTTGTCGGTATAACTCGAGAAATACTGATTCAGTCCTGATAAAACTTCACAGCTAGTTTTGAGATGCTAAAGGACAACTTCATGCGAAATTTCGAGATAATCGTGTCATAAGAACAATTTGAAAAAAAAAAATTTCTATGATTTTCTCATCATATCATCCTCATTAAATTCTGTATGAAACTTCGAACTGTTATTTCAATTCGATCATATCTGTATTTTTGGACATATTGTAAAAATAAAATTTTGAATGGGTATATCTACGGAATCATTGGGTGGATTTTACCCATTCACGAATTCGGCCTTCGTAACTAAGGTCCAAACCTTCTCTACAAATATCGAGTTTCTAAGTTGTTTCTTTCGGAAGTTATTGTGTTTACGCAGTCAGCCGTTAGGCTGACCGTTAACACAATAACTTCCGGAAGAAACGACTTAGAAACTCGATATTTGTAGAGTAGGTTTGGGGCTGAAGCCATGAATGGGTTGAATGGGTAAAATCCGCCCAATGATTCCGTAGATATACCCATTCAAAATTTTATTTTTCCAATATTTCCAAAAATACAGATTTGATCGAATTGAAATCCAGTAGTTTATCAGTAAAAAAATTCAGAAAGCACTGCCGTGAAGGCAGCAGCTTTTGCGTGCATGTTCAAATTCGTTGCTGAAGCGGTCATCTACATTGATGCGCGCAAAAGTTGCTGCCTTCACGGCAGTGCTTTTTGAATTTTTTTTTTATTAAATTACTACACCAATCTACACCCTAATCCAATTATAGATTGGGAAAAAATAAATTATAAATAACACAAAAATCCTATGAAAAATCAAAAAGAAAAATTATACGTATAGGAATAGGTAAAGCAAAGAAAGTTTCTCACGAAAATTGCGACCCCAACACAGCTTTGCTAACATCTAATCGAGAAATGTTAAAAATATCTAAAAGATGTTGAAAGTTGCAAAAAAAGTGAATAATATTTTAACTTTTATATAAAATCTAGAAGGCATTTTGAAAATCATTTTGAGTTTGGAAAATTCTCCCTGAATTAAATCGATTCTTTAGATTTTTTCTGATTTTCCACGGGCTTAATGAATCTCCCTTATATTTCGAATATTTTTCTCAAGGCTTACTCTGCTTACGTTCAGCCGGACAGACAGACAGAATTGAATATTAATCAGTGATTTTGGCGAAAGCAAACAATATTCCACGTTTTTTTGAAAATTCCACAACATGGATATTTTCGAAAATGATATTTCGGAAAATCTGAATTGATTGCATGTGATAATATTTTTGTCTGCTATCAGTGAAATTATCGATCGCATCAACTACCCTATGCCCTCAAGGAACTCTGTATATTCACTATATTAACCTAATTCATGAGTAGCTTATTCATAGTAGTTCGTGTTCATATAAAATTAATTAGAGGAAATCCCTTTAGTGTCCCCTTTCGAGTTTCCGCGCTCTGTGGGACAACTTTCTCCGAATAGTTAGAAGGTAGTTTCCTCCTAGAAAGCGGAAACTCGAAAAATATCCTGAATGTATCAAATCCTCATGGGGCATTTTCCAAGGAATCATTATATCGAATTTCCCATATTTTGAAGGCGGAAATTGGAAATTTCCATGGTGATAGCGAATTTTCAGATACTCGAAGAATTCGGTCGAGTTGGGAATTTGCTCATGTCGAGTTTGGGGGACTCGAAATCTTAGAATGAATGAGAATCCGTTGATGACTATTTGAGGAAAATTCTTACTAGAATTGTTTTAGGGCGTTCGAATTCAAACATTTCAGAAGAAGAATTTTTCAAGAGCACTAACTATTTTTCTAGATAATCAATTTTTCGATAGAAGTATCAAGCGCTTGTATTTTTTGAGTTTTTGTATTCCTTTCGTTGGTTCAAACTCATTTGAGAGTTGATTGTTCTAGGGCATTTGAAAATGAACATTTCAGTGTAAGAATTTTTCAAGAGCACAAATAATTTTTTGAGATAATCCATTTTTTCGATAGAAAAGTAGTAAGTGCTTGTATTTTACTTGATTTTTTATATTCCTTTCTTCTGATCAAATTTTCTGAGAATTAATTGTTTGAGGATATTCGAAAAAGAACATTTCAGTGGAAGAATTTTTTAAGAGCACCAACTATTTTTTGAGATAATCAATTTTTTCGATAGAAGTAATAAGTGCTTGTAATTTTCTTGATTTTTCATATTCCTCTTTTCGGATCGAATTCATCTGAGAGGTAATCGTTTGAGGGCATTCGAAAACGAACATTCCAGTAAAAGAAGTTTTTAAGAGCACAAACCATTTTTTGAGATAATCAATTTTTCCGATAGAAGTAATAAGTGCTTGTAATTTTCTCGATTTTTCATATTCCCCTCTTCGGATCGAATTCATCTGAGAGTTAATCGTTTGAGGGCATTCGAAAACGAACATTTCAGTAAAAGAATTTTTTAAGAGCACAAACCATTTTTTGAGATAATCAATTTTTCCGATAGAAGTAATAAGTACTTGTAATTTTCTCGATTTTTCATATTCCCCTCTTCGGATTGAATTCATCTGAGAGTTAATTGTTCGAGAGCATTCGAAAACGAACATTTTAGTAGAAGAATTTTTTAAGAGCACAAACTATTTTTTGAGATAATCAATTTTTCCGATAGAAGTAATAAGTGCTTGTAATTTTCTCGATTTTTCATATTCCTCTCTTCGGATCGAATTCATCTGAGAGTTAATTGTTTGAGAGCATTCGAAAACGAACATTTTAGTAGAAGAATTTTTTAAGAGCACAAACCATATTTTGAGATAATCAATTTTTCCGATAGAAGTAATAAGTACTTGTAATTTTCTCGATTTTTCATATTCCCCTCTTCGGATTGAATTCATCTGAGAGTTAATTGTTCGAGAGCATTCGAAAACGAACATTTTAGTAGAAGAATTTTTTAAGAGCACAAACCATTTTTTGAGATAATCAATTTTTCCGATAGAAGTAATAAGTGCTTGTAATTTTCTAGATTTTTCATATTCCTCTCTTCGGATCGAATTCATCTGAGAGTTAATTGTTTGAGAGCATTCGAAAACGAACATTTTAGTAGAAGAATTTTTCAAGAGCACAAACCATATTTTGAGATAATCAATTTTTCCGATAGAAGTAATAAGTGCTTGTAATTTTCTCGATTTTTCATATTCCTCTCTTCGGGTCGAATTCATCTGAGAGTTAATTGTTTGAGAGCATTCGAAAACGAACATTTTAGTAGAAGAATTTTCTAAGAGCACAAACCATTTTTTGAGGTAATCAATTTTTCCGATAGAAGTAATAAGTGCTTGTAATTTTCTTGATTTTTCATAATACTCTCTTCGTATCGTTCAAATTCGATCAGATCAAGAACGAGATATAAGTAACGCTTTCTTTCTTGGGAAAATCCAATTTCGTCTTCATCACATCATCGACCTTAATTCAACCATCGCCTGAGTCGATTGTGAAAATAATTCTAACATCCAATTATTAATTAATCCTGAGTTTAGGCTGAAATAAGCATATGAACAAGCGCTGAAAAGCTCTCGACTCCTCAGATATTCTAACTTTTCGAGTTATGAAATCAGGGAACGTTGAGATTAAGGCATCGATCCTGAATGTATCAAATCTCATGAGGCATTTTCCGAGGAATCATTATACCATATTTTCGTGACGAAAATTGGAAATTTCTATGGTGATACCGAGTTATGGGACACGTAATGAATTCAATCGAGTTCCGAATTTGCTTCTGCTGAGTTCGAGCAACTTGAACTTCAAAGGGAAATCAAGTTGAAGTAAAGACGTCGAGCACCGCACCATAATTGTCTATCCATATACTTCTGCATGTTTCACCATTACTCTCCTCTAGACGTCGTTTAATTTTCGAGTATATGGCCTCATTGTCGTCATTTTGACGTCATGTCGAAAGCACTTTTCATTTGCTGCAGAAACAATTAAATGGCTGATAGTAAACACGATAGTTCTCGAAAAACGACTGAGATACTGAATTGCCAAGGTCGAATTTGTGAATGGGTGAAATCCACTCGGTGATTCCTCAGATACAACCAAACACGAAATTGTGATTGCCAAATATTTCCGTAGAGATGGCCGTCCGTCCGTTGCGACGATAACTAGTGAACGGAAAGAGCTAGGAACTTGAAATTTAAAGGTGGGTTACCTGTCAAAACGGAACAATTGACCATAATAGACATAACGGTTTTCCTCTAATGAATGGGGGTTTTTCCTGAATTTGGGTTATTACTGCAAAAGCAAAGTTGAACATAACTATTATGGTTGATTCATAATTTTCCCAATTTACCTTCAGAAAGTATTCAAAATCAGATTTCAAAATTGGGGTTTGGGATTTGCCAGGCATGCACGAAGTGACAACGGTGTTTAGTAGAATAGCTCATTCTGCTATAGAATAATGAAATATTATTCCTATTCTGTGGTACACACGTGTTTTGTGTCAATATAACTAAACAATTTCCGTTTGCGATTTGTCAGTAATATGACAGTCTATGCCCTTCTTTTTCTATTCCTTTGTCGTTGTCTTCTACTCTAACCAGATCGAAGTATAGCTATCTCTGTTTTCCTAAGCAGAGTAACACATTTGAGGTCCTTTTCTTTCAGAGAAAGCTGAATTCGACGTTGCCATATCGTGCACTCAAGACAAATCCCTTTGAATGCAAATCCCCATTTTTATTTTTCAGTTTTAGGTGATCAAAGTTTTTTTTTAAAATGTAATATTGAAATTATATGTTTGAAATGTGATGTTCTAAAGGTTTTCCATGAAAATACTGCATTTTCGTTTGAAGGAAAAACCCCCATTGGAAAAAATGTTCTGAATATTTCTTGAAAATATATTTTTTTTTTCTATTCATCAGATTTCTCAACATACCTTGAAGTAATTAGTCTACAAGTGTGTGTCCAGTTCCATTTTTGTCTAGTTGAGACCGAAACAATCAAATATTTGATTAATGGTTTCATATTCAAAAATACAGAAATTTCGTCGAAATGATTGCCTGCAGAAATACTTCCATGGATAAATCAATAAGGATAATGAACAAATCGCCGATAAAAGAGAATTTATGTTTACAAATACATGTATCAACCCTTCGAGTTAGATATAAATTACCCTTTCACCCTTCGAACATATCAATCTCAACCCTTTCACGAATTAATTGGCAAATAAATTAGAGCAGGGTTGGACTGTGGCGTTAAACGTATAATAGGCTCGAATAAAATCGACGTCGTTAATGATAAATCAAGCCATATATAAAACTATGATATTCAAGGACAGATGGGACCACAAACAGAAGTAGAGCTTGGAAGCAATCAATATAAAACAGAACACACGCGAAGTGAGCACTTCGACAAGAGAATGAATATAAATGTTCGGGATGATTTCGATTTGTTTTAGATACAGGGTTGTCCAAATTAGACACTTTTGAATGAGAAGTTCTTTTTCTGTATTTGATAGACGGAAACTGATGTAAGACTCATTTTTATGAGAAACTAATTGATAAAAACCTTAACTCCATAGCTATCACCGTTACAAAGTTACCGGGCGTTTTTCGAAAATGTTCACTTCAGAAATACTGCATCAACTTTTCCTCTGTAGAAAATATTTCATTTCTGTAAAAACATTCTCATACTAACTTCCTACGTAGCATTCAATCACGTTCATTGAATTTTTGCAAACTCATATTTTAGGAGGTTCCATTTTCGAAAGAGACGCCCATATTTCGATGGAGCCTGAAATGGGGGTTTTTCCTTTAAACGAAAATGCAGTTATTTTCATGAGAAACCTTCAGAACATCACATTTCAAACATACAATTTCAATATTATATTTTTAAAAAAATGTTTGATCACCTAAAACTGAAAAATAAAAATGGGGATTTGCATTTAAAGGGATTTGTCATGAGTGCACGATATGGCAACATCGAATTCAGCTTTCTCGGAAAGAAAAGGACGTCAAATGTGTTACTTTGCTTAGGAAAACAGAGATAGCTATACTTCGATCTGGTTAGAGTATAAGACAACGACCAAGGAATAGAAAAAGAAAAGCACAGACTATCATACTGTCATATTACTGACAAATCACAAACGGATTTGTTTGGTTATATTGTCAAAGAACACTTGTGTACCACAGAATAGGAATAAATATTTCATTATTCTATAGCAGAAAAAGCTATTCTACTAAACACCGTTGTCACTTCGTGCATGCCTGGCAAATCCCAAACCCCAATTTTGAAATCTGATTTTGAATACTTTCTGAAGGTAATTTGGGAAAATGATCAATCAAACCCATAAAAATTATGTACAAATTTGCATTTGCAGTAATAACCCAAATTCAGGAAAAACCCCCATTACCGTTTCAAAAATATGGAATGATTCCATTACTTTGAGGAGCTAGTTCAATTCTAAGAAACTTTGGAATTACTTTAATATTTCTGCATCTGCACATACAAGTGAGGATGTTTTCTCTTTAAATGCATCAAATCTGAAAATTTCGCGATTTATTGCCCAACGCATTCGCCATTCTGCAAGATATACGATCGTGTTGTTTGCACTGCCTGCTGTTATCGCTGTATCGATTTTGAGCTTCCACAAATGATCAGCGAAATCACTTAGGGAGTTGGAGGGTGAGATTTTCGACTTGTTGGCCATTTTCATCGAATTCGATATTTATTGAATTGGGGCCATTCGTATATATAATGGAAAACGTGAAAGTTTGAAATTTTACTGCGTAATCAGTACGTCATTTTTTCTGCTCCACGAATATCTAGTCTCTGATTTGTTTCTTTCGACCATAAAAATGAGTAAAATATCGATCGAAGGCTATTTTGGGAGGCTTTTGCTATATTTCTCAGGGTTATTTTAGTTTTGCATCCCCAATAACTGAAAAAGAAATTGAATAAATAATGAAAATTTTTTTGTGGGAATAGGACAAATTATAATATGTCAGATTGTTTAGTACATATATTCGGCGACGTTTCGCAAATTCACATTTGCTTCCTCAGGCCTACAAAATTAAAATATATCAGCAATATTTTTCTTTACACAGATACACAAAGTGACAGAAAATTACATACCTCAATATGAAGGTTGCAAATTCTGACCATATAATATAGAAAAATTTTTAAATACAGGTTAAAATATAAAATTAAAATCAAGGAAGAATGAAATTTCACACCAGATACAAAGACGTTCAAAACAACAAACCATAACCTATAAATGAGACGTCACAAAACAAGTCGTGTTTTGGTTGTTAAATATTGAACTATTTCACGTTTGAACTACCTAGTTTATCTTTTTGTCAAATTCTTATATTTAGACAATATTGGATTATATAAACAACTAAGATGACTAGTATCAGATCTAAAATTGACAGACTTGTTTAAATTAATGTGAATCATCTCTAAGATATTTCTTTTTTTATATTGTTTTTCTTTTTCAAGAATTTTCACATTCGGAAAATCGAACCTGTGATTCTCCACGAAGAAATGGGAGCACAGTGCCGTCTTTTCTCTGTTTTTTACGTCTTTCAAGTCATATTTGTGTTGTTTCATCCTGCTATTCAAATATTGCCTTGTTTGTCCAATATATACCTTATCGCAGTCTAAGCATGGAACTCCATATATCACCCCCGATTTTTGTTCTTTTTTAATAGGATCTTTGATACGGCTGTATAACAATCCCACGGTTTTCATATTGTAAAATACTAATTCCTTGTTGTCTGTTTTTAGAGTTCTTTTGAGTTTTTGTGATAGTTCTGGTATATATGGTATTTTATAGTATTTCTTCGTTGTTTCAATTATGTTCTTGTTATTGTTTTTGTTTTTAATTTTCGGTATAAGTTCTGAAATAATTCTGCTGACGAAATGTTTTGGATAATTGTTGTTGTATAGGATATTCTTTACTTTTTCTATGTTCTGGTTGTGGTATACAGGTGCACTTAAGTTGATTGCTCTATTCAGTATGTTGTGAATGGCACTGATTTTATAGCCAAGGGAATGTGTAGATAAATAATTCAACATAACACCCGAACTCGTAGGTTTCGTATACCAGTTAGTTGTAAGTTTTTGCTGTTTTTCTTCGTGGAGAATCACAGGTTCGATTTTCCGAATGTGAAAATTCTTGAAAAAGAAAAACAATATAAAAAAAGAAATATCTTAGAGATGATTCACATTAATTTAAACAAGTCTGTCAATTTTAGATCTGATACTAGTCATCTTAGTTGTTTATATAATCCAATATTGTCTAAATATAAGACTTTGACAAAAAGATAAACTAGGTAGTTCAAACGTGAAATAGTTCAATATTTAACAACCAAAACACGACTTGTTTTGTGACGTCTCATTTATAGGTTATGGTTTGTTGTTTTGAACGTCTTTGTATCTGGTGTGAAATTTCATTCTTCCTTGATTTTAATTTTATATTTTAACCTGTATTTAAAAATTTTTCTATATTATATGGTCAGAATTTGCAACCTTCATATTGAGGTATGTAATTTTCTGTCACTTTGTGTATCTGTGTAAAGAAAAATATTGCTGATATATTTTAATTTTGTAGGCCTGAGGAAGCAAATGTGAATTTGCGAAACGTCGCCGAATATATGTACTAAACAATCTGACATATTATAATTTGTCTTATTCCCACAAAAAAATTTTCATTATTAAATCTTGGAGGACACTAAGTATTATTTTAAATTGAATAAAGTTATTATTAATAAAAGTCACCCCTGCGTATCGCGGGGTGCGAACTATTCTAAAGGAAAGTTTCTGAAAAAGTTGTTGCCTTGTGAACAATGCGGAACAATTCAATCGATCAACGAAGTGAACTATGGCGTTTCAGTCTGTATCTGAATCCTTCGTGAGACATGAAAGAGAATATCTTCAGAATTAGTTTCTTGATAAATCTCAAGATTGCCTTTTTATTTTATGATGGAGGAATCAGATGTATACTCTATATTTTCATTGATAGATCGTTTTCATTGTTCATATATTGTTCATGATGATTCCTTTGAGAAAAAGTCCTTGACAAAGAGTTCAAATCGTGCAATCCGCAAGGATAATTCATTAAAAAGTTAATATTTTTCTCGAAAAAATGTTGCCTTATGAACAATATCGGAATTGTACAAAATGAAGTGAACTGTAACGTTTCACAGCCTATATCTGACTCCTTCATCAGACAATAAGAGGGAAATTGGCAGAATCATTTCCTGAAAATAAAATAAAATTATTATTCATAGAAATCGCCCCGGCGGGTTTGCAGGATTTGTCAAGAGCACAGTTTCTCGAAAAAATGTTGCCCAATGAACTATGACGGAATAATGCAAACGATCAGTGAAGTGAACTGTAACGATTCAGAGTCTATATCCGACTACTGCATGGGACAATAAAGGGAGAATATACAGGAGTTTTTTCTTTCAATAGATTCGTATTTCAACATTTTTTTCAGTTGGTTGATCATTTCTATCATTCCTATATTGTTCATTATAGAACATTTTTCTAGAAACTGCCTTTGACAAATAGTTTGGATTCCGCAACCCGCAAGGGCGTTTTCTATCAATAATAAGTTCTATTTAATATTTAATAGTTCCTTTTCAAATATAAGGAATGAAAACATAGAGAAAACCTGAAAAATACAGCCAACAAACGTTTGTCGACAATTCCTCGATCATAGCTGACTGGAATACTTACCTGTGTTTTTATATTCAAAGAACATACAGCAAAAGTTGCAAATCTAGTTATTCCAAACGTAGTTTATCTGATGAAACTACAGTTAGAGGAGAAACTTTTTCTTCCTCATAACGAAAAGTTCTCGTTAGAAAAAAACGCCCTCAACTTGGAGAGATAAACAAACTCTTGTAATAATGGTTCTGTTCTCGTTGGAAACTCGGAAACAGGCATGCGAAATGTTCAAACACGAATGAACGTAGGCGGTCTTTGTGCATTTTGTTGTTGTATCATATTATTGAAGAAGTATTTCTGAAGATCCTACTTTGTATTACGCAACCAGAGAAGGTTGTCCAGGAGGGACAAGGCTAACAAACGTCAATTGAAAGTAATTTAGGAGGAATTTGCATTATTTCTCAGGTTTATAGTATGGATGTCGCAATCCGCGAGGGCGTGTTCTATATAAATATTAAACTAACATAATCACAAGGACCAATATCTGTCGACAAATCAACAAATTTTCCACCTTGATCAGAGCTAATCAATCAAAACATCTACACCGAAGAAGTGGACCCAAGGAAAATGACTACAGCTGTTTCACAGTTATTACTGATCGTCAGGGCATCTTACCTTGGATTAAACCGCTGAGTAGGGAGTCTAGATACTTGTCACTTTCCAGGCGGAATACTACAGTATAACTACTTACAGCGCGCCATCTTCCAGCAGCATCTTGCGAATCCTACCCTCGAGTGCAGAATACCTTGATCGATGTGCTGACTTTCATCCTTTTGCCATGTCAGGTCGCTGCATCTGCGAGATTGCAGTTTTACAACGTCCGTCAGGACTTTGGAAGCACTCGGTTCGTGTGGTTTTTCCACAAGATGATTACTTTATAAATTATAATTTTTACTTAATTTCGATAGTTCTTTTCGAGATATAAGGAAGGAAAACCTAGAGAACACCCCAATCCTGACTGGAATTCTCACCTGACTTTTCAAATCCAAAGAACATACAGAAAAATTCCCAATCTAATTAGTGCAATCTAGTTATTCCAAACGTAGTTTATCTGATGAAACTGTAGTTAGGGGAGAAACTTTGTCCACCCCTTCACGAGAAGTTCTTGTTGATAGAAAAAAACGCCCTTAACTTGGGGGGATAAACAAACTCGTATAATAATGGTTCTGTTCCCGGTGGAAACTCGGAAAACAGGCCTACGAAATGTTCAAACACAAATGAACGTAGGCGGTCTTTGTGCGTTTTGTTGTTGTAATATATTATTGAAGAAGTATTTCTGGAGATCCTACCTTGTATAATACACACCCGAAAAGGGTGTCTAGGAAGGGACAAGGCCGGGCTAAAATGTAGGTTACGCAGCCAGAGCCGACTGGATCTGGGTGGGAGCATGAATCGATATGGAGTACAACCGAGGGCTTAAGAGCGTTTTTTTGCGAGTTCGCGGCTGCCGCCGGTAAGTGACCCGACCTTTCTTCTGCCGAAAATCGCCTGATATAAAAGTGCCGCTTTTCCCAGCAATGGCGGTTTGGCGAGGATGAAAAATTCTTTGAAAGGACTGACGATGTTTGAAGCTTTTACGCTCTTGTGCAAATTTGCGCGCATGTTCTTGGGAACAGCGTGCCATCGTTTTGCCCAAATGTTTGTAATATTCAAAAATATATATATTCTTTAGAGAATGGACAGTACAATTCTTTATTCGCAACTACTGCTAAGCGATACGCCCGCTGGCGATAGAAATTTGGACACTTCCAAGCTAGTAGTTTTTCGACGTGCCTGTTATTCTAACGTAATTTGCTTACTTTTGGAGTTCATTTTCGAGCTTTTGTGTTGTTCTCAGAGTTGAAATTTTGGTATACCGGAAGTGTTTGTAATATTCATCAATCGATTCCTTTCTTTCCGATTAAAATTAATTTTTGTATTAATTCGAAATGGCATCCTCCCGAAATGACTATTGTTGTGTGCCTCAACTCAATGTTATTCATGGTCAAAGAAGAAGGGATCATCTAGTGCCTCTAGTTTTCATTTTTTCCAAAGCCAAATGAAAGTAAAGTTAATTTGGAAACAGCATTTGGCAGGGAACTCAATGATAGAAGAAAGGTCTAGCTTTAGAAATTGAAGATTGGAAAACAGGTCACGAAATACATGAAAGTATGTTCACTGCCTTTCTCTGAAGATGTTTATTTTCATAAAGGAAAATTACCTACAATGTATTCATTTCGAAACAACTTCTTGTCAGGTTTAAATAAAAATAAGAGAATTTTGAAGAAAAATGCTGCAGAGAAACTACCGAGCACTTCTGCAGCTACCTAATTCACACACTACACAAAATCATATTCTAAAAGAGTGATCTGGATGAAAACCTGACTAAAACTAGATATACTGTTAGAGTTAATAATAGCTGAAGTTATTCATATAAATACATTAATACTTTTCATTTCTATATAGGTAGGTTGAACCAGCTGACATTTTTGTTTTTGTATGTGTATCTTGAGCTGCTGTAATATGAAAATGAAATCAATTATATGTCTATCTGTTTCCTTTTCTTTAGAAATACGATGCAAAAGAACTAAAGCAGAAAATCTGTTTTCATTTTATTGATTCACTCGTTTGTAAACAAAGAACAAGTCACATCTTTTGGACTGATTCTAGATTTACCACATAATATAGCATGCATTCAGCACTTCTTCATATAAATAAGAGTCCTTAAATTACTTATTGAGGTGCCCATTTTTCCAGAAATTCAAGTAAACTTAGATATTGGTTCATTTTGATCCACCAAGCAACATACACTAAAATAACACCGAAATTATCCCCCAGGAACGATTTAAGTACGATTTTATATCGTGATCCAAACGAAAAGTTCCTTCTCAAGAAATCTTACACAAAACTATAATAATTTCTTTAAATATTCAAGCTCTGCTTAATAAATATTCGTTCTCCACTACATTTCTAAGGTTTGTTTACATAAAACTACTAGCTTGGACAGGTTCCAAATTTATCCGTTAGGGCGCTGGCATCTTCGCAGAAGTTCCCAATCTCATACAATGTATTACACAGTATTAGCAGAGGAAATGTGAAGAGCACAGATAAAATCCTCAGGAAAAATTCGGTCCCCCCGTATAAGTGTAGTGAAATTCTTGTTATTGAAGGGCTTCTCTTTCATCAACGGAACAGAATTTCTTCTTTCCTTTCTATGCAGATTGATATCTCGAAATCACACCTGAAAACAAGAAAAGATGACGAAAAAACCAATATGAACTAGTAAATGTTTTATTTCATTAAATTAATTAAGTTCGCGATTCATCTCAAAAAAGTAACAGACACCGAATGAATTGCCTCGAAACCATCGTCGAATTTATGTATTGGACACCTAAATGTTCTAGTTTCTTCTTCTTCTCCGCATTCGTACCTTCGACCGAATTCCATTTGAAGAGGAAACTATTACAGCGACCATGACCGGATTTTAGTCGATTCAAAATGCATCCGATTGTCCTAGGAAGATGAAAACCATGAACTTTTTCTGAAGGATCGCTGGTCAAACCTTTGTTGAAAACATTACACGAATTCCATTCCGAACGTCAAATTTTTTGTCACTTTTGTTGGAAAAAAGAAAATCGTTAATCCATAAAGGTTAACGAGATTTCAGTTTAGCAATTTTAGAATCCGGAATTTAAGAGATGATTGGGAATTACTTCGGAAAGGAATGATATTTATCCCAAGACTTTATCACTGCAACCTGTGTACAGTATGGGGCGGTAAAGTGTTTGAAAGAAATGGTAACCACTGTAGAGGTGTAGATCTTATGGTCCCACTAATGATCCTCATGGCAACATTAAGCTGTGCATCAATTTTACATGAGCGCTGTTGAACCAAACAGGACAACAATATTCAGCAGCAGAAAAAACCAAAGCCAAAGCTGCCGTACGAAGAGTGGTAGGGTCAGCACCCCATGAAGAACCAGCTTGTTTTTGAAGAAATGATGATGTTGTTTACGGTCAGCCTAACGGCCGACTGCGTAAACACAATAACTTCCGAAAGAAACAACTTAGAAACTCGATATTTGTAGAGAAGGTTTGGACCTTAATTACGAAGGCCGAATTCGTGAATGGGTAAAATCCACCCAATGATTCCGTAAATATACCCAATCAAAATTTTATTTTTCCAATATTTCCAAAAATATAGATCAGATCGAATTGAAATCCAGTACTTCATCGAAAAATAACAGTTCGAAGTTTCATACAGAATTTAATGAGGATGATATGATAAGAAAATCATAGAAATTTTATTTTTCAAATTGTTCTAATGAAACGATTATCACGAAATTTCGGATATAGCTGTCTTTCAGCATCTCATAACCAGCTGTGAAGTTTTATCAGAACTGAATCAGTATTTCTCGAGTTATACCGAAAAAATCAACGATATCGAGAAGAAAACCTCGAAATTTGACATATTTTTTCCCGATATCTCCAAAACTTATGATTGTATCGAACTGCAATTTGGTACACTGCTGTGAAATATGAAGCTCAAAGTGTAAGTGAAATTTTTTTTTCGATAGGATGAATGGTTTCCGAAAAAAACAATTTTTTGGAAAATAATTTCGAAAAAAATTTTTTTTCAAATTTACTGACAATATGATCCTGACAAAATTTTGCTCAAAGTTGCGCGTCTCTATACTCCACCTAAATGCCAAGTTTGAATTCAATCACTCAAGTAGTTTCTGAAATAAAAAATAAATAACTTCAATACTTCAAGTGCCTACAACTCCGAAACTATTCAACCGATTTGGCCCATTAACGAGCTCAACCGCGGCATTCTGATGCGCAACCTATCCTGAAAGTTTCAAGTTGCTAGCTTGCTTCTGTCGACAGTTATCGTGTATACGGCCGGACAGAATCGATTTTGACATCGGATTCGTCATCAGTGAGGCCATTTTCGGCTCAATCATCCAAAATTACAGACATTTGGACAAAACGATAGCACGCTGTTTCCCTAGAACATGCGCGCAAAAAAGAGAGTTGTAATTTCTCAATGAAGTGTCGGATTTCAATTCGATCCAAGCTGTATTTCTGGGAACTTGGCGGAATGAAATTCGAAATGGGTATATCTGAGGAATCATTGGATGGATTTTACCCATTCACGAATTCGAAAAGTAGTTACCAAACTTCTTTCTGAATTTTTCTGATTTTGTATGGAGGCCGCGATCTTGAAAGGCTTACTTTTTAAACTGACACACTGTATAGTTCGATAAACAAATCAATCATCCATAAAATGACCTATCCAAAGTAGCAGTTACAGTAACGGAAGTTTTCAGAAAACCTTATAAATCGAGTAAACGAATATATGATGTTCACACCACAAAAGAACTAATTCGTAATTCCTCAGAATCCTTTGGTGTGTAATCAACAAATTAGTGTTTCAAACTTGCCTTTACAAGTTTGCGAAAGCTCTCAACGGATCTTTCTTAATTCTTAATGTAGCTTCCTGACTGGATGTTCGTACAAAATCACTGAAAGTTGCTGCATTATTGATAGGCGACGGATAAAACAGAATATTGCATTTTCTATCACTGATACGGCACTGTCCTATCAGATCAATCGATTGGAGTGAAGGTATTCAGTACAGTTCCATTAGAAGCCGGACATGCGTCAGCAAATCCAATTATTATGACAGATTGATTCAGTACCGAAATAGACGAGAGTTCAGATGGAAAATTGATGTGATATTCGTTACGACTAGAGATGAGCGATATTTCACTACCTGCGATTTTATCACAGTGAATGACGAATCACCGGTCGATGTTCTAATCGCGCGAATCACTGTTTACCTGATTTTCACTTGAAGATTCAAATAACATGAGTTGAAATATTTCTCTCAAGAAACAACTGAGAAACTCGATATTTGTAAAGTAGGTTTGGACCTTAATGACGAAGGCTGAATGGGGGTTATTCCTGAATTTGAACATAATTATTATGGGTTTGATTCATCATTTTCCCAAATTACCTTCAGAAAGTATTCAAAATCATATTCAAAATTGGGGTTTGGGATTTGCCAGGCATGAATGAAGTGACAACGGTGTTTAGTAGAATAGCTTTTTCTGCTATAGAATAATGAAATATTATTCCTATTCTGTGGTACACACGTGTTCTTTGTCAATATAGCCAAAAAATTTCCGTTCGCGATTTGTCAGTAATATGACAGTATGACAGTCTGTGTTCGTGCTGTGCTGTGATCGAAGTATCATCTCTGTTTTCCTAAGCAAAGTAACACATTTGACGTCCTTTTCCGAGAAAGCTGAATGCGACGTTGCCATATCGTGCACTGAAGACAAATCTCTTTAAATGCAAATCCCCATTTTTATTTTTCAGTTTTAGGTGATCAAAAATTTTTTTAAAAATATAATATTGAAACTGTATGTTTGAAATGTGATGTTCTAAAGGTTTTTCGTGAAAATTACTGCATTTTATTTTTATTTTTCGTTCAAAGGAAAAACCCTCATTTGTGAATAGGAGAAATACACCCAATGATTCTGCAGATTTACTCATTCAAAATTTCATTTTCCCAATATTTCCAAAAAAACAGATCGAACTGAAATCCAGTACTTCATCGGAAAATGAAGGTTCATGCATAATTTCATCACGAAATTTTGCACAAAGTTGTCCTTTATCATCTTCAAACTAGCTGTCAAGTTTCATTATTATTGAATCAGTATTTCTTGAGTTATACCGAAAAAAAATAACGTTATCGAGAAAAGAAGCAAGAAATTTCACATATTTTAACCCAATATCTCCGATAATATTATTCGTATCGAATTGGAATTTGGTAAACTGCTGTGAAATTTAGAGCTCAAGTAAAGACCAAATTTTTTTCGAATATGATCAATCGTTTATTTAATTTTTCAATTCATTAAAATATTTTTTTCGAACAAAATTTCGGAATTTTTTTTCAATCAAGTGACCAGGCGATCCCAATGAAACTTCGCTGAAAGTTGCGCGTCGTTATGCTTCAACTTATTGCCAAATATCAATTCAACCGCTCCAGTAGTTCCTGAAATATCAAGGAAATAACCTCGAAATTTGAAATGACTATAACTCCGAAGCCATCAGGCCGATTTGGCCCATTAACGAACTTAACAGCGGCATTCCGATGCGCAAACTGCCCTGAAAGTTTTAAGTCGCTAGCTTGCTCCGTTCGACAGTTATCGTGTCCATGGCCGGTCGGAAGGACAGAATTGATTTTGACACCGGATTCGTCATCGGTAAGTCCAACTTAATCGTTTGAGTCCATTTTCGGCTCAAAATTCGAAAATTACAGACATTTGGGCAAAACGATAGCACGCTGGTCCCCTAGAACATGCGCACTAAAAGGAAATGTTGCAAAATTTTTAGAATCAAGTGAATCTGATGTAGGAGTCAAATATATACACTGAAACGTTACAGTTCTTCTCGTTGATCGATAACATAATTCCAATATTGCTCTTAAGGCAACAATTTTTCGAAAAAGTGCCCTTCACAAATAGTTTGGCGGTGAAAACCTAGAAAAAACCTGAGAAATAAACCTCTATTGATAGTTCTAGTATATATTTTATACAGATACACGTTCACTGTTTGGAATAACAGTGTTTGATGAATCACTTCAGCCGGTCACGGCTATTTTACAGAATCACTGAATTGCCCATCTCTAGCTACGATACGACACGGGAACCTGCGAATATCATGTCGTGGAATGCGAAAAATGTGATTCTCCGATGATGTCGGAAAGTTTTCTGATTCTCCCTGACTTATCATCTTATTCGTGAAGCCACACGAATGAAAATTCTGTATAAAATATTCATAACATCTTGGAACTTTTTTAATAAGTCGAGCTCGGTTACGATTCTGTCCGGAATGACTCGAAATTGCTTTCGTTTTCCAGCGAAATGCCACTGAGAGAGGTCAACGAATCGGTTTTCGACATTTCTCAATGGGTGCAATTCCATTTAATATGCATTTTGGCATTTGTGCAGCGTGATACATCAGAACAAGTTATTGACCCTATTCAGAAACATAATAATGTTTTCGCAGGAGTGGCTTCATTTCAACATGTAAAAGTTCTCTAAATGAACTCAATATGAAATCGTCTACATAAAAATTTATTCGAACAGTTTCTTCGCTAATCTTCCCAAGTTTGCGGCAAAGCAAGGTAATCAAAAAATTGCTCTCTATATAAAGAACTGAAGCTATAGTGTAAATGGCAAGGTAATGCTATATAGTAGAAAATTCCAAAATATCAATTACTTCAAATCTCTGCTTCTTCAAGAATAAAACCCAAATTTGCTAAGAATTCTTGTTGTTTGGAAGCAAGTCGATCAAACTTGTCAAACAATGATACCAGTTAGCGCTGAGCTAAATAAATAAACAAATAAAACTACCTGATGCAATAACTGAAGCCAACTTAGGTTGGCACGACATTGCAGGGGAAACAACCCAAGATACAAGTCGATCAAACTCGTCAAACAATATTACCAGTTAGCGCTGAGCTAACTAAATAAACAAATAAAACTACCTGATGCAATAACTGAAGCCAATTTAGGTTGGCACGACATTGCAGGGGAAACAACCCAAGATACAAGTCGATCAAACTCGTCAAACAATGATACCAGTTAGCGCTGAGCTAACTAAATAAACAAATAAAACTACCTGATGCAATAACTGAAGCCAATTTAGGTTGGCACGACATTGCAGGGGAAACAACCCAAGATACAAGTCGATCAAACTCGTCAAACAATGATACCAGTTAGCGCTGAGCTAACTAAATAAACAAATAAAACTACCTGATGCAATAACTGAAGCCAATTTAGGTTGGCACGACATTGCAGGGGAAACAACCCAAGATACAAGTCGATCAAACTCGTCAAACAATGATGCCAGTTAGCGCTGAGCTAACTAAATAAACAAATAAAACTACCTGATGCAATAACTGAAGCCAATTTAGGTTGGCACGACATTGCAGGGGAAACAACCCAAGATACAAGTCGATCAAACTCGTCAAAAAATGATACCCGTTAGCGCTGAGCTAACTAAATAAACAAATAAAACTACCTGATGCAATAACTGAAGCCAATTTAGGTTGGCACGACATTGCAGGGGAAACAACCCAAGATACAAGTCGATCAAACTCGTCAAAAAATGATACCCGTTAGCGCTGAGCTAACTAAATAAACAAATAAAACTACCTGATGCAATAACTGAAGCCAATTTAGGTTGGCACGACATTGCAGGGGAAACAACCCAAGATACAAGTCGTTCAAACTCTTCAAACAATGATACCAGTTAGCGCTGAGCCAACTAAATAAACAAATAAAACTACCTGATGCAATAACTGAAGCCAATTTAGGTTGGCACGACATTGCAGGGGAAACAACCCAAGAGACAAGTCGATCAAACTCGTCAAACAATGACACCAGTTAGCGCTGAGCTAACTAAATAAACAAATAAAACTACCTGATGCAATAACTGAAGCCAATTTAGGTTGGCACGACATTGCAGGGGAAACAACCCAAGATACAAGTCGATCAAACTCGTCAAAAAATGATACCAGTTAGCGCTGAGCTAACTAAATAAACAAATAAAACTACCTGATGCAATAACTGAAGCCAATTTAGGTTGGCACGACATTGCAGGGGAAACAACCCAAGATACAAGTCGATCAAACTCTTCAAACAATGATACCAGTTAGCGCTGAGCTAACTAAATAAACAAATAAAACTATCTGATGCAATAACTGAAGCCAACTTAGGTTGGCACGACGTTGCAGGGGAAACAACCCAAGATACAAGTCGATCAAACTTGTCAAACAATGATACCAGTTAGTCCTGAGCTAACTAAATAAACAAAGCACCTCCTATCTGTCAAATTCTTCCTGTCCAGTTCCCATTATGGAGCTACTGGCTGATAGTTCAGATATAATTGCAAAAATGCCATCTTGAACCCATTGCAATCGTAAAGACTGCTAAAGATTTTTTAAGAGCTATTCCTTTGCATCTTTTACACTCTATACCATAGGTGTTAACCCTACATTTGCATTGATCAGTGGTGCTCTTCTCATCTTTTTCCAGCAACGTTTGGTTTCCAGGTATAGAACAGAGTTTACTTTCAGATCCTTTCCTTGTCGCCTTGAAATCAGAAACAATCATGAAGAATTTATAGAACAATTCTATTATACATTTTTTGGCACACTTTGGCAGCCTTGTAGTATTGTAGTTCGTAACACTTGCTCCTTTAGAATTCACGATGGTATTTGATGAAGTATTCATATCAGACCCAGGTATATCATCGACTGCTGGTAGCTGTACGACCTGAAATTGGTTTCTTTTCGTTCTCTTAAGAGTTTCCTCATCAGAAAGTAGATATCTCTGAGTTGATTAGAGCAGAAGCAATTGTAGGTTTCTTTCTGCAGTCGAATCTTCTGAATTCCATATCAATCTTTTGAGTAGTCCAGCCTTCGAGTTGAACCCAGGTCGAAGAATAAAGTCTTCTGATGTCAGGGTGAAGAATGGTTGTTCTAGTTTCCGATTCTGGCATTGGAGGTCCAGGTTGTAAACCATATTCAAATTTTTTGCGAATTTGGATCAAACTTCATTCCAGATATCTGGATAAGGTATGAACAAAGGTGCGCACCTTCTTCCTGATATATATCGCAGTTGTTGTCGACAAATCCACCATGAACACTATCGTAAAACTGGCATCCATCTTTTTTTTCTGATAGTCTTCAGAATTCAGAAAACAATGATTGCAAAACTTTTCAGTGGCATATCTGAACATATTACAACTTTGGTTATCAATTGTTCCTGATGTTCATAGTACAAATGCAAGAGTGTCAATATTGCAACTTTTTGCAGATTTAAATATCATGCTCTGTTTTGATGGTTCTATATAGAGGTAGAGATGAACTGCGTAACCACAAAATCGGTTCATCCTAGGAAGAGATAAATCTATGTTCTCACCATGGATCTTTTCTGACTACTTGAGGTGGAGTTCTATTCGTCTCTGTCTCTTGAAGGAGAGGCGCAGACCATGTCTTAATGTCTATGGTTCTAGATCTTGTCATGAAGAACTCATAAACATATCAAGGTCAGGTACCTGCCTACTGTCTGCATGCTGCGACGATGCCGATTGGAGCAAGAAATATTCGTATTTGTGAAATCTAGACATTAGAAGGAGAAAATGGGGTGTCTGCATCCAAAAACTGATTCCCTGTTATATTCGAGCTACTGTATACTCTTAAAACGTAGAAGCTTCCTTGTTTTACTTATAAGAAGAAAAAAATAGTCTGGAGGACTTATTTATGTTCATAAATTCGATAAATCAACTGGTGGAGTCCCTGTCGACCAGAATCATCTCTGGCAGCAAGGAAAAATCAATATTGTGTGATTTTTAATGTGCGGAACCCATTTAACACGGCAATTCAATTAAAACTAATGGAAAACCAAGTGGAAGCATATTGACTGTGCGTTTTTCATGTGGTTTTACTTGGAATCAGGTTATTCTGATTTTGAGGTGAGAGTCTTCAATGAAATAGCACTAATACTCAGGCGCTCCTTCAATTTCTGGGAAAGCTCTCAGCATCCGGCTAAATGATGGAAATTAAAGGAAAAAATCGTGAAGACTCGAAGCGTGAATACGAATACGGTGTTGAGGAAAAAAGTGATGCAGAAAAATAGAGGAAAACAAGAAGGCAAAATATGGTTAGTGTAATTCTAGAAAGGTTTGGTTACTTCCGAAATGAAAAAATTAGGGACCATCCGCGGAATCATTGGGTGAATTTTATCCATTCGCGAATTCGGCTTTGGTAAGTCGAGTTTCCGGAAGAAACAACTTATAAACTCGATATATGTAGAATAGGTTATGGGCTTAACTACGTAGGTAGTCCAATGATTCCGTAAGTATACTCATTTAAAATTTTATAATCTAAATCATTCCAAAAATACAGATGAGATCAAATTGAAATTCCGTTCTTGATCGGAGAATGATAGCTCGAAGGTTCATGTAGAGTTTCGTGAGTAAATATTATTAGAAGATCACCGAATCATATCCGAAAATGAAGGTGCGTTTGGCAGGATCGATACGTAAAAGGTTGACCGCTGAGGCAACGAATTCGAACATGCGCGCGGAAGCTTCTGACTTCACTGATCTTCTAGATTTTTTGTTAGTACTTTCGAAAAATGGAAAAAAGAGTAGAGAAGGAACGATAGCAACAGATGCAATGAAACATGAAAATGTGGAATTTTTTTGTATATAAGGTCCGATAACAGCATTTCCTTGAATACCAGCGAATCCCACGTGGCAAAAAATAGAACTTTCAGATGCAATATGTATTTTGTCACAATATTACCGAGTTTGTTGTTGCATTCTTGAGTGATTTTTTTCACATCTCAAGATCGAAATATTGAAGAAGTACTTACAACAAACATCCAGTGTACCTTCGAAAAGTCGATCGATGCTACCTTCGAAACAAGGTGTCACTCAACCCTTTTCCATTTAAGATTTTAGGGGTTGCTGTCCTCACACTTACAGAGTTTATGCATATTGATTGGAACCAACAGTATAAAATGTCCCTCTACGAACCAAAGTTTACCTCTTTCTAAATTTTCCTGATTTTGCACGAGGGTCGAGATAGTAAGGGTAGTTTATTCTCAAACTGACACACTGTACATCTCAATAAATCTCTGGCGAACGAAATCTGCTACTCTGTATCTAATACACGTCCTCATTTGGCTTGCAATAATTGTGGTCAGAGGAAATCGAAGAGAAGTTCCCCACATCAAAGACAAATGGCAAAGGATATTGGCAATTCTAGCTTCCGCAAAACACGAAAATAACATCATTTCATTGAAATTGCATGTCGGTATCGAGTTTATAATGTTACGGTCATCTGAATTAACCCACATATCAACACGACCGACAAATGATTGGGGTTTCTTCTGACTTGTTTCATATTTTGCTGTATTTCAGACAGTGGCGGTTGCTCAACAAGGCCGCGCGCGCCCTCCTTTAAAAATATATTGTCGTACGACGTACGACACTATCAATTCTCTTAAAATAATTAATATTTTATTAGAAAACAGCAACCGTTAGTTAATATTCCAACGAAAAACACAAACATCAATTCTATCTAACGATCCATCAATCCGCACCCAACAGAATACGTCTTTATTTACCGTGTATCTCGGGCGCGCGAAATTCGCGGCCTCAGAGCCAGGCTGGCGGGAACCCTCATATAGGCACAAACAACTACAGCGAATGCTGTCGAATGACCCCGATCAACTCCGAACTATAAGTACACCAGGGTCGCGAAATTTCTGTGGCCTTAGTTCGAGTTCAGATGCTTTCGGATTGACTACAGCTGTTCGTTGGGTCGACGAACGTCTTTTTGCGTTTTTACGTGTTCATTATTTGTCGGGTTGATGTTATAAAATTTACCTTGTTGGTATTTTCTTTGTGTGCTTGGATTCATAATGAATTCAGTCAGCAATATTCTTGAACTAAATTTTGATTGGCAGGATAAATTGAGGAACTGGCCGGCCCTTGTCAGTTATGAAATTATCACAAACTTGTAAAAGAAAAGCCGGGAACAGATCTTGACGCGACGTTTTGCAATAGAATTTGTTGTATTGTTTTCCGTGTTTGTTATTTTATAAAGTTGACTCAAGAATGGATCCCCCAACTGGCCAAGAGAAGGAATCGGTGAGTAACACCATCTTCCAGAAAAAATTAGGAAACATTAATCATCTCGTGACCACATCGATTCTTGCACTACCTTTGCCTTACTTGGTAAGGTAAGTTTTATGTCCCAGTTAAGCTCTGCATACAGTGCAAGCATTATTTTACATTTTAATAAGGTCGAAAAAAATAGACACATTTAAAAAAAATCATCTCTTACGTAAAATTTTTTTTTAGCCCTTTGAGGTCACCATGAAAGATACTGCTCTTAGAATCAAGGAATATTTGAACAGTTAATTGATATTACTGCAGAGCTTGACAAAAATTTAAATTTTCTCCCGAGAAAAATGCTCTGTGCTGTCCTACCCTTTTTTGAAAGATACAAATATTTTAAAGATAAGTCTTTGAGTGTGGTACACCCGAAAAAATTTTCGGTATTATAATGTCATTTTTGTCAGTATATTTTTCGAAAAAAATGATTTTCTCGGTTACTAGTCATTTGCAATTTTTAGGTTATTTCCCTGATATTTCAAGAACCGGAGGAGCGATTGGATTGATGTAGAATTACTACTCGTATCTTGTATCGGAATTTTCATGAGACTGAATTGTCGCTGAATTTTTTTGATAGATATTTTCGAAATTTTTTTTTTCCAAGACTTTTCATTCATTCGAAAATGATTCCGTTCATTCATTCATCTCTTTCGGATCACAGTAACACTTTTTTATTGCAAACTTCTCATTCGTACTCAACTATAGACAATTTTTATTTCAAGACACACGAACATATACCCCAAACCTTACACAACATCAATTACCTCGCCAGGATTCGAACCCGGTACCTTCAGCATCCTAGACAATGTCTACATCCTCTAACCTACCGAGATAGCAAAATAATTCCGTTGAGACCTTGATATTTATATATGACAGCAGTGTTCGAAATTTCAGTTTCATTCGATCATAATTTTCGGAGTTATTTGAAAAAAAAAGGATGTCAAATTTGACGTTTTCTTCCTCAGCATCGAAGTTTTTTCCGGAATAACTCGGAAAATAATGATTCAATAACGATGAAACTGGGTAACTTGTTTGAAAATGCTGATGAACAACTGTGAGCAAAGTTCCGTGATGATCGTATCATTAGAACATTTAAAAAAAATTTTAAGGTTTTTTCAAACATTCAATATTCTGCGATCTTCTTATGATCAGTGCTTCTCTTGATTTATCTAATTTTGATGAAATTTAGAATTGCTGAATTGCATATTTCTATGAACTATTCTTTTATATTCCACACAAACATGCCAAATTTCCATTCTATTGGTTTGTTATTTTTCGAATTATTGGGAAACAAATGAAGTCTCTGAATCCGATTACTATAATATTTTTGCTCTATCAATATCCACATTTCGAAACGCGTTCAAACGTGATCAACATGGAAGAAATTACAGTTTACCGAAAATGTTTGCCGAAAACATATTTGCATCGAGTAATCTTGTTATTAAACACTTGAATATGCATAGAAAATAGTCATTCACAACTCAATCAATACACAAATGAAGCTGCACTGTCAATATCAACATTTTATCGGCTCATATTTGTGGAATGAATTCACTCGTATTTCAAAATTTGCAACGAGATATAAAATTATAAAAAAAAAGCACGGAAGTGAAATCAGCAGCTGCATGTTCAAATTCGTTACAAAAGCTGTCATCTTTCCACGTATTAACCTGATGGAAAGATTTGGTGATCTTCTGATCATATTATCCTCACGAAATTGTGCATGAACCATCAAGCTGTCGTTTTTAAATGAAGCAATGGATAATAATTCGATCCCATCTGTATTTTTGGAAATATATTGGGAAAATAAAATTTTGAAAGGGTATATCTGTGGAATCAGTGGGAGGATTTTACCCATTCACGAGTTCGGCCTTCGTGATTAAGGTCCAAACCCACTTTATAAATATAGACTTTTGAGTTGTTGCTTTCGGAAGTGAAGACAATAACGAAAGAAACGGTCCAAGAACTATTTATTTCTAAAGTAAGTTTGGGGCTTAATAACAAAGGTCGAATTCATTCTAAAAATACAGATTGGATCGAACTGAGATCCAGTACACGATTTAAAAATTTCAAAAAGCACTGCCGTGAAGGCAGCAACTTTTGCACGCATGTTCAATGTAGATGACCGCTTCAGCAACGAATTTGAACGTGCGCGCGTACCAAATTTCAGTTCGATACGATCATAAGTTCTGGAGATATCGGGAAAAAATATGTCGAATTTCGATGTTTTCTTCTCGATATCGTTGATTTTTTCGGTATTACTCGAGAAATACTGATTCAGTCCTGATTAAACTTCACAGCTAGTTTTAAGATGCTGAAAGACAATTTTATGCAAAATTTCGTGATAATCGTGTTATTAGAACAATTTGAAAAAAAAAATTTATATGATTTTCTCATCATATCATCCTCATTAAATTTTGTATGAAACTTCGAACTGTTATTTTCGATGAAGTACTGGATTTCAATTCGATCTGATCTCTATTTTTGGAAATATTGTAAAAATAAAATTTTGAATGGGTATATCTACGGAATCATTGGGCGGATTTTACCCATTCACGAATTCGACCTTCGTAATTAAGCCCCAAACCTACTCTACAAATATCGAGTTTCTAAGTCGTTTCTTCCGGAAGTTATTGTGTTTACGGTCAGCCTAACGGCCGACTGCGTTTTTTTAAAAATAACCAACAATATAATCCTGACGAAATTTGGCTCAAAGTTGCGCGTCTATGTACTTCACCTAACCGCCAAGTTTGAATCCAATCGCTCAGGTAGTTTCTGAAATAAAAAATAAATAACTTCAAAACTTCAAATGCCTATAACTCCGAAACTATTCGATCGATTTGGCCCATTAACGAACTTAACCGCGGCATTCCAATGCGCGACCTACCCTGAAAGTTTCAAGTTGCTAGCTCACTTCGTTCGACAGTTATCGTGTCTACGGCCGGCCGGCCGGACAGAATCGATTTTGACACCGGATTCGTCATCAGTGAGTCCAACCTAGTCGGTTGAGACCATTTTCGGCTCAATCATCCAAAATTACAGACATTTGATCAAAACGATAGCACGCTGTTCCCCTAGAACATGCGCGCAAAAATGACTGCATGATGGTTCAAATAGAACTTCGAGAAGAGAATATCAGAACATCCTAGAATATAATTATGTTTTTGAGGGAAGAAACCTTGTTTTTTAAAAAATCGACTTTATTAACTATAGGAAGCGTTTACAATCTATCTGATTACTCTCTGACTACTATCTCCTCGAGATTCACTGGGTTATCGTATTTAATACATCGGTTTGTCTGAACAAGCATAAATTCATGTGGGAAATAATATTTGCAACTATGCAACTCTAGTGTTCTCATATGGAGATTCTCATTAGGAAATAAGTATTGTGTATTATAGGAAAGAAGGGTTGGTATTACCTAACTATATATATATCCAAAAAAAAAATTTAAATTGTTCTAAAGACACGATTATCACGAAATTCCGCACACAGTTGTTCTTGAGCCTTTTCAATCTAATTATCATGTTTCATCATGATTGAATTAGTGTTTTTTGAGTTATTCGGGAAAAATAACGATATCGAGGAAAAAACACGAATTCTGACATATTTTTTTGCAATATTATAGAGTTTTAATCGTATTAAATTGAAATTTGGCACACTGCTATGAAATATAGAGCCGAACGCTCAATCAATTCTATTTAAATATGATGAACAGTTTCCAGAAAAAAATCAAAAAAAAAAAATGTTAATTAAGCTCCAACTAACTGTTAAGTTTCAATCTAATCGCCCATTTAGTACCCGAAATGTGAAGGAAATAACCTCAAAATTTCGAATCACTAGTAACTCTGAAACCGTTCGGCTGATTTTGCCCGTTAACGAACTAAACCGTCGCATTTTGAAATGGAACCTACCCTAAGAAGACCATTTTCTTTTCAAAATCGAAAATTAGAGATATTTGGACAAAACGATAGCACGCTGTTCCCCAGAACATGGGCGTGAAAACGATAATGGAATTTGCAAAGAGAAACGGACTAAATTGAAGGTACATATTCTATCCACGTACACATTAAATTTCGTTTCTTAACTTTCGACATTTCCACATACACTGGATGTTCCACGAATACGAAATGCAGTCGATTTCCGGTTTTCCGCAGATATAATTGTGAATATTGGCAGAAGCAATGAAAAATAAATGATGTTGAACACGGAATTCTCGGAATTATTTGTCAATTCCTTGTTTCGATTGGAAAAAGTTGATTACTTGGCAAATAAGACAGTTTGTAGCATTCAATTTATTGCTGAATTTTCCGCATTTTCAGTCTAACACTTACGTTTGTTCTGAATAATGAAAGAGAAGTTGATTTTATGTTGAGAGCATTCACTTTTATCGCAGTTAAGTACTCTTTAAAGTTTTTTTTTAGTTTGTATGGATTTGGAACGAGTTCATTTTTGCGCGCATTTTCTTAGGGAACAGCGTGCTATCGCTCTGCCCAAATGTCTTTAATTGTCGATTTTTTCCTCGAAAATTAATCCAGGTTTGACTCACTATTGACGAATTTGGTGTCATAATCGATTCTGTCCGGCCGTCGGCCATCCGTATGCACGATTATTGGCGTACAGAGAAACCTATCGACTTTCAAGGAAGATTGCATCTCAAAGTACGAAGGTTACGAAGGTTAAGGGTGTTTATGGAAAAAATCGGCTGAATGGTTTCGGAATCATTACCATTTGAAATTTTGAGGTTATTTCCCTGATATTTCAAGAACAAACTGAGCTATTGGACTCTTAGTTGGAGCCTAACGACGCACGACCATCCACAAAATTTTGTCGAGGTCGTAGTCAGTATACTAAAAAAAATATTCAATAAGAAATTGGTCAGACCGTGAACTTAATATTTCACAGCAGTGTATTAAATTTCATTCTCAACGATTTCAATTTTTGGAGATATTTGGAAAAAATATGTCAAATATGCGTTTTTTCCATGGTATCGTTTTCATATACAACAACAATAACTCAAAAAAAACTTATTCAATCATCATAAAACTTGGTAGCTGGTTTGAAAACGCTAATGAGAAACTTTTTGCTAAATTTCGTTATAATCGTGCCTTTTAAACAGTTGAAAAAAATATCCAATATTTTTGTTAAATATTCTGCGATCTGCAGATCATATTTTCCTCGCCTCCTTTTTCTGTATGAAATGCTGTCATTCATCAATCAACTCCTAGATTTCACATCGATCTAATCTATATTGTTTGGATTATTGAAAAAATAAATTGTAAATGGGTATATCCTCGCAATCTTTGGGTGAATTTCACCCATTCACGATTTCGGCTTTTTTCATTGAGGCCCAAACCTCTTATACAAATATTAAGTTTTAAGTTGCTTCCTTCGAAAGTTATTGTGTTCACAATCGACCGTAATTTGATAAATTCCGAAAGAAACTACATAGAAACTCGATATTTGTTGAGTAGGTCTTGGGCTCAATTACGAAGGTCGAATTCTTGATTGGGTGAAATCCTAACAATAATTCCGTAGATATACCCATTCCAAATTTATCTCTCCAATATTTCCATAAATACTTCACATCAGTGGTTTCACGGTTTTTTTTTTCGACCATGAAAACGAAGTCTGAAACTTCAACTGTCACATTTTAATTTCATTCAAATCTATGCATCCTTTCCGATTTATGTTGGCGCTTCTGTGTTCTACCGGGCAAACCCCAATTGGGCACAATGCTTTATAGAGAATTATCCCTTATTCTGATAGTAGTCCATTGGTGCAGTTGGATAGATAAGAATTAACAAAAAAAGAAGATCTGTTCCTCTCGAAAACTGATAATTCGAGTGGAGCAGGCATTTTTTTTTATTCTATTATATCCCGAAGTCCAGAGTGAACTCAACCCGTTGCATCTCCCGAAATTGATTCAGGAAACAGGTGGATCCTGAAACTAGGTCGTTATTTCAAATGGAATATATAATATTTCTTGGGATCTCTGAGCTGAGACTACGAAGGCAATGGCCTTCAGCATGCCAGGTACCGAGCATGAGCCATTAACAATCTTGTACAACATCGTGTTTCATTATAAGGTTAAGTAGATTTCTGCTACCTTCTGAGAATGTATAATCTTCCTCAGAGATATTAATAGTAAATTCCTCTCGGCTATATAATGTTTGCTCCTTTCTGGAAATTACTGCGGCCTTATGCGATCAAATATAATTTCGAAGGTTGTGTTACCTACTTCATTGTTTAAACAATGCCTACTTGATAGAAATCCATTGTGAATTAGTTAATCAAAACACATATGTGTTGGTTTCGATTTATTTTGAGTTGATGAACGACGCGTTTCGCTACGTTGTAGCTTCTTCAGATGTTCAAGAAATGGATTCGAACCGTATTCGAGGGAGTTTCTGGGGTCAGAATAAACGATATTTTTGCTAGTAGAAATAGACCCTATGGCTGAATGTATTCAAAAAAGAGTGTGTTGCTGTGTTTTCTCAAAAATGTCAATTTGACAAAAGTCTCAACTCGAAACCAAAAATCGAAAGAAAATAATTCTTAAAATTTTCTCCTTTGTCTGATGGAACTCAGATTTGTACTCTGAAACGTCGCAGTTCGGTTTGTTTAGCGTTAATATTGTTCCTTTATTGTTCATATTAGGACATTTATTTTCCAAGAAACTGCCCTTGACAAATGGTTGAATCCTGCAAATCGCATAGAGCGTTTTTCATGAAAAAGTGCAAACCCAGAAAAAACATTTCCAAAATCATCCCCAATGTCATCTCAGTATTTATTCAATCAAAGCTTGAATAACATTATTCAAGATGAAACAGAAATTCTGAGGTTAGGAAATACAAAACAAAATAAGAGTAAATTGTCAATTTACCGTGTGCAAAGTTGGGTTTTAAGTCCTATTTCCATCGTCGTGCTTATCGTTAAAATAAGGAGAAATAGCCATAAACACACTAATGTAACTAGAATTTTTGGTTGGCTTAAAATCTCTCTAATAAGTGGAGCCATACATAAAAGAACCTCTGTCGTTGAAAAATGAAATTTTTGACAGCGATTCAATTTTTTGCGCGCATGTTCTAGGGGAACAGCGTGCTATCGTTTTGTCCAAATGTCTGTCCGGCCGGCCGCTCGGCCGTAGACACGATAACTGTCGACAGAAGCAACCTAGCAACTTGAAACTTTCAGGATCAGTTGCGCATCAGAATGCCGTGGTTAAGTTTGTTAATGGGCCAAATCGGTCGAATAGTTTCGGAGTTATAGGCACTTGAAGTTTTGAAGTTGTTTATTTTTTATTTCAGAAACTACTTGAGCGATTGGATTCAAACTTGGCAGTTAGGTGGAGTATAACGACGCGCAACTCTGAGCCAAATTTCGTCAGGACCATATCGTCAGTAAATTCAAAAGAAAACCATTCATCATATCCGAAAAAAAATTATACTCACACTTCGAGCTTCATATTTCACAGCAGTGTACCAAATTTCAGTTCGATACGATTATAAGTTTCGGAGATATCGGGAAAAAATATGTCAAATTTCGAGGTTTTCTTCTCGATATCGTTGATTTTTTCGGTATAACTCGAGAAATACTGATTCAGTCCTGATAAAACTTCACAGATAGTTTTGAGATGCTGAAAGACAACTTTATCCGAAATTTCGTGATAATCGTGTTATTAGAACAATTTGAAAAAAAAATTTCTGTGATTTTCTTATCATGTCATCCTCATTAAATTCTGTATGAAACTTCGAACTGTTATTTTCGATGAAGTACTGGATTTCAATTCGATCTGATCTGTATTTTTGGAAATATTGGAAAAATAAAATTTTGATTGGGTATATCTACGGAATCATTGGGTGGATTTTACCCATTCACGAATTCGGCCTTCGTAATTAAGGTCCAGACCTTCTCTACAAATATCGAGTTTCTAAGTTGTTTCATTCGGAAGTTATTGTGTTTACGCAGTCGGCCGTTAGGCTGCTGCCTTCACGGCAGTGCTTTTTGAAATTTTTCAGTATTCTTATGGATAGAATATTTGATACCAAGGATGAAAAAAATAAATGCTAGAAACCTATTGCTATCGGGTTTTGTTCGAATTTTAAGCGTATGATGTGAGTGTGTGTGTTTTTATTTTTATTTCATGAAACTATAAAGTTTCGTTTACGTCAACCTATGCATCCTCCATGAGGTTCTCGTTCGGGGCAATTTCGATAACAGCTTTTGTTGATGAAATTGGTAACATGCTGCGCTCCATATTGCCAACATAAACAGGTGGAGATGGAGGCCGAATATTCTCCATCAATATTCCATTGTTTCTGAGTTATCGTTCCCTTATGTTGATTCGGAAACTGACAAACGATAGACGAGTGTACGAAAATAATATTTCCAGGATAGAAGATGAATCGTCGATCTATATATTATCGTTTTTTGATTGTTTCGATATAGCCACACTATATTTCGCCATTTTATATCACGCAAGGGTCCCGTGTGTGCATTATATTCACGTGGAATCAATAATGGATGACAAAAACATCTTCGTTATGGTTTGGAGATATCACGTTAGAATCCTTGCGTTCATTCACTGAATCTGTTTCATTGGAGTAGTTGTCCCTTCGGTTTCTCAGGGTGTGCTCAGTCCGCGATATTTGCCGGAAAAATATCTGACAGTTTTTTTTAATGTCTTGCTTCAGAGTCAATCGATACTATAACGGCGCTAGGGTGGTTTTGAAAGGTAATTAATGAACAACATGTCTGGATTTTAAATAAAAAATCTCTGGTACTTGAGGTATTGTGTTCTCTGCTTTTATATCTATGAATTGTTTAATTCTGATTTAGAATACCTGAGTAGCCTAGTTGATAGAGAGATTGACTAGGATGTTGAAGGTACTGGGTTCGAATCCTGGAGAGGTCATGGATGATAAGCGAATTTTTTCAGGGTGTAAGGGCCAATTGCACCGTATTACAAAACCATAGATTAGGTCCATAAGCAAGGTTTTGGTACAAAATTATCTTGCACCGTCACGTAATCCTCGTTAAATGGCCTTAACAGACTGTTATATTTAAGCCTACGAATTTGGGGGTTTAAAAGAAGGGTTAATGGTGAGCTTCGGAATCTAACCCTACTTTCGAGCGATTTCGTACAAGTTTGACATTTTTCTGGACGTAACCTCCAGTTTGTTTACGTTTTTTTTTGTTTACATTGGACATTGATGGAGAACTCCTACTAGTTGATAATCAAATTTTGATTAAAAGTGGTTGATTTTCAGATGATATTTATGAAAAATGATATAGGGAGAAACTGGCATCAGTAGGCATTGATCCGTATGTTTTAAAGCATGAAGAATTAACACCACTATTTCCATTGAGTTCTTAAACTTAATGGTATTTCTATAAGCCTTCAACTATTTGAAATGAAAAAGTTACAGTGATATGCTCATTTATTTCCAAGAGCGAATAGCAGAATGAAATCGAGAACATATTTGGAATGAGAAAACATAGTTTCATGAAGATTCTTCAGTACTATTTCATTCAGTGATATATTACGTGGAAAGCTATCATGTACTACTTCATTATTCTGCAGGTGCTGTCTCTGTGCTATCATTATCCTCTATTATATATTAATTGGACTCAAAATATAACTACAAACGAATTAATGTGAAAGAAATTGCATCCTTGTGTTAGACAATCTTCAAACGTACACCTTTGTCAATCCATCTATGATACAATATTTATATAGATTACTTTTTAGTCTACGGATCCACATCAGAGTTTTCATTATCTTCGACCAAAAATTAACTCAATTCATAATATACTTATTACAAACAAAATAATTTAATAGAAAGTCTACTCTTAGGTGAGCCGTTCCTTATCGGAAAGTTGTTTCGGATAAATCAATACTATTCATTTATTCATCTTACAAACACCAGGATTGTAATTCCATGCAGAAACTTAAATCTTGAGATATTACAAAATATGAGTTTACTTGAGTATATGACTATAAATTTGAATAAGGTTTAAAGCCTGATGCAGGGGTAAGAGCACAGGTCTGTGTTAAGAGATCCCTATAGTCTTAATGATAATAAACAAGTCAGGAACATTACATGCAATATTTTTATGGAAGCTATAAAGTCTGTCATATATATTTTTTCGTTGGGTTTTTCAATAGATGCATCTTGATTTTTCATAACTTGTGGAAATATGTAACCCATAATAATGGGTTTCATCTTTTGAATTAAAATATTTCTTCAATTAGGGTTAAAATAAACAACATGAAGCTAGTCACAAGTACCAATCCATGAGAAAGTAACCAGATTTGTAGCTTAATTTTAATCTAGTTACATTCAGCCTCGGTGCAAGCCGAATAATTAAAGCAGAGTTTAATAAGTTTATCGTTGCTTTACTAACTGTAGCTTAAGACGAAAACGGTGCAATTGGCCCTTAGGTATATAATTATTTGTGTGTGTCTATAAATAAAATTCTCTAGTTGGTATGAATCTGAATCTATGTCTATCTATGTCAATGTATAAATATAAAAATTTGAAAGCTTGTCTCTAAAGGAGTGAATGAATGAATACTGATGTATATCTTATGTGGTTGATTTTTTCGTTCCGTTCAATCCAAATTCTCAAACATTCTTCGAAATGCTGCTACTTCAAACAAAGGGTCCGTTATTTTCTCGTGGAATTATCGCAGATTTCTGAAATCTGCATGAACTTTTCGGAAATACTCAATCGGTCTTCAGGCCGACTCTGAACACTATAACTTCCGCAATAAACGACTTAGGAGCTCGATGATTCCAGAGCAGTTTAAGGGCTTAAGTATAGAGTTCGAATTCGTGAATGGGTAAAATCCGCCAAGTGATTTAGCTCCTGACTCTTTTTCATTGTTTTTCTACATTTTCCTTCACACAAGGTTATTTGTTCGATATAATAACAAATATATTCAGTGAAATAATTCAGGAACCTGGTACGTACATTCGTTAGAAGAAATAATGAACCTTGTATGAAATATGCAGCTTTCTGTAACCTCAAAAGTATTTGAAGTCACATCGCCAGCATTTCATTTTGCTGCGCTTCATTTATAAGTAGGAGAGCACGAAAGGAAGTTTTATCTGATTTCAGTATTTAGGAATGAAACTACATTAAAACTTTACAGAAACCCATCTAAAAGTCGTTTGTTAACAAAGGATCGCTTCGTGGTTTATTTTTTAAAATTCAATGTGAACTCATTCTCGATCATGGAATGTACAATTTACGGATGTTGTTGAAGGCCTTCCTTTGATGGGTAAAGAACTTTTCGAAATTAAAAAAACATTACTCAGATAATAAACTGAAAAAAAATCTAGTGAAGCAGTGGCGGGAAGTCAGCAGCTTTTTCGCGCATGTTCGAATTCGTTGCCAAAGCGGTGATCCCGTCACGTATTGACCCCGCCAAACGCATTTTTATTCCATATGAAAAGATTTGTTGGAAAGTTTTTATTGAAGAATACCGACAGACAAAACAGAAAATTTACAGGGTGTTTTGGGAAAATTTTTGTTTTCTGTAATTTTTTGCGCCCACTGTACAGGGGTGTCAATCACGAAACATTCAAGAATGGATCATCTAGGTTTCCCACTCAGAGATACAATTAGGAAAAATTTCAAAAAGCACTGCCGTGAAGGCAGCAATTTTTGCGAGCATGTTCAATGTAGATGACCGCTTCAGCAACGAATTTGAACATGCACGCAAAAGCTGCTGCCTTCACGGCAGTGCTTTTTGAAATTTTTCACTGATAAATTACTGGATTTCAATTCGATCAAATCTGAATTTTTGGAAATATTGGAAAAATAAAATTTTGAATGGGTATATCTATGGAATCATTGGGTGGATTCTACCCATTCACGAATTCGGCCTTCGTAATTTAGGTCCAAACCTTCTCTACAAATAATATTTGTAGAGAAGGTTTGGACCTTAATTACGAAGGCCGAATTCGTGAAAGGGTAAAATCCACCCAATGATTCCGTAGATATACCCAATCAAAATTTTTTTTTTCCAATATTTCCAAAAATACAGATCAGATCGAATTGAAATCCAGTACTTCATAGAAAAATAACAGTTCGAAGTTTCTTACAGAATTTAATGAGGATGATATGATAAGAAAATCATAGAAATTTTTTTTTTTAAATTGTTCTAATGACACGATTATCACGAAATTTCTCAAAAAGTTGTCTTTCAGCATCTCAAAACTAGCTGTGAAGTTTTATCAGGACTGAATCAGTATTTCTCGAGTTATACCGAAAAAATCAACGATATCGAGAAGAAAACCTCGAAATTTGACATATTTTTTCCCGATATCTCCAAAACTTATGATCGTATCGAACTGAAATTTGGTACACTGCTGTGAAATATGAAGCTCAAAGTGTGAGTGGATTTTTTTTTTGGATATGATGAATGGTTTCCAGAAAAAAAAATTGTTGGAAAAAAATTTCGAAAAAAATTTTTTTTTCAATTTACTGACAATATGATCCTGACGAAATTTGGCTCAAAGTTGCATGTTGTTATACTCCACCCAACTGCCAAGTTTGAATCTAATCGCTCGGGTAGTTTCTGAAAAAAAAAATAACTTCAAAATTTCAAGTGCCTTTAACTCAAAAACTATTCGACTGATTTGGCCTATTAACGAACTTAACCGCGGCATTCTGATGCGCAACATATCCTGAAAGTTTCAAGTTGCTAGCTTGCTTCTGTCGACAGTTATTGTGTCTACGGTCGGACGGACGGCCGGCCGGACAGAATCGATTTCGACACCGGATTCGTCATAAGTGAGTCCAACCTAGTCGATTGAGACCATTTTCGGCTCAATCATCCAAAATTACAGACATTTGGACAAAAGGATAGCACGCTGTTCCCCTAGAACATGCGCGCAAAAACGGAGTAAATACAACGTTTTCCGATAGAACGCCAATGTAATTATTATTTCTCGAAATTCAATTTTCCACACCGTCAAACAAATTTCTCTTGATCGTTAGAAACCGATTCCATGTTCTCATTAGATCTTCAAGTCTCCGTCCTTTTTGTTCAATTTGCGAGTAAATTCAGATTGATTTCGGCTAAATTGTTGCTGTGAAAAAGGTGAACAGTCGTTTCGTTCTTTTCGATGAAGGCATCTCTTTTGTATCCTTTTAGGATCGAACAATCTTTGATTTGTCATCTTCTTTCTTGTTCTGGGCAACTGCACGTTATAGTTTCATCCATATGTCTGTAATTTTCGAGTTTTAATCCGAAAATGGGGATTTTTCCTGAATTTGGGTTATTACTGCAAATGCAAATTTGAACATAATTATTATGGGTTTGATTTATCATTTTCCCAAATAACCTACAGAAAGTATTCAAAATCAGATTTCAAAATTGGGGTTTGTGATTTGTCATGCATGCACGAAGTGACAACGTTGTTTAGTAGAATTGCTTTTTCTGCTATAGAATAACGAAATATTTATTCCTATTCTGTGGTACACACGTGTTCTTTGTCAATATAACCAAACAATTTCCGTTTGCGATTTGTCAGTAATATGACAGTATGACAGTCTGTGCTCTTCATTTTCTATTCCTTGGTCGTTGTCTTCTACTCTAACCAGATCGAAGTATAGCTATCTCTATTTTCCTAAGCAAAGTAACACATTTGACGTTCTTTTCTTTTCGAGAAAGCTGAATTCGACGTTACACTCATGACAAATCCCTTTAAATGCAAATCCCTATTTTTATTTTTCAGTTTTAGGTGATCGAACATTTTTTTAAAAATATAATATTGAAATCATATGTTTGAAATGTGATGTTCTAAAGGTTTTTCATGAAAATAACTGCATTTTCGTTTAAAGGAAAAGCCCCCATTGTCTTAAACGTTTAGGTTCGACTCCTTGAATGGGAATCCGTTGACAAATTTATTCATGTGCGTCCGACTGTATGTCCTATAACTTTCGAAGGAAAAGCACTAGCGGCTTGAAATTCTCAGATTAGGTTTGCGGTGCCAATAACTTGGTTGAGATCGTTAATGGGTGAAATCGGTCGAACGGTTTTGTAACTATGCCCATATGAAATTTTGAGGTTAGTAATTATTCAATATCTCTAGTGTACCTTTCTCTCTAGCGAGCCAATGGACAGCGTCGGCTATATCGATCGTAGAATCGTGAAGTGACGAGTGAGGTAGGAGGAGATTATTCAGAATTCGGGAATTGTTGAAGTTTGTGATAGCATTCAATATAATTTTGTATTGAAATAGAATGATGAAACCTATAAATTTCGTGTTTGAGCAAAAGACCTATAAATGTAGAGTGAAAACCATAGGAAGGTTTTTTGTGTAGAGCAAATACAGTAAAATATCGATTGAAGCTCATATTGGGAGGCTTTTGCATAATTTTCAGTTTTTTTCTGTGTTTTTACTCCCAATATCCTGAACAGAACTAATGAAAATTAATTAAAAATTGTCTTTTTCATGAAAAACGCCCTTGCGGATTGCAGTATAGAACCACAGATCAACTGTTGGTCTGTGATAGAACTCTTCGCCGTGGGTAGTTTCTTGGAAAACAGATTGCCTAATGAACAATACAGAAACAATATAAACGATAAACAAAGCAAACTTTAACGTTTCAGAGTACAAAGCTGACTTTTCCATCAGACTTGTACTCTGAAACGTAACAGTTCGCCTTATTTATCGTTTATATTATTCCTGTATTTTTCATTAAGCGGAACTACCCTTGACAAGTAGTTCTTTTCTGCAATCGGCAAGGAAGTTTTCCATAAAAAAAACAATTTCATTAAATTTTAATAGTTCCGTTTCAGATATTGGGAGTGAAATCCAGAAAAAACCTAAACATAACCTTTCTTGTAAATCTCGCTTTTATACTAACCTGGACACCCTGTACAGGGTGATTCATTAGGGTGGCCACCGGCCGTATCTCGGAAACCGTTTATCCTATAACTTCCGGGAAAAAATTCTAAAGACAAAATCGGCCCTTAGAAAATGATCAAAAATATATTCAAGTTCGTAGTTCCCCACTAGAGGGCGCATTCTATCACTTGTAAAATATAATCTAATTTTTTACGAAATAATCTCCAGCTAACAGTGGAAAAAAAATAATAGAATAAGAAAATACACTTCCTATTCAACAACTTTTGTTTCAGTAATTTTTTTATATTTCCTATTTTTGCGCGCATGTTCTAGGGGAACAGCGTGCTATCGTTTTGTCCAAATGTCTGTAATTTTGGATGATTGAGCCGAAAATGGTCTCACTCACTGATGACGAATCCGGTGTCAAAATTGATTCTGTCCGGCCGTCCGTAGACACGATAACTGTCGACAGAAGCAAGCTAGCTACTTGAAACTTTCAGGATAGGTTGCACATCAGAATGCCGCGGTTAAGTTCGTTAATGGGCCAAATCGGTCGAATAGTTTCGGAGTTATAGGCACTTGAAGTTTTGAAGTTATTTATTTTTTATTTCAGAAACTACTCAAGCGATTGGATTCAAACTAGGCAGTTTGGTGGAGTATAACGACGCGCAACTTTGAGCCAAATTTTGTCAACATCATATTGTCAGTAAATTTAAAAAAAAATTTTTTTCGAAATTTTTTTACAAAAAAATTTTTTTTTCGGAAACCATTAATCATATCCAAAAAAAATCATACTCACACTTTGACCTTCTAGTTTCACAGCAGTGTACTAAATTTCAGTTCGATACAATCATAAGTTTTGGAGATATCGGGAAAAAATATGTCAAATTTCGAGGTTTTCTTCTCGATATCGTTGATTTTTTCGGTATTACTCGAGAAATACTGATTCAGTCCTGATTAAACTTCACAGCTAGTTTTAAGATGCTGAAAGACAACTTTGTGCAAAATTTCGTGATAATCGTGTTATTAGAACAATTTGAAAAAAAAAATTTCTATGATTTTCTCATCATATCATCCTCATTAAATTCTGTATGAAACTTCGAACTGTTATTTTCGATGAAGTACTGGATTTCAATTCGATCTGATCTGTATTTTCGGAAATATTGGAAAAATAAAATTTTGATTGGGTATATCTACGGAATCATTGGGTGGATTTTACCCATTCACGAATTCGGCCTTCGTAATTAAGGTCCAAACCTTCTCTACAAATATCGAGTTTCTAAGTTGTTTCTTTCGGAAGTTATTGTGTTTACGCAGTCGGCCGATTTTCACGTAATTTGATTTCATTCGAAGGCCATTAAACATAACATAACATTTCTCATACTGAAATTGTGCCCAGTATCAACTCGACGAAAGAAAGACTAAATTTATGTAAAGAAAAAAATGGTAGACATTTTGAATATTTGAAATGATTATGTATAAGGGTTGTTTTTTGGTTCAAATATTTTCGTTGTTGCTAGTTTTGGTTTCATTTTTCGTATTATTGTTATTCCATGTGTGTTGAGTATTTTGCGGCGTTGTAATGACGAATAAGGTCACTTCCTTGTTTTTCAAGCTCACAGGGTTGAACAATACTTATCAAAATTTACAAAAATGTTAATATCTTCGGAATGACCGAAGATATCTGTCTGCGGTTTTTACAAGTCAATAGGTGATAATGCTTAGCTTATTCTCAGTCGGTTAGAATTATAGCATTGCATTTGAAATTCTCAAGTAAAACGCACAAATA
This sequence comes from Myrrha octodecimguttata, assembly GCA_958510865.1. Lineage (NCBI taxonomy): Eukaryota > Metazoa > Arthropoda > Insecta > Coleoptera > Coccinellidae > Myrrha > Myrrha octodecimguttata. The sequence goes on along the minus strand of OY294065.1, from coordinate 27,281,474 downwards.
GGGTGAAGTGACATAAAATAGTCTGTAGTTTTTAATTGGATCTCCCGGTATGTTGTTGTCTTATTTTTCTGTGATCTGCTTCTAATGGCCTTCGAATTAAATAAAATTACGCGAAAATCGGTTCACGCATACAGAAGTAAGAGTGTTTTTTTTGTGCAGAAAAGTTTTTCCATCCCACCACTAAAAAATAGGGAATATAGAAAAATTACTGAAACAAAAGTTGTTGAATAGGAGGAGTATTTTCTTATTCTATTGTTCTTCTCCACTGTTAGCTGGAGATTATTTCGTAAAAAATGAGATTATATTTTACAACGAACTTGAAAATATTTTTAATTATATTGTAAGGGCTGATTTTGTCTTTAGAATTTTTTTCCGGAAGTTATAGGATAAACGGTTTCCGAGATACGGCCGGTGGCCACCCTTAATGAATCACCCTGTATAATATAGGGTTTTCTATAACTTCAAACTCCTGAATACTCTTATTGTGACGTATGAGTACGACATCTTGTCATTCTTGGGTTTCCAAGACGCCATTCAGTGACCCGAACAACTCCCACAACTCAAGAGCACTGATTCGAATGCATTATTATGAGCAATTCATGTGAGGATTGGAAATCTAATTATTCTCCAGTCTCATCTGCCAGGTCCTAACTGTACTTTTCTGGAAGTATTCCCAATTCGGGTCGAAGGATGTAGAGAAAGGCAAGAGAAAGTACCTGGATACTTGATTCGATAGCTCTGGAAAGATCGATACGTCTTGCCATTCAGCACTTTATTAGAAGCCACGTTGATTGGTCTGTACTGGTTTTATCTTGAGAACATCTTTATACTGCTATCACGAATTTTCTAGATTGTAAAAAATATTTTTTGTTGCTTTGGATATCGGAGAATTCGATGGATCGCCAAGAGGTAGATGGAAGATTTGAATATCGCGTGCTTAACAAATTCTTTCCTGAAATATGACATTAGCGGAGTAATCGATTGAAACTCATTTTGGGTAGGTTTTGCATTATTTTTCAGGGGTTTTTCATCATTCAAAACCTTAAATGATAGAGCTTATATGACCTCGTCAACTCATTCGTCAAAATAAATTGAATGGGGGTTTTCCTTTAAACGAAAATGCAGTAATTCTCATGAAAAACCTTCAGATCATCACATTTCAAACATATAATTTCAATATTATATTTTTGAAAAAATGTTTGATCACCTTAAACTGAAAAATAAAAATGGGGATTTGCATTCAAAGGGATTTGTCATGAGTGCACGATATGGCAACGTCGAATCTCGGAAAGAAATGGACGTCAAATATGTTACATTGCTTAGGAAAACAGAGATAGCTATACTTCGATCTGGTTAGAGTAGAAGACAACGACCAAGGAATAGAAAAAGAAGAGCACAGACTGTCATACTGTCATATTACTGACAAATCGCAAACGGAAATCGTTTGGTTGTATTGGGAACTTCTGCGAAGATGCCAGCGCCCTAACGGATAAATTTGGAACCTGTCCAAGCTAGTAGTTTTATGTAAACAAACCTCAGAAATGTGGTGGAAAACGAATATTTATTAAGCAGAGCTTGAATATTTAAAGAAATTATTATAATTTTGTGTAAGATTTCTTGAGAAGGAACTTTTCGTATGGATCACGATATAAAATCGTACTTTAAATCGTTCCTGGAGGATAATTTCGGTGTTATTTTAGTGTTTGTTGCTTGGTGGATCAAAATTAACCAATATCTAAGTTTACTTGAATTTCTGGAAAAATAGGCATCTCAATAAGTAATTTAAGGACTCTGATTAATGTGAAGAAGTGCTGAATGCAGGCTATATGTATTATGTGGTAAATCTAGAATCAGTCCAAATGATATGACTTCTTCTTTGTTGACAAACGAGTGAATCAATAAAATGAAAACAGATTTTCTGCTTCAGTTCATTTGCATCGTATCACTAAAGAAAAGGAAACAGAAAGACATATAATTGATTTCATTTTCATATTACAGCAGCTCAAGATACACATACAAAATGAAAAATGTCACAGCTGGTTCAACTTACCTATATTTAGAAATGAAAAGTATTAATGTATTTATATGAATAACTTCAACTATTATCAACTCTAACAGTATATCTAGTTTTTGTCAGGTTTTCAACCAGATCACTCTTTTAGAATATGATTTTGTGTAGTATGTGAATTAGGTAGCTGCAGAAGTGCTCGGTAGTTTCTCTGCAGCATTTTTCTTCAAAACTCTCTCATTTTCATTTACACCCGAAAACATCATGAAATGAAGTTGTTTCGAAATGAATACATTGTAGGTAATTTACCTTTATGAAAGTAAACATCTTCAGAGAAATGCAGTGAACATAATTTCATGTATTTCGTGACCTGTTTTCCAATCTTCAATTTCTAAAGCTAGGCCTTTCTTCTATCATTGAGTTCCCTTCCAAATGCTGTTTCAAAATTAACTTTACTTTCATTCGGCTTTGGAAAAAATGAAAACTGGAGGCACTAGATGATCCTTTCTTCTTTGACCATGAATAACATTGAGTTGAGGTACACAACAATAGTCATTTCGGGAGGATGCCATTTCGAATTAATACAAAAATTAATTTTAATCGGAAAGAAAGGAATCGATTGATGAATATTACAAACACTTTCGGTATACCAAAATTTCAACCCGGGGAACAACACAAAAGCTCGAAAATGAACTCCAAAAATAAGCAAATTACGTTAGAATAACAGGCACGTCGAAAAACTACTAGCTTGGAAGTGTTCGAATTTCTTTCGTCAGAGGGCGTATTGCTTAGCAGTAGTTGCGAATTGACAAAGAACACGTGTATACCACAGAATAGGAATAAATATTTCGTTATTCTATAGCAGAAAAAGCAATTCTACTAAACAACGTTGTCACTTCGTGCATGCATGACAAATCACAAACCCCAATTTTGAAATCTGATTTTGAATACTTTCTGAATGTCATTTGGGAAAATGATGAATCAAACCCATAATAATTATGTTCAAATTTGCATTTGCAGTAATAACCCAAATTCAGGAAAAACCCCCATTAGAACCTACAGTAAATCATTTTTACGCGCTTTTTCTAGTGAATAGCGCGTTATCATTTCGTCACGATGTCTGTAATTTTAGAAATTTCAGCCGAAAATGGTGTTAAACGATTGGGTTGAAGTCCCTGAAGAAAAATCCGTGGTGAAATTCAATTCTGTTTGTCCGTCCGTCCGTATGTGTTATAACTTTCGAAGGAAAAGAATTGGCGACTTGAAATTGTCAGATTAGGTTTGAAGTCCAAATATCTCGGTTAAGTTCGTTAATGGGTGGAATCAGTTGGATAGTTTCGGAGTTCGGAGACCCTTTTGAAATTTTTAGGTTAATTCCTCGATATCTCATGAAGTATTGGCTCGATCGAATTGAAACTTCGTAGACGGTTTTGGAATACCAACATGCAACTTTAAAAAATATTCCGTGTGGATCCAAACTTATAGGAGTAGAGATATACTAAGATCTCAAAAAGCGAACCTTGTGTGGAAAACCATTGGAAAACACATGATAGAATGGAATAAAACAAAAATACTGATGTGAAAACCAGATAATCTGAAAAGGAAAATTAAACATTCCTCCTGTATTTTGCTGAATGGAGATTGTAATTCCGTCAATTGTTTTGTAGAAATGAACTACATTCGGCTGAATTCACTGAAAAAATGAGGTATTATTGAATAACTTTCATATCAATTGAATATGTTTTTTAAGTCAGTTTTAACAAAAGTCTCGAAAAGAGGAAATTATCTGATATTCAGGTCGATTCTGTTTGCGTATTGCTATGAACCTTGCTATTCTAGTCATATTGCTATCTTTCTAATTTATAGCAATATGGCCATGATGTTACGTATTCTGTTTCGAGTGTTATAGCAATGTTTGTTATGAATTTCGTCATAACAAAATTGCTATCATTAGTAGTGTTCTTTTGTACTGATTGAACTGATGGAACTTATGTGATTTAAGTGAAAGTAATTTTGCAATCAGAATACATTCAATCACTGAATGTCCGAAAGAATGCGCTCAGTTTGATCCTTAGACTTTGCCATCATTTTCATTCATGTGTACAACTGAACTGGTAATAAACTCTGGTTTGCCATCTTCAGTTACAATTTATGTTTTCGACTGGATTATTAATTCATCTATCTCTGTAAATGTCAGCGTGTATAAAATTCTAATAGACATATGTCTATGAAAATTCTGCAACTTCTAACTTCAAATTTTGAGGTTAACTGTCCAATCTGAATTCAAATGATATAAGGAATTCCGCGATTAGAATAATCACTTGCAATCACTTAAGAGTTGTGGAAGGGGGAACTGATTGAAAACGAAAGAACGATCGCTTCAACTGATCTTTCTGATTGAAGTTATATAAATCACTTCGTTCAGTACGAAAGAACATCACTATTAACTTCCATAATTGGTGATTTTAGAGCTGACAACACTGTATTTTGTGACTTTAGAACTACAAGGAAGAAGAAAATAATATCTACGGCTTTCTTTATTCATGTAAACATCGACATAAAAAATGTTAGGAAACGAAACGAGTCAAATTGACCAATAACCAATTTCCTGGATACCAATAAAATATTGGTTATCAGAAATCGAATGCAGCAATTTTATTCAGGCGTTAATAATTCGAAATTCGATAAACTTTTTCGTTGGCACTTGAAAGGGATTGCTGTTGTTGAGATGATAAGAATAATCATCTCAGCTGTTGCCTATGCCTCTATCTTAGTCTTAGAATTTTCCTTGAAATTAAATAATATTCTAGAGAACCTTGAACACATTTCCATTAGCATATAAATTTTTTATTCATGTAAACATCGATTTATTCGAAAATGTTATGAAACAGAAAAACCAATTAAAGTCAAATTGACCTATTTCCTGGACGCCAATAGAATTTTGGTTTCCAGAAGTCAAATGCAGCAATTTTATGCAGGCGATAATAATTCGGAATTCGATTAACTTTTCTGTTGGGAATTCAAAGGGATGGCTGTTGTTGAGATCAGCTGTTGCTTACTATACCGGTGTTTTAGTCTAAGAATCCTTAAAATCAAATATTCTAGAGAACCTTGAACACATTTCTATTAGCACATTCTTCCATATCTTCAATATTTTCGAATTCTTGGAAGAAATAATACTGAAACAAATGGATCTCTGAGAGATTCCTTTTCTAAACTTTCTTGTTATGAAGCATAGCAAGTACTATTTTGAGGTTGCTAAGATAGCAATGTTGATAGCAAGATTCTTGTTAAAGTGACAGACCATATTGCTCAAAATCGTTGATCAGAATATCAATAATTCCAATCTTGTTATGATAGCAATATCTTTTTCCTAGCAATATTGCTATTTGCAAACAGAATCGACCTGATTGTCTGATAGAGGAGTCAGATTAAGACTCTGAAACGTTACAGTCCACTTCGTTGATCGTTTGCATTGTTCCAGTGTTTTTCAGGCAACTTTTTTTCCTAGAAATTGCCTTAACAAATAGTTTATTCATGCAATTCGCAAGGGCGTTTTCTATGAGGGACAATTTCATCTAATTTTCGATAGTTCTGTTTAAGATCATATTTTCAAGGATTCTTCTGGGTTTCCACTTCCAATATCTGAAACAATCCCAATTAAATAACAATTATTTTTTTATGAAAAACGCCCTTGCGGCTTGCAGGGATGAACTATTTGTCAAGGACAGTTTCTTGGAAAACAGATGGCCTAATGAACAATACAGGAATAATTATTAAGTATCGATTTGAGCTCATTTTGGAAGGACTTTGTAGGTTTTTTCTGGGTTTTCAGTCCTAATATCTTGAACAGAACTATTGAAAATTAAATATAAATACAATTTTATTTCATTTCAATAGTTTTGTTTCGGATGTTGGTAGTGAAAACCCTTCAATTTACCTTTGGTAAACCCGCAAGATTTCCCGTCGCCGAGATATTAAAAAGATTTTTACATCATTGTACGTAGTGTGATTTTCTGAATAAAAAATGTGAAATCGAACATAGGCGGTCTCCCTTAATTTGGAAGATATGGGCCCCCAAAGTTCCAAAATGAGTCGTTTTCAGTTCCATTTTTCCACCATAAAAACGATTTCCCACTTCATCTGTATAGTTCACAAACCACCTTTGAACCTTAAACCAACAATGAGCAACACTTCTTTTCAAAAATAATCAATATTTAATGAAAAACCAATGAAATTACTGGACAACCACTTAACCTCTATTCCTTCTGATTTCGACTCAGTCTAAAAGTGAAGTTTGGCAATGGCGCGAATTTCATCGGTCGGAATCGTGCCATCGTGCGTATTCGTGAATGAGAGATTATTGCTGGAGAGAAAAATTAAATATCATGAAATATGTTCTTAGTTCTTGCTGTTTACTGCGATACTCTAAATCTTCCAATAGAAGAATTCGTTTCTAATGAAATCTACAAGGTTGAAACACATAGTAATGGAATGAGAATACACCCTGATATATATTTCAACGTACATTTTTTTCATATGTGATAGATCGCGCCCTTTCCAGATTTCCAATGAAATCGAGGTTATTATATAACGCATTGTATTGGAATACCCTGAATCTCATTCTAAACTGGGACCATCTCGAAGACACAACAAAAAACGAAGTAGATAACAACCTTCCTATTTTGAAGGGAATAGAAAGAAAGTTCAAACGAAAATATTGAGAGTGAAACCTTAAACAAATATTCTCAATGATTTTGTTTTGATGTTAGAATAACCACCTCTTCTTCAGTGACAGAAGCTTTTTCCTTACAATCATATTCTTCAAATGTCCATCATTTCATATTTCCCGCCAGCAACTACCCTTCGGTCATAATACCACAGTATAGAAACTACTAGATGAAAAGACGTTGTTGCCAAGCTCCGCTTTAACAATGAGAAGTATTTCGTAGAAATATAGGTTGTTGTCTAATATTTTCACTTTTCTTCCTTTAAATAATGAATATTCTTGAAAGAAAGTGTCTCTATTCGTTGGTTGAAGGTTCAAAGATGATTTATGAACTAGATTTGAGAAGTGATAGATCATTTTTATGGCAGAAAAAAGGATCTGAAAATGCAACAATTTGGAACTTTGGGGGCCCATATCTTCCAAACAAAGAGAGACCGCCTACGTTGGCCTTCATATTTTTTGTTCAGGAACTAACACTGCGTACAATGATGTGAATATCGAACTTATAGCTTCGCGACGGGAAATCTTGCGGGTTTACCAGATTTTCAAGTTTCTGAGTATGGAATTCGAAACACATTTCAGTCTTTTTAAGTGCTTAGGAGCGTGAAAATGAAACTAATGTTAAGGGAATGGCTGGCAATTGTCGCTTTAATTCCATCCTTCTTATTCATATTCGCAACGAAATAACAAAGTCGGGAGAATTTAATACTTTAATGCCGGTTCTGCATAATCAACGTGACCCATTTAATCTTGTGGTGACACATAATGTGGCTTTATATAGTCTCCTCTGGAAATACGAGCTCCTGTGGACGGGATTTGATAAACTTCATACCCTTTTGAAGTCTCGACTTGTCGTTTTTAAGAAGGCAAATAGTTAATCTGCTAAAATTAGTGAGGAATACTGGAACTTCCCCTTGTTTGCGCATAATCTCAACTTATTAATATTGACTTGGCCTTCCTGCTATTAACTATTCCAGAGATAGTCGGGGACATGTACATGAGTGAGGTGTATTGGGGATGATTGTCTACTCCCAGCAACCCAGATTAAAAGCACAATCACAGGTGACGTAACTATGAGACGCCGTTTGGGACAAACGTAGGTTTGCAAATATACAGGTGTTCCTAAATTGCAGCTACAAACGGATAGGGGAGAATGGGGGTTTTCCTGAATTTGGATTATTACTGCAAATGCAAATTTGAACATAATTATTATGGGTTTGATTGATCATTTTCCCAAATAACCTTCAGAAAGTATTCAAAATCAGATTTCAAAATTGGTGTTTGTGATTTGCCAGGTATGCACGAAGTGACAACCGTGTTTAGTAGAATAGCATTTTCTGCTATAGAATAATGAAATATTTATTCCTATTCTGTGGTACACACGTGTTCTTTGTCAATATAACCAAACAATTTCCGTTTGCGATTTGCCAGTAATATGACAGTATGACAGTCGGTGCTCTTCTTTTTTTATTCCTTGGTCGTTGTCTTCTACTCTAACCAGATCGAAGTATAGCTATCTCTGTTTTCCTAAGCAAAGTAACACATTTGACGTCCTTTTCTTTCCGAGAAAGCTAAATTCGACGTTGCCATATCGTGCACTCAAGACAAATCCCTTTAAATGCAAATCCCCATTTTTATTTTTCAGTTTTAGGTGATCAAACATTTTTTTAAAAATATAATATTGAAATTATATGTTCGAAATGTGATGTTCTAAAGGTTTTTCATGAAAATTGCTGCATTTTCGTTCAAAGGAAAAACCCCCATTCTTGAATAATTTTAATGAAAAAATCTAGAAAAGGACTGACGTGAAGTCAGCAGCTTCCGAGCGCATGTTTAAATTCGTTGCCGATGCAGTCATCTTTTCACGTATTGATCCCTATAAATGCACCTTTACTATCGCTATTTTGTTATCTTCTGATCATATTATCCCCACGAAATTCTGCATGAACCTTCAACCTATCATTTTCCAATCAAAGAATAGATTTCAATTTTATCTATATTTTTGGAAGTTTCGGGAAACCGAAATTTTGAATAGGTATATCTATGGAATCATTGGGCGGTTTGTACCCATTCACGAATTCGACCTTCGTAATCAAGCCCCAAACCTCCTCTACAAATACCGAGTTTGCGAGTCGTTTTTCCCGGAAATTATTGTGTTTACGGTCGGTCTAACGGCCGATCGGACAGAATCGAGTTTGACACCGGATCGGTCATCAGTGAGTCCAACCTAGGCGTTCGAGACCATTTTCGGGATAAAATTCGAAAATAACAGACATTTGGACCATACGATAGCACGCTGTTCTCCAGGACATGGGCGCAAAAAGTCCTATGAACATGGCAGCGCAAACGTTTGTTTTCGTGATACAGAGTGTTACATTTCTGGAGTTTACGCCATGTGACATGCCAATTTCCATCGCAAATATACAGGGTGATATTGTTTCCAGAACTTTTTTTGGGGGGTCACTGTAAGAATCTAAAATTGTAGAAAAAAGCTTTGTTTTCCTACCAAACTTCATGGTCTCCCGTAGTTTTGTCGTATCTGCTACCAGTTGTGCGAAAAAAATTTGAACCATTCTCTGAAGATCTTCAGAAATAACTGGATTTTTATGACAAATTAGATATTGAGATAATTAAACGATCCTCTAATGCATAATGTAGCTTTCTCATTGGGAATGAAGGACCAATGAAACTAGAATTCTTTTCGCTCCTAAGCCGACGTTTCGCTTTATTTAAAAGCTTCCTCAGGGCACTGGAAATGTACAGGAATAAACCGAAATAATAAAAGACCACTGTATTCTCGGTAGGTATCATTATTTCTGAAATATCCCGAAAAATAATGATCCAATCATGCTGAAACTGTTTCCAATCAGCCGTTAGGTTCGATATTCAACCAAGATTCTTTCAGACAATGAAAAATGTTTTTTAAAATAGATCTATGAAGAATCTGTGTTCTACAATATGAAGTCGACGAATTTTTAAGTTCGTTCTCAAATAATAACCTCAGACAAAGTTTTGTGTTAAGAAATAAATGACACATCATTGTACCGGTTAATCAGCAATTTGAAGCTTGTTTCCTAGAAAGTTTCCAATCCAGAACGTTGATTGTTTCAAATAGATAAAAACCATTAGTTCAGGACTGATATACAGAGTGTAACAGCCAAATGGAATAAATTCGATAACGAATAAATGAGGGCGTGTTGGGAAAAACGCTCGGACACGTCTATTTGTAATTTTAAGTGCGCATATTTTTTAAGAAAATAATATTATATAGGGTGTTCCATGTGAACGTGGCCAATACCAACTTTCTTATTTCAAATGCAACCCCCTGTATATTATTTATTTTTTGGATTCTTCAGAGAATTTTAGATACAATTCATGCACAATGTCCTATACCTATCTTTTACTTTTTCGGAAATATTAAGTGTTTTCAGATTTAGTGCAAAAATCAACGTTTTAAATAAAAATTATTTCATTTCACAAATTCGGTACATTACACTTAAAACCTCATAAGTAATAATGATTATTTCTTAGTAATTAAAAAAAAACAAAAAAAAAACCTTAATGTCAATGTAAGAAATGTTCAAATGCTCGCCGCGAACGTCTTGAGAATAAACAACTCTGTTTTTGTTTTTCTTAATTTCTTCTCAGTAATGGCTTTTGCTTACTTTCTTCGTATCAAGAGATAAATGGGAAATAGGTATTGAGTGTAATGTATCGAATTTGTGAAATAAAATAATTTTCATTTAAAATGTTAATTTTTGTAAAAAATCTGAAAACACTTAATATTTCCGAAGAAGTTGAAGATAGGTATAAGACATTGTACATGAATTATGTCTAGAATTTTCTGAAGAATCCAAAAAATAAATAATATACAGGGGGTTATATTTGGAATAAGTAAGTTGGTATTGGCCACGGTCGCATGGAACACCCTATATAATTTTATTTTCTTGAAAACTATGCGCATTTAAAATTACAAATCGACGTGTCCGAGCGTTTTTCCCAACACGCCCTCATTTATGTATATATTCTTCAGGTTTTCACTCCCAATATCTGAAATGGAACTTTTAACACTTAAATCAAAATAATTATTTACAGAAAACGCCCTTGCGGATTGCGGGATTCAACCTATGTATTTGTCAAGGACAGTTTCTTGAAAAAATGTTGCCTTATGAACAATACTGGAATAATGCAAACGATCAACGAAGTGTAACGTTTCAGTCTTCATCTGAATCCTTCATCAAACAATGAAGTGAAAATTCCTCAAATACTAATATTTATTATACTAGTATTTTTTGAGAAAATTTCGGAATACGAAAGTATTGGAAGAAAGCAACTCTGGATTTTTTCTCTTTATTATCTGATGAAGGAGTCAGATATGACCTCTAAAACGTAACAGTTCACTGCCAGGATTATTTACATTATTCCGATATTGTTCATCAAGCAACAGTTTTCGAGAAACTATCCTTGAAAAGTAGTTCGAATCTCACAAACCGCATGAACGTTTTCTATGAATAATGATTTCATTCAATTGCTAATAGTTCTTTTCCAGACATTGAGAGAAAACCCTCGAAAAACCTGGGAAAACAATGAAAAATCGTCCCAAAATATCCATCAATCGATAACCGATATTAATACAATAAATAATCGAGGAAGCTGTAATTAGGTTATTGGTACGCATTTCCCAACAATTAATTGGACAATAGTTTGCGAAGCAGTTAAATATCTGTTAATTAATGGGGGTTCAAGAAATTCTATACGCCACTGACGACATTATCTGGCTTCATCTTTCATAATTCATAATCGTTCAGCACGGAATGCTTTTCAGCTACATATTTGTTGTTTTCAAAACAACTGAAAGTATGTAACTTGTTGTTTCCTGTGCATGTAACTATCTGTGTACTTCTGAATGAAAGATAAATTCATTTATTAATGTACCATCGATGCCATTAATAAAACGTGAGTGTATGCATATGCATTAGGAATGAATGGTTATGTCGATATTCATTCAATATGTTTATTTTTACGTGACAACATGAAGCTATAATATATGCATGAGGTATAGGTACCTTTGGAAATGTCGATTCATTTTTTAATGTTGACGAGGACAAGAAATAGTTTATTCAGTGCGACCTTTGAAGTGGAAACTCTTTTTTTATTCAAAGAGTTGAAGGTGGAGAATTAAAATAGCATATTCTTTCCTCTGATAACTCCAAAGTTATTCAATTAAATTTCAGGGTCGAAAAGATTATTATATTGTTTTCAACAGCTTTCCATCATCAAAGTTCTACCATCTAATCAGGTGGTCATATGTGAACATATTGAATGTATTGGATTGTCAAAGGAGTTAACAGTTTTCCATGTTGAATCGACTTGTTCCTGTGAATATTGTTTTCCTCAGTTTAACATGTTTCATCTCATGCTAACTCATATTCATCTCCATATTTCCATACTTTCTATACTCTTCTGTGATTTGTTAGGATCCTTCATGTTGATCCGTCTGACAGGCAAGCTTGGACAATAAGCTGTCAAGTTCCAAATCGAGTTTGAAGAGTTGCAAATGGGATCCGAGGGCAAGAAAACTCTACACCTAATTTGCATTTGCCAGTTTTTGTTCCCTGGTTGAGTGTTTTCTGAAGTTTCAGAGCATTGGGAATGGTTCAAACCGAGAAAGCTCCTCCAGACTGTCTCTTCCACCATGCTATTTCTTTTTGCACTTTTCCTTATCCTTATTACGAAGAATTCTTATTTCGAGAACCAGATTTTTGCAATGAGTAGTTTCAAATGCCAAATTCAAGTGACGAGTTCCAAATTCGATGACAAAACATTTCTTCACGAGGTGTTCAAGAATTGCTTCCTACTCTACACAGTATCTGCTTTCGTCAGTTTTTTTCGTTTGTGGTTTTTTGAGGAAACAATTCACAATACCTCATGTTCGAGCCAGTAAGACTATGTGCATGCTGAGGTCAAGCTTTTCGATTCTTCAGTGTTGAAGTTGCAGAGCTTTGGGAATGGTTCGAAGCTAAAAAGCTCCTCCAGAATGTCTCTTTCACTGTTCTGTTTCTTCTTGCACTTGTTATTTTTCTTATCACTACAAATTATATGCTGTTCCCAATTTGAGAACCAGATTTTGACAATGAGTATTCTCTAATGCCAAATTCGAGTGGGGAGTTTCAAAGGTATTCGATGGCAAGACATTCTTTTACAAGATGTTTGGGAGTAGCTTCCTTCTGTCCACAGAATTCAAATTTGCTACTTTTTGCCCTTTTCTCTAGTGATTTCTGAGGAAATAATACTACTGTGAGAAGATGTGTGTACTGAGATCAAGTCTTTCGATTTTTCAGTGTTGAGTTCTCAGAGCATTCAGGAATAGTCCGAACCTAGAAAGCTCCTCCAGAGTGTCTTTTTTACTATGGTTTTTCCTCTTGCGATTGATTCTCTTCTTATCACAAAAAGTTGTATGCTGTTTTCATTTCCGCAACCATTATTTGGCTAAGAGTAGTAGACATTCTGTTACAATATTTGGAGGAGTTGTTTCCTACTGTCTACGGAGTCTGCATTCGCAACTTCTTTTCCTCTAGTCAAGTAATTTTTGTGGCACCAATACTTCGTAACAAAGTCTGTGCAGGCTGAGATTTAGTTTTCCTAATTTTCAGTATCGAGTGCTAAAGCTCAAACTTAGAAAACTCGTTCAAGGTATCACTTCATTCTTGCCTATTATCTATTCAATGGGTCGTTGTCACAGTAATCACGTTGAATATGAAAGGTACAAAATTATCCTGCGAAAACTTATCTTTGAAGAGTCCTCAAATGAACGTCTAACCACATCAACACTCTTCATTTTCCAGGAGATGGAGCTGAAGACCAAAATTTGGTATCGGACAAGGTGTCGGGGTACGAAACCAACCTGTACCTCTACTCGGAGGAAATGGAAGACCGACCCCGTATCTCGACACTCATCAGCTCCTTGGCCAACTACTCGAACACCATACCCCCAGCGTCAACCGATCCAGATGCTAGGCCAGCTCAGAGCGCCCGTATGGGAACCCTGATCGGCGTCTATCTGCCTTGCATCCAGAACATCTTCGGAGTCATCCTCTTCATTCGATTGACTTGGGTGGTTGGTACAGCAGGAGCGCTCCATGGTTTCCTGATAGTGTTGTGCTGCTGTTGCGTGACCATGCTGACGGCTATTTCGATGTCCGCTATTGCTACGAACGGTGTGGTACCTGGTGGTGGCAGTTACTTCATGATATCTAGGTCTCTTGGTCCAGAGTTTGGTGGAGCTGTTGGAATGCTGTTTTATACCGGTACAACGCTTGCTGCAGCAATGTACATCGTTGGTGCTGTTGAAATTGTTTTGGTAAGTTGATCTCTGAATCTTTCTGCTGAATTTTCCTTACAATAAGGCATATAGTGTATTATACAGATGTGATAAATTATCCTGCCACGTCTGGTGGCACTTATGTTGATATCAATTTAAGTCTTGAACATTGCCCAGGAAACAGAAACTTATGTGTAATGTCGCGTGCATGGCCAGGATGTGAACGGAAACAGTAGTTAGGCTCTTTTCTTATTTGTATGTGGCTCTTGAACTCACATTGCAATAAATTTGTGAAAAGCATATATCTTAGTATATTTTTATGTAGTTTAGTAAGTTCTCATGTGCATCACCTCTAGCTTATCAAGTTCAGGCTAGATTTGGAATATGGCGATTATAAATCGTGGATTCACCAGTGAGCATAATTAGGCGTACTCTAACATTTCATGATTTTGTGCAGATATTTTGTATCTTTCGAGAGTTCTATATTCTTCCATGGCCGTTTCAACTGTCTATTCGACAAATTTCACCAAAGAAAGAGGACTTATATTACATGTTATCAAATTACTAAGTTCAGTTCTTATTATACTAAATGCAGGTTGTCAAACTGTAAAAGTATATTAAATGGCTTGGATATGATCTGGAATAGACATCTCTCTAATGGCATGACCCGCCTTTCTCGGAAGCCCTTATGGACTGAAATTTATACTTTATGTAGCGGTTCTGCAATAAACTGTTTACGCGCCGTTTTTATTGGCGGCTTTATTGAGGCATAAAGACGTGAAAGAATAAGGTTCTGGATGATCTAAAGATGTCATCGCAACAAGACCGTAGTTTGCACCTGGTAAAAGCTACCCTTAAGACTTTGGGATCACTGCGTGTAAAGCTCCAGACTCAAGTTGGCTCCTGTCCCAAATCTGGTGATAATTTGATGTTTCCACTGTATCAGATTTATAGTGGTTGATTTGTATGCTCCGGTAGTTTCGAGGTCTTTCTATTTCAGTTTCTGGACTTTGTTGTAATTAGCGAAATCACTCGTTTCTTTTGCAGACGTACATGGCTCCAAGTTTATCGATATTTGGCGATGTGAACAAAGATCCAAGCGCGATGTACAACAACTTCAGAGTTTATGGAACTGGATTGCTGGTTGTAATGGGCACTATTGTGTTCATTGGAGTGAAATTCGTGAACAAATTCGCAACCATAGCTTTGGCGTGTGTCATCTTTTCAATTTTGGCTGTGTATATTGGTATCTTTTACAACATTAACGGAAACGATAATTTATTGTAAGAAACTCGTCTATTACTGTATGATTGCAATGGTGTTTAACTGTTTATTTTCAGCATGTGTGTTCTTGGGAAACGTCTCTTACAACTAGAAAATATTAATGATTGTCATAAAAATGCAACCGGCTTTTTGAGAAAGAAATTTTGTACTAACGATAGCATTATTTCTTGCGATCCGTATTTTCGAAATCATGATACCCATATTGTCCGTGGTATCAAAGGGTTATCCTCTGGAGTTTTCTTCGGTAAGTAGGTTATTTTATTTTCAACTTCTTGTCTTATTGTAGCATCATGGTTTTAGACAACATCTACGATAGTTTCCTAGAAGTTGGTCAATATATCGCTCAAACCAGAATCCCGGAAGATATCGAACAAATGGAAGGTCCTACCTACAATCAAGTTTACGCTGATATAACGACATCCTTCACTCTTTTGATTGGTATCTTCTTCCCTTCTGTCA
Source organism: Myrrha octodecimguttata (assembly GCA_958510865.1). Taxonomy (NCBI): domain Eukaryota; kingdom Metazoa; phylum Arthropoda; class Insecta; order Coleoptera; family Coccinellidae; genus Myrrha; species Myrrha octodecimguttata. The sequence goes on along the minus strand of OY294065.1, from coordinate 27,265,673 downwards.
CTGGTATCATGGCAGGCTCAAACCGATCTGGTGATTTAGCAGATGCCCAAAAGTCCATTCCCATTGGAACAATTTGCGCCATCTTGACAACATCTACGGTATATTTATCATGTGTCCTATTATTTGCTGGAACAGTTGATAATTTACTCCTACGAGACAAGTAAGTATGGATAAATTATCTGCAGGATCTTGAACTGATGGTTAATTTGCAGGTTTGGTGTATCTATTGGTGGTAAACTAGTGGTTGCAAATATGGCTTGGCCAAATCAATGGGTAATCCTTATAGGATCTTTCTTGTCGACTTTAGGTGCTGGTTTGCAGTCGCTAACTGGAGCACCACGTTTACTACAAGCCATTGCCAAAGATGGAATTATACCTTTTCTAACGCCATTCGCTGTTTCTTCCAGTAGGGGAGAACCTACTAGAGCCCTCGTTTTAACACTTTTGATCTGCCAATGTGGTATTTTGCTGGGCAACGTTGATTATCTAGCACCGTTATTATCCATGTTCTTCTTGATGTGCTATGGATTCGTAAACCTTGCCTGTGCCCTACAGACACTTTTGAGAACACCAAACTGGCGACCGAGATTCAAGTACTACCACTGGTCTCTATCTTTCATTGGCTTATCGCTCTGTATAGCTATCATGTTCATGACCTCCTGGTATTATGCTCTGATCGCAATGTTTATGGCTGGCATGATTTACAAGTACATCGAATACAGAGGGTAAGTTAAGTCAGTTGAGTAATTGGTTCAGAAATGCAATCAAAATTTATGTTTCCAGTGCTGAGAAAGAATGGGGTGATGGTATCAGAGGTATGGCTCTCTCGGCAGCAAGATACTCTTTACTTCGTTTGGACGAAGGACCACCACACACAAAGAATTGGCGGCCTCAAATTTTGATATTGGTGAAACTCACCTCTGATTACGTTCCGAAATATAGAAAATTGTTTTCGTTCGCTTCCCAGTTGAAAGCAGGTAAATTCGAAGAATCAACAAGTCCGAATATATGTTCAATCGGAATTCTATTTTAGGAAAGGGTCTGACGGTTTGTGCATCAGTGATCCATGGAGACTACACCAGGTCTTATGGGGAAGCGATGGCTGCAAAACAAAGCTTGAGGAAAACTATGGACGAAGAGAAAGTGAAAGGATTTGTTGATATATTGGTTGCTCGCAATATCAGCGATGGATTGTCTCACTTGTACGTTTAATTACCAATGAACTCCAATCAGTATTGATTGTGGCTTTTCACAGGATCCAAACGACAGGTCTAGGGGGAATGAAACCAAACACAGTCATCCTAGGTTGGCCTTATGGCTGGCGTCAGTCTGAAGACGAGAGAACTTGGCAAGTTTTCTTACAAACTGTCCGTAATGTAACCGCTGCCCATATGGCCTTGTTAGTTCCTAAGGGCATCAACTTCTTCCCGAATTCCATAGACAAAGTTGTTGGAAACATCGACATCTGGTGGATTGTACACGATGGTGGACTACTTATGCTACTACCGTTCTTGTTGAAACAGCACCGCACCTGGAAGAATTGTAAAATGAGGATATTCACTGTTGCTCAGCTGGAGGACAACTCGATACAGATGAAGAAGGATCTGAAGACTTTCCTTTATCATTTGAGGATTGCTGCTGAAGTAGAAGTTGTAGAGATGGTAAGTGAATCTAGGATGACTTAGCCTTGAAACTATTTAACGCTCAAATATATTTCGCAGATGGATAGCGATATATCTGCCTACACTTATGAACGGACTTTGATGATGGAACAACGTAATCAAATGCTCAGAGAACTTCAACTCAATAAGAAGGAAAGCTTGGGCCTTGTAAGTCGATGACAAAAGATATATTTGAATTATACCCCAATCGTGAGGTTCTATGGTGTTTAGTTTCACATAAACTGTGGCAATACCATGAACCATACGATTTGTTGAACTTAAATTGTGAAGAATGTGTGTAACAAAAATGTTTATTTTCAATGCAAGGTTCAATCGCTGGCGGATTTCAACGAGATATCAACTAAAGAAAATCTCCCACTGGTAAAAAAATCGTCATATCTTGATGATTTTCGTATTGATTTGTGCACGATTTTGTTTATTTTCACATCGCCTAGTATTTCATCATTTTTCACATCGTATCATGGCTACATCTTCCTCCCTTAGGGTTTTCACTGCGTAATCATCTTCTCATTCTATCATTAATCATAACGGAATAACCGTTAAATCCATTTCATAACACGCATTTTTTTCTCTTCATAAAGGTGCAATCTATAGTTGATCAGCATCATCAGGATCCGAAAATAGCGTCGAAGGTTCGATTCCAAGAGCCAGGAGCAGGAGGTGAGGATAAACCGAAGGATAACAAGAACTGTGAAGCTGAACCAACAAATGAGGTTTGTATCAGTTCATGAAAATCTTCCATGCATTCTTTCGCATAAGAAACTCTGATGAATCCTTGGCTTCTCTGATGCTTATCAATTTAAGATAAACAGTTCCTTGTAGTTGTGACTTCCCACAATTTATAGCATTCAAGATTGAGATTCATAATATTCCTAAGTTCACCTGGAAAACAGAACGCATATAGTGGCCTGTAATCGATCAGAGTCTGAAAAAGTAGCCACGAGTGATGGTGTACTTCAGGAGTCCATGTTGTGGCCGATATTTTTCGTTTTGTGTATGACTAATCATCCTGAGGTCATGTCTGATTTCCATATATAACGATGACATAACATTACTCTACTTGGCTGCTACAACCTCAAGTCTTGAATGGTATAGAATGGAGATAACTACTGAAAGGATTGAAGGTACACAGTGGAAAGAGGTAGGAATGCTGAATTTCATCACAGGTGAGAAGAATGGGACATTCTTGAAAGGATCTATTGATGTTTTGTGTCGGAGATTCCTGAGATTTGAATGATTAGATGCAGATTATTCGAGGAAGCTGCGTTTAAGACTTGTCACTCAGTTCCTACTTTGGCAATGTCTACAAAAACATTGTCTAGGGGGCAATACCTCAGTTGGAAAAAGTGTTCTTCTCACAAAAAATGTAAGGAAAGGCAAGAACCGAAGTTTCTCCGCAGATTATTATCCAGAGAATATGAAATAGTCACATTTGCTTCTGGCTTTGTCATTCTTACCATATTCGAGAGAGAAACAATCTAGCACTTTTCTGGTACAGACTGACGAGTTCCAGAACAAATTTCAGCACTGTCTGTATCTCTAGGTTCATTCTCTTTTGCTTTAAAGAGAAAACAAAATTGAGGCTATGCTTTGCAGTCAATTACAATTAATTGCAGTTAGGATTGTGGACTACGCAATTTCAGATGCATATTTATGTTTTCATTGTGGCCTTCCATTAAGGCTCTTATGAAGAATAAATATTATTATTACTAATGCAACGTATTTGTACCTTCCAGCCTGTGAACAAGGAAGACAAACCAGGGGATAGTGAAAATTCAACAAGTGAAAAAGAAGATGCTTCGGAGAAAGAGTGCAGTGATGAAAAGAAATATGATACAACAGAGGAAGAAAAGAAACCAACCAAAATCACACCGTAAGTCTCAAAGATTTTTTTTGTTTGACTTTAGCAAACCTCATTGATGTTTGTCCATCTAAGTGGCTTCACTTTCCTCCTTATATGTGAATTTCAGGGTGAAATGTGCAAATTTCAATCAGTTCATTGTTTTCACAGGGACGAAGGGAATGTTCGGAGAATGCATACTGCAGTCAAACTGAATGAAGTGATAGTAAATCGTTCTCATGATGCTCAACTAGTTATTTTGAACCTTCCAGGTCCGCCTAAAGATACTAAGCTGGAGAGAGAATCCAACTGTGAGTATATACATTGAAAAGAATAATTATAATATAGAATACAGTACACCAACCAAACTTATATATGAAAAAACAAACATTTTTGATATAATGAAATTGAAAAAATTAGAACAGATAAAATTAATACATAGAATAAATGATAATGAAATAAAAACACAAATAAAATTGAAGCAGACAAGGCAATGTCATAACCATTTGACTAGACAAAGAGAGACACTTGGAAATGATTTTAAAAGAACAAATAAAACACAGAATTCCCCAATTTATAGAAGCGCATTAATGTATTTAACTCCATCCCTCCAGATATTGTCAACACAAAAAATTTTAAAAAATTATTCCATAGCTTAATACATTTCTTGAGACTAGAATAGATTTTTCTTTTGTTATTGTGGTCGGGTAGAGAATTCCTTTTGTTTTTCTAGTTTCAAATTATAAAATGAACTAGTAGGCCCTGGTGCCAGTAATGTATTACTGTTTAAGGGTCAGCAACAAAGATTATTATTATTATTATTATAAAGATTAAAATGGTTATCTATCATTGCAGATATGGAGTTCCTGGAAGTACTCACCGAAGGGCTCGAAAGAGTTCTTATGGTTCGGGGAGGTGGTCAAGAAGTGATCACTATCTACTCGTAATCTGTGACATCAACTTATGGCTGATTTTTAAATCAAAAAATTGACTTTAGCTAACCATTCGAAGAACTTTGCCTTTGGTTAGGCAAAGTCCGCAAAAAAAGATTGGAGAATAAAATAGTAAATGGAATAGTGATCTTATCGAACAGTTTTGTTCAATCGTTTTGTGTGTTATTATTGATTCCAGGTTGTCTTAACACCACTCATATGAGTTTGTTGGTCCAAGTAAGATTGATATATATATTTCAGAAGAAGAATTAGCAAATAGAAGGACTACGAAGTTGTTAGAGTTTATTATATGAATTTTTTGTCCATGCCTAGGAAAAAGCCAAACTGAATAAATGAAAATGTATTTGCCACTTCAAAATATGATCGCAGATTGAGGATAGAGTAGTATGTAAAAGACTATTAGATTTAGCCTGAAATAATAAGTTGCATTAAAATTTTATACTTAAGTATCGACTTATTTCCGGAAACAGTATCAATCTTTATCAAGCAACTTCTCTTGACTGAACTTTGTTTATTCACAAATTTAGGGAAACTGTTCTAATATGGATAGACGTCGTTTCTGGGTAGACATAAATGAATTTGTCTATAACCTAAAAGTCTGGAAAATATTGCGGCCAAGAGGTATGTTGCCTTCCATTTATTTTCCTATCAACTAGATGTTGATAAATTGGTTTTGATGAACTTAACAATTTTCCGAAATAGAGAATTTATCCTAAGTAAAATGGAAAATGTCGATCTATTCTCATATCCAGTTCATCAACAGAAAAACTATTGTGGTTAATAATGGTGAAGTTTTTTTTAGAGTAATATTGATCTAGGAACCAATGGAGATAGAGATTAATGAATTTCGAAATTGACCTGATTTGATTCGATTTTTCTTTGTTTCCAATATCACCTAAAATTATTTCTAGTGAATAAATCGTATTATATCCAGACCTGATGTGACGATATCAATATTAGGTTAAACAGTTTCAACTCTCGGTGGATTTTGAGAATCCTAAGTGCCAAAGAGTCTTAGATGTTCAAATGTATCACAAAACTAGTAGGAAAAATCTTCATCTGTTCCATTTTATTCGAACTTATGCGTCATACGATAAAATAGTAACGATTTAAATACAAATTACTTTTTGTCAGTAAAAATGTCGCATTTCAACATCTTAAAAAGATAAGAATTTTTTTTCAAGTAGATACATATATGAAGTAAATTGATAGTTATAAACCTATTAAATCTAAGAACATTACTGAGCAATATTAAAATAAATTACTGTATTTATATGTCAAATTATGAAGTGATAGTTTATTATATACAGGGGCGGATTGCCAATTTTTTGATACTGATCGAATTTGTTAGCGGTCAGAATACGAAAAATATTGATAATTGAAATTTATTCTCTTTTTACTGCAACTGTTGGTTGTCTTAGGAAACTTATGAAGGATTTGCAATGAAAGAAATCAGTTTGACGGTAATTCAAGTGAATTCGTAAATTGGGGACATTCGAAGTGTATTATTGATAAAATTTAGATATATAAATATTATAACCAATATATTTCTATACTCGCCCTTTTTGTCAAAATATTGTGTATATACTCCAAGAAAGAAAACAAAAGTTGAAGAATTGATACACCATTAAGATACAGGAGGCTTCTATAGTATTCCTTCTTCTGTTTTTACTCCTTTCCTAACCCAGTTGTTGTTTCCATTATCTATCATTTTTCACCAATATTAATTTCAACTTCGATGTTAATCTTTAATGCAGTTCAGTCATTAGGTTCTGTATCAAATTGAGAAGTTATTATCACTTTTGAGGTTCTTTACGAATCTAATATTATTTTTCAGGGATTTTCTAGGTTTTCACTTCCAATAGCTGCAGAAGAACTTTTTTAAAATTTTGATCCATTCAGCAAACTACAGAAGGACTATTTTTAATTTTTCTTCTTAAAATTTTCTTGCTGTAGTTTTTTGAAAATGTCGTTTTTCTGATGAAGAAGTGAGATTTAGACTCTGGAACGTTACAATTCATTTTGTTGATCGTTTGCAATATTCCGATATTGCCCATTAGACAACTTTCTTCCTAGAAACATTTTTTTTTCAATTTTTAATAGTTCATTTTCAGATATATTAGGAGTGAAAACTATAAAACACCTGAACAAATACAAAATCCTCCCTAAATAAACTTTAATCGATGTTTGAATCTCAGGTTCACTTATTACTATATTTAGGTAATTCGAGCAGCTAATTTTATTAAGTTTAAGTTCTCACTGAAGTTCAAGAAAACTTTTTTTTTTAAATTCACATTCAAGTTTATAAATCTGTTCTCAAATAAGTTTATATCTTTCGGCAGTACTCAATCGATCGTTTTAGAATATGGGACAAAAATCAAATGTTTGATATCGCTAAAAAAATCTTAATTGTTAAAAAATGGTAACCCCTTCTCAGTTCTCCCAAGAATCTACCTAATGACTTGGCTGAGGATATTTCTATTCTTGTTTATCTAATATCGTCATTTTTAATTTGAAACGATTCGCCCCTCATATCGTAGTTTTTAGATAACTCGATGTCTTTGAAATTTATATTGTTGTTTTGAATATATAGAGCACTAAATGTTGTTAGAACTTAGAAGTTTAGATCGTAAAAAATTTGCTCATATTGACATGGTCAAGAAATCTTCGCGCATGCACACATATATAAGTACCTACCTATATATGTTGATAAATGTCCCATTTTAGCAAGACATTTCCGAAGGAATGTTTAAAGACAACTCATGAAGAGACAATGGCATTGCCAAATGTGTATGTCACTTAAAATGGGGCATTTCGTATTTCTGTGATGTGTGGGTAATCAAAATTCAAAGCCTGTTTCAAATGTACAATCTTTATACTAAAATTATGCTGTGGTCTACTGATAATTTCATCGGCAAAGAAATTAACTGATCCGTATCAAGATATAATTAATTATTTTATAACTCCACAACACGATTGGAAATTTTGATTGTATTGAAAAAAATCAACACTCATGAGAATGGTGGGCAAATTTCAAATTCAGTTTTACATTTTGAAAACTTGTAAGATATTCCAATTTCACATTATATGCATACCGAAATGAGATCTTCAAGTAAACAACTGAAAAAATAGTGTAATAAAATATAGTTGTTTGCTCACTAGGTCATTATTATGAGTGACAAATGTTCAATAAAAAGTGAACTAGTTATTGTTTTCAGGCACTTTCTCCCTGTAAATGAAGTTAACAGGATATTTTTGGAAATTATTGATTACAAATTAGTTTCACAGATGTACTCTTTCGATTTTTTTTTTCTATTTTTCTCATGAACTCAAAAATTTCGGATGCCGATGCACGAAATTAAACTGAATTTCATGAGGGTTTTGTCACTAGAAAAATGCAAAAATCGAAAATTCCCTTTCAAAAATTTTATATCTCAGAGTTTCCATTTGCTGTGAAATTTACGTAATATGGAATCAGGAACGTGAACTTCACAGTTATCTTCAATTCCAAAGGTATCTCGTTAACTTCACTGCTTCTAACTTTGGAAATTATCGGTCGATCTCTTATTAAAACTCGAGTAAGCAAATAAATCGTTTTTGAACGATTTTCCTATCTGTGACACTGCTCAAAGTGTTCACAATCGCGACAGCTAAAGCAAGCTGTGACTGCGCTAATATAGCGCATAGAGATAGTGCACTAGTGATCTCAACTAGCCTTAAAGGTACCTTGATATATTGAATTCTATTTATATTTATCTATATATTATATATTTCACTGAATTAGTTGCTATTAGATAACGCCATCGAAAATCACCTTTTCATACTGGTGCCTCAGAAGAATGGCGTTTTCTATTATTATATTTTCACTATGAATCAAAAATTGTTGAGATTTTTTTTCTTGTTGTTTAACCTGGCCTATTGTGACAAAAGGTTTTATATAATCGGTGATATTTTTTCAGACTCGTTCAAAATTGTGTTTATTGTCCATTTATCTGTTTTGGTGTCACTAACATCACAGCAATGTTGATACTTATAATAAAAAGTGCCAACAGTTTTACAAAACGATTGTTTTTTCTACATATCAGGAAGAACAAAGCTGTTAAATGAAATATAATACTGAGGCCCTTTACTCTGCGTAATAAAGCAACATAGCTCTTCATATGGTGCCGCAAAAGTTAATTTCTCATTGCGATATAAATGTCTTTTCGACCACACTTTCTTCAGTTTCAGATTCATGCAACTCGATAGAGAAAAAGCTTTGTTCTGAATGAATCTTATAGAGATATACAAACATTTCCATCCATTGTGTAGGTACTTAATTTTTCATTGATTTCTCTAGCACAAGAACCAATTTGAAGGGGTTTCTCATCTTTATGGTTCTTATTTAGAGATAATATTTTAATATGTTATGTTTATCTTTTGATCCCTTTGTTTAACAACGTGTTCATTGGGTGAAGTATGAAATAAAATTATACATAGTGGTGGAATTCTTTCATTATTACCGCACAGTTAATTATACCAGAAGTTTCTGCATTTGATAGTACTGCAACTGCTAAGGCTTCTACAAGGATATCAATAACTTCTAGATCATAGTCTGTTATGTCTATATCGATTTCAATAGTGTTTTAACAACCAAGTCTATCCTCACAAGATATTCTGCTGCATTTGAAAACCGATAGTTTCACATGAATTTGCCACATAATGTCATTCTTAGGTTTCTATGTAAACTATTAATTGTATCAATTTATTCGAGAATAAATTATATATGATGAAGAATATTCCAAAATCGAAACCTAAATGGCTGATGAAAAATTCAAGAGATGCTGTCAAAAAACACCTTACCGACGTATTCATATAGTATAAAGACTGACACAAGGAAGGCTGAACAGATGCAGACAAAAAACTCTGAGCCTGAGGTTATGCAACTCATCATACAAACCTAATGAATTATTAGTTACCTGTATCCTTTGCAATTCAATGTATGTAGGCAACCAATAATTCATGTAGTTCCTATGATTAGTTGCATAGTATTGCATTTAGTTCAGGCAACTGATAATACATATGGCTTGTGTCACACGTTTTATAGCTATACCAAAAAGTTGATAGGCCGCATACTATCAACATTGTTTAAACAATGCTATCAAATATAGAAACTACGTGTAATAATAATTGCCTGCATAATTTTAATATCCAAGTATGTAGACAATCAATAATAGAGTGGTTGGTATTGTAAATAGTCTGCTTCGTATTATGGTATAAAAATTAGACTTACAGGTTTTTGTTGATTTCTCCAACTTTTCATAGGGCATAGGGTAATTTTTTTTATATTTCCAAAATTTTTGTGCATCCACGCAACCTATGATATGCCTACATTACTAATCTAGTAATGTTTTTTGAAACCTTATCTTTCCAGGAGTTAATCTCGTTTTGATATTGGAGCATTGTACAATGATTGGGGTATGCTTCTTATAATATTCAAAATTCAATACGCATCCAAATTATCAGAAAATTAACGAATTGATCTTGTTTTTGCGCGCATGTTCTAGGGGAACACCGTGCTATCGTTTTGTCCAAATATCTGTAATTTTGGATGATTGAGCCGAAAATGGTCTCAATCGACTAGGTTGGACTCACTGATGACGAATCCGGTGTCAAAATTGATTCTGTCCGGCCGGCCGTCCGTAGACACTATAACTGTCGACAGAAGCAAGCTAGCTACTTGAAACTTTCAGGATAGGTTGCGCATCAGAATGCCGCGGTTGAGTTCGTTAATGGGCCAAATCGGTCGAATAGTTTCGGAGTTATAGGCACTTGAAGTTATTTATTTTTTATTTCGGAAACTACTCAAGCGATTGGATTCAAACTTGGCAGTTTGGTGGAGTATAACGACGCGCAACTTTGAGCCAAATTTCGTCAGGATCATATTTTCAGTAAATTTAAAAAAATTTTTCGAAATTTTTTTCCAAAAAATTTTTTTTCCTGGAAACCATTTATCATATTCGAAAAAAAAGTCCACTCACACTTTGAACTTCATATTTCGCAGCAGTGTACCAAATTTCAGTTCGATACGATCATAAGTTTCGGAGATATCCGGAAAAAATGTGTCAAATTTCGAGGTTTTCTTCTCGATATCGATTATTTTTTCGGTATAACTCGAGAAATACTGATTCAGTCCTGATGAAATTTCAAAGCTAGTTTTGAGATGCTGAAAGACAACTTCATGCGAAATTTCGTGATAATCGTGTCATCAGAACAATTTGAAAAAAAAAATTTCTATGATTTTTCTTATCATATCATCCTCATCAAATTCTGTATGAAACTTCGAACTGTTATTTTTCGATGAAGTACTGGATTTCAATTCGATCTGATCTGTATTTTTGGAAATATTGAAAAAATAAAATTTTGATTAGGTATATCTACGTAATCATTGGGTGGATTTTACCCATTCACGAATTCGGCCTTCGTAATTTAGGTCCAAACCTTCTCTACAAATATCGAGTCCCTAAGTTGTTTCTTTCGGAAGTTATTGTGTTTACGCAGTCGGCCGTTAGGCTGACCGTAAACACAATAACTTCCGGAAGAAACGACTTAGAAACTCGATATTTGTAGAGAAGGTTTGGGGCTTAATTACGAGGGTCGAATTCGTCAATGGGTAAAATCCGCCCAATGATTCCGTAGATATACCCATTCAAAATATTATTTTTCCAATATTTCCAAAAATACAGATTTGATCGAATTGAAATCCAGTAATTTATCAGTAAAAATTTCAAAAAGTACTGCCGTGAAGGCAGCAGCTTTTGCGTGCATGTTCAAATTCGTTGTTGAAGCGGTCATCTACATTGAACATGCGCGCAAAAGTTGCTGCCTTCACGGCAGTGCTTATTGAAATTTATTTATCATAGAATTGAACGTTTGCAAGGTGTTTCTTCCATTCCTGTGGATATAGGGTTCAACCATATTCATTGGAATGAAGTAATATTCTTTTGTTTTGAAGAAGTTTTCATTCTGCAAAAGCAAGTCCTATAGATGTAATTTTACTTGACTGAAGCGTTACCTTTGTATGTTTGTCTACATGCTTAATAATATTTAATAACATTTGCATATTCCCAGACCATATTTGGGACTATCTGGACAAGTTTCAATCATCCATTTAAATTCTTGAAAAATTTGCTGCTTCACTTAAGAGGAAATATCTGCCGGTGTAGAAAAAATGCGAAAACATTAAAAAAGTTCATATATATATATTTTATCTTTTTGGAACAAAATTTAAAAATAAATACTTTTTCACGAGTCCTGATTGAATCTAGTGATGAATGATTTGTGATGCTCTATAATATTCAAGGTACACGTTTTATGTATTCAAAAATTAATAAAAACCAGATACTACAATTTTCCTAATGCATGTTTTTCACAAAAATTATAGAGAGATAAGTAAAGCTGAGGTAGATAAGAGAAAAGAATGTTCCTAATGCCAACACAAAATGTTGTTACTATTGAACGCACATACTTCTCATCTGCCTCCAACGGAATGTTTAAATATTAGACATGTAAATTCCGATTTGAATTTTAAACAATTCTATTCAATGTTTTGTATGATAACCACGCTACAGATTATATGGCGCAACAAATATTTGCATTACTCTCGAAAAAAAATATCTTCAAAATTTGAAGTTAGTCACACATTCAGATCTCGAAAATCAGCTCATTTGAGTTTTAAGTACTGCACCATAAGATCAATACAGGGGAAATTTCACCTGTACATTACATATTTCTGAATCAGTGTTGACATATCAAGGTCGAATAATCGGTATTTGACCCAAAACCTGAATTTAACACACGTCACAAAACTTTAACAACTTCAACTTAAATAACACATCAAAATATAACTGGCAAGATCATCATCATTTATCACAATTACAACCTGTTTCGCTTAAAACTATTGATATTGTCCTAAATGTACACATATTTCGAGTCGTTTTAAAATAGCCATTTAAAGAAATAAAAGTGATTCAATCAGTGCATGAACACTAGAGAAGAAATATTCGACTTTTCAATCGTTGAATACATAATCTATTGAAAGCTACTTTGGTTTTCTTACTTACAACAATCAAATGAAAATGGCGGTAAAATAATCTAAATATGAGGCACTTTATGAGGAGGTATATTACATATAGTCATCAGTGCCTAGTTTGAAATTTCCATGAAATGAAACTAATGATTTTTACGTACATTGAATTCAAATTCTTGAGTAAATTTTCCATGTTCATTCAGAAAAAAACCGAAAACCATTCTTTTTAAAAGCTTCAATATGTCGTAAAAAATCACGAATTAAACACACAAGAATCGTTATGAGAATTTAGCAACTAATCATTAATTCTTTTGAATTTCCTATTTATTTCTAGTCGTTTAAATTATTTCGTTTTTGTCATTTTTTTATATTTCAACCTTCCTCATTATTTTTGCTTCTTGAGCTGTAACAATCATAAACATTTTTACCTTTAGCCTAGTTAGTTGATTTTCAAACAGTTAGTTCTACAGTGGAGAATTACTTAACTGCCTGTAATTATTATTCCTCTAATTTGAAAAGTTTTGAATCAGTTCCATTTCTGCATAAATTCATGATTTTCGTTTCAATGAAGTGAGCAGATAAAAAAAAAACGAGAAAACTGGGCTTCTAGTCAGGATCTCTAAAGTGAATGAAGTGTAGGAAACTACTTGTGAATACATCACGTCTAGCCTGAAGTAGTTGACCAGGTAAATGAATTTGTTTGTTGCGGGATCTTGTCAAAACCAAACACTGTCTGCATATTGGTAAAGTTCAGCCTTCAAAGGAAAATCTGTAAATAGAAAACGATTATGACTAGTAAAGAACCGAACAGAGGGGGGCGAGCTCGCAACAATGAGGGCAGGAAGAGCTGAGCACTGAGCAGACCACCGCCCATGTTAGTACGAGTTAGGTAGGAAGTGAGGCGTCCACCAGCCAAAAGAGGCTAGCAAGGTTATTGCATGAAATACTCAGGGTGGTCCGAGTCTTTCTCAAATCTCTTGGCCTCTTCTTGCATGCTCTCTTTTATTTTCAAAATAGCCGCCGATTCCGTTTGATCCTGCAAGGAAAGCGACTTTTAGTTGTTAAGTGTCAGTCTACAAAGCACAAGCACCATTCACCGGGATTTCAAGGATATTGAACCTCCGTCTTCAGTCAATTGTAGGATCTGGCAACACTTGATACGTACATGTCATCATTATGAACCTATCTTAAATAATAAGTTTGAATTTAAAAATACTGATGGGTAGTTTCACAAAACTTTCATTGACCGATCAATAGTTTGATTGTCAATCAAAAATAAATAATGTGCTGGATAACATGACGAACCCTACCATCGAACTCAAACTGAAATCAACGAGTTGTTTGGCTATTAAAAGTTTTGTGGAACGGACCTTGAAACTTCAAGTACAATATAAAGACAGTGCTACAACCTATGTTAATTTAGAAGGGCAAATTTAAAACATCGACTAAAGGATATTTTTGGAGGAATTTGCTAGGTTTTTCTCTTCCAATATCTGACTATTAAAATTAAATAAAATTATTCTTTGTAGAAAATTCCCATGTGGATTGCGGGATTCCAACTATTTCTCAAGGGCAGTTAGTTTCAAGAAAAATGTTGCCTAATGACCAATATCCAAACAATACAAACAATCAACCAAGTGAACTGTAATATTTCCAATTCCAAATTTGACTCTTTCATCAGACAATAAGCAGAAAATTTGCAGAATTATTTTCTTTCAAGAACGTATTTTAAAACTCTTCTCTTTATGGTCTGATGAAGAAGTCAGATAGATATTGTTACACTTGACTTCATTGAACGTTTACATTATTCCGATATTTTCATTAGGCAAATGGCCTTATTTGAAAATAAAAATCAATTATTATCTAATTTTGATAGTTCATAATCATAATTTATTCTTTGAAATGCTATTATGGATCAGAACACAATAATTTACGCAAAAATTCAAATTTTATTAACATAATAAAAATATGAATACAAATTTTCTTCCCATTGTAGGACAGTAACGAAATTGTGATAATTCGAGTGGTTTGTATTTTGGGTTAACCCGCAATATCTTGCGGGTTAACCCGTCGCCGAGATATTAAAAAGATATTCACATCATTATACGCAGTGTGTTTTTTTGAATAAAAAATGTGAAATCGAACATAGGCGGTCTCCCTTAGTTTGGAAGATATAGGCCCCCAAATTTCCAAAATGATTCGTTTTCAGGTCCCTTTTTCCACCATAAAAAAGATCTCTCACTTCATTTGTATAGTTCACAAACCACCTTTGAACCTTCAACCAACAATAAGCAACACTTTTTTTCAAGAATAATCAATATTTAATGAAAAAACAATGAAATTACTGGATAACCACTTAACCTCTATTCCTTCTGATTTCGACTCAGTCTAAAAGTGAAGTTTGGCAATGGCGCGAATTCCATCGGTCGGAATCGTGCCATCGTGCGTATTAGAGAATGAGATTATTGCTGGCGAGAAAAATGAAATATGTTCTTAGTTCTTACTGTGTTCACTGCTATACTCTAAATCTTCCAATGGGAGAATTCGTTTCTAATGAAATCCACAAGGTTGAAACACATAGTAATAGAATGAGAATACACCCTGATATATATTTCAACGTACATTTTTTTCATATGTGATAGGTCGCGCCCTTCCCAGATTTCCAATGAAATCGAGGTTATTATATAACCCATTTTATTGGAATACCCTGAATCTCATTCTAAACTGGGACTATCTCGAAGACGAAAATATTGAGAGTGAAACCTTAAACAAATATTCTCAATGATTTTGTTTTGATTTTAGAATAAACACCTCTTCTTCAGTGACAGAAGCATTTTCCTTACAATCATATCCTTCAACTGCCCATCATTTCATATATCCCGCCAGCAACTACTCTTCGGTCATAATACGTTGGCCAGCGATGAAAAGACGCTGTTGCCAAGCTCCACTTTAACATTGAGAAGGATTTCATAGAAATATAGGTTAGGTGGTTGTCTAATATTTTCACTTTTCTTCCTTTAAATAATGAATATTCTTGAAAGAAAGTGTCGCTTTTCGTTGGTTGAAGGTTCAAAGATGATTTATGAACTAGATTTGAGATGTGAGAGATCCTTTTGATGGCGGAAAAAAGGATCTGAAATTGCAACAATTTGGAACTTTGGGGGCCCATATCTTCCAAACAAAGAGATACCGCCTATGTTGGACTGCATATTTTTTGTTCAGGAACTCACACTGCTCACAATGGTGTGAATATCTTACTTATAGCTTCGCGACGGGAAATCTTGCGGGTTTACCGTAGAATGAAAGCCAGAAAAAAAATTTAAAATTACAATCCGATTCGATGTTATGTTTGATGGTCAGTTTTGTATGGTTTTGATCAGTATTATATTGTGGAAATCCCTGATGGAAATGGACCAGTCAACCCCAAAACAATTCTTGCTAAATAATTTCCATTTCAGAGAACTGAGTAATAGGTCACTTGCATGTAACATGAAATACCATATTTTTAGGATTTTCTCAATCTATTTCAATACATTATCATATTGTATGCTACCACACACTTCGCGAATTTAAAATATTTCTGTATTAAAATAGTTGAGAGGCAAATTCAAATTGGATGAAACGCTGTAGATCGTCTCCTACGTCACAACACGATTCTACCATCGATACAGCCAACACTGTCCATTGGCTTGGTAGAGTGGAAGATACACGAAAAGAGAGAGTAAATAAGACACGCTACGTCACGGGACGCCGCGAAGTTTGGATTTTTAAGCATAGAACTCTATATTACTACCTGGAAAGGACCCGACCCTTCTTCAACTAAGCTTAAAGCGTAACAAGGGGCAACGAAACAAAGATAGCGCTAATTACGGTAACCTCTCCCTGTCACACCCATTGAAGTAAATGGTGTTGAACGGCACAAATTTGGTTTTACTTGGAAATTCAGCTAGAATGGGTATTACATCGTTTAGAAAGTGCAATATTTTTAAAAATGAATATCTATTTTTCTCTGATATGCCATTATTTTCTCAGCCTTCACCACGTGTGGTTCAAAAAGTGAAGAATTATGTTGGTGTGATCTGTGCATTGACGATTGACGATAGTTTCATCATTATTACGATAAATTTAAATAATAGGAACATAGGAAAATACTTCTCGAAAAGCACTGACTTGAAGTCAGGAAAATTTAAGCGCTGGTTAAAATTCATTGCCAATGCGAAATATGACATACTTTTTTCCGATATTTTTGAAAATGTGTGTCGAATCGAGCTGAAATTTCGAACATTGCTGTTCAGATTCGACTTCAAGGTCTGCGCCAAGTTTCATTGAAATCTCATTGATAGTTTCCGAAAAAAATATTTTTTTAACTATTCTTCATGCAATCAGTTAGCAAGTTTCAATCTGATCGCATCAGTACTTCTTGAGATATAGAGGAAATAAAATAATATATTTGAAATGGATATAACTTCGAAATTGTAAGGTAAATTTTGCCCATTAACGAACTTATTTTGAATTTTTTAAGTCGCTATAGCTTTTCTCGGTAGTAAGTTATCGTGGCAACGGGCGGCTGAATAGAATTCAATTTGACATTAAACTCTTCATCAGTGGGTCCAACCTAGTCGCTTGGAATCATTTTCGGCAAAAAAACGCAAATTTACGGAGGATGATAACGCGCTGTTCCCCAGAAAAACCGCTCACTAAGTTGAAATTTCACTTGAACATGTGCGATCTTCCCCAATCCTGCCTTATTCACGAATTAGTTAGAAAAATATTCAGGTTCTCCTAATTTGAAACGAAAAATTCAAAATATTTAGAATAAATGCGACAGAGTTCCCTTTACTGCAATGAGAAAGAAAGAGATAGATACCCGTCCATTTCGCGGGTTGCATAAGCAACGAATTGGCTTCACCTGTCGCTCAAAACGGGTCCCTTCCAGGTATATAAGAGTTCATTGTTTTTAAGTTGTTTCTCGTTGAAAATTGGAACTTTTGACAGCGATTTAATTTTTTCAGTATTCATGGAAAAAACGATTTCATTAATAAGAAGAATTCATGCAAGGGACCTATTGTTAATTATAACCTAAAAAGCATTCTGCAAAAGACTACCTAACAACTGCTAAAAGTATTATCTACACTCACCTATTATTCCTTTACGCTTTATTATTGTGTATCGAAACTGTTTGTATTATTGTTATTGTTAAAAATCAAGCTACTTCCATATTCAATATAAGTTTAAATCTGCACATGAGCATGCTACATTCAAATTATCTTTTCAAATCACAATTGTACTATTGTTGTAACATTAAATATACAGGATGTTCCACCTGAGATAGTTTCAAGTTAGGGAAAAAAAGTGAAATGATGAAGTTGTATAGAGCTAAAATAATTTTTATTGATATTTTACAGCAAAGCATTCTTGAAAAAGTTGCTCCATACTTTGAGCAATAGATCACAGATATTTCTTGTTAATATTTCACCTATAAGTATGAACAAAATTCACAATAATAGAAAATCCTGTATATCGAAGGGTTATCAAATTAGCTTAGATATAGCAAGATTCTTGAGAAAAGTATGGGTGCGTTTTCATTTTAATCTGCTCTCCTGATGACTTTAAACCAGCCATATGAATATGATTGACATAACGTTATCAAATCTATTGAGAATTCACTTATCATCTGATGAGTATAAAGACAGAATAATAAGATATTTTGAAAAATTTGATTTGGTATTATTGTCAATGTTTCACACTCTCTGTTTCTCAAAAAAAAACATCGATATTTCATTACTCTTTATAACTATACAAAGTGTAACAGCCAAATGGAATAAATTCGATAACGAATAAATGAGGGGGTGTTAGGAAAAACGCTCGGACACGTCGATTTGTAATTTTAAATGCGCATAGTTTTCAAGAAAATAAAATTATATAGGGTGTTCCATGCGACCTTGGTCAATACCAACTTTCTTATTTCAAATGTAACCCCCTGTATATTATTTATTTTTTGGATTCTTCAGAAAATTCTAGACATAATTCATGTACAATGTCCTATACCTATCTTCAACTTTTTCGGAAATATTAAGTGTTTTCAGAAATGTTGAGTAACGTAAGAAGATAATTCTACACCAGATTAGCATGTTGCCAAGACGTTCGCGGCGAGAATTTTGAACATTTCCTACATTGACATTAATGTTTTTTTTTTGTTTTTTTTTTTAATTATTAAGAAATAATCAGTATTACATATTAGGTTTTAAGTGTAATGTACCGAATTTGTGAAATGCAATAATTTTTATTTAAAACGTTGATTTTTGCACTAAATCTGAAAACACTTAATATTTCTGAAATAGTTGAAGATAGGTATAGAACATTGTGCATGAATTGTGTCTAGAATTCTCTGAAGAATCCAAAAAATAAATAATATACAGGGGGTTGCGTTTGAAATAAGAAAGTTGGTATTGGCCTTGGTCACATGGAACACCCTATATAATATTATTTTCTTGAAAAATATGCGCATTTAAAATTACAAATCGACGTGTCCGAGCGTTTTTCCCAACACGCCCTCATTTATTCGTTATCGAATTTATTCCATTTGGCTGTTACACTCTGTATACTTGCATAATGTATCATTCTTCTTGAATACAGTAACTCAATGTTAGAAATGGAAAGATTCCCATCAAAATAATGAAGTTAAGTATTCCATCTAATCAGTTCGATCGACCTTTGAGTATGAAGGAATCCATTAGTAATAACAAAATATTCATCGATTAAATCATGTTTAAAGTAAATACACCCTGTTGAAATTAATCGAAATTCTTCTGATGAAAATAAGAACACATTGATGCTTTTACGATAAGATATTTCGATTAATATAAAAACGCACCCTATATTGACTGAAGGAATTGAATCCAAGATAAGCTTCTCGATAACCTTTTCAACATTCTACATATGCTCATGTTGCCAGATCTTCCACCTCTCCTCCCGGTCAAAAATTAGTAAAATCATATAATCTACTAACGTTTTCTCCAGGACCTCCAAATCCTCCTAAATTATAGTCTCCCATACCACTTCCGCTGTCTTCTCTCGGAGTACCAGGCCCACCATTAGCTGGGGAATTTTTCATACCGTCCATTCCATCACCGTTCATAACTGGTCCCATTGAATTGGGCCCCATAGGACCCATCGAACCAGAATCAGGGCCTCCACCCATCTGAAATTCTCCAGGCATGTTTCCTCCTACTGCAGGTTTCATTATTGTGTACATATTTTCGCCTCCTGAATTCGAAGAATCTTGAGGGCTAGGCATTATTGGAGTACCGGGACCTGGGGGCCCCGCCGAACCCGGAGGCCCACCATAGTTGCCAGGTGATGAGGAAGAATAATTCATCGGCTGAAAAATATTTTTTTTTAAGATATCGAAAAACAGTTGAAAAGCAGTCAATTCACTGGTTGATACAGAATTCAAGGTATTTTTCAGGAGCTTCCAGAGGATCAATCGAAGCTTTTTCCAATTATCCAAAAGATAGATATTCTAGTTGATTACACCACGCCACAATACGCATAAACACAAGAAATTTGGCAACAGCGCGGGAAGTTTCTATTTGAACTTTGCAAAACTAAAGCACAGTTATAAGCGAGTAGAAAATTCAGGTAGAGTGCAGTTCTAAAACATTAGCAGCTGCATGTTGTACCAGACAAATATGCATTAAAACAAGAAATTTGGCAACAACGTCTGAGGGTCCAATTTTAAGTTCGCAGAAAGAAAGCACTGTTATGAAAGAGTAGAAGTTTCACGTTAAGTGCAGTTCACAAGTGTAAATCGCTTGCATGTTATACCTGACTCAGTAAAATGCTGACTACAGATCCATGGTCCTGTAATATTCAGGAGTTTATTTTTTAGCTTTAACTTACCGTAGACGTGTTCGGTTGCCACTGAGGTCGACCTCCTGGACCTGTCATAGACATTGGAGGCATCGGGCCTGGTCCTAAACTATTATTTGGAGGAGGCCCCCTCATTCCTGGGCCATATGAACCAGGACCCATTGGACCTAATGATGGACCTCTTGGAGGATTCATTCTATTAAGTGGATTCATGCCAGGGGGACCTAAGTGAAAAACATATAACAAAATATGAACATATTGATTAACTTACGAAATAAAATGTTGTATTGAGCAAAGCTGAAAAACTTTAACATGAAACAAGATATTTTCCATG